>OY728152.1:1990059286-1991259286 GCA_963277665.1 Viscum album
ATGGGGGTGCTGGTGTTCGGATTCGCGAGAGCAGTGGAGTCGGATGGGGTTCGCGAGAGCACCTGAGCGAATAGATTAGGGCTCTGTCCGAATGGGGGGAGGAGATCACGGTCTGCAATTTGGGGGAAACCTTTGCCAATGGTTTATAAAAACCGTTGGAAAAGGCACACATTTTCCAACGGTTCATTGGAACCGTTGGGAAATTTGTGAGTTTAGCACCCCTTTCCCAACGGTTCCAGTGAACCATTGGGAAAGGTGTGAGTTTTCCCAACGGTTCCACTGAACCGTTGGGAAATGTGTGATTTTAGCACCCTTTCCCAACGGTTCCAGTGAACCGTTGGGAAAGGGTCCACCGAAATTATATTTGCCAACGATTTTCTTAAACCGTTGGCAAAGGCTCACTATACCAACGGTTTAAGCAAACCATTGGTATACTGCCGTTGGGAAAAGACTAAATTCCAGTAGTGTTGAAGGAGAACATTTGTGGGGAGTGATGATTAGAAGTAGAGGGAAATCAAAAATATTTATAGGGAGTGATTGAGGTTATCAAACAAAACAATTGAATGATTAAATAAATGTTGATGGCCTCAATATCAAAAATATTTTATTTTTAAAAGGCCATAGGTTCTACAAAATTAAGGTATTTGGACAACACATTTTCTTTTGATCATTATTCTAACATTGAGTAATTCATTTATTAACACATATTATAAGTAAATTTACTTAATTGATATATTTTTCTAAAAAATTCATTATTTAGTAGTTGTTTTATCAATTTATAATTCAACCATTACTTTGTGTAAGGGATGTCCATAAATTAACATTGATGCCTATGGTGCTAAAATACAAATTTAGTAGATCATAAGGCCCATAAATGAATGAAAAGTATAAATATTTATCTATAACTATTATTAAAAATAAATATGGTTAAAAAATTAATATCTAAACATAAAAAGTATCACTATTGTTTCCTAAAAAATAGTTATTCATCAATAATTATTATGCACTAACTAGGACATCATGTAGGCATGTGGTAGGTGTCAAACTCGAATTGTTCTCCAATCATCTGTTCAAGACCAATGACTTTACTATAATTGATTGGTTGTCACCAGACATATATGATGTCCTCTTATAAAACCACACCAATATAATTTACAAAATAAATAAGATAGACATCCTTGAAAAAAAGGTAATCCCTAAATAACCTTTTGACCAAGGTTTTCAATACATACTCAATAAATACATTCCCCAATGTTTAACATAAACTTTTCATGAATTATTTACATTATAAACCTTTAGAAATATAAAAATCCAAAATATTATAAATAATCGCACAGAATCAGCATAACATTGATTCCCCTATATACCAAAAAGTAGTTATTGGTTGTCACATTATAAACATGTGAATAACCTCAAAAAATATTCTCGTCAAACATAGTAATAACCTGAATTACCATAAATACTTATTGAAAATATTCATACTTCGTTATTCAAAGTATATTGGATTTCTTCCATACATCCAAAAAATGTTGTAAAATTCATCAATTATAGCATGGACCACATGTCTACACGTCCTTAATTGGTTACAATGTAATCAGCACCTATCAATTTACATATTCACATCCCAAATATCTTTCTCCAAACAAAATTATCATAACATAATGAAGATATTATGTGTTATCATTCCCATAATCATGTTTTTTCCATGGACATAATCTTTCAATTATATCACTTTTATATTGCATCATAACTATTCAACGTGTTCTATAAACCCGTAGAGAAAAACATAAACTAAAAAATACATATATATTTCATGTTTCTTATAACATACTTCATGAAACCAAAAGCATAAAATATTTTATTATTCCACTTCATCCTTATTCAATTATCAATTCTACCTCATTATATAACAAAATTCATCTTTCCTTTCAAATTTCATCTCTAGTATCTTCATCATTAGAATTTTACCTATTACTCATTCCACCTTGATTATCCACTTTAGGATCATTCCTCTTAGGAAATTGTCTTTCATAATAATAATTTATTCGACAAATAAAACACATAACCATTGATTATGTCTTAGGGAGGTCAATATTCTCATCCATTTTATTAGTCGTAGTCATAATTTTTCCCTTGCAGTCACATTATTTCTGTATTTCATTTTCAACGGTGAAAACATATTCTTGTTAATCAAAGATATCAACATAATTGATTCTTTCCACATTATTGAAACAAGAAAAAAAAATTGTTTTCTCCATCTTTTCCATTACATGAACTCTCAAAATATTCATTCATTCTCTTTCTTTGTGAGTTTTAGTGTTGGTTATGGTACAAGTCGGTAATCATGTTCCATGAAAACTGATTAGGAAGGATCAAAACAACTTTCACTACAGTGGTCATCCCACTTTAATTTTCATTAGGAAACCTCTAATCACATTCTCCAATAATTTAGTTCTTTCTGGATCCCACCATTGACGAAAACCAGAAGCACAATGTGAGCATTACTTATCATAGAATAAAACCACATAGTACTGAAAATATTTACTTATAGGATGTCTCACTACAATAAAACAATGTTTTAGTGGCTATTTTTTGCGGTAGCTTTAAGAACCGCTGCTAAATTTTTTTTCGATCAAAAATTTAATGACGTTTTTTAAAACTACCGGTAAATTTTTTTTAAATTTTTTTAATTTTACTTTAAAATATATTTTAAAAAAATAACTTTTTTAACAGCAGATTTTAAAAAAAACACATTGAAATAGAGGAAATGTTTTGAAAGCAGTCGCAAAATTTAAGAAAAAAAATTTAAAAAAATTAAAAATATTTATAATTTTTTTTATTTACTATTAATTTTTTATTTTCAATAAAATATAGTTTATTATTGATAATTTTATATATTTATAATGTGTCAATTAATTAATATTTATAATTATTAGTTAATAATATTTTTAAACCAAAAAAAAATTCAAAAATAAGTAGAAGGAACAAACTTCGGCATCAAATGACCATAACTTCTGATCTGAGAGTCCATTTCAGCTCCACAACCAGTCAAATCGAAGTTTATCAAATGAGAAAGAACCAAGTGAGATTTAAATCATTTGATAATCAAAGGAAAAATATATATTCAAAATTCAAAAGTTGAAAATTGAACTTGAACTTTAAACGACCATCAATTTTAATCTAGGTGTCTGTTTGGGCCCTACCACATATCAAATTGAAACATGCAATGAGCTCTACACTGCTTAGGTATGGTACCAACTCTTGGAGTATTGTACCACTTTTTATTCCACTAGAAAGGCCCAGACAGCCTTTGAAGAAGAGGTTTTAGTTATAGAAAATGATTTTTTAAAATTCAAATCGTTATAACATTCTATCGAGGTGTTCGTTTGGCCTATACCACACATCATATCGAATCTCAATTCACTATCTTCGATTAGACAGGTAGTCGCACTGAAAAAGGAGTCTCAGATCATATTTTATGCACATTTCATTGTTTTTCATGTTTTAAGAGGTACTTAAATTTTTCTGATTCTTTTAATTATTTATTTAATTATTTATTTATTTATTCAATATTTATTTATTTATTTATTTATTTATTTATTGATTACTAATTAATTGATTATTAATTAATTATTATTTATTTATCTACCATTTATTATTCATTTATTTATTTATTTATTTAATTTTTCATTTATATTTATTTATTTATTTATTATTTAGATATTATGTACAAATTAATTATTAATTTATTTTTTATATATTAATTAACTAATTATTACTTATTACTTATTAGTTTATTAGTCATCTTTATTTATTAATTTATTTTTTATTCATTATTTATTAATTAACAATTAATTATTTATTATTTATAAATTAATTATTAATTATTAATTATTAATTAATTAATTAATTAAATATTATTTTATTATTATAAATTATTAGTTTTTAGTTTTTATTTATTATTAATTATTTCTTATTTATTTCTTATTTATCTATTTATTTATTTATGCATTTATTATTCATTATTTATTCTTTATTGTTTATTCATTATTCTATATTCTTTATTCTTTATTCTTTATTCTTTATTCTTTATTAATTTATTTATTATTTACTAAAAATTAATTTATTATTAGTTTATTACTCATTTATTATTTATTTATTTATTATTTATTTATTGATTATTTATTGATTATTTATTATTTAAATATTAATTTATTATTTATTATTTATTAAATTTTAAATATTTAATATTGCATATTAAATATTAATTATTAATTAAGAATTAAGAATTTTATAGTTATCAATTATTAATTATTAGTTATTATTAATTATTAATTATTAATTCATTATTAATTAAATAATTATTTATTTATTTATTTATTTATTTGTTATTTATTGTTTATTATTTAGGCTTTATTATTTAATATTTATCATTTATTATTTATTATTTATTATTTACTATTTATTAATTTATTTTTATTTTACTAAATATTAATTTATTATTAGTTTATTATTCATTTATTATTTTTTTATTTATTCAATATTCATTATTTATTAATTCATTATTAATTATTAATTATTATTTTATTAATAATTTATAAATTTTTTCTAAATTTTTAAATATTAATTCTTACTTCTTAATTCTTAATCGTCAATTATTAATTATTAGTTATTATTAGTTACTGATTGTTAATTATTAATTATTAATTATTAATTATTAATTATTAATTTTTTGTTATTATTTATTTATCTATTATTTATTATTTTGTTTTTAATTAATTATTTATTTATCATATATTAAATTATTTTTTAATTAAATTATTATTTATACATTACTTCTATATTATAGGTTATATATTATTTATTATATAGTATATATTATATATTATCTATTATATATTATATATTTCGAATTATATATTATCTATTATATATTATGAATTATATATTATCTATTATATATTTTGTATTATATATTATCTATTATATATTATGTAATATATAATATATAATAGATAATATATAATATATAATATATAATATATTTTATAATATATATATTGTATTATATATTGTGTATTATATATTATGTCTTATATATTATATGCTATATGTTATATATTATATATTTTTTATTATTAATTATTGATTATTGATTATTGATTAATCATTATTGATTAATAATTATTGATTAATAATTATTTAATGTGTATCTATTTGTTATGTGTTACTAGTTTTTTCAATTAATATATATACATGTATAAGTATATTAAATTCGATTTATTGACCACATAAAGAGCCTGCTCAAGTGGTAATGTCTTTGGAGAATAAGCAAGAGGTAAGGGGTTCCAATCTCACCCAATGTAGAATTTCTATATATGGCATGGGCATGTGCATGGACATAGGCTTGTGCGTGGACATGGACTTATGCATGGAGATAGGCAAGTGCGTGGTAATAACAAATAAATAAATTACGAAGATAAATAAATAAACAAATTATGAAAATAAAAGAATAAATAAAAAAATTACAAATATAAAAAAAATATAAAACAAATAAGGAAATAAAAAATTCAAAAAAATTAAAAAAATTAAAAATGATTTAGAGACGGTTTAAACCGCCTCTAAAACCCCACTACTAAATTGTTCTACAGTGGTTTTAAAAAACCACAACTAATTATTTCCCAACACATGATTTAGTAGTGGTTTAAACAGCCGCTAAACGGAAAAAAAACCGCCGCTAAATACAAATTTTGGCATAGTGTCTAAATTCTGACACCTTCTTTAATATATGAAATCCAAGGTAATTAATATAGAACTTATATTCCAATCATTTATTATGGTTCATGAATAGTTTTGAATTCCTAAAGCATACCCACCCCCCTGCAGTGTTAAAAATGATGTACAATAAGACCTGTTTCCATGTACCATATTACCCTAAGTCAGACCTAAAACATCTTGTCAGAGTTGTTACCCCTAGATACATCAAAGCTAGATCCACATCCACTAATAGTATCATGGAATGGATTTATTTCTAGGAAACGACTCACTATATCCTTTAACAAAATTCCAAGTCATTTCCCAAAACTTTTAATTTTCTATAGACTTATATTCCTCGACATGTCATTAGGATTCTCACTAAGGATTTCTCATCCAAGATCCTAAAGGATAACTAAATTTTTTCACTAGTACAAAATATAGAGACCCTATTTTTTCACACATTAAAATTATATTAACTTTCAAGAATATTTAAAACATTATACAAATAGGTCCCTAAAGACTATACTGGTCTAGTGTATTTGGAAACATGGAAACATAAACACTCTTAAGTAAATGAGGTACATCATCTCCCACTAGGTTCTTCTTGACTAGATCCCTTCTTAGACACGTCAAACATAATACATATATTCATATCCTAGGGGTAGGAAACATAAAAAGGGGTGATATTAGATACTTATCAATGGTCATCAAGGGATATAAGTAAGCATAATTTGTAGCATAAGTGTATGAGAACGTGATAATGAAAATTGAAGACCATACACTGCATATTGAAGAACACAAACATGAATCATGGAATAAATCATGGTAGTTTATAAGAAATGAATCATAAAGTAATAATGAACATATTCCAAGAATACTTAACATTGGAATAAAATATTGAAATATGGCATGCACATAATCATATATAATGATTTCCATAGTAGTTAATGAATTCAATCCAAGTCCATCTTAGAGGAAAAAAGTTCCTTATTGAACTGGGTTCACTACCCATTCAAGCCCTATACTACTGAACCAATTTCACTCCTCATTCCAGCCTTATAATACTCAACCAATTTCATTTCACATTCAATCCCTACAATACTTAACTGACTAAATTTCTACTTCCATCTATGTATATCTCATGAGATAAAAATCTTAACCCAATGCATTAAAGGGAGATATTAGTCCCACGCATATCATAATGAAATCATACATAGGAGTGCCAAAAAATCATAAACAATAATTTCTTATCACAAGAAATAAAATGGTTATTATAAACTTGTAATCATATCATAACATGATAAAAAAATATAGTTTTCATAATAATTTAATCATAACATAACACGTTAAAAGGAGTGGGTTTCAGAATTGTATATCACATGAATGAGAAACATGTTTCGTAAATATCATTCTATCAAAAAATAATCCATTTAGATAAATAATATGAATGGAAACATTGAATAATTTCCCAAGAATCGAATAATTAACACCAAAAATATGTTATATTAGGTGGGAAATAATTTATAAATATATTTTAAACCATTTCTTGAGGAAAATTTCCTTTCCTATTTGAAAAATAGTTTTAAAAACATGAAACCTTTTGAAAACCTTTTTCATGGAAAATTGATCCAAAAAATTTTAAAGGATGCTTTAGAAAGAATAAAAAAATTCCTTTTTATTGAAAATGGTCATAAATAATCATTTAAAAAGTCTTTTGAAAACATTTTTAAAAATATGGTTTTTGAAATAAAACTGATATTTGACCGAATAGAGAAATACAGTTAGATTTTATTAAAAATCATAATTATATTAATTACCAATGCGGGGAAAATGTTAGTAACATATCGTTATATATTGAATAAATATAGTATAATTAAACTCATCTGTATTCTTGAGATATGCATCATTACATTTCATCAATGAAGTAGAATCATTAAAAATATTGAAAAATAATGAGATTGTTTCAATAATCTTTTATCACTTTGTAAATTGGGATCATATTCTCCATAAAAGAATAGGAAATTAAAATAAGAATAAAATATCATGTAAATAATTATATTCGTGATATAACATTTAAAAAGTATGTATATACACCTCAAATAATTATTTGGGTGAATAACGAAACATGAGTATCAAAGAAGGAAAATGAGAAAAAACTACTTTACTACTTTTTTATCCATTGAAATTTAAACCCCATGAAAAAATGATCATAAAATGGATATTTAAATACACATAAAAATAATTATAAGATACATATAATTTATTAATGGAAACTAAATACACCACACAAAATAAGTGAGTGGTGAATAAGGCATGTATCTCATGGTAATCTATGTGAGACGAAATTCCCTTACCTTGTGTATTGAATATCATCGTACTCGTACAAGATTCCAGTAGAATAAATTTATTTTTATTATAGATGTTTTAAAAAATTATATTCTTATAGATAATAGAATATATGGTTTTATTATTTCCTCATATTACCCACTAGTTAAAAACTCTATGTTAAGGTTTCACTTCGGGTAATATTCACTTTGTTTTTCACATGTGTCTTAATTTGTCATATCATTGGAACTTATACTTATATTATGATTTACATAATCTAAATCATGATAAAAATATAATTTATATTCATTAAATTTTTACTATAATAATTTATATAATATTAAAGTAAGAAATTGAATACACTGTTCATGGAGATGGTAAGTCGTACGTATGCTTGAACATTGTTTCCATTTTTATTATCATATTAAAATAATGAATGAAAATAATATATATATATCATATAATTTCACTAAATTCTTCCTTAATACATTAATGTAGTCTGTGAATGAATCGCATCGCTTTGAGGGGGTGGTAGTCTACACATTCTCAAACGAAATTATCATATTTACAGTAGGTAGACAATATAAATATATTTTTTATAAATATTAAATAAGATTAAATACATAATAAATATAATGTATAACATATATGAACATATATTCCAATATAATTTCCACCATGAGGGGAGGTAATAGAAAAATTAATAGTCTTTATTTAGTGAGGCGGTAGTTCGCCGTACACATAAACAATATGTTTGTTACCCCTTGGATGAAAGTGTGTGTATGTGTAGGTAGAACCTATATAATTAAAAAATAATAGTATATTTAGGATAATAATTTTTATACAATCATGGTATAATAATAGTGGGGGATTGAGAATTAAAATAATGGAAAAGAGCTTGAGAGAAGACATTACCTCTGAAATGGGTGACTCCTTGTGTTTTGTGCCAAAAGGAGTCATTGGATTGCTTTCTGAAAAAGGTATGGATTATAAGAGTAAGTTAGGGATGTTGGGAAGTGTATTGGTTAATTTTTCATGGAACCTAAGTGGTTTTATAGGTGTGAAGAATAGGGAGAGGTGGTATCCTTTTATTGGGAAGGGAAAATACACACTGGGAATTTTTGAAAACAAGTTTGGTGCACCCTCATTTTTACCTTTAAAAAGTCAAAAAAAATGAACAAAAATAAATATTGTAAGGTTAATGGGTGAATAATTTCTATCCAATAGATGTTTTAATGGTATTTAGGTTGTTTGGGGAATTAAAATTATGGGTTAGTACTTCATTAACATAATTTTTATCTGAACGATTGTAATTAATTTCAATCAATTTCATAGATGATTTTGGTAAAAAAACAAATTTGACCATACAAGATATTAGAAATTATTCTTATTAATAATATTTAATCTATATTCCCAAAATATAATCATATAAGATAAATAAAATAATTTAAAATTAATCTTATTGATGGGACAACACTGTGGGGTTATAAAGTTAAAATCTCTAAACATTGACTATGTTTTTATACCCATTTTCAATGTGAAATTAACTACAATGAGATAAATTGGATTAATTTATAAAAATATTATTTAAATAAACTTTTAAACCACTTTAAAATGTAATTTACCCTTTCAAATAGATTATATGAAAAATAAATTTTGAATTAAAAATTGGTATTTTCATTATTCATATGAAAATGTAATTTCTCAGAAAAATACAAAAATTTGTTCTTAAAATTATTTAGAAATTATAAATTCAAATAATAGGTTTATTTAATCAAGTTAAATTTCTAAATATGTTAAAAAATTAATATTTTATATATAAGGACATTTAAAGTAGTTCATTTGAGAAAAAAGTATTTTTAAACATATTAGGACTTTACGAAAAATTATATATTTCATCATCAGTATGATTTATTTATATAAAAACATTGTAAAAGTTATTTTAAAAGTAGTGAACACTATTAATTTTACTAATTTTAATGGCTATATTATAATTATATCTTTTAAATAATTATGATAACAAATAGATTTTTCATAGAAACACAGTGTTGTCTGTAACATATGCTAATTTGGTGTTGCATGTTGTATATTCCAAGTCGGTGTTGTGTTGGACATATGCCACGTCGTAAGATGACCTTGGTGTTCCATGTAGAGAAGGTTAAATTTTAAGCTTTGTTTTGTGCATGATTAACTTAGTGGTGTGTGTAATTCAAGCCACAATTATTACTTTATTATATAATAAACTATTTTTGGTGTTATGTGAAATGGAAAATATGAAAAATGCTAAATTAATTATAAAAAATATTTCCAAAAAATCTCAGGGTTTTACACACATGGTTAGGGAGAACGTATTGGAAAACCATTCACCCCTTCCAAGGAAACCACGTATGTGGTTTTTAATATTTTAAAAATTAATTTTAAATATCTAAAACCCCTTATACTTCACCGAAATCAACCCAATTCAACTGTAAATGAATTGTATCATTTTTTGAAGGCTTCTAGAGGAATTCACAGGGCTCACAACCACCTTTCGTGATGATTCAAAGGTCGAATTGACATATCTACACCAATCCAGGTATGTGGTTTCATCCAAATTAGATCTATCTCCATCTTCCACACAACGTTGCTGATTAAATTGGAATTTAAAATTCTATTTTGGAAATAGTTTAGATCTATGTTTATCGGTTCTAGATTCACGGTATCATGGGTTCATGTTTCTGATCTAGATATCATTCTACATCCAAATTTTTGTTTTACTCTTTAATTAGGGATTTCGGTTGGAGAGCCTTCATCATCAATCTTGATTTTGGTGGCCTAACTAAATATCACATAGTCTTGAATTATACTTCATTTTATGTATTATTGAATTTAAATTTTCATGCCTAACAATTCAGTCTTGAATTGTATTAATTGTTTATTTAGTTAGTTAATGATACCATGTAATTGATTATTTGATTTTCCATGTGATAATGAAATGGGTTGAGCCTAGGAAATTGAAATGGGTCAGTTGATTAAATTATAAAATTAGTGAATTGATGTGATTGAATATTTGATTGATAAATGTGAACTGTGGTATTGGTTTAATTAATTGATGAATTAATTAATGGGATAATTGGATTAATTACTTAGTGAATTAATAAATTTTATATTTGGATTGTGGAATTATATTAATTAATTTTCGAATAATTTAATAAGATATTTGGATTGTGAATTTTGATTAATTATTTTATTAATAAATTAATTGGTGAATATGTTACTTAACTAACTTTTACTAATTATTTAATAGTTATTAGTCATTTTATTTCAAGTGATTAAATTTATAAACCATGTTGTTATGATAAACTATGATGTTGCAATTATGTGAAACATTGGTGGAAGGATTAATGTTGATTAATGTTGATTGATGTGAATGTGTGATAAAATAATGTTTGGGACATGGAATAATGCTCCAAAATCCCATGTGTGATTAAATAATAAATTGGTTGTGGGATACAAACTGATTTTTAAAATATCCATGGGGTGCTAGACATTGAATTCTATACCCAAATGCATGTATTTGATAAATGAGTGTGGAATATAGGGTGTTTATTCAAAATTAAACTTGTGTAATTTTTTGATAAATGATTTGTGGGACATAGAATAATTCTTCAGATACCCATGGGGACCTATCCAGGGAATACTAGGCCCTAAATATTGACATTTAACTATGATTCCAATTACTCATAATTTAAATTAAATTTCAATAATAATTTATAAACTTGGTTTTTTGATGTATTACATCACATAAGGATAGTCCAGACTATGGAATAGGTTAAATAAGGTATCATTGGTTTGGGTGTCCTTAGTAACCTAGAAATTTAGGTGGTTATATAAATAATAATTGATTATATGTAAATTGTATATTGTATTTCTTGTGTTTATTATCTATACAACTATGTATGCTATTATTTACTAGATATTGTTTTTATGCCATTGGTGGTGACCTACAAACATGTACTTCGACCAAAATTTTTCTACCTGATCATTACCAAAATAGATTTCATGTATGTCGGACTGGTTAAGGAAATGGGTCCTATGTTAGATTACTGATATGGGTTGGAGTTCGGATGAGGGAACTGGATTTGATTTGATACCCACATGGTAGTTTTCAATGTAATTATTTATTTTGTGGTTTTCATATTGATACATGAAATATATTTGGCATGACATATCTAATTTTTAGTTTTCATTATTTTATTTAATGTTTTTTCATCATGTTTTACTGGCTTTATTCCTTTATTAGTTATATCATTTTTTTATTCTAATTTACTTCTATTATTGTGATACTTTAATAAATATGGGTTAGTCTCCCAATATTTTATTTTAGTCCCTTTATGTTAGGCGTCACCCTCTAGCATACAAGGATGTGTTCTTGAGGTCATTTAACTGAGTTAATCGAGGAACCCTTTTGTGACACGTAGGTCGTGATGTTACTAAGAGGAATAATAGGATGGTTTTTTTCTATCCTTTTATAATAATATTTCAGAAGGGTATAAAGGATAATAAGATGAGTTGGGTCTTAATTATGATCTTGTGCATGAGAGTTTCTAACCCATATATGAGTGTAAAATACATGTACCTGAGGTTGGACTTCTATTATTGATGTGTGTTGTTACAAATGGATGTTTTTCTCCCCGAGTGATGTACTTGTTGTGTGACATTATAATTGTTTCAAAGATTTTCTAAGATTTGAATCATGTTATTATATGGAAAGTGAGTCAATAATTAATTCATCATATTAAGAACTCATGATTATATTTCTACATGAATCATTTTTTTAATGCATGGGAACGTGGGTTTTGTATTGTTGGCTCTGGGTGCAATAGAAGCGCGGGAGGGATGGTGCCCATCTTTGATTTTTTCCATATTCAGTGAAACATTTGGGGTCAATCAAATGATGAATTCCCTTATCCATGGAATTTAATCAAAGATTTAGACAAATTAATGGAAACCCTAACCCAAGAGAGAGGATCAACATATTTTTTTACTATTACTTTAAAGAAATTATTGTATTACCTCCAAGGTGATACTTTCTTCATTGATGTGTTCGACCACAGATCTATAGTGAGCCCTCATTATTTTTTAGAGAAAAAGTGTATATCTACTGTAGAGATGATCCACATGTCTTCCACATATCCCTATACTTCACTGATGGTGTCTTTGGGTATTATCATATTATATCCTTAAACTTGCAATGTTTCCCTCAGATCGCTTTGAGAACCGATTCCAAAGTGTTCTCCTTGATCGGGTGGAAGATGATTTATATCATTCTTGAGAGCATTCTGGGAGAGTTTTGATCTCTCTAGGCTTGAGATATTTTCTAAAATTTATTGTGCACAACCTTGTTAACATCCTTTGGATAGATCCTGACTAATAAGATAATAATATAACATTTCATTTAATTCAACAGGGTAATAATAAATAATGTCCACATGTTCCGTTATTATTTTTATTAATTCTAAAAAATCCCCATGTCAAATAATAATATCAATATTATTATTTTTTATATGTTATTAATCTGCAAGTTATAATTATATATTTTTTGATCAAATAATTTTCAATATTATTTTTTATCACTATACCATTAAACCCAGTTAGCCAATCCTCTCCAATATTTATTAATTATTTGGATCATAATATAATCTCTCAAATAACTCATGAAGGGATAAATGCAATCTGACATACATGAATAATTATTTAACCATGTCCAAGAATAATATTTATTCAACCTATTAAATAATAAATCATTTATCTAAGATGTGGGACACATTTAGTGTGTGACCATCTAGGCATCTTTCTCAGTGTCATTAGGAAAACTTACCTAATATCCAAGTTTAGCATCTCGAAACACCCCAAGGAACCCATAGATATAGAAGTTAATACCACAATGAAATGTCACCTTATATGAATAGTAATCTTGTAATATAATACCTTTATTACAATATATCTAACCAAGAATGTTTCATTCTAGTTCCATCAAACTATATGATCGATATCCCTTTCATTGACTATCCAACAATAGAACATTCATATTGATCACAATGACCATGGATTTATTTTTTCTATATCATTTCAATCAATGGGCCTAATATAATATCTTCTATTAAAGAACAAAAAGTTTAAAATCTATCTCACATTATTCATTTTTTCAATTTCACTCGTGACTCACCCAACATATCCTACTTCACCATGAACATCTATCGTAATAGTTTTCATCAACACATCTAAGTGTGTATCTAATCATATTAATTAATAATAATATTAAAATCTAAGTAAAACTACAGATGTTCACATATAGGGGCATCCAATGAAACTTATAAATGTGTATTTCTTACTATTGGGTATCATTCTAATAATATTCTACTAGATATCACAAATTGTGTACACCATGAGAAGGTATATCAAATTCCAATGAGTCACCACCCATAATATCATGTATTATTTGTGTCCATTAAATTATATCATCTAGATATAAAACATATATCTATGAATAGTCTCATCGCACTTTTGGGTTCTCATCATAGCAGGGAACAACTATGACCTTTTAGTGAGACAACCACTCTTGGGACATTATCAGATGCAATGTTACATAGAAGAAAAACCATGATGTGATAAGGAGTTTATTGATATTCAAAAATGATGAATATAAGTTATCATAAAGAATAAAAATAGTTGGTTCTAGGGAACCAACTCTCATAGAATCCCCCTTTAAATACAGTAGACTTCTAACGACACTCAGTATTTAAGATTACACAGTATACATATGCTTCTATAGAGATATGTCTTTAATCAATAGGTCCACTATATTCTCTTCCCTGAATACTCTTCTCTTTTTAACATCACCCCTTTGATAAAAATCCTTCAAGAGGTGATACTTTCGGAGTATGTTCTTTTCCCATTTATGTGACCTTGCCTCTTTCAAAAGATCCACCACTACAGTATTGTCACAATACAATGTGATAGAGTCTTTAGTACTAGGTACCACATCAAGATCCTGGAAAAATTTTAAAATCCAGAAGGAATCATTGGCTGTATCAGAAACCACTATGTAATCAGAATTCAGTATAGAATCATTTATAACTAGCTTCTTTGAACTCTTACAGCTTAGATCTCCTCTGTTGAGATAGAAAACATATCCTGATTGTGACATTAGATAATTCTTATTTGTCTAAAAATAATAATTAGAATACCCTATGTTGGCAAGATCCTCGTCTTATCCACTCAAAAGGAACATATCCTTAGTTCTTCTATGATACTTATGGATAGTCTTAACAATAGTCCAATGATTTTCTCAATGAACATTTTGATATATTCCTACCATGATCAAGGAACGGGAAACATCAAGTCTAGTACATAACATGGAATACAATATTGATCTTATCATCAAAGTTTATTGGATCTTACTCATTCTATCATTCTCATATTGTTTCTAACAATACATTTTCTTAGAAAAATGAAAACTAGGTGACACTGGAACCAATACCCTTTGGGATTGTTCTATACTAAATCCCTTTAGTATCAGGTCAATATATGTACTTTATCTTAGTCCAAGATACATCTTGTATCTATCATTAATGATTTTGATCTGTATAATGTAGGATGCTTCGCCTAAGTCCTTCATAGAGAATCACATGTTCATATATTCCTTAATAGATTGTAAGACTAGTATGTCATTTAAAATAAGTAATATGTCATCAACATATACTTCTAGGATAAATAATTAATTCTTAAAAAACCATTTTTAAATGCAAGGATTACATCTTATTTCAATGAAACAAAATTCCTCTATGGATTCATCAAATCGAATGTTCCTGGGAAAAGATGATTTCTTCAATCAAAAATTGGATATCATCAACTTGAAAATAATTTTGGAATCACCTAGTGTCACAAACCCTTCTGGTTGTGTCATATATACATCTTCCTGAAGATTCCCATTAAGGAAGGTTGTTTTTACATCCATCTTATAATTCTCGTAGTCATTGTATGTTGCTATGGAGAATATGATTCTTATTGATTTAAACATGGAAACTGGAAAAAATGTTTCATTATAGTCAATCCCTTGAAGTGGTTTAAACCCTTTATCCACTAGACTTCTTTTATAGGTACTTACTTTAACTTACATGTCCAGTTTCCTCTTGACTACCCATTTACACCCAATATGCATTACATCAACTAGAATATCAAACATAACCCAAACATGGTTCTGTACGTGGAATCCATCTCAGAATCCATATCTTCTAGCCATCTTACAGTTTCGGATCTCTCTAATGCCTCTTTTTAGGATGAATGTTCATCATTGTACAATAATAATGATTCGTCATCCTCAGTGACAAGAAACCCATATCTCTCTGGTTCCCTTATATCCCTTACACTCATACACAGTACTTGTGTTTTAGGAACAAGTTATTGCATGGAGAACTATAGAACTTGTTCTTGTACCAACTCCTTTGTATCTTTATCCTAAAATTCATCGATGTCAATCTTGATGTTACTATCCTTTTTGAGTATGTGGTCCTTCTCAAAAAATAAAACTTGTGTGGAGAGATTCACATTGTTGTTTGATGGTTTTTATGTGTAGTATCATTCAGTTTCCTTAAGATACCCTATAATGATACACATCATTCTATGAGGTGCCAGTTTCTTTGCTGGGAAAGCCTTAAAAAATTCCTCACAACCCCATACATGGGTATGAGATAAAATGGTTTTCTTTCTACACAATAGATTGAAGGGGATTCCATTTTCCACATTATTTGGTACTCATTTTAGTGTGTATTCCACTATTTTAATGAATATTCGCAAAAGAATAAAGGATGATCTACATGACTCATCATCGGACCTACCATGTCTAACAAGGTATAGTTCCTCCTTTCCCTAACACGATTCCACTATGGTATATAATGTGGAGTACGGTGAGAAAGAATCACAAGCTCCCGTAAAAAGTCAATGAAATCTTAGTTAGGATATTCTCCACCTTGATCTAATTGAATCTTCTTTATCTTCTTACCAAGTTGATTCTCTACTTTATTTATGAATTTCTTGAATTTCTTAAAAGACTTAGACTTATTCCTCATGAAGTAAACATATCCATCTCTACTCATATCATCAATAAAAGTTATAAATATATAATATCCACATTTAGCTTTATCTAGAAATGGTCCACACACATTATTGTGTATCAATCATATAAGATTTGTGGCTCTTTTACCCTATCTACCAAATAGTGGTTTTCTCATTTTCCCTTCATACAAGCACGACATCTATAAAGTGGATTCATCTTAGAAGAGTATAAATATCCATCTTGATATAGATTTTTCATGTGGTTCTCAATTACATGACCTAGATGTTAATTCCACAATTGGGTGTCATATAATTCATTCAAACTTGATTCATTATCGATTTACAGCACTTGGTAATCCTTATTTAATACATTCAAACTATTGTTTAAATGTTTCATACCATAAAATAATTTTTTATTAATAAAGAAACAAATATTATCTCATAATTTGAAAGTAAACCCATCTCTATCTATAAATGATATAGAAATTATGTTCATGGTAACACATTGAACATAATAATAGTCATGTAAAACCAAAATCATCCCTATCCACCAAGAAAGGTGGTAGTCACCAATGGAAAGGTCAGACATCCTCAAACCATTGGAAACTCATAGATCCTTTTCTCCTCTAGAAATTTTCAAAAATTTATATGGTTCTTACATTTGAATATAGATGTGATCACTAGAAGCTGTATCTAATAACCAATGTGTATAAATAGAATGATTACACTCGATAAAGAATGCACCTTTGGATTCCACTTCCCTCTGGGTGTAGTTACTCTTCCATTGTCCTGACTTACTACATGAAAACACATTTTCTCATTTTCCTTACCCAGCCTTTGGATCTTCATCTTCTTGGTCAGACGGTGCTCGGGGGATTTAGAATGTTTTTAGGTCTTAGACCCATTTTCCTAGTCCTTCATCTTCCTATTAAACATAAGTACTACAGGTTTGTTACAGCCCATATCCTTATCCAATTTTAGAATCAAGGTTAGAAAATATGATAAACTCCTCTCATTATTACTCATATTATAATTCAGAATAAATCTAGAGAATGTCTTGGGAACTGATGAATGTGTGACATCTATAAGAAAATCATCCTGGTATTTAATCCCTACGATGTCCAGACGCTCAATGTATCCAATAAGATTAACTATATGTGGCCTAGATGGTGCGGACTCTCTGTGCTTAGTGGTGAAAAATGTGTTAGTGATATCTCTTTTCTCACCTTATCATTATAGAGATCCCAAAGGTGATACATTATACTATAATCATTCATTTATTCATGATTTTTCAATAGATCATTGTACATGGATGATATCATGAATCATTGAACATTATAAGAAATATTTAGATGTTTCTCATACACAATGATCTCCTTGTCACTTGCCTCATTTCTAGGAACAACTTGTAAAGGTTCTTTTGATAAATATTATATACTTTCATGGAAAAGAATGACCAGAAGGCTCCTTTTCCACTCTAGGAAATTAGTGTCAGTGATAAGGATTTACTTCTCAAGTATGGATCGAAATCATATGTTTGATGTAATTTTTAATGTATTTTCTACAAATAAAATGTCCATAGTTTTAGTAATTTTTAAATAAATTTAAGATAAATAAAGAAATAAATATTCATTTGTCTCCCTATATTTTTTATAAAACCAATAGCACTCAACATTGGATTCATAAAATCATGTTGCTTGGAAATTCTAATAGCCAGGATCCATATTTCCCTTCGAATTACCCCATATTTATCTAGTAATCCAATTTGAAATGTTTTTAGGTATGCATTACAAATGCCAACTACACTAACTTATAGCTCCATGATCCTTTGTGTGGACTCCCCAATCTTTAAATCCTTAATTTTGGATTTCTTCACCCTTGGCCTCTCAGTTACACCATATCCTACTTTGGTTGTCAACCGTTTATGTAAACTAAGTCAAGTCAACCAAAAACCTCAAATTAGAAATCCATGATAATTAAAAACACCCCAACTTTGGCTGGACATGTACTTTAAACTACGGTTCTATTCTAACCCAAGTAATGGAAGGCTATACCGGCTTAATATTTTGTTGAGGGATTTTATCCTTTATGCATAAATTTCCATTTATTTTGTTTTCACATTATTGTTAATATTATGTTGGATAAGATGTAGTGATTAATCATGTATTAGATAATATTTACTCATAATACAGTTTATTTGGGTTCCATCTTGCATTCTTGAGAAGTCATTAATTATGTGATCGTGACAAAATATCCTTATGAATAACCATACAACTGACAAAAAAATAAACGGTATAATCATGAGCTTAATCTAATGGTTATTTTTACTAGTGGTTGATAAACTAGCCACACACCTAGGGTAGAAACACCTTGAATGAATTAAGTTTGGGTTTGTAGCTTTTCACCTATCTACCTTTGTATATCCTCACATTGGATTCACCTCTACTACTAACTTGAACCACCTCGACTAGCTTGGGATATAGAACCATTTCATATTCTATTACTCACATGAAGGTTAGGGGTAAAATGGGGTTTATATAAGAGAAACCATGGGCACTCAGTTCCTATATATTAATGAGGAAAGAAGGAACGTAGGCCAAAAATTTAATTTAATAATAAAATAAAAGGGAAACTAATCACATATAAAGGTTTAGTCTATCTCATGATCATCCACATGCATGCAATGAATTACACATTTAATAAAACTAGAATTAAATTTTTTAATCCTTATTATTTAAGATAAATTTCACTCAAATCAATTAATTATTACCTTTAATAAATCAATCCTTTTGTCTTAAACATATTTTGAATTTTCTTAGATTATCATCCATTATAATTTTAAACAAATTAATAAATTCATTTAAATTTAAATTTGTACATAACTTTTACCTGTGAGGTAACCCAGCGAATACCCATCTAAAAATACACAATATGTATTAAACATTTATACACATTTTTATTTAATACATATAGAATGCACATAAAATATTAACTATAATACAAATCATACATGATTATCATATATTTAATATTATTTAGATGTTATTAAAATATATATATATGTGTATATATATATATATATATTAAATATTATCACAAGGCATATCCTAGATTTATGCCCATACTCAAGTACATGTCTAAAGGGTTAGATAATAAAATAAATTTTAAATCTGTGTAACTAGAAAATGTACACAGCATGTAGATCCAATCTATATGGCATGTACATTTTTCATCATGTATCTTAATTACATGTCAAGGGACTCAGCATGTGAGGTGTACATTGAAAATCATGGTGTAAACGGTGTGTATAGTGGGCCACACATTATGTTGACTCTGTGTTACATGGTCAACAGTTGGGTAGTCCTTGTATAAAATACATGGACTAACCCTAACCCTAAAGGGACTACACACTGTGTCTAATGTGCCACATGGTATGAAGTCTGGATAACCATGTGCCAGTCTGTCCTGGTAAACAAAGGGTGTAGTAATTAATTACACTGCATTCCATTAATATACATGGATTGAGTAATTCTTGATCTTATCCTGATTCATTGAACAAAACTGCATGGCGTGTAGATCCGAATACAATGCGTGTAAAGCTGTGTTATCTAGATTTAACCCTGGCACCTCTATATGTGTTCCTAAATTTAATTTAAGTCCCAAAATTAACTATTTCAATTATATCTATGAGAAATTATAGAGGAAGAATGGATATTGTAATTCAAAATAAAAATAACAGTTAAAATTAAATAGGAAAACTAAACTATTAAAGTTTAAATTATCAAATAATTATAAAAATAATTATAATCAATAATATTCCCCCTCTAATACCACCTGTATGATCTGGGCATAGCAGATGTGCAAGAAGTACGGTGCCCAACTTTTATTTTTTCCATATTTAATGAACAATTTTGGATCAATATGTTGATGAATGATAATATCCACATAATTTAATCAAGTATTTAGAAAAATGAATAGAAACCGATAACCAAGAGAGATGATCAAAATATTATGTCTATAAATAATTTAAATAAATTAAATAATTACCTCCAAGGTGATTCTTTCTTCATTGATGTACATGACTATGTATCTATAGTACGCCTTCATTGTACTACAGATATCATCTGTAGATCTCCTCTAGCATTGATCCACGCATATTCTATGTATCTCTAGACATCACAGAAGGAGTCTATAGGTGATATAATGGTAGATACTTTCACTTGTTCTGTCCACCTTTGATCACCTTGAGAACCGCTTCCAGAGCTTTATCCTTGATCATGTGGAGGAGGATCTCTCTGATTCTTGAGAGAATTTGTGGATATGGATGGACTCTCTAGGCTTGAGATCTTTTCTCCAATTCATTTTTCACAACACTATTGGAATACCTTAGCTAGATCTTGGATAATAAGATAATAATATTACTAACCATTTAATTCACTAGGGTATTAGTAAATAATTATCACAAGTTTCTTAATTGTTTAATTAATCCTAGATAAATCACCATCTCAAATAATAATAGAAATATTATTATTTATTAACATGTTCTTAACCTATAAGTTATAATTACATATTATTTAACAAAATAATATTCAATATTATTATTTCTCATTGGAACATAAAACTTGGTCCACCAATCCTCATTAATATTTATTAATTATTCCTCTCATAATATATTCTCTCAAAAAAATATTGATGGAATAAATATTGTTAGTCACACATTAATAATTATTAAACCATTACCAAGCATAATATTCTTTCAACTTGTTAAATAATAAATAATTTAAATCAGATATTGGATACAATTAGTGTGTGACCCTCTAGGCCACTTTCTCAGTGGCATTAGGTGAACCTGCCCAAAGTCCAAGGATAGCATCTAGCAACAAACCAAATCACCCATATAGAAAGAATTTAATGCCATAATTACATTTTACCACATATAATCTCTTAATATGTAATATTATCCCTTTATCACAATATCTCTAATCGTGGAAGCTGCATGCTAGTGCAATCAACCTATATGCTCGATATCATTTTCATTGAAACTCCAAAAATAAAACTTTACTATTAATTACCAAGGCTATCGATTTATATAGGCTATATCATTTCCATCAAAGTGCTTTAGATATTACCTTTCGTTAAATAAAATTTGGGATTAATCCTTTCTAACATTATTCATTAATCTAATATTACTCGTGACACAGCCAACATATCCTACTTTACCATGAACATGTTCTGTCATGGATTTCATCAATACATCTAAGTGCATGACTCATAATATACATTAGTAATAATCATAATTTCTAAGGGCCCATACACACATCTATATATAGGAACATCCAATGGCACTTATAAATGGGTATTTCTTACTCTCGGGTGTCATTCTCAAAATACACTACTAGATATCACTAATGTCATACAATTTGAGAAGGTTCCGCAAAGTCCTATGAGTATCCACCCTTTATATCCTATATCCTTTGTGTCTCTCAAATTTTATCATCATGTTATAGAAAATATATATAATAATAGTTTCATTTAACTTTTGGGTTCTCATCATAGCGGGGAACTTCGATGACCTTTTCATTTGATAGCTACTCTCGGGACATTTTCACATGCAATGTAATGAAGAAGAAAAATCAGGACATGATAAGGAGTTTATATATATTCAAAAAACATGAAGTTAAGTTAGCATAAAGTAAAAAAATATGTTTGTTCTAGGGAACTAAATCCAACATAGATAAGTTGGTGAATTGAAATTCTTTTCTTTTCTTGTGTAACTTTAATGGAAAAAAGGATCCTAATATGAAATTGAGAATTGTAAATGATACAATATTTCAAAATATAGGTGTTAATGAGAAACATTAATGAGGATATGTGTTGGCCCCTATTAACCATGAAATTGTTTTAAGATGGTTAAGGGTAGTGATAGTGCCCCAATTTTGACTATGTGGCATGGTTTAGGGAAATAACTTTTTCTCGCTTGTGTGAATTTCTAAAAATGAAATAATGTTTTTTATCTACCCTAATACATTTCCATGGAATTTTAGAGATATTAATAAATGGTGATTCTTGTCTATAGGATTACTAGGGTTATTTCTATAAATTTTCCACTAGCAATGGGACATATGGCAATAGTAGTGTTAGGTGAGGATGTTGGAGACAAGCTCTAAGAGAGCATTGTTTGGTTCATAGTGTTCATGAAGGGAGATAGCCAAAATGGGTTTTACATAGTATATATGACCAAAATATGGATATTTAGTTTTAGAATTGTAAAAATTTCATAGGATAGGGTAGATAATATATATCAAAGTTCTTGATTGAGTCTATCCAAAGGATATTTGGACACTTGGAGACTCTTGTGAATAGGAGGGCCAGGTTAGCATCTTACATGTTAAATTGTCAAGTAATAGATTAGTGAGACATGCTAAATCAAGATGGACACCTATAAAACATGGAGTAGAAGGAATTTCCTACATCACTTTCATCCGGAGATGCTTAGGCATGAGAGAGAAGCTAAGTTTATGGGGTTAAATCATAGTAATATGTTTGTGATGGACTATGATGGATGTTTTACTTGTATGAAATGATTTTTTTGAGCAATGTAAGTAGATGAGGATAATATGTAAAATAAGTTTTAAGATGGTCATAAATGTGAATTAATGTCATAGGTGAATATCTTTAGGCTAATAGTGTTTTCAGAAGTGGTAAATTAGTGTCTCATTTATGAGAGGAATCTAAAGGTTGATTTTAGTGGAGGACAGGTGGTTTATACTAGATGAATGAGAGGTATTTATTATGATATTAGAAATTTTATCTTTGATAATGTAATATAGGAAGATAACAAGTTGAGTTTATTAGGGGAAGGGTCATCTATTTAGGACCTGTCTCAACTGACATGTCACTAGTGCGTAGGTTAGGTCACATTTGTAGACAATGTCCATGAAAATCATTGGAGCGACGTGATTAAAAAATGTTATAGAATCTACATTGGTTATATAAAAACCCCTGACATATGATCAATTAGGGGGAAGCTAATAAGAATCATAGTGTGTGAATGAGATCTTATACTCCATATTGGTAGAGAAGTTGGAGTTCTTATGGTCGTAAAGGTATAAGTAGTGGATGTAGTTCTTAAGGGAAATAAATCCTTTATTAGAATAATGGTGTATATCAAGGGAATTAGGCTGAATCAAATGGAATAGGGGAAGGAAATCACCTAGTAGTTCATCCTACACTTGTGGATAGAAAGGCTAGATCCTTGATAGTAAGAGATACTATTCTTGTAGCTTCTATGATAGAGAATTCCTTATTGAATACTAGTACCTAGAATTATTTTATATATTCAAAACATTAGAATGGCTTGGGAATGAAAGTGGGGTTCATAAGTTTGGTAATGAAAAAAGACACACGTTTGGGAGTACGATCGAGGTACATCTATTTGTGCATTGGTTGTTCTCTTGTGGTTAGGGAGTATTATTTTAGTTGGTATATTTAGATTATGGACATTTCAAAATTCAACCTAATAATCGGAATGGATGGTTTTGTAGGGGAATAAGACCACATATATTTTTACCACAAGAGAGTGACCTTTATGTCATTTTAGGGTGATAATTAAGTTACGCCTAGAGAGTGTGATATCATATCGGGTCGGGCAGGGACAATCCATTAACAACTGGGGGATCTCACCACCCAGCTTTCTAGTCTTTTTATTTACATTGGGGGTGTGTATCTCGATGTATTTTCACCAATAGTGGACCTATATAAATATGTGTTTCATGAATAATTTTTAGGGTTTACACATGAGATAGATGTAGAATTTATGTTTGAGTTCATGTTAGAGGATATGATAGTTTCTAGCACATGAGCCTCAGCTAGTTGGTGAGGTGTCCTTAAGTGCATCCACGAGACCCAGGTTCAAAAATCACATAGAGGAATATTTCTAGGGGTACTTTAGCAGGTACTGTAGCAGGTACTGTTGCAGAACTGTACACTATAGCAGGCATTGTAGCAGAACTGTACACTATGTAGGAACTGTAGCAGACTATACACTGTGCGGTTACTATAGGAGAACTGTACACTGTGCAGGTTCTGTAGCAGAACTGTACATTGTGAGGGTACTGTAGTAGGTATTGTTTGGTATTGTAGCATCTGGAACTATTCACCTTGGGCCATTATTTTGGGATTGGAGACCTTTAGGCTTTCGGGCCACCCAGGCCTTAGGGTCAGTAGGGCTTTTAGGCCTCCTTTAAGTCCATCGGGCCACCTCAAGGCCTTCGGGTCACATGCAGTTTCCCGAGACAGACTCTACAAAAAAGGAGCAGCCCTAGAAGAGGATTTATATTAGGTGCACTCACCAAAGTAGATCGAATAGATTATCAAAACGAGAGGGTATGGCTATGCCATCAGGACCAACATGTGCTTGCAAGGGAAGCCTAGCCAAATGGCCATGTGAAGGTGGAGAGCTACTATCATGATGCAGATGTTGGGGAGGGGCACTTCCTTGTAGATAGTTTGGTTGAATTCTCTAAGACCTTCGGGTAATTTAATCTCCTAAGCCTACATTACTTGCAATCTCTGAGCCTACGGGCCTTTTAAGGGTTCCCCATCATCCCTTGAAAGGGTGTTATCAAAATGTAATTAAAAAAAGAAGGCCTTTGGGCCATTCGGGCTATATGATAGTTTCTATTACACCATACATAATAACACCAATAGAGCTTAAATAGAATAAGTAACAACTACATGAGTTGATGGCTATTGGGTTCATCCATCTAAGTACATCACCTTGGGTTTATATCTTTTTTTTCTATTAAAGATTACAGACCCTTTCTCTTGTTTGTTGATTACTGGAAGTTGAACCAGATGACTGTGAAAAAATTTTATCCACTTTTGTATATCAATTATCTATTTCACTAGTTGATGGGAGATTATGACTTTTCAAATATTAACTTTAGATCAGGGTATCATCAGTTGAGAGTTAAGCCTTCATAAATACCAATGAATGCTTTCAGAATCACTTATACCATTTATGATTCATCATAATGTCATTTGGGTTTATGAAT
This sequence comes from Viscum album, assembly GCA_963277665.1. Classification (NCBI taxonomy): domain Eukaryota; kingdom Viridiplantae; phylum Streptophyta; class Magnoliopsida; order Santalales; family Viscaceae; genus Viscum; species Viscum album. Next base: position 1,990,085,521 of record OY728152.1, read on the forward strand.
TCTCTAATAGTGTTTATGCACATAATTAATAGAATCTTTCATATGTACCTGGTTAAGTTTATATTGCATTTGTGGATGAAATGTTGTTATACTCCATGACTCATGATGATCATTTCCAATATCTCGAAATCATCATGATTACACTAAGAGATCACCAAAATATTCCATGTTATCTATGTGTTTATGGAGACCCCACTTCCCTCACATGATTATTACATCATTTTAAAGATAAAAAACCTAAAATCTTTACAAAACCATGATCCAAATTATTAGTTTCTTGGGAAAAATAGGACTATATGTAAATTTTACATAATAAAAATTAAAAATTTATTTAATTCCTTCTTCTCTAGCATCTTATTGGACCTTGTATTCTCTTTAGAAAATGTAATCACCTCGGGATATACATCAATGAAAGGGGTGAGCTAAAACAATTGTTAGAGGATAGATTATGACATGAATTAATATAACATGGGTTAAAATAATCATAATCATAAAATCATAATCATTATAGGATCATATGATAAATGCATGGAGTGTGGAAATGCATAAAAATGTAACATCATGTCTTAGTGTTCAACAAGCACACAAAGTTGTGAGCAAATTTAGCATCATGTTCATGCATAACATATGTGAATCATAATAACATTATCATTGTGTTCAAAGAAAACATAATTTTCATTCATATTTCCAATTATATCATGATATATATCACATTACCTAATTCATTGGAGTGATCAATATTTCCGGGAACACAAGTCATATCACAACATTTACATAATAATTAATTCCATAGAGAACATGTTACAATCATTGCCATAAAGTGACCCATGTAAAGGAAATGGTCTTCATAAGAATTTAATAAGGAATAATTTCATGAATAAATAGTGGGTTTCCCAAAATAAAAATTAAATAACATACAAGGTGTAAGAATAATCAATATTGTGTGAAGAAGAATCAACCTTAAGAGAAGTACAGGATGTTATTTTAGGAAGAATATTTATTTTAGAAAAATAATTGAATTTAACATAAATTCATATTGGAAGAATGTATATCCCATAAAATAAAATGGGAGGAAAAATTATTTTTTACAAATACTATAGAAAATACACACTAAAAGTTTTCGTGAAAGCGGAATAACCCAATGAAATAAAATTGGTTTTGAGAATCCACTTACCATATGTCGGAACTATTTCTTCACTTTAATATCCTAGATAATGAAATTATATTTACTAATTAAAAAATATAGAACCTCTTATACATATATTTGATTCATTATAATTTTATTATGTTCGTTTATGGTCATTTTGACTATTTATAGTGTTCAAATTCTATCGTTTGGGAGTGTTTGTTTTCTTGGTTTTCATGATCGATTCCTTTGAATGCATGAATGTATGTTCATGTTAAATAAGGATAATTATGCATAATTTAGTTTATATGTTTATGATGTAGATAAATATGATTTTATTATATCATAAATATTTTTTGTAAGGTATGAGGATGAATCAATAGATAATAAATAAATGATAATTATTTTAGGTTAATTTTGATGGTTTTTGAACCCAACAAAATCATGTTTTTTCATTTTATATTATATACATATATTTGTTATAGAACATAAAAAGGTTTAAATATTATATTTTAAAATGTTTTTAAACCATTTTAATGGTTTTAAGACCATAATTTATTGTGGTTAAGGATAATGAGAAATTTTCTTCTTTATAGGAGATAAAACAACACCTATTGGTTGACATTTTCATTTTTAGATTAAAAGTGAGAGGAGAAGGGTTTTGATGATGGATTATTCCATTATAATAACAACATTATAATATATATATGGTAATAGATTTATCATGACACTGGTATGAGGGTAGGTGGAGATAATAAGAAATGAAATTAAATGAAAACAAATAAAAATTCACCTCTTGGATTCTTCTCCTTTATAACCTCCCTATGGTTATTGGTTTAGGTGTTTTTTTTTTTGAAAAAATAATTATGGATGTGTGGGAGGGATTTTTGAATAAAACATGGAATAATTTGGACAAGGATCAATACTTGTAAGGGGTGTTGTTGAGTGGAATGGAGGGGTGGTATTTTTGGGAGAAGAGAGAAGTGTTTTCTCAATATTTTATTCATTAGTTTATTATTTTCACTTATGATTGTGAATAGTTTGAACTGTATAAAAAATATATATTAAAATAATGATGTATAGTTCAATATTGCTAGCTTACATCAGTCTTACATCAATAATGACTAAAAAATTATAGTATATTGCTTTTATCATAAAGTATCATATTTTAATATTCAATAATAATTAAAGTATTTTTGAAAAAATCCCAAAAAAAATCACTGTAACCAGTTTTTGATGTATAGATTTGAAAAATAAACTTAGATTTATGAAAATAATTTTTAAATATGATAAATTTAATTTTTAATTAAAATCATCATTTACTTAGAAAATACTAATTTTAATATTATAGGTAATTTTATAACACATTGAAAAATTAAGCAAGGTATCATAAAATTATCTTATAAGCATAAGAAAGAAACTTTTAATTTACGAACCAATTTTATGAAAATATTTTTTTCTTCAAAATGTTGTATTTATTATAAAGTTGTAATTATATATTTATAACATAAAAAAATACCAACACTTAATCAATCAATTATAAAACATTTATTTATTAATATCACGAAATAAATTAATAATATTTTCATTCAAAAGATATCTAAATTTTATTTATACATTCATACATGAGCTTACTATTCTATTAGATGAATTACTATTCCTAATCATCATATTACTATTTAAACATTCATGTTACTATTACATTGGTAAAGTTTTCATAATTTATAGAAACCCCACTTATTTAATTCATTCATCCTTTATCATGTTTTTTGTGTTTTAAATGTGATTTTATATGGATTATACTATAAGTCATAATTATAATAATGGAATCTCCATTGATAAAATTTGGGGGTTTTACATTCATCCTCACTTATGAAATTTTATCCTAGAATTTTTATTTTACATAGTATGGTGAAAAAAATTAGGGTACTTATCGTTCATAATTTACTCCAGTTCCCATGTTGCCTTTTTATAGTTATGGTTTCTCCATAGTACTTTGTCTGAGTAAGTAGTCTTTTTGCATATAACTTTGTCGCTACGGTCTAAGATATTAATCGGCTGCTCCTTGTAAGAGAGATAATCTTCAAACTATACCACCTATGGATTCAGTACATGTGAGGGATATGGTATGTACTTTCTCAAGAAAAATTCATTAAATACATCATGTACTTAAGATGTGGTAGGTGGAATTGTCGGTCGATTGGCCACAACTCTGACATGATCATGAATCTTGTTAGTGCCAATGTACCTAGGACTTAGCATTCCTTTCCTCAGAAATCTCATGATCATATTTGATGGAGATATAAAGAGGAATACCATGTCTCCAACCTCAAACTCTAGGTATCATTTATCATTGTCAACATAGCTCTTCTGCCGAATTTTGGCTTCTTTGATGTACTACTGAATGATTTTCACCTTTTACACAATCTCATCAAAAATGTCTAGTACAAGAATCTTTTTTCTACAGAATTCATCCCATATTTTTGGTGTTCCACATCTTTTCCAAAAAAGGGGTTAATTTAGAGATATTTTGATGCTCAAGTGGAATTTTTTTAAAAGAGAACTTAGCCAGAGTAAAATATTGTTCCTATCCTCATTTGAAGTCTATAGAACATTATCTCAACATATCTTCTTATTTCTAAATTGTCCACTCATATTTTTCATTATTTTGATGATCATAAGAAATAATAAATTTCAGTTCAGTTTTTAGAGCATGATGAATACATTTCCAGAACATCTTGGTGAATCTCAAATCTCAATCAGATACAATTGATAGTGGTACTCTATATAGCTTGGTCACTTATCTGATATATAACCAAACAAGATGATCTAGTGATATATCCTCTTGTATTTAAATAAATTGTTCAATATTTGTGAGAAAATAAAAAACAAACCATATAGCATTGTTTCATATGGATGTCTTCAGATGTCTAGTGACAATGTCCATGGTGATTGTTTCCCATTTCGATGTTGGTAAGGGTAATGGTTTCCTCATACCAGAAGAATTTTTTCTTTCAACATTCACTTACTGACAAATTAGGAAAATTGTTATATATTCAGTGATTTCCTTCTTCGTATTGTCCCACCAATAGTTTTATTATAGATCTTGATACATCATTGTGATCCGTGAGTGAATAGAGAAGGTTTTCCTATGTGCATAACTCAAAACCTATTTCATTATCATTATATTGGATGGTACACATAGTTTTGACCCATATATTACAACTCCTTACTCATTAATTATGAACTATGAATACATCCCATTTCTCATTACTTCTACCTTCTTCACAATTCCCCCAACATTTATTTGAAAATCCTTTATTTTCTAGATAAAGGATAGTTGATAAATCATTTTAGATTGTATTGATTATGTTCTTTTATTAATGGTTCCTATTCTCATCCTTTTTAAATATAGGAATAATATATCCTTATCAATTCTTATTACTGATAATGTTGGAGAATCATTTATACCTAGAGCATCTACCACATTATTTTATTTTCCAGGATTGTAGTGGATTGAGCAATCATAATCCTTTATGAGCTCTAACCATCTATGTTGGTTCATATTAAACTCCTTATATGTGAATAGATATTTTAGGATCTTATTATCTATATATATTTCACACATTTCCCCATTTAGATAATTCCTCCATATTTTCAATGTAACGATAATAGTCTCTAACTTCAGATCATGCATGTCATAGTTTTTCTCATTAAATTTCAACTTCCTTAAGGTGTAGGGAATCAATTTATGATTTTTCATCAATACACCGCCTAGGATATTCTTAAAATCATCCCTATATACCATAATGATCTCCCCACTTGTTATAAGTGTGAGTACTATCATGGTGATAAGACTAATTTTTAACTCTTTGATACATTCATCACATTAACATTTCTAGAAAAGGTTTTCTCCATTTCAAGTTAGCTTGTTTATTGGGGTTGACTCTCATGACATGTTCTTCAATAATCGCTGGTAATACCCCAATAGACAATGAATACTATGAATATCCATTTCATTTGTTGGCTTGCGACACTCTTCAATTTCCATTATCTTAGAATGGTCCATAGATATTCCTTTGTTGGAGATAAAAATATGTCCGAAAAATAAATCTTCTATATAGAACTCACATTTACTATACTTTGATTAATGTTTCTCCCATGACAAATTATTTATAAAAATATTAAAATTCTCCTCATTTTACCCATTATCTTTGAGTATATTTGAATATCAATAAAAAAGACTACACAAGTTTGTTCATGTGATCTCTAAATACTATATTCCTTAATTAAATGAATATTTACGGAGAATTAGTGAGTCTGAAGAGAATTATTATGAAGTTATAGTTTCCTTACCTCGTTTGAAATGTAGTCTCGAAAATATCATCTATATTCATCATTAATTGGTGATATCCCAACTGAAGGTCCACCCTAGATAAATACTTGGACCAACTTAGTTGGTCCAAAAAGTCATCTATCCTTGGAAGTGGATACTTGTTTTTTATCATAATATTTTCTAACGCACAATAATCAATACAGAGATTCAATGATATAGACTTATTCTAGATGATTAGGACTGGTTCACCCCATGGTGAAGCACTCATTAATGTAAAGAACTTTTCTAGAATATCTTGTATCTTATCCTTCAATTAATCCAACTCAATGGTGTCTATTCTAAAAGGTGTATTTGTTATAGAAAAATATACTTGAATAATTTGAATTCAAAACACAACCTATCAGTAAAGAGAAATACCATTCAATTATTCGGGGAACACATCAATGTATTCCATCAAAATGGACATGTATTCGAGCATGATTATCTTTTTTGTCTCGATCATTTCAGCTAGATACACTTTCCCTTAGAGAAATAATTCGAATAAGATTCAGTCTCCTCATTAAAGGTATACATAGTTGAGGGATTCCATGGGATTCAAATAGTGATCTCCCTATCCCGATAGTTGATTTTTTATTTGTCTAAAGATAGCCAATCCATTCCCAATATAGCAAGAAAATACACCGAATTATGTAAGAAAATATTCTTTGGGAGGTTTAGTCCACAAAAAATATACTTCTTATGAATAAATTTCTTAATTATTTATTCTAACAAATAACACATCCCCTATATTGTGTGTTGTTGTTTGAATAGTTCTACTAAACATTAATGATATAAAATAATTAATAGAACCAGGAACAAACAGTATGAGCTCTATTATTGAATGAATAACTAGAATACCAATCACCACATCATTGTTGGGTTACACCTTAGTGGTAGTGATGGTATAAGAAGTACATTTCTATTTTAAATTTTGTTTCTACCAACATTGATTACTCTAGAAGATTGGAGTTTTAGTGTAGCGACTTGTATATTGATATCTCTCACTATAGTTGAAGTATTGAACCATGGGTGGTGATCTCATTTCATGCACCACATTGTCTAGATTCCTCATGTATCTTAAACATTCATAACCTTTGTGAACTACTAACCCATACATGATGTATTTCCCATTCCCTTTGAGTAAATTAATTCAAGATTCTTCCCAAATTATTGAAATATTAGTGGCAGAGTTTTATTTATAACTATTTCATTTGATCCCCCATCATGAAACTCAATCTTTCATTTCATGTATCCATATCCATGTCACCATTCTCAAAACACCATATCCACTTTGGGATCACATTGAACAACTTCTTCATAGCTCCCATAGTCACTAATTTCTAGATATTGTCAAAGGTTTATTTTTTTTAACCACAAAAGAATATATAAATTTTTCTATCATTTATGATAAAAAACCCCAAATCTTACCTTGAAAGTCTTGAGAAATTTTATTTGTATATTTTAATAGATTCGCTATCATTTTTTTCATTTATATTAATTATCTCTCCATATTTTTATGAAACTTATGAGGTAAATACTTGTTATGAAACATTATCTTAATATCTTCCCACTCCATCTCATCAATTTTGTCCTTTGACTTAGTGTTCTTGATCAACTACCACCTTTAATCGGCCTCTCCGTCTAGACAATGAACATCTAGAGTCACTTTTTCCATCATAGAACAACGAAGGACATTAATTATCTTCTCCATTGAGTTTTAAAACAGTTCTAAGATGAGTGTATCACAAGATCCACTAAATGTTGGTGGTCATTTCAGCCTAAAATACACAATAAAGAGTTTCTCGCTCTTGGGTGATGGCGGATGTTCACAATGTTCAGGTTATTGGTGATACCCTAAAATATTTGGGTATGGAATTCCATGATATTTTTATCTCCACATCATAAGGAATTGGGGATTTAGTTCAGACAATTGTTTCATTATCTCTCACATGGTTTGTGGGCCTAATTTCTCTTCGATCAAACCATTTTTTAAAATAGAAAAGGTTAAAACAAAACATAAGTAAAAAATTCATGAATAAATAACTTATTATTTTGTCAAATTTTCTCTAAAGACATATATTGTGAGATAACTATGTTTATAGTTTTATAAAACCAATATTCATGGGGACTTTCATAAACTTAGTCTCACAATAAGGGTTTTCATTACAGTTCTCTAATTATAATTCCCAAATTAACTGAAATGTGATATGATACCAACTATAGTGACCCTACTTTTATTGCATGATTATATCATATTTTTAAATATAAATAACACATAATTATTAAAAAAATATCATACAAATAATTAGTGTCTTATGAAAATTAGGACCATATATAAAATTTTACATAATAAAACAAAAACATTTTTTAATTCCTTTTTCTCTAGATTCTTATTAGCCCTCATGTTTTCCTTAAAATATGAAATCACAAAAGTATATAAATCAAAGGGGTTAGATAAAATTTCATTAATAGGATATATAAGGACATGAATAAATATAACATTTTTGAGAATAATCATTATTATAACATCCTAATCATTACAGTAACATTGGATAAAGTCATAAAATATGGAAATTCATAAATATGAAAAATCACGTCTCGGTGGTCAAATACCAGACATAATTGTGAACAAATATTGCTTGATGTTTATGCATAACATATGTGCATCCTCATAACTTCATCATTAGAAAAAATATAGAATCATGTTTCTAAATATTTCACATTATGTCATGAGATACATCACATTACCCAATAAATTAGAGCATTATATACTTCCATGTTCACCTGTCACATCATAAAATTTACACAATCATGCATTCCACATAGAACATATGGTAATATTTTATAAAAAATAACACATGGAGAGAAAATTGATTTCATGAGAATTTTGTAAATCAAAATTTCGTAAATAAACATTGTTTTTAACATAATATAATTTTAAAAACATACATGGTGTAATAATAATCAATTTGGCGTGAAGAAGAAACAATCTCTAGAGAAGACTACAGATGTCATTTTAAAAAGAATAGTTCATTGGGAAAAATCATTGAATTAAACATAAATTTATATTTGAATTATTTTTATCATGGAATATAAAAGGGGTAGAGAAAGAAATCATGTTTTAGGAATATTATTGAACACCCACATAGAAATTCGGCATGAAAGTTGAATAACCCAAAGAAAAAAATGGGTTTAAGAATCCCCATAGCGCATGCCCGAATTCTTTATTAAATTTAATTTCAAGGATAATCAAAGTAAATTAATTAATTAAAATATAAATAACAAAAAATACATGTATTCTATTCATTTTAATTTTATTATTTTATTTTATTTCCATTTTGATGTGTCATAGTGTTCAATTTCTTCATTTGAGAGTGTTCATTTTCATGGTTTTTGTGATTGGTTCACTTTTATAATGAATGGATGTTTGTGTAAAATGAGGATAAGTATCCAAAATTGAGATTAAATTTTATTAATAAAAATATATAATATTAAATTATATTATAAATTATTTGGTTATATGGAATGAGGATGAATCTTTACATAAAAATTTAATGATAATCATTTTAGGTTAAGTTTTGGGATTTTTTATTACTGCAAACTCGTTTTAATTTATCATTTATTTTTATTTATATATATTTGTTACAAAACATAAAAAAGGTTATAAAGTACATTTATAAAAATTTTTCAACAATTATAATGGTTCTGAGACCATACATGAAGGAGGTAATGGAAAATGAGAACTTTCCATCCTTGAAGGGGATAAAACAACATCGAATGGATGGAATTTTCATTTTTAGAATAAAATGTTGAGGAGAATGGGTTTGAAAATGGATTATTACATTATAATAATAAAACTTCATTCTATTTATGTAAATGGAGTTATTGTTCCCCTTGGATGATAGGATGTGATGATATATTAAGAAAATAAAATCACTTGAAAAGAAAGAGGATTTTAACTCTTGGATCTTTCTCCTTGAGAACCTCTTTAGGGGGATTGGGTTTTGTATTTTGTTGAGAAAAAAATTATTCTATACATGGGGGATTACTTTTGATAACCGGATTGGTCATAATTTTGAAAAATCACAAATCTTGGAAGGGGTTAGGAGGAGAGGTGTTCAGGGGTGGTATTTACAGGAGAAGAGAAGGGTGTTTTCTGATTTTTCAATTCATTAGATTATTATTTTATATCAGGACTATGAATAGTTAAAACCATATTACTAAATACATTACAATAAAAATGGGGAGTTTTATATTTTTGAAATAAATCATTCATACAATTTAAATGACTCAAAAATTCATGTATTAATCTTTTATAATAAATTATCATATTTTACTATTCACTAAAAAATCATGCATTTTTTAAAAATACCCAAAATTCACACTAACTAATTTTTAAATGTGTAAACATAAAAAAGAAACTCTATTATTTGTAAATAATTATATAAATATTATAAATTTATTTTTTAATTAAAATAATAATTTCCCTGGAGAATACTACTTTTATAATTAAAATTAATTTTATAACACATTAGAAAATTAATTAAGGTCTCAATGCATTATCTTATAATAATAAAACAATAAAATGATAATTTATGAACATATTTTATAAAAACTCATTATCATATAAATCATTATATTAATAATAAATTTTTAACTAATTATTTATATTTTAAAAAAAATACAAACAACATATTAATCATTTCTAAAACTTTTATTTACTTATACCATGAAATAAATACATAATATTTTCATTCATAAGATTCCTAAATTTTATTTATACATTCATAGGTTAGGTTACTATTCTATTGGATGGATTAATATTCCTAATGGTCATATTATTTTTCCAAAGGTCATGTTACTATTCCATTGATATTGGTTTCTTAACTTCTAGAAACACTTATCATCTAACTAAATATTCATTTATAATGTTTGTGTTGTGTTATCAAATTGATTTTAGGTGGATTATGCTATATGAAATTTTTATAAGAATAGAATTCCCATTGATAAAAGTTGGGTCATTACAGTGTCAATTTTGGATGGATCAAGTAAAATTCTTGGGTCACATGATCTTTGAGGAAGGTGTGTTTGTGGACATAGAGAAGGTGCTGGTAGTTATTTATTTAGAGGATCCCAAGAATGTTTTTGATATCCATAGATTTATGGGGATAAAAAGAAATTATTCGTGGTTTATCCGGGACTTTTCATGTTTGGTAGTACCACTTTTGGTCTTGACTAATAAGGGGATAATATTTAAATGGTATAGATCATGTGAGAATGGTTTCTAGGAGAAGAATAGGCATTTGAATACAACAATGAAATTGATCCTACCTTATCTAGGTGAGGAGTATACAGTTTTTTTACTCTACATAGATATGTCCAGGATGAGTGTTTATGCAGTGATATGTAGTTGTGTTTTTTGGGTCTCAATAATTGATTTCAAATGAATAGAACTACCATATGCATGATCTCGGGTTAGTAGAAGTTGTTTTTGGTTTAAATTGTTAGAAAAATTATCATTTGGGTGAGAAGTTTTCTAAGTATAAATATCAAAATATCCTAAACTATAACATCATATATAGTGATTTGAATCTCTAGCAGTAGAGGTGGGTTGAGTATATGAAACTTTTTGACATTGAACTAGAATATATGATTGGTGGAAATAGTGTAACTGATGATTTTGAAGGAAAACTCAAACTCTTGATGTTAAAGACTCCAATGGTGGGTGGAGGTTGATGACTTTACATGATGAAATGCTTGTTTTGGTTTATGAGAGTTATGAGAATTTGATTCATATATTACTTTAAATGGATTCTGCAGTTTTGGCCTAGTTTTGAAATAGATAGTATAAGGATTTAGAATTTTGTTTATGAGGGAACTCCATGAAGGTGGAAAGTCACCTTCTTATTGAATAATAGAAGAGGAAAAGACAATATATATTTTTTTTATTTCGGTTTTTGTTCCTATGAGTATGTGGGATGAGATAATGCATGAATTTAATGACTCTATTTGGGAGGTGCATCCAGGTGTGACCCAAATGTATTATGAACTACATTAATTGTCTTGGTGAACAGACATGAAAAATGAGATAGAAAGGTTCATAACATGACGCTACACATGTCAGCAGGTGAATGGAAGACATCAAAGACATGAAGGTTTCCTACATCCATTTCCAATTCTGTAATAAAAGTGGGATGTAATTACTATGTAATTTATGGTGGGTATCCAAATTATTCTTTGGAAGAAAGATTATATTTAGGTAATTATAGACCATTTGACTAAGATAACACATTACTTTTTGATGTGTGAGACTTTATCAATGGAGTTTTTATGATACTTATTAGTTTGAGAGATATTTCATCTATATGGGGTGAAATATAGTATTTTTCCATACCATGACTCATGTTTTACATCATGCTTTTGGAAGGTCTTGTAAAAGGCACATGGTATATAGGTTCTACTAAGTGTGGAATTCCCCCAATAGATTGATCGGGGTCAGAGTGTACAATAACAGTTCTTGAGGAAATGATTTGGGTTTGTATACTAGAATTTGATGTGTCATAGGATAAGAACCTATATTTTGTAGAGTTATCCAATAAAAAAAGTTCTCAGGAAACAATTCAAAATTCAGCATAGGAGACTCTTTATTGTAGGCTATGCAAATCACCTCTGTGCTGGATGGAGGCAAGTGAGTCAATAAAGTTGGGACCTAGTCTCATGTAGGACACTTAATAGAATATTTTGATCATTCAGATGCTTATGGCTATAGCTATAAGTAGATATAAGACATTTGCTGATAGACACCAAAGACCCCTATAGTTGGCAGAGGGTGATTGTGTACTCCTTCAAGTGTCTCCAGGATAGGTTCACCACACGATATAGAGGATGGTAATGATGAGGCCCATATTTGTTGAACCATTTTTGGTTGTGGGGAGAATCATGCTGGTGGTGTACCGATTGGATATTCCATATAGATATAGTTATATAAATGACTTTTTTCATGTTTCATAACATCTGTAGTATCACCCCGACCCTTCTTATGTGATCAATGTGGATAATGTAAATATTGAGACTAATATGTCATTGAAGGATAATTTGATACATGTATTGGATCATAGTGATAATTTCTTGTGGGGAATGATCATGCTGAATATTTATGTAATGTGGCATAATGGTTGAGTTTAGGAGGAAATAGGTGAGAGAGAAGGGGATATGAGGGCTCATTGGACCAATCATTTTGACTCAGAATATTATAGATGTCTAAGAGTATAGGTCAAGGATGAGCTATTATAAGGTGGGAATATTATAAGATCCCAATGTTTTTTAGAGATGTATCATGATCAATTATTGGTACTCCCTTTAATTTTTTTAGTATAACATACTTGGGGATTGTCTTGGAGAGTATTTGGGAGAAATTGGAGAAGTTTGGAAAGAAGAGGGGTAGTGCATGGTTGGCACATAGTTTCCCTAATCCGTGCACCCTGGAACAGAAATCTGTAAAACCCTACATAGAGAGAGATTTCATGGTTGGATTAAATATTATCAAATTGTTCACCCACTTAGTAGAATCTGGTTTCCCTTAGAAGTTTCACAATGATAAAACACATGGTTGGGAATACTCTTCACCCATGCCAAGGGAAAAATACATTCTATTTTTAATTTTCTACAAATTAGTTTTTAAAATCCTGACCCCTCATAATTTATCCAAAATTGGCCTAACTCAACCAAAAATGAATTCTACCATTTTTGCAGGCTCCTAATGGATGCATATGGATATGAACCACTGTTCTTAAGGATTCAAAGGCTGGATTGATAGATTTTCACCTATCCAAGTATGTGGTTTCTTTACAATTATATATTTCCCTCTCCCCTCACCTATTTTGGTTAAAATAGGATTGTTTTATCTACTATTTGAAGTAGTTTTGATCTAGGTTTATTGGATCATGATTCATTTGATCTTGGATCTCGGTTTCATATCTAGAGGTCAATCTACATCATGAACGTGGTTCTTTTGCATCAACATGTGATTTCTATTTGAAAGCGTTCATCACCAATCATGGGGTATGCAGTTTAAATGAGAAATCCCATAGTCTTGAATTTTATTTTGATGTATATATTATTGAATTTCAACGTCCATACATGGAAATTTAATACTTAATTGTATTAATTTATTCTTAATTAATTAATGGAACCATGTAATTGATTAATTTATTTTCAATGTGATAATAAAATTGGTTGAACCATGGAAATAGAAACTAGTGAATTGATTGAATTATGAAATTAGTGAATTGATGTATTTTTTCTATTTGATTGATAAAAGTGAATTGTGTAATTGGATTAATTAATTGATGAATAATTTAATGAGATGTTTTTTTTGTGCCATTGGATTAATTAATTAGTGAATTAATTAATTGAATATTTTGATGTAAAATTGTATTAATTAATTGGTGAATTATGTTCTGAGATATTGGGATTATGAATTTGGATTAATTAATTAATCAATTAATTAAGTGTTTAAATAGTTGTATGATTAAATATTGATAAATGGTTTAATAGAAATTAGTTATATTATTACGTGTGATAAAATTGAAGAACCTTATTATTGTGAAAAAATGTGATGGTTCTATTATTTGAAATGGTGGTAAAGTTGTTAATGTTGATTAATCTTTATTGTTTTTATTATATAATAAAATTGTGTGTGGGAAAAGTAATGTTTCTTCAAAGGCCACTTGTGAAATTATGTGATAAACAGGATGTGGGACACGAACTTATGCTTAAAATCTTCAGGGGGTTCTAGACATGGAGTTCTAGATCCAAATGCAGGCATGTGATAAATGAGTGTGGGGCATATAATGTTTCTTCCAAATACCACCTGTGAGATTTCTTAATAAATGGGTTGTGCGACATGGACCAATGCATTAAATACCCAAAAGGTCCTAGACATGGTGTTTTATGCCCAAAATGGTTTCATCGGACTATGGTTCCAATTGTAAATCATTTGAATTAAATTTAAATGATAATTGATATTCTTGGTATTGATATATGTGATATTCCTTTGGGATAGTTTAGACTCTGGCATGGGATAAAGTAGGTATCATTTGTGTGTGTTTCCTTGGAAACCTGGTGGTTTATGTGGTTAGATAATGAATAATTGAATATTATTTAATTTTTTCCATTATTTATTGTGTTTTTTACTTATATAACTGCCTACACAGTTATTGACTATATATTGTTTTAGAGGCAATTGGGGGGCTGATGACTTGTACTCACACATTACTCTGGCTGCCTAATAGTTACCAAAATATATTCCATGGTTACCTAATAGGTTAAGAGAAAGGGACCTATGTTAGCTCAATGAAATTGTTTGGATCACAGATGAGGGAAAAAGATGTGATTCATGACCCTCTTATGAGTTTCTACTGTATTTATTTATTTATCATTTTTTCATATTCACACTTGACATGTATTTTTCATTATATATCTAGTATTTAGTTTCGGATATTTTATTTCAAATTTTTCATGATGTGCTACCAGTTTGGATTGGTTATTAGTAATATCATTTGTTTATTCTTATTTATATCTTTTGTTGTGGTACTTTGACAAATTAGGTATAGTTTCTCCATGATTGATTTTAGACATTATTTTCGAGTTGAAAGACTCTTACATATGGGGAGGCACACCTAATTTCATATAGCTAACTAGATCAGGGAATCAATGTGGGGATCATGGGTCATGATGTTTCATTCTTGATGTATTTAATTACATATTAAATGAATATTGTAAAAAATGACAATGATGATAATTTAGGGAAAAAATATATTATATATATTTTTTGAAAGTCACTAAAAATTAAAAGAGGATAATGGTTATATGATATAGTCTAAAACATATTTCATTGAACATTTTTCTTTAAATTTTAGAATTATATGTAAAATTATTACCCTTTAAAATTGAAATATTTTTTACCATGGTTAAGGATAAAATTTGTTAACCAAGGATTTAAATAAATATAATATTTTTAAAATGACCCAAAAACTATCTACATTAAATTGGATGATAATATTTTTATCATATCATATTATTATTAAAACTAATATCCATTGGATAGAATTTTACATGAGAATTATCAAGTTATATTTTAATAATTTTAGTAATTCCATGTGTGTAATTTCTCTTCTATATAATGTGGAACCCTTTCACTAATTTATTTACACCACATTGAGATGTCCAGTTTGAACTAACTATTCAAATTCTCTTCTAATACACCCTTTTCAAAATTATAAAGGTTATTTTATTCCCAAATCGCAAATGTAGGGTCCCAATGTGGTTATTTAAGAGAGTTCTTTCAAAAGAATATGTAATTTCCATTAACAATCACATCATTTTTTACATCTTCTATTAACTATTATAATGAAATGGTACATATCAAGAATTAATAAATTTATTATGATTTATTTACTGAAATTTTATTGTGATAATAAAACCAAGTCTATCTTCTCTCTTTTCCTTCAAATTGGATGCAGAAGTAGTGCTTTTGCGTACGTATAACTTTCCATATCCACATAATGATACAATTCATTTTTAATCATCACATTTTATGGGTGGGTGTTATGGTAGGTTGAATATTGATACAAGATATTTACAATATAATAGTGATTATTGAATTATAATATATTGTCGAAATTCGTACCATCCAGTTAGTTATAAATTAACAAGTTCACTTGTGAGTACATGGGGACCACCAGATCCATGAAGTGATGTGATTTTTTTTCATTTTATCTTTTCATGAACGTACAATTGATAGATTTAATAAATATATAACATATATATGATTTAAAATTTATCCAAGAAATGTGAATTAATTTTTTTCCTTACATTCATCCATCTTTTGAAAAGTGAAATTGGTGTTCATGTGTACGTAAGGCCTACCATCTTGATGAATAATGTAATTTATTTATATATATCTATCATTTATGAATATATATCTATATATAATAAATAAATATGTTTTTTATATCATGATTTTTTTTAAGATGGAACAATGATTAGTGGAGAAGAGCCAAAAACTACCAAAGAAAAACATTCCTGAAAAACAAAGTAATTATCACATGAAATAATTATTTTAATACATAATTTTTAATAAAAGAGTAATAAAAGTTTATAAGTAAATAAAATACGGTATGATATATTTAAATAAGGTTTGGGAATATATTTATAATAATTTTTTTATTATACAATATTATTTAACACATGTGAAGGATATTAGAAATGTGTTAATTGTTTATTTCACAATATCATAATTATTTGGGATTGTTTATGTTTAAGTATATACTGGGATAATTATTTGATAATTTTATCTAAAACACAATTAATTTTCATATCATATGGTTATTTCTAGAAATGAAATGTTTTAAATTAATTTTTCTCTAGTTATGTTCTCATGACACATAACAAATGTTGTTAAGGAAAATCTAATTGTATTTCGACTTCGTCGGGAATGTTTTTCTTTTATGTCAATATTTTACTCAAATTATTTTAATTTTTTTTTCTATTCTCTAATTATTTATTAAATATATTTTTAACAATTTTATATATTTTTTTAAAAAATAAATTGATTCTTATTTTCTTTTTCCAAATAACATGCTTTTTCAATTTATTTAAAAAAGTGTGAAAGTACTTTTTTTACTAAAACATCATGAAAGGAATTTATAAAAATCATGAAAACTAAATGATTTGAAGAGAAAATTACAAGTTGAAAATGTTATTTATAAAAAAATATGTCTTATTTAATTTCATGGAAATTTTTAGGTAAGTGATTTCGAATTGAAAAGGGTATTTTACTCAATAAAATATCTAGTGATATTTTTAAATTATTTTAATCTATATCAAAATCCATGGTTGAATATTGTTAGTTATCAATAATATATTCTAAAGATACCACCCATAATATTTTTATTTATGGTTTATGAATATTTTGACTAATGAATATATCTAAATTCTATATAATGGAACTTAGAATATGGAAAATTATTGATTTTTAAGGTAGGTTTATTAAGGTGTATCATTTATTCACATGATGAATGCATTGTAATTATTATGTGATGTGCGTGGATAAGAATACAAATACCCTATATGAATTAGGTTATCTCATGATAAAAAATAGATATGGTATTTGGTTGAGGGATTTCGTATTTATAAATATGTTTTTCCAAGAGTTCTAGTAAGTATTTTTTGATGTTTTTGAACAAATCCTCTATAGTAGGTTTTATATATTCATCATTATGCATTCCATCATAATAAAAAAAATATATGTTCATATGATTATTTGATTAGATATGATATAAATGAATAAGTTTCAAGACTATATGGTTTTTATGTAAAATTATGTTATCATCATTTATTACTTTTATATTATTTGCACCTTATTTATATGATTCTAGATTCCTCTATACACATACGCTTACAAAGCATCTGAGATCACCCCTTTCTTAGGTCTTCTTTCCCAAATATGACAAGAAATGTATTATGAATGATATATTGGGTTATCTAAGATGTAATAATAGTGTTCTAAAAGAAAACTGTATGTTATATTTTATATTTTTAAATGTAATGTGAAATTCTAATATGTATATTGGTTTATATGAGTATTAAATTATTCACTCATATGTATGGTTTTTCTTATATGTAGTGCATGTATAAAAATTTAACAATATACTCTAGCATAATAGGGTTAGGTTGTTTACACACTTCCTCACTAGTTTTGTGTTCTCACTCCCTAATGTCACATCCCTAGATCCTTATACCTTCCATTACAATCATTCTGAGAAGAAGACATAAAATTAAAACATACCATGAACTATGTGAATCACATCATCACATCTAAATCATCTATATGATATCTATAATTATTTATATAATCCACCACAACTTATATGTCATGTATTATTTATTAATCCACCACTAATTATGCTTTGCACACTAATAAGAATCATTCAAATATAACATCTAGAATACTTGAATGTGAAATATCCTCAAGCCATTAGATATGGAAACAAACATGTATGAGAAACCACCCTTGTAAATACCCAAAAATAATAATAAAACTCAGTAGAGAGTATGGGAGAGGGTCTAGAAAGCCATCGATATCCTCCTCTACCATATTATAGAGGAAAACCCCTATAAAACCCATTCATATACGTTTCCCTTCTAACATGGGTGGGAACATAAAAAATCACAAATTAAATAGTATAGACATATCTCATTACCACAATAAAGGAATATAACTATCCTTAGACTCGTCTAACACTATTTTCACACATGACACTTGGATTCCACTGTTGTGATCTAGGCATAAAATAATAATCCAAGGGTTATGTTTAAAAATACTTAATTCATCAACTACTAAAAAAACTATACCATTTTTTTCAAAATTAATATTATAACCTTATAAACTAATTTTTGATGAAAAAATTAATTATTTTCTTATATTCTCATGTATGTCATCATTATAAGTAATCATTAATAAACAACCTCATGCATTCATTAAATGAAAAAAAAATTAAAAAAAATTAGTACTTCTAGACTAAACCTAAATCTGCACTTAAAAGGTTGTCATATAGTCTATAGAAATAAAATTACATTATATAGTTAGAATATTTTTATATTAATAACAGTTTTGATTTGGTCATCAACTAAGACCTATTATAGAAGTATAAATTCATGAGAAATACCCACTCTAAATTAGTCTCAACCACCCAATTGTCCCCCACCACTATATAAAAAATCACATCGGGTATCTAGTTCTAATATCATCACATCGAGAACCCATGCCACCATCATCTTTATAACTAGAAACTCATGCCACCACAATCTTCAACACCACAATAGTCATAGGATACCCCTCCAAATACTCATTTTTTACATATAATATAATGTTATCAATCATTCAAAAAAAATATCTATATATTAATTCAAATAAAAATATCAAATTGTTTGTTTCAGACATAATTTTAAAGGAAACTATTACCCTAAAATCAAGGAATTCAAGACTACCACAATCATGAATTTTCTCGCTCGACCCTAATGAATTCAAATTCTACAAAAAAAACAATTATATGATAAAATAACCAGATTCTTATCAATATAGTTTCAATTTTATGAAGCCAATATCTTCTAGAAGGAGTACCTATAATCTTAGTCACATGATTCATGATATAGTTGTATGTTAAAAAAATTCCATGATGATTGATAATTTTTATTCATATGCATCTTTAGTTTAATCAATAACAATATCTGAATTTTCACTTTCATTTATTTCAATAAATCAATGATACTAAAAACAAAAAAGAAAATATAACCAGGATTATAGAAAATTGTCTAGTAAATATCAATACTAAATAATAAACATATTGGATCATAATGTCCCAACCAATAAATTAATCTTACATCATTAAATATTAAATTGTATAAACATGTAATAATTCCAATTTTAATTCTGTAATATTCAGTACTATAAAATAACTCTCATCATAATTCATTAAGTACATTAATAGAACAATATTCAATTTTTTTATAATAATAAATAATAGTAATTAAATGACATTAAATTATCTATATATCTCTCATGGATAATTTTCAGAGTGAATAATATTTTTCAACATCATGTAATTAATTTTAGAAAAAAATATCACAACATTTTATAGTTTTTCTTCACTATCAATGATATATTATACCATTTAAGTCATCAATAAAAATTTTAATGATATACATAAACATAATATTTTCATAAATATTTAGATAATCAAAATTATCTATTGTATGAAATAGTATTCCAAATTTATTTCTTGAAATACTTATTTTAGCAATACTTCCTAGAATATAGAACGTTATCCAATCTATTTCTTGATTTTTTTATTTAAAATAGTAGTTATATTTTAGTACTGACAAATAATAATCCATGTCTTTTGATATTTAAAATTTACGAAAAAAAATACAATCAATCTACATGATATAAATTTTTAACATGAATTATGATTTTATTTCTATTCCATAAATATAAAGTGAATATATTATTAATATTCCATAACATGAAAATATATTTAATATTGGATATTATCAAGATGAATGTGGATTCTAGTTCATTAATAGAATTAATAGCATACAACTTAAATTAATTATTAAATATAAACTATTTTATTCTAATTTATAGAATAACAATAACAATCCCTTCATGTGATAATATTTTTGTCTTCTAGTTCAGTTCATGGATATGAACTATAATTTATATACATTAAAATTCTTTAATATCTCAATAATGAACATTAAAAAGTAAAATAACATAAAATTATCCTGAGAAATACAAAATTTAAGTATAAACTTGAAATAAAAACTATTTTCTTCCCTTTAATTATTTCTAGGGTATTACATAATACTTTCTCATATTTGAGGCTTGTGATGGTGATTCCAATACTTATTATGTTATTCATTATTAATGAAATATAACATGATAATTGTTTTAATTTTAATTTCATATATTTAAAAGGGAAAGTTAAGAAATATCCAATCACAATTGTATATAAAAAAGGAAAATTAACAAACCTCCTGCTTAGAAAAAGGATGTATGTCATAATGAACCCATAAATAAGGATATAAGGAAATATGAATAGGAATAGAACTCACAAAATTGATTGGGATGATACTCTAAAGACTTAAAGAACATGAAAGGTCTTATTTGGGTCACCCAAATTTTATGGAAACAAATAATAACTCAAATAAGGGAAATCGTGTATTTTATAATATATAAATATAGGTTCTATGTGAAAATTTAGTCCCCATTAAATTCAAAATAAAATAATTTCAATTTTATATATTCTCATGACCCATTTTAAGTCTCTTAAATTTATATAGGGTCAATGATTTTATTAATAAATCAAAAAATATTAATAAACACAAATTTATATACGTATTTCAATTAGTTTAAACAGAAATTTCATTATATATCAAAAAGAAAGATAAAATAATGTTTTTTTCACAAAATCATTTTACACACATATGATAGATAAAAATTGTATAAGGGTAATAGGGTTTTACCATTATGTGGTTGGACTCACATAAACAACACTAAAAAAATTAGGATTAAATTATTCATTATAAATATTAATATTATATATCTTGGATAAATGATAGGCTTCTACTATGTGAAACCTGTGTTACACTTACGTGGGTACGGAAAATGGAATTCTAACTTTTTTATCTTTATAAAACAAAAAAACATACACGGGGTTAATATTACTTTTATGTGGATAAGGAAAATATTGAATTACTCTTATGTATTATTTATAATACTCACATAAACATTACACAGTTATTCATCAAGTTGGTTACCATTAAACATGAATGAGAAAATGGGGATTACGCTTACCGAACTCATGAAAAGTAAGTTATAACCATAAATAACAATATAGAACCATAAATGACCAATCCATCACTCAAAAAAATGAACTATACCTTCATGTGAAACTATTAAAAATCCATCATACCATCACACACCCTTTAAAAAAACAAGTTTCACCCTTAATAATAAGTAATACCATGTGTAAGGTTAAAGGTAACATTAAAAATATTTAAAATCAAATCACATAAACTTATAAATAACTAATACATGGATTTACTGTCCCTTCAAAAATAAAAAAAATGTCTTTAAAATAATTGAATAACTTTAGATTAATTATAATTAATTTCCCCAGTAAAGTTTTATTATTTTTAAATTACTTCTATAATTTGAAAATTCATATTAAAACAACATCTCCATATTTAAAAAACTTTTTAAGATTATGCGACTCCCCATATTGAACTAGAATGGCTCTAAAATATTCTAACCCATTAAATTGGTAGATCAGTTTATCAATTTTTCCAAAAATTTATTATAATGTAAATAATATTTAATCCTCCTTATCATCTATATCATTTTTTATGTTATTTTTAGTTAATTTGTTTATTTGAAAATAAATAATGCATTTGTAAATATATATATCATTATTAATCAAATATTATATTACATGTTGTTTTATAAATTATTTTTTAATATTTTCCAGCAATGCATAATAAAAATATATTGGATTATATAAATTTGAAAATATATTTTCTATAATTTCTCTATGTTTTTAGGTTTTTTTGTAAATTTTAGGTTTTTTGATTTATTTAAAAATTTATTTATTATGAGAAGTTTTGGTTTGTTGTATTCCTATTCTTTTTTTAGTTCATAAAAAAGGTATTTCAATTTTAGTGTATTTGTTATATTAATATACATGATATTTTCATAAACGGAAAAATTGTTATTATTATTCCTTTGATGTAAGATTTCACATTCTAGTATTGTACAATTTTTATATACATTATTCCAAAAATAACATCTCAAATTGTTGTTTTTTAATAATTCTATTGAATCTATTTGCAATCAACATCCTTGGTAATGATTGAACCTATTTTTTGTCCCTAATGAATTATTTGTTCAAATATATATATATATCTTATTTTTAATAATTTTTTTAAATTCCTCGATTTTTCAATATGATATAATTTATGTGTCTAAACATTATAAACTACGCCTATTAAAGAAGAAAAACATTATTTAAAGGAATATTAACTAAAAAATGTTTATCGATTTTATATATCATAATCGTAAGAATTTATCCAACCCATTATTTATTCAGTGTCTATGCGAATTAATAATAAATAAAGTGTAAGATGGATGATATCACTCAACATCATCATTAAATATAATTAAAATCTATATTAATCCCTCATAATCCACCCATGTCTCATATTTATAAGTCTCCCTAAAAAAAGTTTTTGTTAGAAGAGAATACAAATCTCAACCTAAATCCCTTTACATACACCTTTCTCGATAACTCACTATAGAAGAACAAATCACGTGAAGGAACACACATACTTACCTATATACAAAGTGTTAGAGTATGAAAACGTATTCAAAAATACATGTTATATACTGGTTTATAAGTTAGAGGAAATACACATAAATAGGGGTATAATTATGTATTAGGGTACTAGAAGAAGTTAACAACATGGGTATTTCATGTGTATATCTATTCCACTTAATTAAAAAATATATGAGTTGGACATGAGATAAATTCAAGGGCATCATCTTCAACCATGATCCTAGAGCTGTGGGACATATGTATCACCACCAATGTGAATTATTTTCTATCACACTCTCATATTAAGGAGACATGATTAATTACTTATCTCAACCTATGTTTTGATGATTATTCTAGGGGAATTTCCAATATACACATATCATCAATATATATCGAATATTTATCAACCTATGGAATTTATTGGATAGGTATATATATTATATATGATCATGGAAACATTAGTATATACCCAAATCAGTGAGTGGAAAGGGTAATTTATTTTTAACTTGTTCATCCCCTTTTAGAATGTTAGTGAAAGAGAGTCCATTATATTATCTTATCCTCGTCTATATCCTTCTATTGTAACCCACATCATATCTCAAGGTAGTTGAGTACAAAAACATCTTAATCGAATGAAAGGATCACTGTATCAGCCACACAATTATTTTTATGCAGTATTATAACAAGTACATCATCTTTAACTGCTAAAAATTCTTAAAATTATAAAATGTTAATGATAATTCATTGAAAAAAATATAGTCATTAACTTATTTAACTGAAAAAATCAATGAACAAAGGATATTAAATTCATCATTTTTAGTCATGTTGGTATAATTAGAAGAAACTCTATGTATATTTCAATACTTCCTCTTCAATTACAAGATATCTAGAGAAGACTCATAAAGATTCTAAAACATTACATTTATATCCCACGTCCCAATTTTTAATTATATTTTTTTTAATTACATATAATCTACGAAGATATCCATTTCCTTCATTAGCATATTTCATCATTCATGGAATAAATTCTTGTATTATAAACCCTATAACTTTATCATTATTAATGGATAAACAACAAATAATTACTACGTTGTATTATAATCCAATATATATATCCACATTCATCAGTCCAAAAAGATAATTAATTTTATTAAAATAAATAAATAATTTTATTTCATTCAGTTGAATTTCTATGGTTTTATTATTAATAATAAATTTCATATATTTTCAATTCTCTATATCGTCATTTTCATTCTAGATGTTGAATTACATTACCCGTTGTTTACAAATCATTAACATAGATCTTATAATAATTATTTTTTCTTACATTTAATTAGTGAAAACCTATAATTTATTTACCAATCATATAATAACTTTTTCCAATTTTCCAATAATGAGAATTATTATTTCAAAATTAATTTTAATGATTCCATAAATAATGCCGACAAATTTATTGTGAAATCATTTTAAATATTAATGATCATATTTCCTTGAATCCCTCATCAATCCCAATAAATATATAACATAAAATGATTACCATGTACTGTGATTATGTAACAAATCCATGGGGCTAATTAAGGCTTCTCATATATTTCTAAACTATATTCCCTTATATATATTAATTATTATAAAATATTTAAATAATTTTCAGGATCACTCAAGTAATACTAAAATCCTAATCATGAAATTCATAATACCCTAACCTAAACTAACTCATTAACTCAAAATATAGGTACTTTTTGTAATTATTCACACCAACGAATTATTTTATATATTAATTAGTTATTATTATATGATAATAATAATTTATCATCAATTTAATCAGTATAAACATAAATCACCCATTATAAGTTATCTAAATTACAAAAAAAATGGATCCATTGGTTATAGATGTTTGAGAGGAGGAAAATTAATTTTTTATTTCCACAAATAGTGTCCCATGAACCCATATATTTTTTATAAAGAATAATTTAGAATAAGGGTGGGTTATGTCACACCATGTTTTCCTCCAGTCGATGAACCCCACCAAGCCATGTCAGTTCTTCATTAGGTGTTTCTTCTGGTTGTTTGATCATAATATGACGACCAATAACATCATATCAACTTTAGCCAAGATTATTCCACTATGTGAATAAATAAACTCCCTAATTGTATTTTCATTCACCTAATTGAATACCCAAGTTCCTAAAATACTAACGAATTCATATAATTTTTTAAGTATAGCATAAAAAAGGTCCCACCATCCAATCTCTATTAGAATAGGATTGCAAGAAATATCCTCACATCATGATATGATCTCCTGACTAGGTGTATGAGGAGTGGTGTATATCATATGATAGATGATCAAATGACCATCATGTATTTTCTAGAAGTTTATAGCACACCAATTCTCATTTCCACATGACACTATCCATGGTGGTTCATTTAGGTTGATTTTGTCTAAACATCGATAAATTTAAGGAATTGGTATATTCGGCCCATTTATTATCTATTAAGTCTATTTTTCCTGATATTCAGACTAACTAGGAATAAATATTAAGAGAAAATGGGTATAAATTAGGAACATATTGAAAATATATCATATAATCCATAAAATAATGTTTTAGGGATCTATTTTTTGTATATTCATCTCTACAATACTGTTAAAAGGATATGTGGTAGTATATTTGATTCAAGTATATTTACAAGTTGTCAATAGAGTATCAAAATAAAAAATAAATATCTCTCAAATATTTCTAAAAATCTACTGATATAATTTCTATGAATCAAAGGGTATTAGATAATATAGATCTAAAACCATTCATTAAAATTTCCTTAATAAGTTCATTGAATCAAAGAGAGAAATTTTTATTTGTAATATTTCTCTATATGATTCCTCAAAATTCATATGTTATAATATTGGTATTCTAGTGAAACTAAGAAGGTGATGAAAAGGAGAATGGTATAATAAAAATTTTCATTTATATTCTAGGATTATTTAAATTAACTTGTAGTGAGAAATTATTCAAATAAATAATGATTCAATATAATCAAGAATAATTTAGATATCCAAGTTTTAAATCTTTAAAAACAAATTATATGATGTATAATGGTTCTATATGGGAGGATCCATTCTCTGTGTAACATATAATTACCATAATTTTTCACAAAATCATGAACAAATGTTATAGAGTCTATGTCAAGTAGAATAAAATTAATTATTATTTAGTTTTAAAAAAACATATAAAACCCTCACCCTAGACAACCATATGACTCAATTCATAGCTCTATTTAATATATATTAACTATTTTTACATTTTTAGTGGAAAATTATATTTCCATAATAAATGTCCTTTAGTGAACAACCTAGTTATCAATGTACCATAATTTATTCAAATGGGGGATGATATTATCAATGAAACTAAATCAAATATCTAATCTAGACCACAGTAATCACCTTCCTCATATGATTATACATACTATTACAAATACATATTTTTCTTCTCTACTAACATATTTTATTAGTGATGTATGTATTTGTCTTAATGTATTATGAAAATATGATAAATACTTCAAATAATTGAGACCATGTGTTAGACTATTATATATGTTTCAATAAAAATTCATCATGATTTTTATTGTATTTTTATTATTTTTATTATGGGAAATAGTTTCAAATATGTTATTTTTATTTTATTCATATAATTTCATCCATTAATTTCTATATATTTTTTATAGTATTAAGGAATTTTTCAATGGTGATAGATTATTTTAAATATTGATATGAGAGATGTTCATTTTAAACCCCTTATACATTTCCAAATAATATTCATATTCCTAAAAAAATTCTCACAATTATAATCCTGAATGATTTTTAAAAATCTATAATTAAAATGATCCATAAAATATTCTTTATTTGAATTATAATTTTATGGTTTCTGTGAATTATACTACATGTATGGATAATTTTATATGAAATAAAATCTGTGTAATTCAATTTATCATATTTAAATTCTATTTATTTTATTAATTATTCATTTTACTCAGTTGATAATATTTCATTATACACTCCATGTCTACTTAAGTGTATTGTAAGATACAAAATCTCTTCACAGAGATGATCAAATTAGGAATGTTATTATTTCTCCCAGTGTTCACCATACCATAGAATATTCTCATCCTATACATGAATATGCATAGGATGGAATGTATTTGTACACCCTCAAGAACTTCTCCAATACAAATTTTCATAGGACTTCTTTTATATTTTGTAATATTTGGATCCTCCTTGGGATTCATGAATACTCGGGTTCACAATAAATTTTCTTTTTCTTTAATGGTTCTTGATATTGACTCCTTCTATCTCTACGATAATAATTTATCATGATATTATAATTTTCATTGATAAAATATTATATTTTAGAACAAAACCACACTTCTTTCCTACATTAATATGTATATTTATATTTACACATCACAAACACATGCACACACAATAATACAGGAGACCATACTATTTATGTAAACACCAAATGTTTAATTGTCATATAAAGCACACCCTAAAGAGCATCAATTTCAATGTATATATTAAAATATAACCTATGAATAATATTTTTTAACAAAATAATATTCATTTTTAATTGATAACAATTATAATCTCATAATAGGAATTTTTGGTACTTTTCTTATAGTTGGGTTTTATGCACAGAAATAATAAAATTAATTTTTTAGGAAAAAATAAATTTTGATTAAAAAATGAATTTATATTTTTAAAGTACTTGAAAAAAATAAGTAAATATTCCTAAATTATTTTTATATATCAAAAATAAATTTCATTTGATAAATATTAATTTCCATGGTAAAATAAAAATAGATGTTTTTAATGAATTAATTATATAAGAGTTAAATAATTTTTTTATAAATAAATTATATTAATATAAATTAAAAAAAATATCAAAAAAATATTTCATTTATAATTAATGGGTATTAAGAAGAAAAATCATAATATATAAAAAGTCATTATTCTATAAAAACAAGTTTTTCTATATTTTATGTTTCAAATTAAATAGTAACTTTATCATATTGAGGTGTTTAATTAGTTTAAATTTATCAAAAATTAGTGTGGATCATAAAAATATTTGGTAATATGGGTCAAATTATATATTTGGTAATTAAATAATTACCATGTTTAATTTTTTGATAATGATTAATAATGGTAAAATGGTTAAATGAGGTATCCCAATTTTTTAACAATTAATATGTCACATACACCGTCTAGAAAGAATTATTATTAATTAGAGACATACCCACATGTCTCAACTATAATTTCATCACCTAATTCAAAATTCCCACCAAACACCCATGTGATTAAATTCTTACTCATTATATAACTTTAACTTCCTTTAAAAAAGATCATCTTTTTTGGATATAATACAGGAATGTCACCACCCCTTCAATAGATATCCAAAAAAATATTTTCATCCCAAAAATATAGAATAATTAATTATAATATAATCCCATTTCACTCTCATAACAATTTGGTTAGAAGATATCACCCCAAGGAGTTCATTTCTAGCTTGATGTTAATAAAGGTGACCAAATTTTTTCCGTCCAAACCTTTTAACATCAAATGAAAAATTTGGATCACTTATGTCACGAACCGAATCTGTTATCCATCAAAACTGGAACCCGACCCAGTCTGTGACAAGGACCGAAGGGCTTTCCCAATACCCATGGGCTGGAACAAGTGCATGGGTATCACGAAATGAAATTTGGGAATGATTTTTCCTAGTTTATAAACAAAAAACAATAAACAAGTCCAATATAACAAATCTAGATTTTTCAAAACAAACCATCTTTTACAAAAAATAATAATTGAATTGCATAATTAAAAAAAATTAAAGACCATTAAAATGGTACAAAACAAAAAAGGACATCCCAAAAACCACCTCATGGCAAGAGGCACTGCCCTCAAGCCATCTCCACAACACTACATCACGATGGAACACTAAAAACCCGAACCATTGGACCAAAAGCTATACCCAAACCAACGAAAAAAATAACCTAGTCTATATGCACCTAAAGGTGAAAGTTGGTTGTGAGCCAAAGCCCATTGCGATGCCACCACTAAAGGATTTCATGTGATAAACATTCAAAGACTAAAATATTTTTAGTTTCCAAAAACATGAAATGAAAATAATAATTTTAAAGATATGAAACTTTAAATAAAAAATCTTTTCAAGTGGGTTACTTTAATGAATCAAAACTTTAAGAAATAATGCTAAAGATACTGAATTTTCCATCCAAACATACCATATGTCAATGGTAATCATAAATTATCTAATGAGCACAAGAAACTGTAAATAACCTCTAGACACTAGCTCGTTGTGGGTCCCAGGTACCTCGTATCTTGGTGAAAATAACCAATACAATACCCATTATCATGCACACGATCCACTAGTAGGGATCATACCCAAAACCAAGTGGTCCCACATCATCATCATCAGCATCATCATCATATTTTAGTTAGTGTTTTCATCGTCAAACTTGCTATGTAAAACTAGAGCCAAACCCCAAGGGGTCACTAGCATACAAATACACGCTGGCCCTCCTAGATACAGGGGTTTCCCCCTTGTGTTAAAAAATGTACCAAAAATCCATGAAATACAATTTTCACACACAAATATCAGTTGCAAGTAACACACATACCAAAAAACCCACACACATGTCACACAATACCCTTTTTCATTCAAATTCATTTTGAGGGCATACTCATTCCAAAATAGCCTACATCACGTTCATATCTCTTTCAAAATTCATTAAATCCTTTAAAAAATTTATAAAACATTCCTAATATGATACACATCACATAACTTCCAACACACACATGTCACATAATACCCTTTTCACCTTCAAAATTATTTTATCATCACACTCACATGAAAAACCGTACAAATGTGTTCTGCACTGTTGGTGCAGTTTAATAAAACACTAGCCAATTATAAAACATTTTAAAAATGTTTGACATCTTAAATCACCTATTTACCTTTTAAAACCCATTTTTAGTGAATACAATTACCAAAACAATACATGAATATCATTTTCCCACTTTTTTTAACTCACCGAATCATTTTCAATTTTCATAAAACAAACCCAAGGGATATAACCATGTTTTGCATCCAAAACCCATTTCAAAACCCCAGTTCAAGGACAAAATCACACCAAATAATTATGAAACCAGAATTGGAAGCCCCTTTCAACAACTAATAAATCACTTTCACATTTTATAAAACTGCTCCAAAAGATATCACATGAGTTTCATTTGCAAAATACACAACTTTAAAGAAATGTAACATTAAAACTGAATGATTAACTAATGCAACCGAAAATGATTTTCACACCACACACAATAGATTTGGAATATTCCGAATTAAAAAACTAATAAATATAACTCATAAATAATTTCTTACACATAGAATCACTTACCTTTTGTTTCAAAACCCCCAAATCTTTGTGTGAAACATCAACCGCACCATCGTCGCACCAAAGGGAGTGAAAATGAACCCTAAACCACAATATTTCACCAAATATACTCAATGCTAAACCATAGGTACGAACCCTAGCAGCTTGAAATTTTAGTACTCGTGAATGAGTGAAAGTAGCCCTAAGGAAAGGAAAGAGATCAAAGAAATAAATACTTACTTTCTTGATTTGGAATTTTCCCCCATAAAATATCCCTTAAAAATTGAGTTCCAAGGGGGGGTGAGAGAAATTGGAGGTAGGGAATGAAATTGGAATGAAATGGGTTTATATAAGTTTATTTAGGAAGGGTAAAATTGGTATTAAAAAAATTAATGAGCAGGACAAGGCTACACGGTTTGGCTGCATGGTTTAAGAAAATGTGCGGCCAAACCGTGCAGCATGTTCTAGTCACCCAAAACCATGTCATTCTTCTTAAATTTTAAGGGGGTTTCAAGGGGGGATCCAAGGCTTAAAGATAGTCCAAGGATAGGGGAAACAAATTCCCAAAAGAAACCATCCTTTTCACCTCAAAAATCATCGAACTCATGGGTACAAACCACCTCAACAACATACCCCACAAGTGGTGTCACTATAACTGTCACAAATCCAACTCCAAACCACCAGAACCTCATACCATCCCATTGAAAAAATATTATTCCAAGTTCCACACAATACCCCCAATACTATGTTCATAGATCAAGAACACGCGAGACAACAAAAAATCAAACCCAGAACACCCAGAAACTAAGAGAATGCTATGAACTAAAAGAGGATTCTAAAAAATCATGAAATCAAAAATATAAGTGTTACAATAATCCCCACCATAAATCTTACATCCCACAGAAATATATAGAAATGTCAAAATAAAAAAACCAAACCCAACCGATAAACCATGATATACTCATTTTCCAAGCTTTTCCCCTAAGGGCCAAAACCCCTCTAGTGATTAATTATAGAAGGAATACTCTCACAAACCAAAACATGCACCACATTCATGAAACAATCAATAACATTTATACTTTATACCACCAGAAAACTCCTCAAACACTATCCAAAAGAGACTAAGGAATTTACCCAAATGAACAACAACATCGAACAAGGTTAAACTTACCTTACTTTAACTAAACCTTTGGGAACTCTCCAATCCCAACATTTACCCAAGGAAGATGTTGGTAATTATATATCTCTGAACGAGACTACCTACTGCCAATACAGGACTGAGGAAAAAACGATTTACTAATTTTGGGAGACACAAATTGGATCCACACCATATGTGACAACTTAAATTTTCCTGAGACAGAATCGGGACCCTAACAGGGGAGGCCCGAAGTGACTCCTCAGTACAAGTGGTAGATGTTCA
Organism: Viscum album; assembly: GCA_963277665.1. Classification (NCBI taxonomy): domain Eukaryota; kingdom Viridiplantae; phylum Streptophyta; class Magnoliopsida; order Santalales; family Viscaceae; genus Viscum; species Viscum album. The sequence goes on from OY728152.1 coordinate 1,990,117,818, forward strand.
TTTGAAATTTCCAGAAGAACCTACAAGAGACTCATAATGGGTATACCCACCATAATAACTAACCATCTTAACAGACCATCATGGGCTGGCATAAAAAGACCCCAAAATTTCAAAAGTTGGCATGTTGCACGGTTTTTACGCTCGGTTTGGGAAACCATGCGCTAACCATGCAAAGAATTCTATCCAAAGGGGAAATATCACATGGTTATATGGGCTAAGGCACAGGTCCATGCAAAGAAAATACAGTATCTACTATCTCTTACCACATAGTTTTCTAGGTTGGCACACGGTTACTACTAACCATGCACAAACCATATGCTTTAATCCGCCTAACCAAAATTTCAAATGTTTATCCCAATAGGAACAAAATGATGACACCAGAGGTTTACAGATTTCCCATATTTAATACTGAGGATATTAATTAAACCAATGGTTTTAATGACATATGGATTTCCATTACTACGTGCCAACTTCATTTCCGGACAAATGGTTGGATCTCAAATGATTTAATCATCTTCAGCCTCATAGTTAGGAATTGGAAACCCCACAAACGGAACTTATCCTTTTGGTACCACGAATACTATACCCTAATCCTATATGGGTTTACCAAGAAATAACACACATGAACCTCACTTTACCATAACCCAACATTTTACCGAAACAAGTGCTTTCAAAATGCACAAACATCACCCCTTGTTTCTTAATATTATAAATGGAAAGTGGAAATGATATATATAGAAACACCTTCCTCTAAACAGATGATGTCGATATCTTCTGAAAGGAGACACACATCTGACAGAAAAAAGTCTCAAAAAAGTTCATACAACCTCAACTTTAGATTCCAACAAGCACATGAAATCACAAGTCATCACTGAACATGACCATTGTGTCTAATAGAAACAATACTTGGAGAGGGAACTTATGCAACATCCCTAAATGTCCCAAAATCATAGAATCTGGCCATTATAGCCTCCCATTACTAGATTTTCCAAACTTGTGGTTTAACATGAACCCTTTCTTCAAAGAGGCTATGAAGGACCTAGAGGCCCTCTTAGACACCATCCAGACACTCATCCACACTAACAACCCTAGACCGTTTCCACCTTTGACAAATCAGGTAACATAAGAAATTAATCTCTCTTTAAACCATCCATGAGAACTCTCCCACTACAAGGGGATATAGAAAACCAAGAATATAAAATGTGTAAACTTAATCTAAAAAAGCGAGAATTTTTTTTTTTTATATTGATCAATTGGAGGATCTTCCTACAGCGAAACAATCTGGGATTCACTTCAGCTATGAACTAACCCTTAATGGGGGCGTGCCTTACCCAATAAGATAACCCAAGGACCCAACCAAGCTGGTCCATTGGTCAAAACGTTCCAAAAACCAGATTAAAACATATTAACGAAAAACTGTAAATGAATACCGAAACATTTCTCAAAAGAGAGCACTAACCAGCCCTTCAACCCGACTTACCAAAGAAACACAAACCCAAAATACCATTCAAACAAGATGGGTTCTTAGACTCAAAAAATCCCACAACAACAACATTTCAAAAAACACATAATACACATGATCCCAAACTAGTTATCAATAAATCATGTTTTCCTTTAAAATCATGTCTTTGAAAATAAATGGTTTGACGGTTAGCGTATCCACCAATGGTACACTAGGGTCCTTACATATGCATGTTTCCATGCCACATCAAGAACCCTCATCATATCATCCTGGAACTCATCCAGTCATTCCATTAACCATCCATCACCCCATATAACCCCATGCATGTGGTCTCTCATAGAAATAACAAAGGTTAAAACAAAAAAAATCCACTTTTCAATACCCAAATTGTCAACAAATACTTCCTATTTCCCAAGATCGCTAACCAAAAAATCAAAATCCCAATTTATTGCTTACAATACTTTTCATAAAAGCACAACCATTCAAATAAGAACTCACTTTCAGGTTATTCACATCAATTTCAAAACATATCATCCTATTTAAAAACACTTTTTGTATTATGAAAACCCCATTTCATCAACCCCCATTCCTTTGAAAACTCATCTCTTCAAATTTAAAACAATGTTCAAATTTTTCATAATAATTTCAAAATACCACCAATCATTCCATAAAAACACACTTTCAATTCATGTACATTAATTTCAAAACATTTAAGACCATTTCAAAACAATTCTAATTTCATAATAATCTTCATTTCATAAATACTTATTAAATTGGGAACGCAACTCTTCTTATTTTAAAACAAGATTCTAAAATTTCATAAAACATTTAAAATGATCTCTAGTTACCAAATCAAATAAAAGTCCATTTCCAAACTCCACACATGCCCTCCAAAACATACCATCCCATTAGAAAATCCTTTCAATAGTTTAGATAACTCTATTGGAAACAATTTTTTTAAACCAACTTTAACAAAGTTCCTTCTTTCAAAAGAGGTGTAAACGCACCATTTTCCATTCCAAAAAAATTCTAAAACTTCTGTTCTACCATTTCATAAATCAAGACATATCAAATTTACGAAAAAATCATTTCATAAAATTTTACATTTCATAAATCAAGTCATATTTTTTAAACCAAGTTCCAATATTCAAACACAAAGAGACACAAGACAATGCATGAGGAAACTTTTTTCTGTGGGTGAAATGGACATATGGTTGGAGGCCATACTCTAATCACTTCATCATCACCGAGATTATTCTAGAAAAATATCGAAAGTTCCACTTGGATTTACAGGCCATATGAGCTCACTGAGTACATTATCCGAACTCTCTTTTAATTTCCCCTAATTATCATCAAACCAAAAGAACCAAAGGAATCAGATAAATCCCGACTTCCCATGGCGAGTTAAATCCTATCATGAGGTGTGCTGGCCAGGAACACTACCCATAACCAGAATGTAAAGTCCCAAAAATCATGTCTCAAGACTATCCCAACTCTTCTAGAGATAACATACCCCAAAGAGAGCTAACCTCCTCTAATACCATTTTGTCACGAACTGAATCTGGTCGTCATCAAAACCAAAACCCGACTCGGCCCATGATAAGGCCGGAAGGGTGTTTCCGATCCCCATAGACTAGCACAAGTTCCGGATTATCATAATATGATACTTGGAAACTATTTACCTGAGTTTATAAACATAAATCGACAAACCAATCTAATATTAAAATCTGGATTTTTCAAAAAAAACCATCTTTTAAAAAAATTAAGAATTGAATTACAGAATTTTAAAAAAAATGTTTAAAGACCATTACAAAGGTACAAAACAAAAAAGGATATCCCAAAAACCTTTTCTTGGAAAGATCCAATGCCCTCAAGCCATCTCCACAACACTGTATCATGAAGGACCGATAAAAACCTGAACCATCGACAATAATAACCAAGTCTACTTACACCCAAAGGTGTAAGTAGGTTGTGAGCCAAAGCCTAGAAGGATTACACCACTAAAGGATTCCATGTTTTAAGTATTCAAAGATTAAATTCTTACAAGTTTTCATAAACATGAAATGTTAATAGTCATTTAAAGAGATGAAAATTTAAATGAAAATAGTTTTTAAGTGGGATACTTTAAAGGATCAACACTTTTAAAAAGAATTCAAAACCTACCGAATTTTCCATCCAGACATACCATATACCAACTGTAATCATAAAGTATCTAATGAGAACATGAAATGGTAAATAACCCCTTGGCACTAGCTCATTGTGGGTCCCAGGTACCTTATATCTTAGTGAAAGTAACCATCACAATATCCATTCTCATGCACACGATCCACTAGCAGGGATCATACCCATAACCTAGTGGTCCCCCAACATCATCAGAATCATTATCCTAGTTTAGTTATTGTTTTCATCTTTAAACATTCTACATGAAATTGTGGCCAAACCCCACAGGATCACTATCATACTAGTACACGTCCACACACCTAGATACTCAGGTTTTCCCTCATGTGCTCAAACAAGATCTAAAAAATAAGGAAATAAAATTTTCACATGAAACTACCACTTCCAAATCAAAAACATACCAAACATCCCACACATATGTCACACAATCCCCTTTTTCATTCAAAATCATTTTGAGTTCATACTCTGAACAAAAAAAACCCACATCACGTTCACATCTCTTTCACACTTAAGTAAATCATTTAAAAAAATTATAAGTCATTTACAAGATGATACACATCACATAACTTCCCACACACACATTTCACATAATACCCTATATACCTCCAAAATCATTTTATCATCATACTCGCACGAAACAACCCAAGAAACAAGTTTTTTTCCTTTATTGTAATTTATTAAAACACTTCAGCAATTTATAAAACATTGTAATTTTTTTTGAAATCTTAAATCACCTCTTAACCTTATAAACCCACATTTTATGTGAATTAAATCATCAAAATAGTAAATGTACATCATTTCCACACTTTTTTAACTCACTAAATCATTTTCAATTTTCATAAAACAAACGCAAGGTTTATAACCATGTTTTGCATCAAAAACACATTTCAAAACCCTCTTTCAAGTACAAAATCACACCAAATCATTACCAAACCAGAATTGGAGGCCTCTTTCAACAACTAATCAATCAATTTAATATTTGATAAAACTATCACAAAATATATCATATTAGTTACATTTGAAAAATATACATCTTCAAGAAAAAATGTATCTTTAATACTAAATGCTTAACTAATGCTACCAAAAATTGTTTTTTCACCACACAAAATAGATTGGAAACATTCTAAATTAATAAATCAATCAAGATAACTCATTAATAATTTATTAAACATGGAATCACCTACCTTTTTTGTCAAAACCCCCAAATCTTGGAGCGAAACTTTAACCGCACCACCAACGCACTATAAGTAATTGAAAACGAACCCTAAACCATAGTATTTCATCAAAAAGACTAAATGTTAATCCTTAGGTACGAACCCTAGATACTGGAAATTTTATAACTCATGAAAGGGATTAAAAAACCCTAATAAAATGGAAGAAATCATAGATATAAAGAATTACTTTCTTGATTTTGAAGTTCCCCCCATCAAATATCCCTTAAAAATTGAGTTCCAAGGGAGGTGAGAGACCCTGGGGATATCCATTGAGGTAGGGAGACATATAGGGAATAAATGGGTGTAATTGGGTTTATTTGGAAAGGGAAAATGGGAATTAAAAAAATATTTTTAATAAGATGGATAGGGTTGGACGGTTTGGCTACATGGTTTAACAAACTGTGCGACCTATTCTGGCCACCCAAAACCATGACATTCTCCTCCAATTTTAGGGGATCCAAGGGGGAAAAATGGGGAAAGATAGTCCAAGGATAGGGGAGAAAAATTTCAAAACTAAACCATCATTTTCACCCAAAAACTTATCCAACTCATGGGTATAAAAAACCTCAACAACATACCCCACAAGTGGTGTCACAAGAAGTGTCACAAATCTAACTTCAAACCACCACAACTCTATACCATCCCTTTCATAAAATAGGATGTAAAGTACCACACAGTAGATACAACACTAATTTAAGAGAGAAATAACACATGAGACACCAAAAATTGAAACCCATTACACCCTGAATCCAAGAGAATGCTAGGAACCCAAAGAGGATTTGAAACAAATCATGGAATCAAAAATCCATGTGTGAAAACTAAAATTATCAAGAACCTTTCAGGTTAAAAGTTTTATATTATTGGTAAATGATCTTAAAAAATCACCTCTTTAAATAAAAATTTATCCCACTTAAGATAACTTTTCTAATTTTGCATTAAGTTATCATCATTCTCCATATGAATAAATTCTAGATATAATTCATTAAACATCATTCATGATCACCTAGGTAAAATAAAACATAAAAGGTTGAGATAAAATGAATAGTAAAGGTAAAAATATACATTAATAATTGAATTTCATCAATGATCATATCATGTGTATAAGGGTATGATGAATTAATCTAAGTGCATGAGATAATCATAAAAGATCTCATACCCATAATTACCAAAATAATCCATCATGAAACATGGAATAAGTCTTTAATAAAGTAAAAGATTCATAATAGTCAATAATAATAAGACATTTGATATCTAAATTGATCAGAGGAAATAATATAAACCCATGGAAATCATAGATAAAACATATTGATATCATGGAACGTCATCATCATAAAATGCATATAATTGAAATAACCATATGAAAAACTCCCAATATGATTATTTGGAGAACATAATAATTACATAATTAATTGAAGATCTATAATGGGGCTCACACTTCATATAATATATATCATGATCACCTATTTTCCATGATCTATAATGGGGCTCAATCCTTGGTATAAGTTATTTTAGGCACACTCACTAGCTACAATGGGTCTCAAACATTCATATAAGCTATATCGCGTAGACCCATTTCATATAAAGATCAAGAATCGTATCATGAAAAAAAATGATTTCACCTTTTCATCATAAAACACTATTAACAACTCCTTTAAACCCATATGAAAAACAATTTTGGATTAAAATACATATTTATTATGAAAACCGATTTTAAATAAAAAATACCCCCAATGGAATGAGGTTTTTAATTGAAGTAACCATGATTTCATTAAAAGGAAAATAGAAATAAAATAACATCCATAGTAGCAGAAAATTCATTGTCATCATGTATGTTAATGATAGAACATTCCTTTTTTTCATTCGTCTAAATGTTCTATAGAAAAAATGTAAAATGATTCCTTTTGAAATTTTTTGAAAATAATGTAAAACTATTCATAATATGTACAATATAAATCTTTGATGACCATTTAAAAATTATAATAAAATAATTTTAAACAAATAGACATGGAAAATAATGATTTGGAATCAAAGCATTAAAGAATAATTTTTTATTAGAAAAGTACATTATCACATTAGAAATATTTGAATCAGAATCGACATGAAAGGATATAATTAAATAAACCAGAAATAAAATGATAATATATAAATTAAATATATAAAATGTTAAATTGGATTTATATACACCTTGTAAAAGAGTATGGGTGTATAATGTCAAAATATGCATCAATAAAATTAAATTGAGATGAAGTCCCTTACCTTGATATATCTTATATGTTATTTATCTTTCTGAATAATAAAAATTTGTTAATTATTAACATTATTTAGAAAAAAATAATTTTTATTATTACCTTTATTTCCCTTATTACCATGTTAGATATGATTACATAACCAATTATGTTTACATTAGATAGTTTGACAATATATGGCTTATGTGTCAGAAATGAATTTGGTAGATTGAATATTTTCAAAGATGTAATTATTTTACAATATAGAGAATAATAATCATGTAAAAATTATACTATTTATGTATCAATTATAATTTTAACAAAAATTTGGAAATTTGGTTTTAAAAAATAAATTACAGTACGATCATGGAGAAAGTAGTATGTACCTATGCATGAGTAACGTTTCAATTTTTCAAAAATCATTATGGAAAGGAGGTAGGTTGTATTATATCATTACATAATTATAATAATATAATATCTAGAGTATTATTTCTGTTATTACCGTTATATATATCTTCTATGTGTTGTGTTGATGAAAATTGGATCATATCTCTTTGTGAAGGCAGTAGTCTCCACGTAAATGAATGTGTTATAGCTTTTTTAATGAGTGAAAAGGTAAGAAATAAAATGATATATTATATTTTATGAATTAATAATAGTTCATTAATATGATAATGATTTTATTTATATCAAATATATTAATTTTATTTCCTTTATTACCTTCCATGTAAAGAGTTTGTTGAAAATGAATCACATCGCTTCGTGAGGTGGTAGTCCATTGTACAGAAGAGTGTCATTATCGTATACCCAATGGGGTGGAAAGTAAAAAAATAAAAAAATATATAATAAATAAAAATGTTAAAAAATATCATATATATATATTCTTTATATCCACAATTATACCCAACCGTGATAGGTGGTAACGAAAAAATGAATGACATTGGTTCACGAGGGGGTAATTCAATATACACATGAATGATGATTTCTTAACTCATTTGATGGAAGTGTATTGGAATAAATATTATTGAATCAGTATAATAATAACTAATTATTTTTATACTAATATTTTTATTAGATTTTAAGTGTTAATTCATAATTTATGGTGGAAAAGAATAAATAAAATTAAAGATCTTTGTTAAGATTATCGCCTTCTCTATGAGAAACCTCCTTTGAATATCCTCTTAAGGACCCTAAGAATGGTATTTTGGAATGAAAATAACTTCTATAATTTGTATAAGTATTTTTAGTGGTATATTGTTAGTATTGTTCAATAAAAATTTCTTGAGTGGTGTGTATAAGTGTGGGGAATGAATTCCCTTTTATAATTGAGGAGTGGCATTTTTGTTAATACGTAAAAGTGATCAATAATGGGAGGTCACTCTGACCAAATTTTAAAAAAATGTTAAAATATTTTATAGGGGAGATTTTATATGGTCAATAAAAATCTATATCACAAAACCAAAAAAAAATTAAACATGTTTTTCCTTAGCCTTTAAGATTTACTCACTTTTATAATTATAATTTAAACTTGGGTGCCTAGTTTTTTAACCTAGGTAATTTATCATTTAAGAAAAAACTAAAAAGAGAATTATTATATAATTTCTAAATATGGGTTCTAAATATTAAATTCAATTTTTTTGTTAAAAATCCAAGGTTTGTGGAAAACTAATTTTAAAATAAGTTCATGTATTGTGCAAAATCATGTTTTAACCTTAATCATGGTAATTAATTTTTTTACTTTCATAGATAATTATTATGAGAAAAATTAAGTTAACCATATTGGATAATAAGAATTATTATGACTATAAATATCAGACCCATTTTACCATAATAAACTCAATGATGTTCCAAAAAAAATTATAACAAACCCCACAGATACAATGAAAACGAGGGTTTTCATGAAGTATATTTTTTAGCAAAAAGATGATTTTATATGGACTTTATGACTAATAATAATAATTATATGAATAGAAATTAATATTTATTGACTTATAATATAAAATATTAATTCCAAACATTTATAATTAGGTAATATCATGGATTATAACATGGTATTAATGTTGTACCTTTTAAAACAGTTTTAAGAAAATCCCATTTTAAAATTCAAAATCAAAATTTTACAAAAATCATAAATAAATTTATTAAAAATTAATTATATTGATTAAATATGACTAAATAGTACTTATTTTTTGTGAAATAATATTCAAAAGATAATTATAAATTTAAAATTTCTTAATTTATTTAAAATAAAATTCATTTTTACAAAAATAAATATTTTTCACTATTCAATGAAAGATTAAACATTTTTTAAAGAAATTCCAGAATTTGACACAGAAAATATTATAATATTTTAACCAAAAAATTGAATTTAATTTTATCAAATACTATTTATAAATTTTCAACAAAATAATTATAATATTTTTTCTTGAAAATAAATAAAAATTATTTTTGAAGAAAACATATTTTTGATGATAAAATTAATTTACTAAATTTTTTTGATAATTTAATAAAAAAATATATAATTTATATTGACTATGAAATATATATATATATAGATATATATATATCATAATTTAGTTAATATTATCTAAACCCACCAGTTTGATGACTATGTTATAAATATTATATATATCATGGGTCGTTTAAGCTCGGTGTTGTAGGTTGAATATTCTATCGAACATAAATATCTAGGGGTTTTGTGTACTAAAATATGTTTAGGTGATTAAATTTATTTTAAACAATATAACATAATGTATTGGGGTGTTACATTCTTATCCATGCTTACTGTTTTGTGTAATTTATGCAATTAAACATAATCTTTTTCTTTTAAAATATCAGGGTGTTATATTCCATAGTGATGTTTCCCACTTAAATGTAGGTATATGTAATCATTGCATAATCCTCTTAGACTTTAGCCTTTAATCTTTCACATGACTATATATGAGACACTTTGACATATATTCTATGAAATCCTTTATAATATCGCACCAAGAGTGCTCTCAGAGATCTCAATACATCTTTATACACCCTAGGTTATTTTAAAAATTCAAAAGCTCCTTATTTATCTCATGATTTTATGGTACATGTTTTAATGACCCAAATATTACATCACATTCTTTATAAAAATTAAACTGTGAGGGTTTTTCTTTTCTTATGACTTCAACCTTATTCTAAATTTCCACATCTTCTCTTTGAAAATCTTTTATCTTCTACATAAGGGATATTTGAGCAGTAATTTGAGAAATGAATTATGATTTTCCATCCATCGTGATTCTTATTTCCATCCCTATGAAGGCTAATATTATTTTATCCTTATTAATTATCATCATTGATAAAATTATAAAATACTTTCTACATAGATCATATACCGCATTGTTAACTTCAGTTGTTTAGTAATTGATTGACTAGTCATAGTCCTTAATCATCTATAACCAACTTCACTAGAATATATTTTACATATTATTTTTGAATATATTTCTATGGCGCCAATGGTCTATATATATTTCACACTTTGACCCATATAGAAATTTTCACTAGATTTTCAATTCAAATATCATTTTATCCAGCTCTAAGTCTTGTTTGGGATAGTTCTACTAATGAAAATTCAACTAACTATAATCCTAGACTATCACACTATCATTCTCCATGATTATACAGTACAAGACCTTATTGGAAGCATATCTTTAAAACAAAAACATGTTCCCTATGTGAGGGAATCATGAAGACTTTTGTTTTGATAATCCTATTTCAACACTTTAAATATATCTTAAAATTCATGGGTCTAGACACACTTTTATTCCTTCTATGTTATCTTGGTTACTGGGCTTGAAAATTTTGAGATGTTTCTCACAAATATTACATAAATACCAAGATAGTCTAATGAAACTATATATATCTTTCATTGATTTTGGTCTAGGCCAGTCCTCAACTTCTATTTTCTTAGAAAGGTCCACATATATCTCTTTGTTGGGGATAATATTCCCTAATAATGAAAATTCCTTCATCAAAACTTCACATTTACTATACTTTTTATATATCTTCACCTTTTTCAAATCCTTTAGAATGGTACTCAATTTCTCCTCATTCCCCTCATTTCTTTTGGATTAAATCAGAATAAAATCTATGTAGACTAACAGAAATTTAATGAGGATATCTCTAAATAGTCTATTCATCAAGTCCATAAATATTTATAGAGTATTAGTGATTCTAAAAGGCATCACTATGAACTCATATTGTCCATATATTATCTAAAATGAATTTTTTGGAATATATTCCTTCTTCAACCATAATTAGTGGTATCATGATCGGTGGTCCACTATAGATAAATATTGAGACCCACATATTTGATCAAAAAAATCATCTATATATGGTAGGGGATGGTTTTTATTTATCATCATTTCTTTTGACTTCATTATAATCAATGCAGAGACACATTGAACCATCCTTCTTCTTGATTAATAGAACCAGAACACCCCACAATGAAGCACTCTATAGTATAAAACCAATTCTTATATTCTCTTGTAATTGTATCATCAGATCTTTAAAATGAATCATGGTTATACTATAAGTATTTTTCTATATGGGAAAATATCAGGGTATAAGTTTAATTGATAACTCAAAATCTTAGTCAATAGGAAGACCAAGACACTATTTTGGGAATACATAATTATAATCCCTCGCAATGGGAATGTCTTTAAGAATCACCCTCTCCTTTGTCTCAATCATTTGGGATAGATATTAATTATTATATGGAAATGTTATGTATTCTTGAATAGAATATACCATAGTTGATTCATCATCCTCCATACACTTATATAAACATGGATGTGAAGATTGATCCCTCTACCACTATAGTTGATGTTGTCTTTATATAAGGATATTTAATCCATTCCTAATATATCATCAAACTTCACTAAAGGAAGTAAGACGATATTTGTTGGGAGATTTAGTCCACAAACATTTATTAGGTGTAACAACCCACACAACAATATCCAAGAGCTAGTGCCCTATTTAATAAATTATATTAATATATAATGAATCACATCCTAATGTACGAAATATTTTAGTATTCTAAGTAAACTACATACATATGTGATTCAAATATTAAATTTGAAAACAAAATTATAACATATTTTTTTCAAGAATTACATTATTCCCTCTAGCATATCCTTTTATAGTAAACATGGTACAGATAATAGATTCTTGAAAAATTAAATAAAATAAGGGTAATCTCAAATGATTCATAAGGTTTATTTATAGTGGAATAAATCAAGAATAAATAAGTATAATAAATATGGGAACGTAAAAAACTAAACACATATATCATGTTATTAAAAAACAGAGAAGTATTTTCATCCATATATATTATAAATGAAAAGATTCCAAGGTAATAATTAATATAGAAAGTTAATTAACTAAAAACACATTACATTCAATCAATAACATGACTACTACAATTGGATAAGGAATAAACAGTATAGAAACATAAATAACTGAAAACAAATTCTATTAAATAAATAAACTGAGAATGAAATGCCTCCAGATATATTATAACTGTGAAAATATCATGGATAATAATACAATAATTAATAATGAATTAAATACTTAATTAATATACATTGTATTTCCCATAAACATGATACCTCTACCATAAGTATCTATCCTCAATATTGTTTATAAATGATGTGTATAAACCTATTTAACTAAGGCTAGCCAATTGATTCATCTCATGAGACTATCAATGCACCGAGGGGATATCTATAACCAGGTTAAATAGGTGACTTTCATGTCAAAATTATTACTAATATATCAAATAATCAATTTAATTCATAAGTAATGTTTCTTATAATAATATATCTATAATGAGTAAAACATAATGATTTGTAATTATTTCCCCAGATAAAAAAATGACTTTAAATATAGGACACCATAGATAGAAAAGATATTTTATTTAAAAAATAAAAATATCCATGATATATAATAATTATATTTAGAGGAAATTAAATTTCCAATTATTAAATGGAAATGACCATTTCACGGGAAATTTTTTGACTACAACAATGAATTGAGTAGGTGAATTTCAATTTTGTCCTTGGTCAAAATAATCATAAACTATCCAGCAAAAGAAGGATGGTATCTGTAAAACAAATGTCTAATTGAGTATATGTAAAATATTTTTTTCCCTTAATTAATTTAAATACAGTAAAAATATTTTTAAAACATTCTTGAGTAATATATCCTTTTCATTTTTAAAATCACTTTTTAAAAAATAAAATATTTTTGAAAATAACTTTCCTTGAAATTCAACTTTAAAAACTATGAATTTCTAGAATATTAGGAAAAAATTTCATTAAAAATACCCCTGAAAACAAGAAGATAAAGACTCAAATAAAAAATAAAAATTTTGGTTGGTAGTACTGTACATGTCACGTAAGTTAAAAGAACATTTATTTTTCACTATAAAAGGATAAAATGTGCCTCGTTCGGAAAATGTCAAGATGATTCCTTTGAAAAATATTTAAAAAAATAAAAAATGGGTAAAATTAATTTAATAACTCAATTTTAAATTTTTATAAATAGTTTTGAAATCTTTTTTAGAATACAAGGTTTTGGAGGAAAATAGATTTCTAACCGAAGAGAGAAAAGATGTTGGGTTTTTATAGAAACTATTTATCAATTATTTTAAATACCAAAGAGTGGGTAAATGGAACTATTACATTAATATATTGTTAATATATAAAGGATGATATTATTAAATGGTTTTATTTCTAAAATTATTAAATAATTTCTTTCAATTTAAATTCAATAATAAACTATCTTGATTAAGATGAGATTGTGAAATAACCCCTTACAATGATCATAACATTGAAGTGAGAATTAATATGTTAATCCATTATGTGTATCAATTTTAAATACACATAAAACAATTGTAAATAAAACATAATATGTTAATATTTCCATATACATATAGTCTTATAATATCAATGATAACCAAAATGTCATATGTCTCAATGAAAATAAATTTAGTTATGAAATTATTTACCACTTGGAAATTTCCAAGTCAAATCCCCTTGGATGAAATAATTAAAATTCAAATGTAAAATAACAATAATTATTAATTAATCCTGATATAAAATTTATAATGGTAATTATATACACCATATAATATAAATTTGTTTCATAACATAACATTATGCCTCAATAGAATGAAATTGAGATGAAATCCATTTTCTAAAGTTTCATATTGGTTGAACATGAATTAAACTATTGTATAGTGGTTTTAACCACATTATTAAATTATAAAAAAACAATATTAGTATTTATAATATATTATATTATCCATTTATAACATCATATCACCCTTCCATTAATAATATTTCATTATTGTGATTGTTTTGAGAGTCAGTTTCCTTATTTTCTCATGCATGTTTTGTCATTAAGGATCCAGTTCTTATAAATATTATATAGCTCTATAATATCCTTAATAATAATATTTAAATAATTATAATATTTTTATATCAATTATAATTTTTAAACCGATCATTAAATTGTACTTTTAGAAATTAGTTATGTTATGATCTTGGAGATGGTAGGTCGTACGCACACATAAGTAACGTTTTCATTTATTAATGTTCATTGTAGAAAAGAGATAATAAATATTTTATCTTTCTATAATTATAGTAATATTTTATATAACGTATTATTTCACTAAATTTACTTATATATATCATCAATGTGGTTTTTTGATTAAAATATAAGCACATCGCTTTGTGAAGGTGGTAGTCCACACGTACATGAGTGACATTATCGTATTTCAGTGAATAAGAATTAAAATGATTTATTATAATTTAAAAAATATAAATATGTAATTAATATCATAATTATATCATCTAAATCATATATAATCATTAACATTACCCTTATCACCTTCTATGTAAAGAATTAGTTGAAGATGAATCACATCGCTTCGCGAGAAGGTACTCTGTCGTACATACGAGCGACGTTATTGTATCCCCTATATAATAGAATATAAAATTGTATATATGATATAATAACTAAAAAAGTATAATTATTTATTTAAATCATATATATAATTTATATCCATCGTCATACCCAACCGTGATTGGAGGTAATGGAAAATTGATTGACATCGATTCGTGAGGTTATAGTTTGTCATATACATGAATGCTGATTTCGTAACCCATTCGATGGAAGTGGATGTGGTTTTAGGTAATTAACATAACATAAAAAATATTATTATATGTAAAATTCTAAGGATAGTATATAATCATGGTTTAATATAAATTTAATGATGTGATGGAATAAAAAAATAAAAACGCTTTTTGGAGAACATTACTTCTTCTTCTAGTATCCTCCATAAGTTTTCACCAAAAGCCTTAATAAGGGTATTTAAGAATAAAATAGTTATTATAAGATTCTATTTGGAAATTTTAGAAGTTATATGGTTAGGTATTGGCTGAACCAAATTGGTGTGATGGATTTAACAAGAGAGGAGAGTGGGTGGTCTTTTTTAAGTGAGGTGAGTGGAATACTTGTAATTTTGGGAAAATATTCAATCATATCCACATTTTTATTGTTCCAAAATCCCCCAAAATGGTTCCTTATCAAAACTAAAATATATGAGATCTAAATATGTATATAAAATGGGTGTTTTGTTAAATTTAGGTCATTTTAACCCTTATATTTATATTTTAATACCTAATAAATCCAATTTTACATTAACTGTGATTAATATTTTTTTGATTTCTATATATTTTGTCAAAAAAATAGTTCAAGTTTTTAGAAATTATAAATTATGTTGATGAAAAATATTTCATCCATTTTACCAAATTTTTTCACTTAATTTTAAAATTTTAATTAAAAATAAATCTCGTAGAAGCGGCAAGAAAGCGAGTTTTAAAAGGGAAAATTTTTAGCCCCCCTGTTGTAGGATACAAGCTCAATACTGACGGAGCTTGCGCAGCGGGTGTGATATCTGGAGGGGGGTTGTTGGAGATAATAAGGGTGATGTGATCCTAGCTTTCTCTTGTTTTTTGGGCAGGGGAAATGCCATTCTAGCAGAGGCTTGGGCTCTTCTCACAGGACTTTCTTTGTGCATTTAGGAGGAGGTTGCCATTTCAGAAGTGTAGGTGGACTCACTTGTCCTCCTAAACTCCCTTAAAGATAAAAGCTCTACACTGTGGTCCATAGAGTACGTGATCAGGATATGTCTCCATATGCTTGGTCATAACATTACTCTTTCTCACATATATCGAGAGGGGAACAAGGTTGTAGATTTTTTGGCCTCCATGGCTGACCACAATTCCACAGACGCACATATCTTCCGGATTAACAGTTTGAAGGCTGAATGTGTTGATTTGATAAGAGGGGATGCCCTTTGTCTGCATTACTTTAGACCTCTGTACTCTTCTTTGTGTATTTTCTTCTTCTCTTAATAAAAAAAATTACTTTGGATGGATGGAAAGGGAAAAAATTTAGAAGTTTACAGAGCTTTTATATCAAAATTAAACATGAATTTGATTCCAATGACCTTAATTGTATTAATTTATTTATAATATGACTAATTTTAGTTTTAAACAAATTTAAAATATAATTTAACACAATAAATAATTTAAATGAAAAGGTAGTTTTCAATAAGAATTCTGTATTTTTAACTATTCGTTGAAAATGAAATGTTCTAGAAAAATATCAAAAATAAACACAAAAATAATTTTTATATTTTGTTTTATAATATGAATCACATTTTTTAAAATAAATTTTTTAAATATTGTAAAAAATAATTTTAAATTAGGTTTTCATATAGAGACTAGTCCATCTTTTAGAAAAATAATTTTTTTAGATAACATTTCTTTTTATTTTAAATGATTATTATTTTATTTATAATCAATAGATAACCATAATTTTCATATTTATTCTTTTATTATTCATACCCTATTATTTAATGGATATATCATAATGGTCATGTTTAAAAAAATATTTTAAAAAGGTATTGGGTTTCATTTTAACCAGATGTTGCGGACAATGTAATATATCAAAGAAATTAAATTTATTCAATTATATATATATATTATTGTCTTAGAGTGTTATAATCTCTTATAAGATTTTTTTTTGTGAAATACATACTATAGGAAATAATTTTTATATTTTATAATTTTGGGGTGTTTCATTCTCCCCACCTTAAACAAATTATGTCATCGCAATTTAAACATGATATTAGTAATCAAGCATTTTACATTTAAAAATACCTTTATTAAAAAATACCACATTTTAAAAAGAGTTCATAAAACATATTATAAATAATAGATAATGAGAGTAACAAGGTAATTTGTAAAAACAAAAACTTAGTTGTAAAATAAGGATAACATTATTGGAAGGTGATGATATAGACAAGGATTAAAAGTAGGAGAAATTATAGAGTGGTTGAGGTCATTGATCAAAAACAATTTAATGGTCAATGTAATGTTAAGGGAATCAAAACCACAAATCTATGTTGTTATAAATGACCATAGGTTCAACATAAATGATGTAATTGGGATAGAATTTTCCTTAACAACCTTTTCCTAGAGTTGAGAAATTCTTTTACTGTCTATGAATATAAGGAAATATACTTACATGATAGGTTTCTATTTCATAAGAACGATTTCATAGTTTAGTTTTGATTTGAAAAATTCCCAATTTATCACTTACTCCAAGAAATGAATATCCAAAAATAAATTTTTCTTTATGAATAATGATCTAAATTTTACTTTTAATAGATCATATGATCTATAAAATAGTGACTATTCATTTGGTATGCCTCTAACTATTTTTCCAAAACCAATATTGTTATCACAACTTATCCAATATATTGAATTAATCTATAAACCTCAAAAATAACACCACTAGTTCAAAATCAATATTTTCTTGTTAATTCATTTAACTAGTGACATATTAACCAAGATATCATCTAGGATCGTGGTAGGTGTTCAACATTAATCATTCATCGGTCATGGGTTCAAGCCCCATGGTCTTCTTGTATATGTTGGGTTATTACCCAGCATGCTGGTAGTCATTTTTATAAAATGATATTAATATAATCCCTATAACATTCCGACAAAAAATATTAAGGACATCCATGAAATATAATTAATCATTAAATAATATTTTTACTATGGTTTTCACTACAATTATTTTCTTCCAAAAAGTCTAATAATATTATTTAACTATTTTTATAATTTTATTAATGATCATATTAACCCCAAATGTTATCAATGAATTTAAACATTTGTATATAAAATTTAAAGGCTTAATTCCTTAAATAACGTTTCCAATAAAACAAATAATTCCCATAAATTTTACCAAAATGTCTTTGATCATATTATACTACCATCACATAAATCCTAGAAACAGTGTTTAAGGAAAGAAAATTACGATAAACCTTATACTTATAAACCCATGATGATATTAATGACACGTTAATTAATGGATACATATATGATTATAAAATATAACACAAAAATTTAATGTTTCATAATTCTTATACCAAAATACCATTAGTAAAAAATACTTACAAGATTTAATTTTTAATCCAAATACATAAATACATCTACCATTTATTTAAACCTTTATCCTTCCTTGGTATAATTTTTAACCATTAAAATATGGAATTGATTCAGAAAATTCCCAGTCTCTACACATTTAAGATAGAAAAGTATAAATAGAACCTTATGGTGAGATTTATTCACATCTATCACACTCTATTTTTCCCCAGAAACTGATTTCTTTATTCACATCCTTTCCAAATGAAAATAATTTTACCATTCCATTGAGACACATTCATGGGTGACTTTATCCCTAACATGAGGTAAATTGAGCCTTATTTCCTCTATGGTCTTCACCACTCATTCTCTTAGTGATCAAAATACTTCTCTTCTTTGGTTAATCCAATTATTGGTTAATGTATAGGGTTTTTCTCATGTTTCTGGATAATTGATTAGGAATAATCACAATATATTTCACTCCATTCATCATCCTATTTGGTTTCTCATAGTCACTGCATTTCCCTTTATATTTAATTTTAATATTATTCTGTTGTGTTCCATCCATTGACTAAAAACAAAAATTATTTTGTGGGAAACAATAATCATAGGGTTAAAACCATAAAATCATTTATATGATTTCCAAAATCAAGAAACATTATTTTCAATATAATAACTGTTATTTTTAACCTAGGTCATTAATTTTCATTATATATTCAAATCCTTTTAATGGTTGGTAAAGAAAATGTGTATTATCCTAAACATATCCCTCACAAGTATCAAAATAGGTGCACAGTAAGGACTTTTTTCATGCATCAGGTGGTGATCAGGTCAATCTCAATACTCCCTTTTCAAACTTAATAACCCTGGGTACCAATGTTCTAGAACCACATCCACTTTTATCATCAATATAGGGAAATATTTCTAGTAAAAATAACATAATCGTTTTCTAAAAAAAATAGGATGTTCTTCAATACATATCTGAGAATTTTATCATATGGTTATATTCCCTAATCTATGTTTTCTTATATCTAGTTCACAAGGATTCTACTAAACTTCCTCTAATACCAACTATAATGAACATGACCCAAATATACCATAACCAGTTCCTTAATTAATATATTTACATAATATACAAGGAATATCATCCCAAATTATTAAATAGATTTGTAATTTAGGTAAACTAGATATATAAATGATTCCTATATTACATTTAAAAACACAACTATAGTATATTTTCTTTATGATAATAACAGTATTCCATATTGAATATCCTTGCTTATAAAACATAGTAAAATTCATGGACTCTTGAAAAATGAAACATAATAAGGGTACTATAAAATTCTTAGTAATGGTAGAGTATAGAGAAACAAATCATGACTTAATAAGAATAATCAATATGGAAAGGTAAGTAACTGAACACACATTCAATTTAATAAACTAAGAATTAATTGCATCCAGAGATAATATATATGCAATAATATCATATATAATAATAACTATTTAATTTTAAATAATTGAAATTAAATTTCATTTAATCAATAAAGTTACTATCATAATTAGATAAGGATTAATCAATATGGAAATTTAAATAATAGAAAACATAGTCCATTTAATCAGTAAACTGAGAATGAAATGCATATAGATATATTATCATTGTGAAAATATAATGGATAATTATAAATAAATTATTAATAAAGGAAATACTTAATTATTTTAAATCATGTCTCTCTGACACATGATACCTTTACGGTCTAGATCTATCCACAAGACAGTTTAAAACTGATGGGTTGAAACCCAATTAACTGAGGCTAGCCAACTTATTCATCCCATGAGACTACCATTACTTCGAGGGTCTAATTATAACCAAACCATACTAATGTATTTTCTATCCAAATAATTTCTTACATATAGAATAAATTATTTTTTTCATAAACAATTTGTCTTATCATTAAATATTCATATTGAGTAGAGAATACAGATTTATCAATATTCCCCCAGATAAACAACTGACTTTTAATGTTGACCACCATATGTATAAATGATATATATTTTAAACAATAAAAATATCCATGAAAAATAATATGGATATTCATGGGAAATTTAATTTCCAATGATCATAATAAAGTTACCATTTTAAGGGAAAGTTATTGACTACAAAAACGAATCGAGGATGTGAATGTCAATACTATCCTTGTGTCAAAATAGTCATAAACCATCTAGAGGAAGAATAAGGATGGTATCGATACAACATATATATAGTATATTATATGTAAAATAAATGAATTTATCATTGACGAATATAAATACCATAAAATTATATTTAAAAACATTCTTGAAGAAAATTTACATTTCATTTTGAGATTCACTTTTAAAACCATAAAATATTTTGAAATTTATATTCTTTGAAAATATATTTAAAAAAATAATTTCTATAATATTTGGGAAAAATTTCGTTAAAATTAAACTTGTTAATTTTCAAAGGAATATTTAATGAAATGATGGACATGTGAGTGGGAAATTTCTTGGATGTTGTACAATTTAAAAGATCATTAATTTTTCATTGTAAAAAGGATAGAAAAGTTTTTTTTGGAAAACAATGAGAATATTCTTATGAAAAAAAAATAAAGTATAAATAATGGATAAAAATATCATTAATAAATGATTTTAAAAATAATAATTACATTTTTTAAATCATTTTTTGAAGAAAATGTTAGGTAAAAATGAAGATTTATGACTAGACAATCTCGATTTGGATGATATTTTAAGTAAACACTTAAAATGATCAGAATGATGAAGTGAAAATTAATCAATGAATAAATAATGTGTATTAAATATAAATCCAAATAAAAAAGTGTAAAATACAACATAATATAATAAAAATTCATTATTCATGTAATCTTATAATATCAACAATAATAAAGAAGTAATATAACCTAATGAAAAGAAATTGAGTTGTGAAATTCATTACCACTTGTTAGTTATTATGTAAAATAATATTAAATGAAATAAAAAAAATTGAAACTCAAACTACCATGAATTATTGATTAATCATGATATAACATTTAAATGGGCATGTATATACACCATATAAAATAAATTAGGTTCATAACATTACCATTTTCCTTAATGCAATGAAATTGAGATGAAATCCCTTACCTCACAATTCCTTTTGGTTGAATGTGATTTAAATTCATATATAGTTATTTTGAAAATGATTTAAATTTATACTATAACTTTAATAATATTTATAATATCATATATCATCTTTTTATAGAATTTTATTACCCTTTCATTAATAATATTTCATTATTTTCATTACATCGGGTGTTAATTTCCTTGATTTATCATGCATGTTTCACCATGAATGATCTAATTATTTCACGTATTTTATTTTTATATCATCTCCAAAATAATAATCATGAAATAATTATCATATTTTTACATCACTTATACTTTTGTAACCAACCATGAAATAGAGTTTTGAGAAATGAAGCATGGTTTGATCATGGAGACGGTTGGTCGTACGCACACATGAGTAATGTTTTCAATTTTCAACCATCATTATGAAAAATATTATTGTAATATTTTATATTTAAAATTATAATAATTTAATAAATAACATATTATTTTTATATACTCGTATATATAATCCATGTGGCGTGGTGATGAAAAGTGTGTCACATCGCTTCGTTACAGTGGTAGTCTACACATACACGAGTGTAAGATCCTAGGTCTTTCTTGAGATATAGATCTCTTATTTTCGGCTTAAATGTGATTAATTTACATTTTGGATTAGACCCTAAGTCATACCATGGGATGGTTGGGTTGTTTTTGGGAAAGAAAGGGGAAAAGGTTTAAGGTCGGTTGTGGTCCTGGTACATGTCGTGTACTTGGCCTACACGTCATGTACTTGGCTTATATGTCGGGTACTATCCCATCACAATGTGTATCCTTCCAATTTTAATAATAAAAAATAGGGCAATAAACATCATGTACTTGAGTTATATGTCATATACTGGCCCGCTGTGTTTTTTAAAAATAGAGGTAGTAGCCTCTCATATTTTTATATAATGATAAATCCTCTCATTTTTTAGAGCCTGAAACTATCTAAAAAGGTTTTTCAGTTTCATAATTCATCCAGACCTTGATTTGATCATGGTTTGTCTCAATGGAACAACATCAGTAAGTACTCAATTCATTTTTAGTCATTCTTTATTCTTCAAAAACAATGCCTATTCTATTAGGATTTAGGCTCATATTCTCTAATATTCGATTCTTCATATGTTCTTCAAATTTCTTCCAAACTAGGATGAATTTGGACTTGATACTGGATGAGATGTCTACTACTAAGGAAAAGTTGGTGTGCTATATTTTTCTTCAGCTTTTTAGATGATTTTTGGTTGTTATGTCTCTTCATCAATCATTAAACTTTCTAGAGTGGCCTTGTTTCTGAATGAGCTAGTTGTTGTAGGCTTATTCGAACCTAGTGAGGATACCTGTAGGTTCTATTTTTGAGTGTTGGCATATTTTTCTCATTTCATGGTCACCCAAGGGGTGTTCCTTGGGGATTTAACCTATTTATGTATATTTAAACCACCCAAGGGGTGAGTTCTTATGCTTTTCCAGTTAGAGGAATCTTGTTAACGCTTTGATGGCTTGAATAGCATGTTTAGGAGGTGTATTTCCTCCTTGATTAATGAATATCTTATAATTCCATGTCTATTTTAGTATATTTTCATGTTGAATGGATAAGATATGGGTGGGTATACCTATTTGAAATGTTAGTGTAATTTTCAATGGTTTATATGGGAGGGTTGGACCATATGATTTGAAATGGATAAATAGTTTGCATGAGTGGGTATACTCTTGGTTTTTGAATATTGATGTTAGTGGGTATACTCACATGGGATAATTTTTTAAATTGATTAATTTGAATGAATGGTTTGATAGATGCCATGGATTTCTCTCCATGGATATGGAATGTGGTAGTGGACACATTGGATTGACTCTTCCCTTAGGTCTTGATTCTGTGGGATGTCTTGGTCCTTTCTACCCCATAGATCCAGCTTGCATGGGATCATATAGGACATGTTATTTCCATGCTCCTAAGACCCAAACCAGTGCCTAACTGAGTTTCCACTAGGATGCCCATGGGACTCGATGGGATGCCTTGAAAAAGATCCTTGGATTTGGACCTTCATGGTCTAGATATATTACATTGATTCCCTTGTATGTGACACCATGGATCCGACCCTTGGGGTCTACTTTTAAATATATGGTGTGGCTGTGGGATTATACTCTTCACAATATAGTGTGTTTGTGGGACTCTTGACTTCTTTATACGGTGTGGATGTGTATTCCTTGATAAAAATTGATATACAACATGGCTGTGAGGATTGTCTTTTTCTTATAGCTTTCTTGTTAGAAGATGACTCTTTTTGAGGTATCCTAGAGGGATAATATATTTTTCTTATTGCGTTATACTTATTCCATGTTCATAAACACTTACTTTACTACTTGTTTCCACTTTCTAGAACTTTTATATTGCATCCAGAACTGTATAGTCCCATGTTGTTTCCTACTTGGATATCTATCTCACACCATGTTCGGGCCTTCTTAGGGACCCAAATATATTTCATGGTTGTAGGTAATGATAGGGGAAAGTTCCCCAATATAGGTTGTTGACTATGGATTTGGAGTATGGGAGCATAGGACCAAGCTCTAGCTTGTGATGATATGAGAACTTTTTGGTCTTTTGTTCTTTTGGGATACTTTTACTATATTGTATTATCATGTACTTTTCTAGATTCTTTCAAGATACTTGTACCATTTGCATCATTTTTTATATGATGCACTTCTATTTGTTGATATGTATTCTTTCCTTATCATACTTTTAGATGAGTGATGTTTATTTTTCTTCTACTATTTAATGTATCTTTGACTTTCTATGTGATACTCTGGTAATGAGGGAATAGTATCCGCAAAGACTCACCAAGGCCCATACTGTTAGTCGGTATCCTCATGCATTTTGGGAGATGCGTTTGAGGTCATGTGGCCAACTGGGCTCGGAGCACCTTAAGGTGGAATTTGGGTCTGGGATGTCACAAAGTGGTATTAGGGGATAGTTTTTTCTATTTTTCCTTTCTTATTTGGAAACAATATATAGGGATAGAAAGGAAAGGGAATTTTTTAATATACTTTGATTGGGAGTAGCTACTCCATGTATAGGGAAAATCCAAATTTCTTCTAATAGACTTATTTTTTTCTAGATTTTTATGTTTACGATTGATTTAATTTATTCATTAGGTGAAACACTTGATTTATGCTATTACTGTTGATGCAACTGTGGGTTTTATTTCTTTTAAAACCTAATGAGATGAGGATATTACATTTCATACATCATATAGAGAATTGTTAGAATAACAATCCATTCGTTATGCCATGCCATCTTGGATCCATTAGATATTTTATGTTTTAGTGATAGTTGATGTGAAATATTTCGCTATTATGGTGTTAGTTTTTGTGCAGTGGATAAAGGAGTGATGTCAAATTTTAATCCATAAGGAGTATGGGTACTTATGAATTGAGAAATAATGGACTAATGAAATGAAAATTCTTAAATGAACTTGATATATTTATCATTTTAATTGGGGCCATGCTTTTGGTTCATGAGGTGTTATGGGCCATCATGGATTCAGAATTGGTAACCCTTGGTAAAATTTATTGGATAGCTAAATGTGAATTGTAAATGAAAATGTAACTTGAAATGATGGATAGAGACTTGACCTAGACACAGTTTTTTGTGTGAAAGAGGCATATTTTTTAGTTGTTCTATGTATATTCTTAATACAGTCTAGGCTTTAGTAGTAAGTTATGGTTTGACTTTGATTCTAAGAGGGTTGAGATCTATCCTACACTTTGAGTTGTGTTCATTGATATTGTTCTTTCCTGAGGCATGTGTTTTTCATTGTCGAGACACACCACCATGATGACCTCTAATGGTATGTCTTGAGGGAGGTTATAAACATACATTAGAGATGGTGGGAAATAAGATACTAGTTGATCCTCCTTTAGTGCTATCTATGACACAAAGATCTATTCTGGACACAAGTGTTGAGGCATAGTTTTGTGAGGGGTTTATTCATTATATATAGATGATACAAGGAGCACTACATCCAGTCTTCACTCTGGATGAGTAGACACGGGTGTTCTAGTAGTAGCATCCTTCCACATCTCTTGGGTATAGTGGACCATAGGCTACAGAGTTGTGTCCTGATACAACGTTAGAAATTTTTTAGCATCTATTGATGCCTCCAGAGAGGAGGGTTAAGATCGCGACTTACATGCTATGTGGAGCGGTGAAGTGCTGGTGCAACTTTTTGAACCAGGTTAATGGGAAATAGAATATGGGTTAGGATGAATTCCAAAACCACTTCCTTGACTACTTTTACCACACAACTCTGCAAGAATTGCGGGCCAGTGATTTAATGCCTCTATATTAGGGTGTGATAACAGTTATGGAATACTCGGAACACTTTATATAGATGTAACATTTTGTGTTGATATATATTATTAATGAGCCATTGAGGGAGAGACGCTTTGAGGAAAGTCTCACACATGCTATCAAATCTCAGGTTAAACATGTTCAGGATACCCTCTATCATAATGTTTGTAAATATGGAACTAATTACAGAGTAGAACCTGATAGAATATGGGGGGTATAGAACAAAGGAGTGTTGTCTCTCGCCCTTCTAGATCTACATATTCTAGAAGGAAGCACCGTTTTGAGGCTTCTCGCGACATTAGTGCTAGTCAGACTATGGGTGTAGGCAGCTTGGTGTATTTCCACCAATGGGGTATGTAATTCCATGTTAAAAATTAAGCTGGTCATGACCTAGTCGAGTAATGAACTTGTGGAAGGATTGGGTACATGCATCAGTTTTGCAAGAACTCTCTCTAGCTACGAGTGGTAGGGGTTAGTTCTAATGTTAGGTTTTTGAGCATATTCCTCATATCTATGTCATGATGGGCACTAGAGCAGTGTAGGATGGTTAGTCCAGGGCAGTGGTGGTCGTGGTCATGGTAGCAAGACACTGGGTTCTCAGAGACAATCAGGTGGATCAGCTCAGGGTAGCCAGGTAGGGTCAAAGGGTTGTGGTACACACCAGACATATACAGTGTAACAGACCCGATGGGAGAAAGATCCAACACCGTCTAGAATGATACGTACGATATTTGTATATTCTACTATTTCATCTACTCTTTTCGATATAGGTTCATCACAAAGTTTTATATCTGTGTGGGTGGTTAAAAGTATTGGGTTTGTGTTTTTGCTTTCTGAGGGTGTTTTTATGATATATTCACCATTAAGAGTCAGAATGGGTGATGTGTGCAAGTTTTTGGAGTGTCCCCTTGATGTTGGAGGTTCACATCATCTCAGATATTTTTTTCCTTGAGATGATAGGGTTTTACGTCACTCTCAAATGGACTGGATAGTGGGTTATCGAGCATGTATTGACTTTTATCACCGAAGGGTGAATTTCACATTACCAACAGGTACAATTTTTTCCCCAAGGGTGAATAGGATGTACAATAAAGCATTGATGGAATCTATCATCATGACTTAGTTGGGATCACAGCCCAGATTACTAGTTTTTTTGGATGATTTGGTTGTGGGTCAGGTAGAATTCCCTCTTATGGTTGAGCACTTTAGGGTCATCTGATGCCTTTTATAGGTTACCTCCAAAGAGAGCAGTGGATTTCACCATCGATGTAGTACCAGGAGATGCACTGGTATCCATTCCTATTTATATTATGGCTACGATAGAGTTGTAGGATCTCAAGAGGCAGCTAGAGGATTTGGAGGCACAGGGGTTTATTTGACCCAGTACTTCTCTTTGGGGTTCTCAGGACCTTTTTTTGAAAATGTCAGACAGAACTCTTAGGATATGCTTGGATTATCAAGAACTGAACCAGTTTGATGGCTAAAAACCCATTTCCCTTTCCATGGATATATAACATGTTTGATCAGCTTTGAGGATCTCACGTATTCTCAAAAATTGTCTTGAGGTTATGATATCACCAGGTGTGTTCTTGACCTACAGACATACCCCATATAGAACATTGTATAATGTATGGGTTATACAAGTATCTAGTTATGTTTTTCGGTCTCAAGAACATTCTAGTGGTTTTCATGGCGTTGATAAACAGGATGTTTCATCCTCACATGTATTCTTTTGTTGTGGTTTTCATTGATGATATCTTTGTGTATTCTCACAATCAACATGATCATGCCAATAATCTCGAGATCATTTTGAATACATCAATACATCATCAGTTATATGATAATATTTCGAAGAGACAATTTTGGATAGATTAGATTCACTTTATAGGTCACATCATCTCAGGGACACGAGTCTCAATGGACCTAGAGAAGGTAAGATCTATAGATTCTTAGGTACATCCCAACAGTGTTTTTGACATATAGTGATTCTTGGGTCTAGTTGGTTACTATAGGCATTTTATACTAGAATTCTCATGCTTAGAAGCACTATTAATAGGCTTGAATAAGAAGGGTGTGAAGTTTGTGTGGTCAAATTCTTATGATACAGCCTATCAGGAGCTGAAAGAGAGGTTGACATCATCACCTGTCCAGATACTGCTAGAGTAGGCCAAGAGTTACATAGTTTATAGTGGTGCTTTATGTATTGGGATTGGGGAGGTGCTGATGTAGGGAGATCGAGTCATGAAATATGGGTCTTAGAAGCTAAGGCCTCATTAGAAGAACTACCCAATGCACGATCTCAAGTTAGCTACAGTTGTTCATGTACTTCACTATTTGAGGTAATATTTACTAAGAGAGCATTTTGTGGTGTACATAGAAAAAAAATCCTCAAGTATATCTTTATGAAGAATGATCTGAATCTAAGGTAGTGAAGGTGGGTGGATTACCTACATTCCTTTGACATCAAGCTTTCCTATACACCTGGTATGGTAAATGTAGTGGCTGATGCACTGAGTAGGATGACGCAGATACAGGTGGTGCAATATGCCAGTAGTGAGTGGTGGCTTATGGAATTGTTTTCGAAGATGAATTTGGGGGTGCATGATAGTCAGGGGAATAATTTTATATCATCCTTAGCTGGGACCTCTACCCTACTAGATATAAGTTAGGATGAGATAAATTTTAGATTATAAAGGCCTAGTTCTATGAGAAGGTGTGGTAGGTGAGGACCCTCCTCCACGTTAGAAAGTAGGTGATGATGAGATAATGTAAATCCATGGAAGTGTTTGGGTTCGAGGGGATATTTTTGATGAGTTGATGCAGGAGTTTCATGCTTCAGAATGGGCAGTGCATCCCATGGTCACCAAGATGTATTGTGACTTACGACATCTGTACAGGTGGTCGGGAATTAAGCATGAGGTAGCTGGTTTTGTTACAAGGTATTCCACCTATCATCAGGTTAATGTTGAAAATCGGTGACCAGTTGGGAGTTTACAGTAGTTACCTATTCCTGAATAGAAATTGGATGACGTCGTGATAGATTACATGACCGGTTTACCGAGGTCACCTAAAAGTAATGACTTTGTGTGGGTTTTCATTGACAGGATTATAAAGGTCACTCACTTCCTTCTAATCAAGGAGACCTTCAATGTTGATGAGCTTGAAAGGTTTTATATCCAAGAGATAGTAAAAAAATGGAGTCCCACAGACTATTATTTCGGATGGGGATTCCCACTTTACATCTCATTTCTAGAAGATTTTTTATAGGGAACTGGGTACATAGGGGATTATAATCATAGTATATCACCCTCATACAGATTTCTAGTCAGAGTGTATGATACAGGTTCATGGGGACATGATGTGATCATGCATCCGAGATTTTGGGGGCTCTTAGGAGAGGCGCATTCCCCTATTTGAGTTCACCTATAACAACTGTTATCAGGCGACGATATCGATGGAAGCTTATGAGGATTTATAAGGTAGGACATTTAATTATCCCCTTTGCTGGATATAGTTAGGTGAGGTGTCTTTAATTGGACTGATCCACATGTAGGAGACTTCTGAGAAGGTCTAGTTGATTCATAATCGGATGGTTATTTCACAGTCTTGTCAGAAATAATATGTTGATCATCGTAGATGACCTCTAGAGTTTGAGGTTGTGGGTTGGGTTTTCTTGCATGTTTCACTATGGTAGGAACACATGGAGATTAAGAGACTATGTATGTTTTCCCTGAGATATGTCTAGCCATTTGAGATTCTGGATAGATTCAGTTCGGTTTCCTATCAGTTGCAGTTACCTCAGAGGTACATATCAATGAACGACGTCTTCCATGTATCTTAGCTATGCCACTATCACTCAGACTCATCTCACATTATTCATCTCAAAGAGGATGACTAATTGAAAATTATTTTTTTTATTAAGATAATTCCCCTTTTAATGGTAAAGGGGGAAACCATCATGACATCAATGAAATAAATAAGAAAAAAAGCCCTAGTGGTCCAAAAATTCAATGCCAAAAAACCTAATGTACATATCAAAAGCCCCTACAAGCATCAAAATACATAAAATATAGCTTCCACCTTCTACGACAGATTGGCTAGCTATCCCATACAAAAATTCACAGGCCTAGTACCAATAGCCATTGCCATAGCCTCACAATCATCCAATTCCGGAAATAGATGGTACAATAGAGACTCATTTCCCTAAACCTCATCTAGAGAATCCTCAAGTAGATGATCTGATTGATGAAACCCCTAAACTGCTTATCATTGAGGCTAAAGAAAAGCACAGCACTGAGAATCCAGTCATAATGAAAAACCAACTGCTGATAATCACCACTGATTCATAACTTCACCTCACTGACTTTTCGATCTTCAAATTAATTCAAAATCAATTCAAACAATGCCATAAGCCATCGTGATAAGCAAACCCATAACCAAAATGCAAATCCCATTCGAAATTAAAGAATACCCAAACACCAGTAACCCATGAAAGCAGTAGTTCTAAAATGGAAACCTCATACATCAACAACCACCACCTCAGATCACCTCGGATCACCGTGAATCACATCATACACCATGTAATCTCACGAACAGCATGAAGAACAACAAATCTTCGAGGAACTGATCCCCAACCAACAATAAAACATCAACCAAAACATGAAACCAACAAAACAAACTCAACTAGACCATCAATGTCTCTGAAAACCCTCAAGCGATCATTAACTAAGTAGATGAAACCAAAAAACCACATCCAAAACAAACAACGACGTGAAAAAATAGGGTCATAAAACCATCACCGACATGTCAGAAAGAAGTCCCACCAAAAATTAGATCTCATTGCTGCCAACCAGAATGCCCAAGAAAGCCATGAAAAAAATCCAGCACACTCACTAGAGATGAGGTGGTAACCCACAAGTTGCATGAGTTGGATCTCGGCCACATACCATCACTGCTCCACCATGGGAAACCCAATCAAGCGATGAACGAATTGGGTGCATAATCAGGATAGAAACAGTGTAAGAGGTTGAGATAGCTGCGTTCACAAAGCATTCCACCACAATAGGTATCCACCTCCATGAACTCCCGAGTGTGAGTACAGATGTCGTGCCAACCCATGATGAAGGAAGGAGGAGACGAAGAGGGGAGTCCTTAAATGCATCCATTGAGGAGAATCTGATTCACATCATTGACAGGAGAACGAAGGTTATTTCTGCCCAGTTAGTTCCTCTGGTATGGGTGTTATAGAAACAAGGCCATTTATAGGATAATACATGGGATAGGGAGGCCTACATACAAGCACAGTGGTAATAGTTTTTTTCAGATGAATCTTGACCACCCTTCATAGAGCAATTCAGGGTGGAATTGATATAAGGGGAGAAGATTGTATGATCCCGAGTCTTTCTTAAGGTATGGATATTTTCTTTTTGGCTTAAATGTGTTTAATTTCCCTATTGGATTATACCCTATGTTGCTCCATGGTTAGGTTGGGTTTATTTTTTGAAAGAAAGGGGGAAAAGGCTTAAGGCTGGCTACTGGCTAGGTACACATCATGTACTTGGCCTACACATCATTTATTGGCCCATCATGATGTGTAGCCTTCCAGTTTTTAGGGGAAAATTATAGTAGTACACATCATGTAGTTGAGTAACATGTCGGTACTGGCCTTCTAGGTTTTTCAAAAATTTAGATAGTAGCCTCTCATATTTTGACATAAAATAGAATCCTCTCATTTTTGTGATCCTAATACCTTTTAAATTGGTTTTTCAGTTTTAGAAGTCATTCAGACTCTGATTCGAGCATGGTTTGTCACATTAGAACCACAACTATAAGTAATTGATTTTTTTTATTCATTCTTGATTCTTGGGAACAATGATTATACAATTTATATTTAGCCTCCTGTTCCTTAATATTCCATTCTTTGTTCCGTATTTAGATTTCTTCCAAACAAGGATGAATCAGGACTTAATACTGGATGATCTATCTAGTACTGAGGTGAGGTAGGTGGTATATACTTTCTTTCGACTTTTCATCTGTGTTTCGAGTTTTTGGCTTTTTCACCACCCATCGGACTTTTCGTTGCAGCCTCATTACTGAGCGATCAACTTGATGTAGGAATAGTCGGACATAGTGAGGATTCTTGTAGGTTCTGTTTAGATGTGTTGGCACCCATTTTTCATCTCAAGGTCACCCAAGGGGTGCGCCTTATAGATTTAACCAATTTATACATGTTTAATCCACTCAATGGGTGAGTTCTTGTACTTTTCTAGTTAGAGGAAGCTCATTAATTATTTGATATCTTGAATATCATGTTTAGAATATGTACTACCTCCTTTATTAATGAATATCATGAGATTCCATGTCAATTTTGATAGTTTGGCATGTTAAATAGATAATATATGGGTGGGTATACTTATATAAAATGTTAATGGAATGTTAAATGGTGTATATGGGAGGGTAGTCCCATGTGATTTGAAATTGATAAATGGTTTTCATGAGTGAGTATACTCAGGGCTTGTTCATATTGATGCAAGTGGGTATAGTCACATGTGATATTTTTTTTAAAATAATTTATTTGAATGAATGGTTGGATAGATGCCATAGACTCCTCTCCATGGATCTGGAACTCTATAGTGGACTCATTGGGTTGACTCTTCCCCTTGGGTCCTGATTCTAGGGGATGCCTTGGGTCGTGCTAACCAATATATCCATCTTTCTTGGGCTCACATAGGTCATGCCATTTACATGCTCTTAAGACCCCAATCAGTGCCTAATCAAGTTAATGGGAAACAGAATCTGGGTTAGGATGAATTCCAAAACCACTTCCTTGACTACTTTTACCATGAGAATCTGCAAGCAGAGTGGTCCAGTGAGTTCAGGAATCTAGATTAGGGTGTGATAACAGTTATGGAATACTTAGAACACTTTATAGAGCTATATAATTTTGTGCTGATGTATATTATTGATGAGATGTTGAGGGATAGATGCTTTGAGGAATGTCTCAGGCATGCTATTAAATCCCAGGTTTAATGTGTTCAGATTTCTTTCTATCACTGAGATTGGGAATCAAGAACTAATTACAGAGCAGAACATGATAGAAGATGGGGCTAAAGAACAAGGGTGTGTTGTTTCTCTCCCCAGTGGATCTACATATTCTTGAAGGAAGCACTATTTTGAGGCTTCCCACAATATGAGTTGAAGTCAGACTATGGGTGTAGGTAGCTTGGTTTATTTCCATCAATGTGGTAGGAGAGTCTGCATTAAAAATTAGTGTGATTGTGACCAAGTAGAGTAATTATCTTGCAAAGGATAGGGCACATGCAGCAGTATTGCAAGACCTCCCTCTAGCTATGAGTGGTAGGGTGTCAGTTCCGATGTTAGGTTAAGGAGAATTTTCTTCAACTCCATGTCAAGCTGGGAGCTAGAGAAAAGCAGGATGGTCAGGCTAGGGTAGTGGTGGTCATGGTTATGGTAGCTAGACACCAGGTTCTCAGGGACAGTAGGTTGGATTAGCTTAGGGTAGCTAGTATGGGTCACAGGTTCATGGTACATACCATACGTATGCAGTTTAACAGACCAGACAGGATCAAGATCCCAAACCGTCTACAATGATATGTACGATCTTAGTAGATTCTACTATTGCATCTACTATTTTTTATATAGGTTCATCACAATGTTTTATAACTTTGTGGGTGGTTACAAGTCATGGGCTTGGGGTTTTTCTTTCTGAGGGTGTTTTGATGCTATATTCACCATTGCGAGTCAGAATGGGTGATGTGCACTAGTGTATGGAGTGTCCCCTTGAGGTCGGAGGGTGTCACTTCATCTCAGATCTTTATTTCCTCGAGATTATAGGGTTTGACGTCACTCTCGAATGGACTGGATAGTGGTTTATCAAGCATATATTGACTTTTACCACCCTAGGGTGACCTTCACATCACCAAAGGGTGAAATGCTTATTCAAAAGGGTGAATCAGATCTCCAAGAAATAATAGATGGACCCAAGCATTGTGGGCAGGGTGGGGTCACAACACGGATTACTATTTTATTTTTGGATGATTAGGGAGTAGGTCACGTGGAATTCCCTCTAGTGGTTCAGTATATTAGGGAAATCTGATTACTTTTATAGGTTACCTCCTAAGAGAAATGTGTATTTTCTCATAGAGGTAGTTCAATGAGTTTCACTAGTATCAATTCCTCTTTATAATATGGCTACAATGGAAAAACCTCGAAAATGGTGCCTCACACTCTGGGGCACTCTCTGGCTCTCAGCTCAGAATCTTTCCTAGGGTTTTCTCTCTCCTGTTTCATCTCCTTCTGCTTCGATTTCCCTGGTTCTCTCTTCTCCCTGCTCGGTTGGCTAGGCTTCGTTCTCTCTAGGCCCTCTCTTATTTCTCTCTCTTGATTTCAATATCCTCTCTCTATTTCGCCTTTCCAAGATCTGTGAAGACCTTTTCAGATTCCTTTCTGTGCTCTGGCCTCGAGCTCTCCTGCTCCTCTCCAGGTCGGATCTAGAGCGATGGGCACACCGAGACATTGGGCTACTAGTTTGGCGATTGAGGGTCTTCTCAGCATCTCGGTTCTTCTTCTTTTAGGGTTTCATCACACGATCTATTTCTAGGGTTTCGTCACATCACATCACTTTTTTATTTTCCTCTCCATGTTTCATACTTGGGTCCAATCATTTTTCTTATTTATCGAACTCATTGGTTTTGGTTTGTTTTCTACTGAGGGATTTTTTGTATTTGGTCTGTTCTGTTCTTCTGTTGCTGGTTCAATGTTGGATTTTTATGGTGATGTGGTGATGGTTTTGGGCAGATATTTTGTTATGAAGAGGATGTTGTTTCCAAGGATTTATTTGTTCATGATTTTTTCTGGTTTTTTTCCCTGGTTCGTGGTATCTCGGTCAGAGATGTGGTTTTTCTCTGGCGACAATAGCGTTGTTGTTCTTCTCGCGATGGTTGTCGGTGTGTTGCGATTCATCAGGTGTGGGAAAGGAGAAGTTCGGATCTGGATTTAATGATGATGATGGTTAGTAAGGATGCAACTGATTGTGCATGAATGACGCTGGATGGCTCATTGTCTGAGAAGTACCTTTTGAATTTTGAAATTTTTAATGTTTTAGTGGTTTGTTTCTTGGGCGAAGCAGTTTGTCAGCTCATAGGATTTGTGGTATTTTCTACGAAGATGGTTCTTTTGAATATTGAAATAGGCTGTCTTGGCGTGGTGAAGGGCTATGTTTTATATTTTGAACATTGAACTATGTAATTTATGTTTTTTTGGGTGTAACATGTTTATGGAGGATGTCTTGTAGGTTTCCACTTACCCTCAAACTGTATTTTCAATAAAATAAAATAAAAATGGTTTTTGGTTGTGGTTACAACCTCGGGGAAAGATGGCTACAATGGAGTTGTAGGAGATCGTGAGGCAGCTAGAGGATTTGGAGGCGTAGGGGTTTAATCGACCCAGTACTTCTATGTGGGATTCTCTAGACCTTTTTTGGAAAGGGTAGGATATGCATGGATTATCAAGAACTGAACTGGTTGACAGCTAAAAACTAATATCACATTCCATTGATAGATGACCTGTTTGATCAGCTTTGTGGAGCCCAGGTATTCTCAAAAATTTACTTGAGGTAAAGATATAACCAACAGTGTGCTTGAACTATAGACATACCCCGTACGGACTTTCATTGAAGGTACGGGTTATACGAGTATCTGGTTATGTTTTTCGGTCTCAAGAACACGCCTACGGTTTTCATGGAGTTGATAAATAGGATGTTACATCCTCACATGGATTCTTGTGTGGTTGTTTTCATGGACGATATCTTGGTTTATTCTCATAATAAACATGACTGTGACATCCATCTTGAGATCATTTTGAATACATCTAGAGATCATCAGTTATATGGTAAGATCGTGAAGTGCCACTTTTGGATGGATTAGATTAACTTCCTAGGTCACATCATCTAAGAGACACGAGTTTCAGTGGACCCAAAGAAGGTGAGATCTATAGATTCCCAAGAACATCGCAACAATATTTTTGATATACAGATATTCTTGGGTCTATTTGGTTACTATAGAAGTTTTATATAGTACTTATCATGCTTATAAAAATTGTTGATTATCTTGAATAAGAAGGGTGTGATGTTTGTGTGGTCAAATTCTTATGATACAACCTATCAGGAGCTGAAAGAGAGGCTGACATCAACACCAGTCCAGATACAGCTAGAGTAGGGAAAGAGTTACATAGTTTACTATGATGCTTAATGTATTAAGATTTGGGAAGTGATGATTCAGGGTGATCATGTTGTAGCAAATGGGTCTCATTAGCTAAGGCCTCATGAGAAGAACTAACCTACACATGATCTCGAGTTAGTTATAGTTGGTCAAGCATTTCACTGTTGGAGGCAATATTTACTAGGAGAGCATTTTGTGGTGTACACAGATAGAAAAAACCTCAATTATATCTTTATGAAGCATGATCTGAATCTAAGGCAGTGAAGCTGGGTAGAGTACCTAGAGTGCTTTGAATTCGGGATTGCCTATACACCTGGTAAGGGAAATGTAGTGGCTAATGAACTGAGTAAGAGGACACA
The DNA here is from genome assembly GCA_963277665.1 of Viscum album. Taxonomy (NCBI): domain Eukaryota; kingdom Viridiplantae; phylum Streptophyta; class Magnoliopsida; order Santalales; family Viscaceae; genus Viscum; species Viscum album. Next base: position 1,990,154,538 of record OY728152.1, read on the forward strand.
GATATCAGTGGTGCAAGATGCCAGTTTTGAGTGGAAACTTATGGAATTGTTTTCTGAGATGAATCTGGGGGTGCACCATAGTCAAGGGAAGAATTTTCTATCATCTTTAGTTGTGACCTCTACCCTACTGGATAGAAGTTAGGATGTGATAGCTTATGGATTCTAAAGGCCTAGTTATATAGAAAGGTGTGGAAGTTGAGGACCATCCTCCGAGTTAGATGGTAGGTGATGATGAGATACTACATATTCATGGAAGTGTTTGGGTTTGAGGGGATATTCATCTGGAGTTGATGCAGTACTTTCATGCTTCACCATGGGCAGTGCATCCCGGGGTCACCAAGATGTACTGTGACATGTGAAATATGTATTGGTGGATAAGAATAAACCACAAGGTAGCAAGCTTTGTTACAAGGTGTTCCACCTATCATCAGGTGAACGCAGAACATTAGTGACCTTCTGGGCTTTTACAGTAGTTACCTATTCCTGAATCGAAATGGGATGACGTCGTGATTGATTTCATGATTGATTTACTAAGGTAACCTCAAGGTAAAAACATTGTGTGGGTTGTCATTGATAGGATTTTGAAGGTCGCTTACTTCTTTACAACCAAAAATACCTTTAATGTTGATGAGCTTGAAAGGTTGTATACGCAAGAGAAAGAATGAAAAATGGGGTCCCACACACTATTGTTTTGGATTGTGATTCCAACTTTATGTCTCATTTCTTGCACAGTTTCATAGGGAACTGGGTACATAGGTTATTTTGATCACTATATACAACCCTCAGACTGATGTCTAGTGAGAGCGTACGATACTGGTTCTAGAGGACATTATGTGATCATGCGTATTATATTTTAGGGACTCTTGGGAGAGGCACATTCCCCTGTTTGAGTTCACCTATAACAACTGTAATCAGGTGACGATATAGATGCAACCATGTGAGGCTTTAAAAGGTAGTCCATTTCATTTTACCCTATGCTGGTTATAGGTACGTGAGGTGGCTTTACTAGGACTTCTCCTCATTTAGGAGACTTATGAGAAGGTCTATTTGATTCAAAACCTGATGGCTATTGTACAGTCTTGTCATAAATAATATTTTGATCATCGCAGATGACCTCTAGAGTTTGGGGTTGGGGGTCAGGTTTTATTGCATATTTCACTGAGGTTGGGACACATAGGGATCAGGAGACAGGGTAATCTTTCATTGAGATATGTCTGTCCATTTGAGATTCTAGAGAGAGTCAAGTAGGTTTCCTTTCAGTTACCGTCACCTCAGAGGTATAGATCCATGCATGACATATTCCATGTATCTTAGCTACGCCGCTATCACTCAGACTCATCTCCCATTTTTCATCTCAAGGAGGTAGACAAACTGAAATTTATTTTTTTATTAAGATAAGTCCCCTTTTAAGGGTAAAGGGGGAAACTGTCATGACATCAAGGACATAAACAAGGAAAAAATCCCTAGTGGTCCAATAAATTCAAGGCCAAACAACCCACGCTACATGTGAAAAGCCCCTCCCAGCATCATAATACATAAAATCAAGCTTCCACCTTCCACCAAAGATTGGCTACCTGTCTCATGAAAAAATGCATGGGTCTGGTATTGATGATCATAGCCATACCTTATCAAACATAAAATTATAGAATGCGATGCTATAATGGACACTCTTTTACCTAAACCTCATCCGGAGAATCCTCAAGTAGATGATCTGATTGCTGAAACCCTTGAACCACAGATCAATGAGTCCAAAGAAAAACACAGCGCTGAGAAACCAGTCACAATGATAAACTAGCCACTGAGAATCACCACTGATTCGCAAATTCACCTCACTGACTTTTCGATCTTCAAAAAAATTAAAAATAAAGTCAAACAATACCATAGTCCATCGTGAGTATAAAACCCATAACCAAACATGTATATCACATTAAAAATTAAAGAACACCCAAACACCAGGAACCCCTGTGAGTAGTAGTTCCAAAATGGAATCCTTGGGCCTCGATAACCACCACCTCGGATCACCTCGGATCACTGCGAATCACATCATACACTGCAGAAGCTCACGAACATCATGAATAAAAACATATAGCTAAGGAACCAATCCCCAACTGACAAGAAATCCTCAACTAAGACACAAAACCAACAAAGAAAACTCAACCAATCATAGTCTCCTAAAAACGTCAGGCCATCATGAAATCAGTAGAAGAAACCACAAAACCACATCCAAAACTAACAACGGAGGAAAAAAAGGGTCAAAAAACCATCACCAACATGCCAGAAGGAAGTCCCACCACAAATCAGATCTCATTTCAGCCAAACAGAATGCCCATGGAAGTCACGAAGAAAATCCAACACACACCTGATAGACGAGGTGGTAACCCACAAGCTGCAGGAGCTGGATCTCGGCCGCGTATCATCACCACGCCTCCATGGGGAACCCAATCCAGCGTTAAAGGAATTGGGAGAATAATCAGGCCAGCAACGATGTAAGAGGTTGAGACAGCCGAGTCTGCAAAGCACTCCACTACAACAGGGATCCACCACCACTAACTCCTGAGCACGGGGATAGATGCCATGCCAACCCAAGACGAAGAATGGAGGCGGTGATGAGGGAACCCTTAAATTCATCCTTTGAGGATAATCTGATTCACATCATTGATAGGAGCATAAAGGTTCTCCAGGACTAGTCAGTTACTCTATTATGGGTGCTATGAAAACACAGTCATTTACAGGACGAGACTTAGGAGCAGGAGGCCTACATACATGCTTAGTGGCAATATTTTTTTCAGATGAACTTTGACCCCCATTTAGAGATAAATTAAAGGATGAATTTCTATAAGGGGGAATATTGTATAATCCCAACTCCTTCATGAGGTATGGATATTTTCGTTTTGGCTTAAATGTATTTACATTTCTTTTTGGCTTAAACCCTATGTTGGGCCATGGTTTGGTTGGGTTGTTTTTTTCGAATGAAAGGGGAAAAGGGATTAAGGCTAGATACATGTGAGGTACACATCATGTACATGGCCTATACATTCTGTACTTGGCCTACACATCATTTATTGTCCCATCATAATGTGTAGCCTTCCATTTTTTAGGGAAAAAATAGGGTAGTGCACATTTTTTCGTTGAGGTACACATTGTGTACTATCTTTCTAGTCTTTTTATAAATAGAGGTATTAGCCTCTAATATTTTGAGATAATATAGAATCCTATAATTTTTTAGATACTAAAACCTTCTAAAATGGTTTTTTAGATTTAGAAGTCGTTTAAACTCCAATTCAAGCATTGTTTCTCTAGTTTAAACCACAACTATAAGTAATTGATTCTTTGTTAGTAATTATTGATTCTTCAGATCAATGACTGGACTATTTTTATTTATCCTCATATTCATTAATATTTTATTATTTGTTTGATCTTTATATTTCTTCCAAACTAGGACGAATCAAGATTTAATACTAGATGAATTGTCTAGTACCGAGGTGAGGTAGGTGGTCTATACTTTCTTTTCAATTTTCGGGTGCCTTTCGGGTGTTCGGTTTTTCACCACTCGTCATACATTCCGTTGAGGCCTCATTACTAAGTGAGAAACTTAATGTAGGAATATTTGGACCTAGTGAGGATGCTCATAGGTTCTGTTTATGTGTGTTAGCACCCTTATCTCATTTCAAGGTCACTCAAGGGGTGTGCCTTATGGATTTAACCTATTTATACATGTTTAAACCACCCAAGGGGTGAGTTCTTGGGCCTGTCTAGTTAGAGGAATCTCATTAATTCTTTGATATCTTGAATATCAGGTTTAGAATATGTGCTACCTACTTTCTAAATTAATATCTTGTAATTCCATGTCTATTTTGATAGTTTGGCATGTTGAATGGATAATATAGGGGTGGTTATACCTATATGAAATGTTAATGTAATGTTAAATGGTTTATATGGGAGTGTAGTCCCATATGATTTGAAATTGATAATTGGTTTGAATCAGTGTGTATACTCATGGCTTGTGAATATTGATGTTAGTGGGTATATTCACATGAGATATTTGTTTAAATTTTTTTTTTGAATGAATGGTTTGATAGATGCCATGGACATCTCTCCATGGATCTGAAACACTATAGTGGACTCCTTGGGGTGACTCTTCCCCTTGGGTCTTGGTTCTGTGGGATGCCTCTAGCCTAGCTACCCCAAGTGTCTGGCTTACTTGGGCTCACATAGGACATGCCATTGTCATACTCCTAGGACCCCAACTAGTGCCTAACCGAGTTTTCACTAGGACACCCATGGGACTCAATGGGATGCCTTGGACAAGCTCCTTGGATCTAACCCATCGTGGTCTAGATATATTACATGGATACCCTAGTACGTGGCACCTTGGACCCATACCTTTGGGTCTACTTTTCACTATATAGAATCACCATGGGATTTTACTCTTCACTATAGGATGTGGTCATGGTACTCAAATCTTCTTTATATAGTGTGGTTGTGGATTATTTGATACAGATGGATGTACAACATGGTTGTGATACTTGTCTTTTTCTTATAGAAACCTTGTTAGGAGATGACTCTTTTATAGGTATCATTGAGGTTTGTTTAGTGTTTATTATTGCATTAGACTTATTCCATGGCCATACACACTTACTTTACTACTTTTCTACACTTTCCAACACTTGTATATTGATGTTAGAATTGTATAGACTTTGTCGGTTGCCTACAGGAATTTTTATCTATCACCTATGTTTGGGCCTCCTCGAGAACCCAAACCGATTACATGATTGTAGATGACGATAGGGGAAAGTTCCCCAATATAGGTTGTTGACTATGGTTTTATAGTAGGGTATCATAAGACCAAGCTGAATCTTACAATGCTAAGGGCACATTATTGTCTTTTTTTATTTTTGGGATACTTTTACTGTGTTATATTATCATGTATTGTTCTAGATGGTTTCTTTCTACTTTTACCATATGCATCATTTTTTATATGAGTCACTTCTGGTTATTGATATGTATTCTGGTCTTGTCTTACTTTCAATTGATTGTTGTTTATTTTTTGCAATCTATTTATGTAACACACAGGTATTTTTATGAAATAATTTCTTTAAATAATTTTTGTTCTTTAGTAGCTTGATTTACATGAAATTTTGAGTTTAAAAGAACTATGATATTCCCTAATTATAAAATTATTGTTATAGATTAGCTGTTAGGATAGCGGGAATAGTTATAATTATCTTATGAAAATGAATTGTGAATTCTTTGGCTATCAATTATTTATGAAAAATATAAATCAATTAGATATTTGTATTTTTTGAGAGATTAAATTTTTTTAATGAAATTAATGTAATATATATGTTTTATATACTTAATAAAATATTTTTTACACTCATCCAATGGATATTTTAGTCAGAGTATGAATAAACCCTTATTTGATGTATAAAACCATATTTTTATTTAATCAATCCTTTGAATGGATAACCCATTTTAAGTTAATATTTTTACAAATTAATAATTTTTATATGAAACCATAAACATTTTTATTTTTAAGTGGGATATAAAAAAATAATTTGTATGAATTTCTGATATTTTTATAATAACTTCCATGTTTTGATTAATAGTAAATATATGCTAAATTTTAATTGAAAATATATGTTTCCATTCAAATAATTTATTTGGTTAAATTGTATTATTTAATGGTTTAAAATTATAAATAGAATATATTTTTACCATTTGATATAATTTAGGTCATTGGAATTAATTTTACATTAAATTCAGATGTAAAAATATTTAAATCTTTTATAATATTTTAACTTTAAAAACATGTTTTCTCATTTCAACAATGGAATTAATTTTAAATTAATTAATCCAACATATTTGTTTTTAATTTTTAAAAATGGATTTCATATTTAGAATCAGTTGGTCCAAATTATGTTAATAGTCTACTTTTATTTTGGGCATTATGAATAGTAACTTTTGTAATTATTTTTATTACCATGGTTAAATGTAAATTGGGTAATTAAAGGTAAAAATAATATTATAAAATTACCTTACTCCTTGTAAAAATCCTATTGGGTGAATAAATTAGAACTTTATCATATATTGTTCTAAATGAAATAACTTAGTGGCCACTTACCTATGAATATGACATGAATATAATAAAAACAAATGAATGTGACAAAATGTCACAATTTTATTTTATATAAGTATATTAATTTTAACATAAGTATGAATAATAGATAATATAGAATATAGATAGTCCCTAGAAATCTAAAAAATTACCTACATCATAGAAATTTATTTTTAATTTTTAGAGATTAAATAATTAATATTAATAATGAATCAATAGTGATGTAGAAATTATTTTAATAACATAAATATCAAAAAACTGGTTTTAAAAATATTAAAATAAATATCATATGAACTAATTAATGTTCTCCACGAATTTTATATGTGAATAAGACATGTTATAAGTGTATTAAATATTTTTTTTAGAATTTATCTTCTGTTTTGATTTTATTTAAAGTCAAATAAATGAATAGTTTCAAAATTGACAATATTGATATTTTATAAAAATAAAATTTTATTAAATTATTTAAAAATCATTAATATATTTAAAAATTACAAAGTGATAATTATAAAGTCTAAAATTTCATAAAATATCCATTTATGGTTAATTAACATCATATAAGTAAATATTTATAACCATTAAATATTTAGAATTTGGTTACCACAATTAAAATTAAATAGACTAACACAGTGTAAAGTAAACGTTAATGGATTAAATTGACAATATAAATTCTCCAAAATTTATTGGTTAATTATATTACAATACTATATCATATAATATTCTAAATTGGGATATTTTATATGCTTTTTTGTTGGTTTTCATTTTATTATAAATTATTATTTATGGAGTTTCCAAAAATGTCTCTCGCCTCAATTATAAAAGTATACCTCCTCCCTTACCTATTAACTTTATTTTGAGCCTTAAATCTTGTCCATACCCTAACCTTTTTCCTTATAAACTTCATTATTTTCATTCTATAGGTTCTGTTCATCTTTAAAGACCAACTCTAGTTCTCTAAGAAGATATTTTGAGGAAGCATGTTGTGGAAGAGGTAATATCTTCTATCGATTATTTCAAATTTATTTCTTCATCTACTTCATCCAAATTATTTGTTTAATTAAAAATTAATAACATAGGTATCAATCATATAATTTTATTTTATTATAAATATTAAATAACCATATTTCCTCTTCTATCCATCGTATAAAAAATGAAATCATCACGTGTGTGTATGTATGGCTTGTCGTCACCACATCGTGGTGTAATCTATTTTTCACCACCACCTTACATGGATGGGTATAATGATGTAAGTAATAACTATATATTATTATTATAACATGTTACTAATTCTAAAATATTATCCACCATCCACTTCAATACCATTCAATAATTTTGGGAATGATATCACCGCTCGTGCGTACATACGACCTACCGTCTCCACGATGCGATGTGATTCATTCTATATAATATTCATTAAACCATGATTATATACATGAATTTAATAAATAAATATGATATATATTATACTAATATCATTATTTTAATTATTTAAATAAAACCTAATAATTTGAAGAAGATCTTATCCGAAAAATCTTGCATAAAAAAATAAAACAGTTAATTTCCAAATAACGAGTGACAATGAAATCTTACTAAAAACCTGATGATAATATAATCATATATGATATCATAAAAATAATTAATATTTTTTAATAATTAAATAACATTATTTAAATCATTATACCAGACATTTAGATATATACGTAGAATATCAGATCTAGGGTGAGGGGGAATTTTTCAATCTAATTTCTATCTATGATTTTTATACTTAACTATTTACTGGGGTATATTTATCATCCACATCCATGTTTCCTAATTTTATAATGTTATTTCTATTATTATACAATTTTTAAAAGTTAATTTTATCTTTTTTTTGAGTCTTTATTAAATGGTATGAAAGGAATCTTTTGTTGTTATTCAATTTTAGATACTTTTTGACTTTTTTGGAAAATGTATGAGAAGAATGTTTTTTTAACTTATATGAAATGAATTGATTTTTACAGTTTCATGAGATATTATTTACATGAATATTACTCTAAATGATTTCAAAATTATTTTAAACTAAATTCTTTTCTTTTAAAATTTCATGGAATTTTGAGAAAAGAACCCATTTTTGAAAAAGAAAGGATATTTTACTTAGGAATTATGTTCATGTGTTTTATCAAAATTATTTTCCATGTAATATGAAATAGAGTTTAATTTTATATCCATATTATTAATTTTATTTTATTTTGGTTTATGATGTAATTATTTTTATCCATTTATAGATTGTGATGAAATGATGTTTAAGAAACCCATTTTATTTCATTGGGTATGCTATGATAAATTATTTATGTTTTTGAGGAACACCTAATAATGGTTTCATAATGAGATGGGTGGGACCTATATCTTCATCGAATTCATTGGGTAAGGATTTATATCTTATGAGATAGGCATGAATGGAATATAAAGTAAATATGGTTCAATAATATAGGGCGAGAATGAGGAGTGAAATCGATTCAGTAGTGGACGTTTTCTTCTATGATGGTCTTGGAAATAAGCCTTTACTAATATGAAATGTTTTTTATACTTATGTGGGTATGCCACGAAATTTTAAGTCTTATGTTGTGACTATTGGGATTACATTTCACTTTTATGAGTTATCCACTGACATGATATTCTTTTCTTTTATATACAGATAAGATTTTCAAATATTATGTTCTTATGATCATGTTATGATTGATATTTCCCTTTTTTACCCTTACTGATAATTTGAGATCACCCTTTCATTTGATTCTTTTTCCCAGGTCATGAAGAAGGGCATTAAATAAGATATTTCAAAATGGAGTTTAGTTTTGAATAAATAAGTGGGAGACAATGTAAATATTTTATGAACTATTTTTTTGTGTTTCTTAGTTTCTAAAGACACTAAACCTATATGGTCCTGATGTGGTTTTTGTTATGTTATGTAATAAATATTCTATAAGTTTGATGTAATATCAATATTTAATGTTTGGTTTGTTATAGATGGTATCAGAGAAAACGTATAGATAACCATTGGAGACTAGGAGGACATAATCTTAGTAATAACCCTAATGAAATTTCAAAGTATAGGTTAGAATTATTTCCTAGTATTTTAGAGATATTCATGAATAACCTATGATAAAAGCTAAAGCGTCCTAAATTTAAATTTAATTCTTGAATTATGTGGTTTTCCCATTATGATTAATGTTTCTTGCACTATGCTTCTAAATCATAGTCAATGGATATAACCCGAAGGAACCGCATTAATGCAAAATGCGATGAGAAATGTAATGATTGTCCCTCTGAGAAACCAAATGTTATGGGAAATGGCATGAAACATCTTGTATCCATGCTCACAAAAAATTCTCAAGCTATAAATCATTTCATACTTCCAAACAACCAATGGAGGGAGATAAATTATGTTCAATCCTTAATGAGGTATCATCCACCTTCATTCAGTAGATCTTCTAATTCATTAGTGGATGAATAATGGATTAGTGACACTGAAAAGATATTTTTAGTTCTACAATGTTCTGAACATGATAATGTCATCTTAGAAACCTATTTTTTGGAAGGATAAGTTGATAAATGGTGGAATATTATCAATAATATGAGTCAAAATATATTAAATGGAGTCCATGGAATGGGAAGAGTTCAAGAACTTATTTTTAATTAAGTACTTTCCTCATATTCTTTGAAAAAATATGGAGAAGGAGTTCCTTGAACTTAAGAAAAAGGATGATGAATACATTGGTACATATGAAGAAAATATTACAAAACATTCAAGGTATGATTTTTGAATTATTGTCCAACCTGATAGTAAAATTGATCGATTCATTAGTGACTTAAAACCAAGTCTCTGAAGGGAATTATCCATAAGGGACTTCAATAACTATGCGGAAATTGTTTGATGTGCTCTCACGGTTGAGATGGATATTAGAGTGACCCATCAGTCATGTGGGATTTATAAGAAGAGAAAAATGGAATTAAAAGGAAAATCTAAAGACCACACTAAAAAGGAGATGAGTTTTACCTTATGCTCAAAGTTTGTAAAGAAACATGGAGGGAATTTTCTTAAAGGGGATAGAAAATATTTTAAGTGGTGAAAAGATGGTCATCCAGAAGTTGAATGCCAAAGTGATGGGAAAAATATGTCTAATGATTAGAAAAAAGAAAAGGCTACATAGAATTCACCTCCTACACTTCAATGCTACATTTCCAAGAAAATGGGGCATTATTCCAATCAATGCCCAAATTCATGGGATATTGATGGTGATCGATGTCAACAAGATATTAAGGCCAAAAGAAAACTAATGTCACATGAAATTACTATCAGAGACATGGAGTATGATAAGGAAGTGGTGAAAGGTACAATTACTATCCACTCTAAAGTAGAAAATATTTTATTTGATTCTATATTCATCCACTATTTTATTAATGAATAATTTTCTAAGTGTATAATTGTATTACCTCAACAATTATATGTTGAGTTAGCAGTGACAACCCCTAATGGCACAATGGTCACATCAAAAGTTTATAATTCTTCTCCGGTTGAAGTTTGTGGGAAAGTGCTTCCTATAAATTTTGTGATCAGTCGTATAGTGTAATTTGAGGTGATTCTTAGCATGGATTGGATTTCTCTATATGGATATCATATCAATTTCCAAGGAAGGGAAGTTACATTTCATATTCTAGATAAATATATGATCATCTGTTGATGAAAATATGAATATAATCTTCCAGTAGATATTTCATCCATATTATGGGTATAGATTCTAATAAATGATGGTTATTTATCTCAAATTTTTGGGGAGAAACTCATGATTAAGAATACTTTCATTGTAAGGATGTATGATGATGTCTTTCCAGAAGAATTTATAGGTCTACCACCAATTCATGAAGTCGAGTTTTCAATAGAACTCATATTGGGTGTTATTCTTTTTTTAAAGACACCTTATAGAATGTCCCTAAATGAGTTGCATGAATTGAAGAATCAGCTCCAAGAGAATCTTGATAAGGGATTCATATACACTAGTGAGTCACATTGGGGAGTGCCTGTTCTATTTTCTAAGAAGAAAGACAGATCAATGATACTCTGTATTGATTATCTAGAACTTAACAAGATCACTATCAAGAACAAATATCCTCTTCCCCACATTGATGACTTATTGGACCAACAACGTGGAGCTCAATAATTTTCCAAGATTGATCTTTATTCAGAAAATCCACAATTAAGGGTCAAAAAGGAGGATATACCAAATACGTCATTCGGTACAAGGTATGGAAACTATGAATTTATCGTGATACCTTTTGGTCTTACTAATTCCCCTACTATCTTCATGTATCTAATGAATAAAGTATTTTTAGACATTATTGATCAGTTTTTGTAAGTCTTTATAGACGATATTCTTGTCTATTAAAAGAGAAAGGAAAAACATGAATATCACTTGAGAATTGTACTGAAGACCCAGATAAATAAGAATCTATATTCCAAATTTACCAAGAGTGAATTTTAGATTTAGAAGGTTTAATTTTTGGGTCACATAATCTCAAGAGAGGGGATATCTATGGATCCAGCAAAAAAAGGTTATTGAAATGTGGTCGAGACCAACTATGGTAATTGAGATCCAATGTTTTCTTGGTTTGGAAGAATATTATCGATGTTTTCTGAATTATTTTTTATGATTTTCTAATCCACTCTCCATTTTGACTCAGAAAGTTGTTATGTTTCTTTGGACGGAGGAATTTGAATATAATTTCAAAGAACTAAAAAGAAGGTTAGCCAGTGCACCTGTGATCACACTACCCTATAGTGGACAAAGGATTGTGATCTACAGTGATGCATCCAAGAAAGGGTTGGGGTGTGTTCTCATGAAAAATGATATTTTGATAGATTATGCCTCATGGAAGATGAAAATCCATGAGCAAAATTACCTAACACATGATTTGGAGTTAACTGCGATAATATTTTCATTAAAGATATGGAGGAATTATCTTTATGGTGAAAGGTGTGATATTTATATTGATCATAAAAGTATAAAGTATATTTTCACATAAAAGGCAATGAATATGCACTAAAGACAACTGTTGGAGTAGATTAAAGATTATGACTTCTCAATACATTACAACCCTGGGAAAGAAAACAAGGTGTAAGATACATTAAGTCGACAAGACCATGCTAGCCAATCTATGATGAGGATCCCAAAAGATCCAATATTTATGGTTTCTCAAAGCATGTATATTGAAATTTTAAAGGAAGGGGGAATATTATCGTTCTCAAATGAATTTTAAACCATCAATAAAAGTGAATATTAAGGAGACATAGAAGAAAGATGTTGAGCTACAAAATAAGGTGATAAATGTTCCAGAATTCTACCTTTATTGTGATGAAATAATAAAGTTTAGAAACCAGGTTTGTAATCCTCCAATACCAGAATTAACTAAGGATCTATTAGATGAGGATCATAGTTATTCATTCTCTATTCAACTTTAAAGCACAATGTTGTATAGGGACCCAAAATATTACTTTTTATATGATGGAATGAAAAGATATTTCACCGAATATGTCTCGCAATGTTTGGCTTGTTGGAAACTTAAGGCTGAGATACATAAGTCTAATGGGATGTTACAACCATTACCCATACCGGAATTGAAATGGGAAAACATCCCTATGGACTTTTTCATCAAACTTCCCAAAACATCCATAGGTAATACTGCTATATGGGTTATAGTTTATCTCCTTACGAAGTCAGTACACATCATTGATATTAGAGAGGATTTTTCTCTTGATTAGATTTCCAAGATATATGTAAATGAAGTGGTAAGATTGCATGAATTACCACTTTCCATTATATCTGATCGGGATCCGATATTTACCTCGAAGTTCTGGAAAAGTGTTCAGCATGCTCTGGATACATAGTTAATTTTCAACACTACTTATCATCCTCATAAAGATGGTTAGTCAGATAGGAAATTTCAAACTTTGTAAGACATGTTAACAGCTTTCTCTAAGGATTTTAATGGTTTTTTTGGATCAACAACTACCATTGGTTTAATTTTATTAGAAAAATAGCTTTTACTCCAGTATTCAGATGTCTCCTTATGAAGCCCTCTATAGAAAAAAGTGCATAACTCCATCTTGTTGGGATGATGTTGGGGAAAGAAAGCTATTATGACCTGATCTTGTAGATGAAATATAATAAAAGGTCATATCTATTCAACAGCACATAAGATCAGCTCAGAGTTGACAAAAAATTTATGCTGAAAATCAATGAAAAGACATAAAGTTTGAATTGGGTAATAAGGTTTTATTACAAATATCTCCCTAGAAGAGAGTAATGATATTTCGAATAAAGGACAAGTTGAGTCCTAGGTATATCGGTCCTTTTCAAATTATAGATCATGTTGGGAAGGTAGCTTACTAATTAGTGCTTCCATAAAATAACTCTCAATTTCATGATTTGTTCCATGTATCTCTCCTGAGAAATTACAAACTCGATATTTCACATGTACTAAACTCAGAAGTCATATAGTTGGTGCAAGATCTTTCTTATGATGAACAACCAATAGAGATTCTAGATAGTAGTGAAAAATTTCTATGAAATAAGATCACTCGCTTAGTTAATGTTTTATGGAAGAACCAAAAATTTGAATAAGCTACATGGGAACATGAGGATATGATAAGGTAGAGGTATCCTCATCTTTTTGTTTCCAAGTGATGAATTTTTAGGGCCAAATTCAGTTTAAGGGTGGTATAATGTAACACCCGGATGTTTTTATGAAATATTTTATTTAAATAATTTTTAATTTTAAGTAGATTTATTTACATGAAATCAAGAGTTTAAATTAACCATGAGATTCCCTCATTATAAAATTTCTATCATATCCTAGCTGTTAGGTTAGCGGGAATAATTATAACTAACTTATGAAAATGCCTTGTGAATTCTTTGGCTATCAATTATTTATGAAAAATATAAACCAATTAGATATTTGTATTTTTGAGTGAATTAAATTTGTTAATGAAATTAATGTGATATATATGTGTTATATATTTAACAAAAAATATATATTTATCCAATGAATATTTTAGTCATACGGTATGAATAAAACCCTATTTGATGTATAAAAACCTATTTTTTTAAGTTTAATTTCATGCCATTGAATAGAGAACCCGTTTTAAATTAATATTTTGACACATAAATAATTTTTATATGAAAAAATAAACATTTAATTCTAAAGTGGGATATAAAAATTTTCTTTGGATTAATTTCTGATATTTTTCTAATAACTTCCATGTTTTGATGAATAGTAAAAATATGCTAAATTTTAATTGAAAATAAGTTTTTTCATTGAAATAATTTATGTGGTTAAATGGTATTATTGAATTGTTTAAAATTATAAATAAAATATATATTTTTATCATTTAATATAATTTAGGTAATTGAAATTAATTTTACATTAAATCCAGATGTATAAACATTTCAATATTTTGTAATATTTTAACTTTTCAAACTAGTTTTCTCCTCCCAACAATTAGATTAATTTTAAATTAATAACGTCAACTTATATATTTTGAATTTGGAAAAATGGATTCCATATTTGGAATTTGTAGGTCCAAATTATGTTAATAGTCTACTTTCATTTTTGGGCATTATGAATAGTGACTTTGGAAATTATTTTTATTACCGTGCTTAAAGGTAAATCGGGTAATTAAAGGTAAAAATAATATTATAAAAATACCTTAACACTTGTAAAAATCCAATTTAATGACTAAATTCAACAATTATCATATATTTTTCTAAATTGAATAACTTAATGGCCACTTACCAATGAATATGACATGAATATTATAAAAACTAATGAATTTGTAAAAATGTCACAATCTCATTTTATATAAGTATATTAATTTTAATATATGGATAAATAAGAGATAATATCGACAATATATAGTATCTAAAAATATAACCTAATTAACTACATCATATAAATTTATTTATAATTTTTAGAGATTAAATAATTACCATTAATGATGACACAATAGTGATGTAGAAATTATTTTATTAATAGAAATATCAAAAAAATGGTTTCGACAATATTAAAAGAAATATCATATGAAATAATTAATTTTATCCACTAATTATCTAGGTTATTATGACATGATATGATTGTACTAAATATTTTGGTTCGAATTTATCTTTTTTTTATTTGAATTAACACAAATAAATGAATAGTTTCAAAATTGACACTGTTGATATTTTATAAAAATAATATGTTATTAAATTATTTAAAAATAATTAAAATATATAAAAATTACAAAGTGATAATTATAAGGTCCAAAATTTCATTAAAAATCCATTTATGGTATATTAACACCATATATGTAAATATTTATAACCAGTAAATATTTAGCATGTTGTTACCATAATTAAAATTAAGTAGAATAACTAAGTGTCAATTAAAAAGATATGGTTTAAATTGGAACAATAACTAGTCCAAAATTTATTGGTTGATTATATTACAATCCTATCTCATCTCTTGTTAAAAATTGGTACATTTTGGAGTTTTTTGGGTAGGGTATGATTTTATTATAAATTATTATTTATGGAGTTTCCAAAAGTACCCCTCACCTCAATTATAAAAGGGAACCTCCTCCCTCACCTCTTCAAATAATTTTTATCCTTGAATATTGGTCATCCCATGCCCTTTTTCCTTACCTACTTTAAATGTTTTATTCTATAGGTTTTGGTGATCATCAAGGTCCAACTCTGGTGCACTAAGAAGAGATTTAGAGAAAGCACGTCATGGAAGAGGTAATCTCTTCTACCAATTCTTTTGAACATATTTCTTCTTGTACTTACTATTAATTAGTTGCTTCATTATAAATTAATAACATAAGTATCACTCATATACTTATATGTTATTATAAATTTTAAACAACCATATTTCACCTTTTATCCATCCTATGAAAAATGAAATCATCATGCATGCATACGTACGGCTTACCGTCTCCACGCTGTGTTGTAATTTTTTTTTCACCACCACCATACATGGATGGGTATAATGATGGAAATAATAACTATATATGATTATTATAATATTTTACTAATTCTTAAATATTATACATCATTCACTTCAATACCATTCAACAATAATGGGAATGATATCATCGCTCATGTGTACGTATGACCTACCGTCTCCATAATGCGATGTGATTCATTATACATGAAATTCATTAAAATCTAATTATATATTGGAATTTAATGAATAAATATGATATATATTGTACTAATATCATTATTTAATTGATTTAACTATAACCTAATAAGTGGAACATGAACTTATCTGAAAAATATTGTGTAAGAACATAAAGTAGTTAATATCTGAATAACGAGTGACAATGAAATGCTACTAACAAACAGATGATAATATAATCTTATATGATATCATAAAAATGATTATGATTCTTTAATAAGTCAATAACATTATTTAAATCATTATTTAGG
Organism: Viscum album; assembly: GCA_963277665.1. Taxonomy (NCBI): domain Eukaryota; kingdom Viridiplantae; phylum Streptophyta; class Magnoliopsida; order Santalales; family Viscaceae; genus Viscum; species Viscum album. The sequence goes on from OY728152.1 coordinate 1,990,171,158, forward strand.
ACGTTCATATACATATAAATGATATCGGAGCTAAGGTAAGGGATAATTTTGCAATCTCATTGTTATCTGAGATTGTTTAAACATAAGTATTTACTGGTGTATATTTATCATCCACATACATTTTTCCTAATTATATAATATTATTTCTATTATTATAAAAAAATTATTGTTAATTTTACCATTTTTTGAATTTTTATTAAATAGTATGAAAGGAAACTTTTATTGTTATTCGATTTAATGTAACTTTTGACTTTTCTAGAAAAAGTACGAGGAGAAAGTTTTTTAACTTATATGGCATGAATGTATTTTTGCAATTTCATGACACATTTTTTTCAGGAAGACTTATCTACATGATTTCAAGATTATTTTCAACTAAATTCTTTTCTTTTAAAATTTCATTGCATTTTGGGAAAAGAAAACTTTTTTGAAAAAAAAAGGATATTTTTCTTAGGAATTAAGTTCAAGTGTTTTATCAAAATTATTTTCCATATAAAATGACATGGGGTTATGTTTCTAACCTAATTATTACATTCATTTGATTTTGTTTTATGATGGAATTATGTTTGTCCATTAATGTATTATGATGGAATGATATTTAAGAAACCCATTTTATTTCATGGGGTATGCTACGATAAATTATTTGTTTTTATAGATCGTGTAAGAATGGTTTCATTATGATATGTGTGGGAATTATATGTCCATAAAATTCATTGGGAATGATTTATATCTCATGATATAGGAATGAATGGAACATAATGTAAATATGGATTAGTAATACATGGATGGCAGGAGGAGTGAACTCAGATCAGTATTGGACTTTGTCCACTATAATGGTCTTGGAAATGACCCTTGACTAATATGAAATGATTTTCTATGATTATGTTTGTATGCTAAGAAGTTTCATGTCTTATGTTATGAATATTGGGATTACATTGCACTTTTATGATTTATCCCATGATATGAAATTCTAATCTTTCATATGCAGGATTATATTTTAAAATGTTATGTTCTTATGATCATGAAATGGTTTATATTTCCCTTGTTTAACATTACTGGGAATTTGAGATCACCCTTTCATATATTTCTTTCCCCAGGTCATAAAGAAGTGTATTAAGTAAGATATGTCAAAAAGGATTCTAGTTTTGAAGAAATAAACAAGAGACAATGTAGTTGTTTTGTGAACTAGTTGTTTATGTTTTCCAGTTTCTAAAGACACTAAACCTTCAAAGTCCTGGAATGGTTTTTGTTATGTTATTTAATAAATATTATTCAAAGTTGAATTAATATCTACATGTAAATTATGGGTCGTTATAATTTATTTTATTTTTGAATTCTCTTGTGATACTTTGGTAATGTGGGCATGGTCTCCCCACTAACTCACCTAGGCCCTCGCTACTAGTTGTAATCCTCTAGAATTTTGGGATATTCACTTGAGGCTATGTGGAGAACTGGGCTCGGGGAATCATAGGGTGTCATCTGGGTCTGGGACATTACAATTAGCGACGTTATCATCTTTCAGTGAGTAAAAAAGAAATTGATGTATTATCTTTTCATAATGATAAATATTTCATGAATATATGAATTATTTTATAAAAATCACATATAATAATTAAATTTATCCTTATCACCTTCCATGTAATGTATTATGGAAATAAAAATCACATCACTTAGCGAGGAGGTAGTTTGTTGTACAGACGAGTGATGTTATTGTATCGCCTACATAATGGAATGTAAAAAAAGGTAAATATGATATAATAACTAAATAGATATAATTATGTTATGAATATCATATATATACTTTAAACCTATTATTATACCCAACCATTAGAGGTGGTAGTGTAAAAATAAATGACATCAGTTCGCAAAGTGGTAGCCTGTCGTACACATGAATGATGCTTTTGTAACCCATTTGATGGAAGTTTAGGTGGCTTTTGGCCATAAAAATAACATAATAATATCCCATTACATGGAATATAATTATTTTAATATATAATCATGGAATAATACAAATTTAAGGAGGTAGATGATGAAATAAAATAAAACTGCTCATTGAATATTGTTACCTCTTTTTCGGGTATCCTCCTTAGGTTTAGTCCGAATTGCATCATTGGTGGCCTTATTCCCAGCCAAAAGTTTCTAATATGAGTTTATTTATGTTGGGACTTTATCTATGTAGGTAGTTTTTGAAAAAAAAAGGTTTTGAATTTTGGAATAGGAGAGGAGAGGGGGTGACCTTCTATAATTGAGGTAAGTGGAACACATATATGGTTAAAAAAATCAAACATAACCATGTTTTTATAATGAAAAAATACCCCAAAATGGGACATTATTAGATTGATAAGATATAAATTCAGAATATGTCCATTTAATGGGTGTTTTAGAATTTTATAAGTTTTTTTAACACTTATGTTCTTATTTTAAACGCCAGTAAATCCATTTTTACCATAACTGCAGTAATTACTTTTTTCAACTTTCTCTCTTAAATCTGATCAAAAATTAAGATGAAAATGTTATATGTTATAAATTATTATGATTCAAAATATGTAATCCATTTTTCCAAATTCAGTTAAAATAAGTTTAAAATTTTAATTTAAAATTAAACCCCCAAACACTACAAGAATACATATATTTAAATAGATAATGTTCCAGAGTTTAAAATGATTTTATAACAAAAAATAGAAAAAATTATTCAAATAAACTAAATTAGAATAATTTATATGTAATTTAACAAATTTTACTTTCAAAATAAATTAAAATATAATTTATTTTAAAAAATAATTTAAGTGAAAAGATAACTTTCAATTAAAATTTAATCTTGGTCACTATTCTCTGAAAAATTAAATATTTATGAAAAATACAAAAAACCCTAAAATAATTTTGATATTATAATTTCAAAAATAAATTTTATTTTTCAAATAAATTTTATAAAATTTTGGAAATTTAATTTTATATTAGGTGTGAAAATCATGACTAATCTGTATTTTAGAACAAAAGAAATTCAAAAAATGTTTTTTTATTTTAGATTATTATTATTTTATTTCTAATCAATAGATAACCATAATTCTCATATTTTAGATAACAATATTCAAAAACAATTATTTAATTTCTAGGTTATAATGTACATTTTTAAATAATATTTTAATTAATTATTATGTTTCATTTAAACTCGTTATTTTGTGAGTCATAAACTATAGAAGAAATTAAATTTACTCTAAAATAAATATATAATAATATCTTGATGAATTCTATTGTTATATAATATTGGTGTTTCATTTCATACATGACATTGAATAAAATTTTATTATTTTATTATTTTAGGGTGATACGCTATGGAGGAGTTATATACATGGGATGAAACTATCACTCTGTTTTTCTATTCTCTCAGATAGATTAACTCCCATGTTTTTTAGTGGTGATTGAATAATTTTACTAAACATGAAATATATGAAAGAATGAAAAAATCCATAATCAAATAGTATGTTCTCTATTCATTAATTTATAACTATCATACTTCCCCACATCTTTGTTCGGATCCACCTCAATAGTAGTGGTAGCATATGAACTTCCTTTATCTCAAGGCCTTGGAGGTTGTTCTAATTAATTCTCTCTGAAAAAATTTATCTTAGGGCATTAGATTACATAATGTATGCGTTCCTTGAAGTTGAAACACTTCACCATAGGGTTATTACGGATTTGAACATTCTCATCTTCATTTATAGTAGGGGGTTTATTCATTTCCCTTCAGCACTAATTATCCTAATGTCCCTCTTTTCTACATTTAAAGCATATATCGATTCCTATATGATAGTTTACAAGATTCTTCTTCCCAAAATTTTGACAAGTGGGATATTGGTTTTTATTTCCTCCATTGTATTTATCTATTTATTTCCAAAAGGAAACATCATTTAAATTTTTTTATCTCATGACCCATGAGACCACTGGGAGTCACTGATCTCAACATCAACTTTTGGGGACATTGGATAATCTCTTCATATCATTCAAAGTCTAAAACCATTAATGATTTTCATGGATCATTCATTATACCAATAAAGATATATCCCACCTCACTTTTGGTGTTGATGAAAAAAATGGAGTCAAATTGTTATATCCTTATGATGTTGGCATATTATGTCATCAGAGACTCATCTTCCTTTTTCTTTAAATCAAGGAACTAATTTTTTCAAAAACTGGTATGGGTACCTAGATACCAAATAACTGAGATGGTCTTGAAAAATGTCGAAGGGCTTTCTTGATCCCCACAGGTTATCGATTATCACCTAGCATCATACAAAATGAGAGTGGGAATGATTTTTCCACAAAGATTTTGAAAGTGAAAGAAACAAGAGATCATTCATACAAAAGATACTACACTATGAGTAGTATACTAGAAGTAAAACTCATATAAAACAACCCAAATTACGACAGAAAAGTAACATAAAATATGAAATAAAATATACCAAGTCCCAAAAAATGCAACTCTCTGTGTCCACATTTCAGCAGCTAGAACCACATCCAAAATGTTCTTTATCATTTCTTGAACAAGGAAGGAGATAATATACAAACACCTGAAGGCACAAGTAGGGTGTTGTAAGAACCTGGTTCTTATTCTGGAGGTACGGGTTTCTTTTTTACTTTTCATTAAGTCTTTTTGAAAAAACATGGGAAATGGGGGGGAAATACCAAATTTATGGGTACACGTCATGTACTTTTGTACACATGCTATGTACTTTGGCTATGTGGGGTGAGAATACAGGGTGTGTAGGCCTTTTGGTGATTAGGTGAGTAAAAACTAACTAAAAGCCATGTACTTGGGCTGTGTGGGATGAGAATATAGGGTGTGTAGGCTTGTCGGTGATTACGGGTGTAAAAACTTACTACACACTGTGTACTTAGTAATACACGTCGTGTAATCAGTTGGTAGATGAACAGTGAGGCGGTGGAAGGTAGCTACTAGAGGAACAGTTAAAAAGGATAGTACATGTCATGTACTTGAGGGTACATGCCATGTAGTTATGTTTTTTCATTAAAAATAGGCAGTAGCATCCTCTTTCGACAGAGGAGGCAGAGGGCTCTCCAGGAGCAGAGGGAGAGGAGGTCGAGACTTGGAAGAGATCACAATCGCTCACCGGGACTCTGATTCTTCCACCGTCGATCTCATTTGAACCACGCGGGTAAGGTATTTCATCTTCTTGAATCTTTCCTTCCAATTATTTCCCTAAGGGATGTTATTTAGGTTTGAATTGGTAATCATTTATCTCTTATATACATCATTCTTGGTTGTTTCTAGAGGCGCCTTTCACATATATCGATCATAGGAGATCGAGGTAGGTGGTCTTGTGTTTAATTTTAACTGTAGAATTGATTTTGTGTACCATTATGACACGCGCCCAAGTTCGGGGTGTCTTATGGCTGAGACTTTGATTTTTGAGATACCTAGAATTGCATAGGTAATCTAATGAATAAGTATAAACTACTGTTTGAGATCGCTGCTTTGATCTAGGGCCACCCCGAGGGTGTGTTTCCCTTTTTTATCCATTTGGCCAGGATACCCATGGGTATGCCATGATTATAGCATGTTTTGAGTTTTCTTGAGAGGAAACATATATAAATTGCTTTCTTATGCGTTCGGCTCAGCCCAGTTGCTTGCTTTTCCTATGGAATGCCTGAGGGAAATGTTTTATTTAGACTAAGGGAATAATTTCTTATGCATGTGGGTAGTATCTTTCATGACTGATGGAGATATCTCATATGCCTAAGGGCAATATTCGTTATGCCTAAGGGCAGTCACCTGAGGGTTTTGTTTCTGCTTTCCTGATGGTAAGGACTTACATGTTTTAGGACACTATTTTCTTTGAATATTCACTATGGTTATTTCTTATCTTGTACCTGCCAAGCTAAAGCATAGTCTTGGTATTATTATTATCTTTTACTTGTTAGATATCCTATTGTGGTCTCTGTTATGTCACTGGTATATGAGATTGTTGGTCGAGGCCGAGTCTCGGAAAACTCAAAATTCAATTATATTGAATTGTTAAATAATTATTAAAATTGCTATGTAACTGGTAGAAATGGTTACTTTTGAGTACTTCCTATTTTACTGCATTTCATTATTGCACACTATTATTGCACATTTTCACTAACAGTTGGGCACGGGCCTTTAGGTGGTTGCCTACTGCGATTTATTTCTCACACCCTGTTTGGGTCATGTCTTGGGCCTAAACAGATTATATTGTTGTAGGTGTCGATAAGGGAAAGGGTCCCCACACAGGTACGTGATTGTTTCAGAGAATTATGAGAGCATGGGACCGAGCTTAGGATTGCGATGTTGCTGCATTCCTATTTCACTACTTTGGTTTTGTTTTGTTGTACTTTGTACCTTTGTTTTGTATTGTATCAGATTGCAGTGTATCCTGTTTTGGATACTTTTTTATAATTAGATACATGTTTCATCACCATATATATGAATTTTGGTTATCTTTTACTTCATTTTTATTGTCCATTTTAGGTCTATATTGTTTATTGCTTTTGCTTTTGTATTTTTACATTTTTTTCTGCTGTACTACACTTTGAGAAATGAGGGAATAGTTTCCCCACTATCAGTCCAAGGCCCTTACTGCTAGTCGGCATCCTTTGGCGTTTGTGGAAATTCACTTGAGGTCATGTGACCAACCAGGTTTGGGGCACCCATTGTGTGGCACCCGGATCTGGGATGTTATAATGTGGTATCATAGGGGTTTCTTTTCTCTGGGTTATTTTATTATTTGGAAAAAATGGAAAGAGATAGATTTTAAAGGGATTCGGTAATAAATTGTACCTGGGAGTAGCTACCCTATGTACAGGTAAATTCCAGATTTACTCAAATTAAATTGTGATTTTTTGTTTATGATTATTACAATTGATTATATTGCATAGTTGGGTGAATCACTTGTGGTGTATTGTTTATATTTTTATACATGGGTTCTATTTAGTTGCAATCTGATGAGATGAAGGTGTTCCATCTCATGCATCATTTAGGTACAAGTTAAAATCACATGTCATTCATAGTTTCCATGCCATGTAGGTGCATTAGAAATTTCATTTTATTGTGATAGATGTTATGATATAAAATGCATGTTTTTGTGATAGGTGCCTTGATAGATACAGCTACTATTTATAGGGTATTGGTATATGTTACGATTGGGTTAATGGATGCTAAACTTTGGTTCTTGAGAAGTATGGGCTCTCTCGGACCAGAATTTGGTATATCATGATCCATCCTTTTATTGCATTTTGTACTATAACGTGAAATTCCATGTGCTAATATAAGTCCCCAGCCTTAAACCTTACTTAATCTTGAGTTATTACAAGATTACACATTGAGGATCTTTTCAGGTTTAGAGTTTTAGAGAATTAGATCATGAAACTTGCATTACATTCCACATTTAAACAAAGTGGTTACATAAAAGACATTATTCATTCTTCCCATCAATGGAAACATATTTAAAATAAAACATGGATTCTTTCTTGACACATCCTTGACACTATCATCACATCATGTACCTCTCCCTTGACCTGTGAAAAACATTTCAAAAACTTGGGATGAGCATAAAAAGGTCAGCAAGAGTTATAAAAATATGGAAAGGAAACATGAGTTCATATATACATTAGAATGAAATCATACTTTACCCATAAAACATAGGCATATCAAATCATGAATAAATCATAGAAATCATAAGACATAAAAGGTATCTTGAGGCATTCATAACATTCTTTCGTAGGGAGTAACCCTCTTGGTTACGTTTGGAATACCCAACATAGTATATTCCCTAAATATCTTTGGATAAACCTTAACGTTTCACTCCTTCGCGTTACCCAATGCATTGGAGAGCTATATCGGGCTCACCTGCCCTTAGTTTATCACGGAACCACCCATTTTCATAACAATGCCCAAGAACCATAACATAAACGTATCACATAAAACATGCATAAAGTAAACATAACATCTCCATATTTCAATCACAATATAACATTTTAGGATATTGAAATAATGAATCCATTCAAAAAGAAACCATTTCCAAAACCATTTAAAATATTTAATAAAGAGATTTTTGAATCAAAGTGTCCCATACCACCTTGATGCTTTTAAAATTTTAAACCATTAATATCCATATATATAAATCCTTAAAACCACTTTGAAAACATGGATATTAATAAGAACAAATAATTAAAACATTTAAAGAGATATTTTGGTTAAAGGGGTTCTACCAAAATTAGAGACACTTGAATACAATAATTGAGGAATAACATTTAGTCAGAACATTATAATATCATGAGAATAAATGGATTCATGATATAATATTCCAAAGGACATTATATACACCACATAAGAGTGAATTGGTGCATAATAACAATGACGTCTCAGTAGAAATGTCAAATGTGATGAATTCCCTTATAAAGAAGGTATCCTTAAATTAAGGATAATTCAATCTCAAAATTATGTGTGAAAAATATAAATACACCCAATATAAGTGGATATTAAGTGTAAAACATTAAAAGTTCATTCACACATATTCAAAAGATGACATATTCAATAAATACATGTTGAACCCAAAGAAATCGAAATTGGGTTGAAAAGTTCCCTTGGTAAAATTCGACAGCCTAACGGCATCACTTCAAAATTCAGAAAATGAGTTGATGAGAGATCAAAAGGTAATATCATCACTTGAACATAAAATTTACATCAATAAGGATATAAAATAACATATCCCAACATAATAGTGTGTGAATAACAAAATAAGTCTTTTAAAAAGAGGAGGGTGAAAGGTCCCCTTACCGAGTTGGGTAACTTTCAAAACGTACACCCCATGGAAGAAGGGTCATAAAATGAAGATGTGAATACCCATAAATGAAATTATACTATACAAAGTGTATAATATTGGGAATTACATACACCACTCAAAGGAAATTGTGGCAAATGTAGCATAAATCTCACGGGAATAAAAGTGAGATGAAAAATCCCTTACGAAAACTCGGCAGCCTAACGGTGCCACTTAAAACTTCCAAAATGGATTGATGAGAGGAAATAGGGTATCTCATCATATTACCATAAAATGTACAGCGATAGGAATATAAAAGAACATCCCCCATCATAAAAAAATGGATCTTAAAAGAAGTGACATAAAGGAGAGTACTTAAAAAGAAAGAGAGAGGTTATATCTCTTATGAAAATTCGGCAGCCTAACGGCGCCACTCAAAACTTCCAAAATGGATTGATGAGAGAGAATATGGTCTCTCATCATTTGAACATAAAAATTACAGTAAGATTAATATAAAAGAACATCCCAATAACAATAAATATGAGCTTTAAAAGTAATGACATAAAATATTGTACTTAAAAAGAAAGAGAGGAGTAGGATCCCTTACCTCGGGTCCGACTTGACTCAATCGTTCTTTAATCTCCTTAAAATCGGGTAACTTCCTTTGATTTGAGCTCAAAGGCTTTCTTGGAAAGTATTCTGCCCAAAGTGAGGCTTCAAGGAGTTATAGAGGGATGTGGAGAGACAAAATGGGCAGGGGTTGGCCGAGCCAAAGGCTTTGGAAGTGTGTGTAAGGAGGTAGAGGTGGGGGCCTTTATAAGAGGAGAGGAGGGGCACTCTTGGAATGGTATAAAATGTAACATTATTTCCAAATGAGTTTCAGATTTTAATGGTCCCACATTGATATGTTTCGAGGATAAGGTGATAAGGGTTCGAAATCCACCCATCCAATAGGTTTTGGACATGTGTAGGTCTTAGGTTTTACATTATCTTTCCATTTTATTTAAATCGTTAAATAATGAGGTCATCACTGCATCATCATGATGTCATAAATAATTTAATTTATTTAATGTCTAAAAATTATAAAAAAACTACTATGATGTAGGAAATCTTTTTATCTATCCAATTAATATTTATAGTCCAGAAGATCAATTATGTAGACAAAATTAAAAATATTTTACATAGGTGATACATTCTTTGTCACATTTAACATTTTTTAAAAATAAATAGATAAAAAGTCACTTTCTCACAAAAGTGATTCCATGGGGCCCCCAAGTTTGGCACAAGGCATCCCATGGTCGGCCATGAGACAACCAGTAGCCTTAGGACACATTTTGTGGTCATTTTGTATTATTATGATATTATCTTATTATCTTTAACTACCCGATTACTCATTAATCAAAATAATTAAAGATAATTATCGTCGTTACTATTCATAATGTCCAAAAACAAAAGAGTCTTAATTAAATAATTTGTACCTTCTGATTCAAAATATGTAATTCATTTTACCAAATTCCAAACACATAAATTGCAATAATTAATTTAAAAAAACTTCCCGTTGTCAAAACAAATAGCGGGTTTTTTAGAAACAATATTTATGAAAAGTTTGGCACTTGTTTATGCCTAATTCCAAAGTTAAATTAATCCCAATGACCATAATTGAATTACATGGTAAAAATATATTCTAATTACACTTTAAAACAAATTAAAAAGATAATATAACCATATAATTAAATTATATGAAAAAATAGTTTTGATGTAAAATGCAGTATTTTTCATTATTCATTAAAAAATGAACATTGTCAGAAAAATACCAAAAATTAACCCAAGGTAAATTTCAATGTCCCAGTAATAAATAATATGTTTATTTTGAAAAATAGAGCTTATAAAAGTTTCAAAAAGTGGATTTAAAAGGGGTTCGCCATCAAAAGGTGGTTAATCGACCTTTTAAAGAATATTAGAATGTTTTCTCTTAAAAACTGGATTCATTTGCATTTTTAATCCTCTAAAATTTATTTTAAAGAGTAAAAATATTTGACAAACATATATAATTATTTTGTAGTTAGTTATGTTCATTCCTGGCATTACAACGGCTAGGCGTTAACTACCATTTAAAATAATATTATTTTATTATTAGAGTGCAACGTAAGATTTCCAAGAAACTCGTTGTTGCGTGTTGGGTATGACATCGAGCATAGCATCCCCTTTAAAGTAATATTAATATTTTATTCACAAATATGGATAAATATAAAGATGTCATATTCTTTATTTACTTGGTGTGTTATAGCTAATCTTTGGTTTGTGGGGAGTATGGGCCCCCACAGATCGAAATTTGGAATACTGACGCTTGAAATCAAAGAAAAGGGGCTCTGGAGTAGTTTCTGAGGTTAACTGTCTGGAAACCCAGAAAACATAGTGTGTGGTTCTATGAAAACATGCCACGTACTCTTCTGTTTGGGAAGAAATGAAAATTTATAAGTACACTCTGTGTACTTATTTGTATACGCCACGTAGTATAAGGCCATGTAACCCACTGTGTGGGAGGGAACACGGGTATTCTCAATTTTAACGAGGACACGCCGTGTACCTGAGGGACACACCATGTAGTCTTGAACGGTGAGAGACCGTGTGGACTTGGCCATTTGGTTGGGGAAACAGGTTGGCGTACACGCCGTTTGTGGGTGTAACATGCCGTGTACCTAGAGTTGAGACATGCCTAGGCCTGCATCAGAACACGACCATGTAGGGGCTTAAGGGTACACATTGTGTAGACCTTATACATGTCGTGTAGTCTCTTTTCTCCAGTTCTTGTGGATTTTTTCACCTTTTCGTTGTCACTCTTATCTGGACAAAAGAAACATCGATAGTAAATTAAACTAAGGCATGTGTTTGACCTTGTAGAGTCATGCCCCCAAGACGACCAAGACTTGTTCGCCAAGAGAGTGGTGATGATTATACAACAGAGATAGTAGGCCAGAGGCTACCGATGAATCCTCCAGCACTGCCAGATGTGGCGCCAGCCATTATACCGGACACAGGCGCAGATGCACAGTTCTGTGAAGGCTTCATGCAATTCATGAAGACCTTCCAAGGAGTACCGTCAGTTTCCACATATATGGAAGAGCTAACACATATATTCTAGCAGCAGCATCTACCTATATTTTCAGGGGATGGCGGAACATAGGCTTCGGAGTCACGGTTGGATTCTATAAAGACGATCTTCAAGCATCTAGAGATGCCTCCTGGGAGGAGGTTCAAGATCGTTGCTTACATGTTGCATGATTCCGCCAAGAGATGGTGGGATGTTACCACCCAGACTAAGCATCACCGAGACATGGCATGGGAAGACTTTTAGGTAGTCTTCTATGACTTTTTCTTTATAGAGATTCTAGGGGAAGATCGAAATTTAGAGTTCATGAATCCGCAGCAGGGCACCATGTTAGTGATGGACTATTCTGTCGGCTTCACCTAGCTATAGAATTTTTCAACTATTATGGTGGGTGATAAGATGTTGAAGGCTAGAGATTTGAGGATGGTCTTCTATAGGACATCCGAGCATTGGTAAATTTTTTGAGGTTGCTTACAATAAATTATATTGTGAACTAGGAATTCATTACTGAGAAAAACCTATGGGATGCTAGTGGTGTTGACCAGGGTAGTTCGGCACCGGTCTCTGGTACTATTTCTACCGAAAAGAGGAAGATATAGATGAATTTATCTCATGGTGGAAGTACTAGCTAGAATAATTCTTCAGATGGCCTGGGGATGTGCTACCAGTGTTGTAATGAGGGGACACAAGAGACCTCAGTGTACAAATGACATAGTGGAGTGCCGAGCTTGCATCCAGATGGGTCATCTTTAGTGTTTTTAAAAGGTGTTTTTACCAGTGACTAGTGAGAGAGGTTCTGTGTAGACTCCGCGTGCAGGACCAGGTCCAGCATCTTCTTACCAGTCAGGGATTTGGAATACTTCGGGACGTTCCGGCCAAGGTGTTGGTCATGGCTGTGGTAGCCAGGAACCAGGATCTTAGAGACAACAGGGCAGGTCAGGTCAGGGTAGCCAGGCTGTGTTGTAGGGCTGTGACACTGGGCAGCCATATGTAGTGTAACAGACCCAACAAGAGTAGGATCCTAGACCTTCAACTGTCAGAATTACTATTTGAGTTTCTTCTATTTTATCTTCTGTACATTTTGATATTGGTGCTACACATATCTTTATATCGTTTCTTGTTGTACAGAGCCTTGGACTCTATTTTTTTTCTCTTTCTGATATCATGATGCTAGACACTCTGTTGGGAATTAGAATGATAGGTGTGATTCAGTGCAAGGAGTTCCCCCTAGAGGTTGGTGGGTGTCACTTTCTTTATGACCTCTATGTCTTAGAGATGATTGCCTTTGATGTCATTCTCAGGATGGACTGGTTGGTACCCTTTCGAGCCTTTATAGATTACTATCATTGTAGGGTGAGTTTCACGTCAAAAGAGGGTAGAGAGTTTCTTTACAAGGGAGAATGGGATGTCCAGGCGAGCCGAGCTGGACCCAAGCATCATGAGCGAGGTGGAGTGAAAACCCAGACTGTGAGTTTATACTAAGATGATCGGGTAACTTTTTATAAGTATTTCCATCTAGTAGTTAATCTTTTTAGGGATATCTTCCCTGATTAATTTTCAGGTCTACCTCTAAAGCGAGAGGTGGATTTCCTTATTGATATTGTTCCAGGAGCGACACCGGTGTCCATTCCTCCTTAAAGGATAGCTACACCAGAGTTATAGGAGCTGAAGAGGCAGCTGGAGGAGTAGCAGGAAAAGTGTTTCATCCAACCCAGTACATCTCCTTGGGGTTTTCCTATCTTGTTTCCGAAGAAGGTGGATGGTACCCTTAGGCTTTATATAGATTATCGGAAACTGAACCAATTGACGGTTAAGAACCGATATCCCATACTGAGGATTGATGATCTTTTTGATCAACTTCGAGGATCACGAGTGTTCTTGAAGATTGACTTGAGATTCGGATATCATCAATTGCACGTTAGACCATTGGACATGATGCTTACAGCGATTCGAAGAAGATATGTTATATACGAGTACATGGTCATTCCGTTCGGACTCAAAAACATGCCAGTAGTTTTCATGGCTCTAATGAATCGTGGGATCTTCCCATATTTGTATTCTTTTGTGGTAGTATTCATGGATCATATCTTGGTGTAATATCACACTCGAGACGACCATCCCACCCATCTTGAGCTCGTACTGAGTACACTGAGAGATCATCAGTTATATTCAAATATATCAAAGTTCCACTTTTGGATGGACCAGATTCACTTCTTGGGTCATATTATCCCAAGGGCAAGAGTTACAGTAGACCCATAGAAAGTGAGGGCAGTATTTTCATGGGAGAATCCAAAGAACGTGTTTGAAATATGAAGTTTCATGGGGCTGGATGGTTACTAAAAAAGCTTTATACTGGACTTCTCCCACTTAGCAGTGCTATTGATGAGTTTCACTAAGAAGGGTATGAAGTTCGTTTGGTCAGAAGCTTGCGAGACAGCCTTTCAGGAGCTGAAGGGAAGGTTGACATCAGCACCAGTCCTGATACTTATTGATCAAGGGAAGAGCTATACAGTTTACTATGATGCATCAGGTATTGGTTTGGGAGCATTGTTGATGTAGGGAGATCAAGTAGTTTCATACGGGTCTCGGCAGTTAAGGCCACATGAGAGGAATTACCGGACACATGATGTCGAGTTGGCTGAAGTTGTTCATGCGTTACATTGATGGAGAAATTATCTATTGGTAGAAAATTTTGTGGTGTTCAAGGACCAAATTAGTCTTAAATACATCTTTACCTAGTTTGAATTGAATTTGAGACAGTGACGGTGGGTTGAATACCTTCAGTACTTCGACTTTGAGCTTGCCTATACACCTGGTAAGGGTAACGCAATAGCTGATGCATTGAGTAGGAGGGCTCAGATACAGGCAGTGCAGGAGGCCAATGGTGAGTGGAAGCTTATGGCTTTGTTCTCTAAGATGTGTTTGGAAGTGCACGATAGTTAGGGGAAAACCTATCTTTCACCCTTAGCTGTTACTTCTACACTCCTAGATAGAGTGAGGATGAGACATCTATAAGATTCAGAAGTCCTGGTTCTATAGGAGTCAATGGAAAGTGACGACCCTCCTCATGGTTGGAAGATAGGAAATGATGAGGTACTCTGTATCCATGGACGGGTTTGGGTTCTAGGGGATATACGCGAGGAGATAATGTGGTAATTTCATGCATCAGTTTGGGTAATGCATCCTTGAGTTACCAAAATGTATCGTGACTTGAGGCGTTAGTATTGGTGGCCGAGTATGAAAAGAGAGGTAGTTGGTTTTGTTACGAGATGTTCCACCTGTCAGCAGGTGAAGGTGGAGCATTAGAGGCCAGACGGACTGTTACAACAGTTACCCATTCCAGAGTGGAAATGAGATGATGTCACGATGGAATTCATGACTGGGTTGTTGAGGTCACATCAATGCAATGATGCAGTATGGGTTGTTGTGGACAGACTTATGAAGGTATCTCACTTTTTTTGGTCAAGGTGACCTTTGATGATGATGATCTCGGGAAGTTGTATATCTGATAGGTAGTACATCTTCATGGGGTCCCTCGTTCTATAGTTTCTGATAGGGACACCCGTTTTATGTCTCATTTATGGCATAGTTTTCAGAGGGAACTGGGTACACAGGTGCTTCTGAGCACATCTTACCACCCTCAGACCGATGGCCAGTCAGATTATACAAAACAGGTGCTGGAGGACATGTTGTATGCATGTGTCCTGGACTTTTGGGGCTCTTGGGAGAAGCACATACCCCTGGTCTAGTTTCCTTACAATAATATTTTTCAGGAAACTATTGAGATGGAACCTGATGAGGCTTTATATGGTAGGCCATGTTGATCACCCTTGTGCTAGTTGGAGGTAGGTGAGGCAGCATTACTGGGACCATGCCTCATGTAGGAGACTTCAGATCAGGTCCATTTGATTCAGAAGTGGGTGGCTACTACACAGTCTTGTCCGAAATCTTATGTTGATCGTCGTAGACGGCCCTTGGAGTTCATGGTCAGTGATCAGTTTTTCTTGCGTGTTTCACCGGGGTTGGGACACAGGCGGATCAAGAGACAGGGTAAAATTTCACCGAGCTATATAGGGCCATTTGAGATTATGGAGAGAGTTGGGCCGGTTGCCTATCGGTTGCAGTTACCATAGAGATATCGGGCCATTCATGACGTCTTCCACATATCTCAGCTGTGACGTTATCACTCAGACCCATCACATGTTTTTTAGCCCGAGGAGGATTAACTTCAATTTGATGCATCCTTTGAGGACCATCTTATTCGTATTATTGATAGGAGCACAATGTTTCTCTAAGTTCGGTCAGTTCCTCTCGTACGAGTGCTATGGAAGCATGGCTGAGTGTAGGATGAAACCAGGGAGCGGGAGACCAACGTACATGCGTAGTGGCTAGAATTGTTCTCAGATTTATCTTCACCACCCTTAGAAGGGAAATTCGGGGACTAATTACTTTAAAGGGGTAAGTTTTTAAGAACACGGTTCTTATTCTTGAGGTACAAGTTTCTTTTTTTCCTTTAGCTTAAGTGTTGTTGAGAAAACAAGGGAAATGGGGGGAAAATCCTTAATTTATGGGTACACACCTTGTACTTTTGTACACAAGTCGTGTACTTTGGTTGCGTGGGATGACAATACAGGGTGTGTAGGCTTGTCGATGATTAAGGGTGTAAAAACTGACTACACTCTGTGTACATAGTAATACACTCTGTGAAATCAGTCGACAAATGAACAGTGAGGCGGTGGAAGGTAGCTTCCAGAGGAATAGTTAAAAAGGATAGTACATGTAGTGTACTTTAGAGTACATGCCATGTGGTTATGTTTTTTCGTTAAAAATAGGCAATAGCCTCCACTTTCGACAGAGGGGGTAGAGGGCTCACCAGGAGCAGCGGGAGAGGAGGCTGAGACTTGGAGGAGCTCTTGATCGCTCATCGGGACTCCGATTCTTTGTCGTCGATCTCGTTTGAACCACGCGGGTAAGGTCTTCCCTCTTCATGAATCTTTTCTTCCAATTATTTCCCTTAGGGATGTTATTTAGGTTTTAATGGATAATCATTTACCTCATATCTATGTCATTCATGGTTGTTTTGGGAGGTGCCTTTCATGTATATCGATCAGAGGAGATCTAGGTAGGTGTTCTTGTGTTTAATTCCAACTGTCGATTTGATTTTGTGTACCATTGTACCATGCGCCCATGTTCGGGGTGTCATATGGTAGAGACTTGGACTATTAAGATACCTAGAATTTCATAAGTAATCTAATGAATAATTATAAACTGATGTTTGAGATCGTTTATTTGATCTAGGTCCACCCTGAGGGTGTGCTTCCCTTGTTTAGCCATTTGGCCAGGATACCCATGGGTATGCCGTGATTATAGCATGTTTTGAGTTTTCTTGAGAGGAAACATATATAAATTTCTTGTCTATTCATTGGTATCAGCCCGATTACTTTCTTTTCCTATGGAATTCATGATGGAAATGTGTTTGTTTATCCTGAGGGTAATGTTTTGTTTAGCTTGAGGGAAATGTTTCTTATGCATGTGGGCATTAGCTTCCATGCCTGAGGGCGATATCTCATATTCCTGAGGGAAATATTCGTTATCACTGAGGTCAGTCACCTGAGAGTTTCATTTCTGCTTTCCTGAGGGTAAGGACTTACATGTATGAGGATAATGTTTACTTTAAATATTCACTGTGGTGATTTCTTATGTTTTTTCCTGCCAAGCTAAAGCACAATCTTGGTATTATTATTATCTTTTACTTGTTATAGCCTATTGTGGTCTCTGTTGTGGAACTGGTATATGAGATTTTTGGTCGAGGCCAAGTCTCGAAGAACTCAGAATTAAATTATATTGAATTGTTAAATAATTATTAAAATGGAAATGTAACTGCTAGAAATTGTTACTTTCGAGTACTTCCTAGTTTACTGCATTTCATTATAACACACTTTTGTTGCACATTTTCACTGACAGTTGGGCACGGGACTTTAGGTGGTTTCCTACTAGGATTTATTTCTCAGACCCTGTTTGGGTCATTTCTTGGGACCAAATAGATTATATTACTGTATGTGTCGATGGGGGAAAGGGTCCCTACATAGGTACATGTTTGTTACAGAGGAGTATGAGAGCATGAGACTGAGCTTAGGCTTGCGATGTTGTTGTGTTCCTCTTACACTACTTTGGTTTCATTTTGTTGTACTTTGTACCTTGTGTTTTTTTGTATCAGATTGTAGTGTATCCAGTTTTGGCTACTTTCTTAGAATTAGAGACTTGTTGCATCATCATATATATGATTGTTGGTTATCTTTTACTTCATTTATGTTGTACATTTCAGGTCTATATTGTTTACTACTTCCACTTTTTTAGGTTTGCATTTTTTTCCGTTGCACTACACTTTGAAAAATGAGGGCATAGATTCCCCACTATCAGACCTAGGCCCCCACTACTATTTGGCAGCCTTTGGTGTTTGGGGAAATTTTCTTGAGGTCATGTGACCAACTGGGTTCGGGGCACCCGTTGTGTGGCACCCGGATCCAGGACGTTACAGGTGTGATCTAAAATCCCAATAGGATCTGACCAAGGATTCCATAATAGATTTTAAAATTTATTTAACCAAATAAATATTTTTTAATTTTTAAATAAATAAGTTTTTCTTTTAAAAAGAATATTTAAATAAATCATGTTTTACATTTCAAAAGATAGAATACATTTTAAATGATGTAAATTATTTAAAAATGGATTAAATAAACACCTTCTATATAAAACAATTTATATAAATCTAAAGTCATGTAAATCAGTTAACAACAATAGAATATTTTCATTTTAACTATAAAAAATATAGAAACATGGTCATATGCATTAAGAAGTTTTGATAGTTCCTTGATATAGTGTCCCCACACTCAAGGTGACATGAAAATATATACATAAGCCTCTCTAAAATCAGACCAAATAGGACTCGTCACCATCACCTAAGGGATGTGATATACTTCATTTATGTTTTGGAATGTTGTAAATAGGAAAGTGTCATCCAAATAAATCACTAAATACCTAATAATAACAATTTCTATAGTACAAAAACAATGATGGGAAATTTATTTTAAAAATGTTTAAAATGAAATTCATTCCATTCTTAATTTCAAATATTCCAATTTACATTCAAAAACCATAACATGGGTTTTTAATCCAAAACATGCCCTTCACTAAGATAGAACCCAAAGATTCCTATCAAAAAAAATTATTTGTTTTTATAAAATAAAATTTGAAATAAATTTCATCAAAATTAGTTTTAAAAAATTTCCATCTAATAAATTTCACAATTTAAATTTAAAAATTTAAATTTCCCCAATTTACATCAATTTCTCAAAAATGCCCTTATTCACTAGAAATTAGGGTATTTCCCAATTTTTTTCCAAACCCAAATTTACAAAACCAAATTTCTCAATTCAATGGAATTGGTTTTTTAGTAAACCAATTGAAATTAATTTCATGAAAATTAATTTTAATCAGTTAATTAAAACTAAATCAATCAAATAAGGTTAAACCAAATTTGTCTATCATAACAGAACCACATATATTTTTTGAAAACACAACACCCACAATAGAAACCACTGACTAAAAAGAAGGCTCAGAAGATATAGGAACTCAAACTAAAACAAGATTCAACAACACACAATTTAGATCCATCAATGCCAATATGATCTATCAAACTGGAAGGAGAGAAATGGAAATAAATGAATAGACAGGGATAACTCTTACTCAAAAAGTCACACTACAACTGAAAAAAGGATAAATCATTAATTGAGATAGTTTGTAATGGTTTAAGGGCTCTAAAATCACAAGGGAATGGCCCTTGGGTTGAGAGGAATGGAAAATATAAAGTAGAAATAATTAAATCAGTCAGGCTGCCTATTAAAAACAACAGTCAGGACTTTACACAATGTGTAACCCAATTATACAATGTGTCTTTGAAAAATCCCAAAATTCTGAGAAAAAACCCATAACCTCTTAAAAAAATTGGATTTATTATGATTATTATTTTCACATCATGTAACCATATTACATGGAATTTAAATCCACAAAATACTATAGAACAAGAAGGGTTTTATGTTGAGAACAAATCTCTGACTTCACCATTAAAGGTATCCTCCGTATTCTTTCTTGACCATACCCATAAAATGAAAAAGGAATAACATAACATGGTTTAAAACATACCTATCTGTTGACACTCCTTTCGTAACAGAATATAAAGATCGGAAAAGGGGAATATCTAAGCAAAAAGTGATTCATCCTTTGAAGAAACATCAAAAATCGACAAAGGGATGAACAAGGAGAACATTGCCCATAGGTCGCGCAAGTTCCTTCATGGTCGCGCAAGTACACTTGCGCGCCGCCTAGTGGTCGTGCAAGTACTTGCGCGACGCCTTATGGTCGTACAAGTGACTTGCGCGACCTAAGTGATAACCGCCCGGTAACCGCCCAGGGTCTTCTTTTGCCTATAAATAGACCCTGTGGGCCCCCCATTCGAGAGGATTTTTTTTCAGAAACTCGGATTGAAGCTCCCGACGCCCAAGTCTCTTCTCAAAGCTTCTGGAACACTTCTAAGGTAATTTCTTACCTAGAACGGAAGATTTAAAGAGAAGAAGGAAGGCCTAAGTGTTGAAACTCATCAAACACTTGCGCGCCGACTTATTTCCTTCAATATAACTTGCGCGTCCCTTTTCTGGAAGAACCTCAAGAGGATTCTAAAGGGTTCAACAAAGAGTCGCTCAATTATTTCAATACTGGTTCAAAATCGCGCAAGTACACCATGTGTCGCGCAGATATACCTGCGCGACCAATACTTGCGCGCCCACGGAAGACTTGCGCGCCTTTCAAGACTTGCGCGCCCCTATCTTTTTGGATGCCCATCTTGCCCATTTTACCCCTCTTAAGCCATCACACCTTTCCTTTTCAAGATTCAGTCTTCAAGACACTCTTCAAAGTCATTTATGGCATGATTTCTTGATTTGACTTCCTTATCTGAAAGGAATTCTGTGGAATATCTCTCAAAACCTAGTGATTTAAATATCCTTATGTCACGAAATATGGAGAGTTCATTCATTTAACCTCATCCTTTAAGATGAGAGAATCCTTAACCTGGGTCTCCTTTTCAGGAATAAGACTCAGTCATAATCTTGGGCATCCTCCTCAGGAGTAAGCCCCAAACCTTAATCCATAACCTGGGTTTCCTTTTCAGGAATAATCCCCAGTTATAAATCCTTTAATTTGGGCATCTTCATCAGGAGTAAGCCCCAAATTCTTAAAGTTCCCAAACTTGGGCATCCTCCTCAGGAGTAAGCCCCAATCAAGTCCTCTAATCTTGGGCATCCTCCTCAGGAGTAAGCCCCAAACCTTAATCCCTAACCTGGGTCTCCTTTTCAGGAATAAGACTCAGTCATAATCTTTGGCTTCCTTTTCAGGAGTAAGCCCCAAGTCCCATAACCTAGGCCTCCTTTTTTAGGAGTAAGTCCCAGTCATAATCTTGGGTTTTTCCTTTTTAGGAGTAAACCTCAAGCCCCCTTAAAATTCTCTTAACCAGTCATAATTTACCTTTGATTTGGGTTTCCTTTTCAGGAGTAAAACCCAATCATAAATCCCCTCCTAACTTGGGCATCCTCCTTAGGAATAAGCCCCAAGATTAGAGTATTAAAATCTCCATGAAGAACATATAACTTTATGGACCATGTTCATGGATTTTCTCCCTAAAAGTAAATCCTAAACCTTCATCTATCTGGGACGTCATCCATACATAAGCCCCAAACAAATTCTTATGATTGCATCTTTCATGGCACAATTGTCTAATTTTTACCAATACCTCTTGTTTCTCACACCGAGCATGACTCACGTGAGCTTAGAGTGTAAAAGTAATTATGACATTTCATCTTTGAGCCATCAATCATAAACATCATACTCCATTTCTCGAACTACGTGGGTTCTGATTCCTTTTCCAAAACAAAGGATACGTAGGTAGCCCATTTATGGGTTCGATCCCAACTTTGAAATAATCCTTGTCCTTCTGAATGACAATAAACTTCGAGTGCCCCACTGAGTGGCTTTAAAACCAGCCTGGTCATCATAATGACCAAGAAACTTTTATATAAATGTTTTGAAGGATACCATTGACCAAGAATCTCTAAACAGATATAGATGATTCTCTATTGATGAAGAACCTCGAATACATATAAAAGATTCTCTGAATTTCTTGCATGTTTAGTCATTGATTGTTAAAACTAAAGGAAAGCACATTTTATACTTGGTAATGTAATAAGGATTCACGAACATAACATAAATCTATAAAGAGAGTCCCGGAGTAGACAATAATTCCCCTCAAAAAGGTGTGATGAGTCCGACCTCCCATCCTCTCGACCAATGAAAATTCCTAAGCCTCATCAGTCCACAAACTAATGAGCACCTGCCTTTGGAAAGTAGGTCCAAACGGATGTGGAATCATTGGATGTTTCTGGTTCTACGAACAAACCTGTTAGAAACCGATCGGAACGTTTGAATCTCCCATCGAGGAGGTCATCCCCGAAATCCGTGCGAAACAAAAATGGTGAACCCGACGTGAATCCTTAACCAAGTTAAAGTGATGTTCTTCTTATTTGTTAGGCCCCTTGGGCCAACAAAGCAATCATTGACATATGCTCATCCAAAAGATGCAGTGGCTGGATTCATCTTGATTATGTCTGTTACATGGAATAGGCACACTTTTCTCAAGATCTTCTGCAAAATGGATTTCCTTAAATTCACCCCTGTGAATACTGCTGCTGTGAACACCTCTACTGTGAGGTCTGCTGCTGTGAAAACCAACGCTACTACTCCTGCTGGAACGTCGTCCGCTCTGAGGATGACATCACCAACTCAGCATCTTCAACGCTGGGTTTCTAATGCACTGGTTAAGGAGTAGTGTCGCAACGGTACTATCCCAACTTTGGAGGCCGCTCGTCAAGCCCTCCAAGTTAACAACTCTACCTGGTCGTCCGGAAAACGGCGGCCAGCAATCAAGAAGCAGGCGGTGATGACTACCATCTCCAACCGTTTTGGGTCGTTATCCCCGGAACACAATTTCCATTCACTCCCTTACTCTGAGGAAGTGAATGAGCAGGTCCCGCAGGGCCTTAATTCAAAAAGACAGGAGTCCTTCTCAAGGGCTCCCATCAACAATCGCCTCCAGACTCGTGCGGTAGTGCGCCCTCAACATGATGAGGGTACCAACTCCAGGCATTCAGCTCAGGTTCCTCGAACCCGAGCAGGCAAGATGAACCGCCAGAGACAGAATCCGGTTAACAATAGGTAGGTTGTCATCCCTTCCATCTCCGGAGAAGTCCACCAACCTAAATTGGTGGCAAAAAACGAGCAGGCATACACACCTGTTCGTTTTAATTTCGCTGTCCAGCAGACTCGTCCGGCAGCATCAAGCCTATCCCGCCAGGCGATTCCGGCGGAGTACCATAGGCAGGAACATACACCTGCTTATACATCACCAGTTAGTCAGCAGGCTCGTCTGACTACATATGATGGATCTCGTCAACCGCGTTTGGCAAAGTGTAATCAGCAGGCACATACACCTACTAATACTAATCAAGCCTACCAACAGTCTCGCTTGGTAGTGCACAGAGAAGTCAGTCGGAAAGTCCCAACGACAAACAGGAGGCAGACTCAACTCTCTGCCTCCACACTTGAGTACTATCATGATTCACTGACAGGAAAAGGAGGATAGGAGCAGGCACATACACCTACTCCAAGCCCGGAATGGACGTATATCCCCGTTCCGGCGGCTGAAGTCACCAAACATATTTTGTCAATGGTGAAAGAGCAGAAGAAAATTCCTGCTCATATTCTGGATGCTTGCCAGGATATCATAACAGCTTCAGCATCATCTCTGGGACAAACACATAAATCTATCCCTAGCAGTGGAGTGACACATCAACGATTCACTCCGGAACAGACACACACATCTGTTCCAGTCCAATAGGGTTATGGGGCATACTCCCCCATATCATACGGACAACCAAGTCAGGCACATACACCTGATTTGAGTGGAGATCGTCAGCCTAACCTGACCATCTTTCCTGATCAAGCACATACACTTGCTCAGAACAATCACTTTCGTCATCAAGTGGTTTTTAAAGTGAGTAAGAAGGCATATAAGAAAAAGATCTGCCCAGCACAGTCAGGAGATCAAAGGCCAATCTACAACAAGGCCTTGCTCGATGCTGGAGTTCTTGAAGCCCTCAGACATTTATCTGTCGGAATTCAAGATTCTACTCCCTCAGTTCCCAATAACGGGAACATTAATTCTGAAGGTCTTCAACAGACACTTCCTCTTGAAGACTTGCTTCATGAAAATTCGGTCAATCTTGAAGTTTCTTCTTCAGATGAGAGCCACAGGAACCCTCTGTGTGGTCAGAAGACCAAGGAGCAAGAGATTTCATCTTTTGCTGTAACCCATCATGATGGTCCTCCTCATGGTGATGAACTTCGCTGCGAAAGTCCTCTCCGCATTAGTGATTCACGTTGTCTCGAAAATTCTTCAGAAGGCAATGTAGTGACCAGAAAGCCCTCCTATCTCGAGGCACTTGCAAACGTAAAACCATTCATGTCTGATTCTTTACTATCGGCAGGTGAAACTCTTTCTCCATCAGAAGATAGCCTGGGGTTCAGGTTATTCTCCGAACCATCCCTGGGTCATTCATCTTCTAGCATGAATAGTGATCTCTCTACCAATCTTGTTGAATCCGATGAAGCAACAAGGAAACACCAACTCTGGTCCAAACAGGTAGAATAATCTTCATTTAATGATAAAGAGGAAATGCTGAACATGAGGAAAAAACTGGCAAAAGGTGAAGTACCAGTCATGTTTTGGCCTTTAGTTGACTCCCAGTACGACATTCCAAAGATGTTGACGGATGATGGAATCCATGATATTCGTCTCAACATATGGAAGACTCTTTGTCAATTGAAGAAGAAAGTATTATCTTATGATGAATATGAAAATCATCTTAAGATAATAGAAGGGCTACAACGTCAGATTGATTTGGCATCTCTATCAGTCTCTCGGTATCCGAAGGCTGAAAAGCAACAGAGAACCCTTCAACGTTCATGCCTTGGCGCACTAAGAAAATTGCGTCAGTTAATTGCCAATGCTCCATCTGATGTTCATATCAGAGGATGGGGTGTTCACAGAGCACTACATTTCACAGTGCTTTCCAGTCAACAAAGCCCGCCGAAAATGGTCTCATGCAATGTTATTGCCCATGGCCGGCCACAGTCAATGAGCTTTGTTCATAATCAAAATCTTGCTCAAGAACAGGCTTCAACTAGTTCCTCTCAAAATCAAGTATATAGAGAACAAGTTGTTGAATTGCTCCTACATCAAGCAGGCGAGAATATTGCACAGGCCTCTCGTCTGGAGCAAACACGTCATCAAATGACAGAAGTTTCGGAAATCATCCAACGGTCTGTTGAACCAGGTGATAAAAGTGGATACAGGTTAATGCATCCAGCTAATTTCCGAACTAAGATTCGCAAGATCAAGAGAGATTTTAAGAAGATCTCAGACATAGCATGTCAAGAGACACCCCAGCTTGTCAGACTGGGGACTTCTCTAAACCAACCCTTAGAATCAACAAATGGAATTCAAGGAGTTGACCGGAAGCAGGAGGAACATCCCCAGTCCACCGGACTGGGGACTTTTTCAAATCCTCAATCCCTCCCTCAGAGAAAGTCAGTATTCTCTCGATTAGGGAAAAAGCCTCAAGAGGAACGAAGAGCCAAGCTATCAGGAGATTCTCTCCAAGTGAAGGTTCTCCAAGAAGTTCCTAAGGGATCAATTCAATGGAATGTCATGTCTCATCATGGACATAGAAGAAGACAATATCACAGAAATGATGATAGAAAGGATTCCATGCAATATGCATCCATTAATGTCATCAATGTCGTTGCTGCTGATTCACCAGATGAGGCTCAATCAGAGGGATCAGATGAAGAGGTTCCTGCTCAAGAAGTTGCGCACACAGACCTAAATGAAGAAGGTGTGCACACACGTAATCAAAGGATTACCCAAAATCTGGGTATTCCTTCAAGTAACCCACTTCCCCCTCTCCGAAAAGGATCCAATAAGGGGAAAGGAAATAATCAGGTTACTTCTCACCCTTCCTCTGAAGGAGGTCAATCGCTCTCATTAGAGAAAAGGTTTGCACAACAGGAGGAAGAAATGAAAGAATTGAGAAGGTTGAATGCAGAACTAATTCAGAGTAGTCTTCTTCTTAAGAATGCTGAAGTCCGACAGCCGAAATAATTTGTTGTAACTACTGAGATGGATCAGGAATATCCTCCTTTATCAGTACACCCTCAGAGGTATAATCCTACGGGTCAAATGCAACAACGGTTGGAAGCACTACCATCAGTTGCAGCACAAACTACCACGTCTGTCCAAGATCCATTCATTGCACCTACCCAAAACCAAGTTCAACCTGATGTTTCTCAAAAGTTAATAACTACTATTGAGTCATTAACAGCTCGGTTAGAAACTATGGAAGGGAAACGGGTGCAAGTTCAACCTGAAAAGAAAGTTTACCCTGAATGGGTAGATTCAATTTCTCCTCCATCTAGTTTTGGAAACCCTATTTTCCCTACTTTCAATGGATCAGGCGACCCTGAACAACATTTGACGCATTACGTGTCTTGTTGTGATCCTATGATGGGAACTCCAGAGCAACAAGAAGCAGTGAAACTCAGATGCTTCGTGCGAACCTTGCAAGGACCATCTTTTGTCTGGTATAAAAGCTTGCAATCCCGGTCAGTCATCGGATGGGAGGATCTTCGTCAAAAATTCCTTCTTCAGTTTAGCTCAACTTTGCCAAAAACGACAGTTTTCAATCTTACAAACTGCAAGCAAAGGGAGAATGAAAGAGTCTCTGATTTCATTGCTCGTTGGAAGGGATTAATGTATTCCTTGAGTTTAGCACTCCCTCAGGAGGAATTGTTGCCAATCTGTGTGGAAAATTTGCGTGACGAATTACGCACGCCATTGATCCCTGTGAAATACACAGGAGGGTTTCGAGACCTTACTTAAATCGCTCAACAGATTGAAGATTCCCTTATACAGGCTAAGGTTAAATCTCGTATAATTCCATCAGCTCTAGGAAGGAGAATGGGTAAAGCGGAAACTGCTACAGTTATGCTTAAACAAGCACCTGTACCTATTTCTACTTCAAAACCTTCATCTTCTCGAAGGGCTCCACCTCCTGAATGCCAACAACAAAGGCTGTTTCGTCCAAATGATCAAAAATATCAATGACGAAAACAATTTGAGGATATGAAGAGTAAAACATACTCTTTCCGAAGTGAGCAAGTTCCTGGTTACTTCATTTTAGCTCTGGAAAATAATTTGGTTCAATTACCAGTGCCCAAGAGGCCAAATAAGGAAGGAGATGAAGACCGTCCCAATTATTGTCCCTTTCATCAAATGTTGGGGCATCCCATCCCAGAGTGTTTTGTCTTTAAAGACCTCCTGCAAAAGATGGTCGACTTGGGACAAGTCAAATTGAAGGTTTCTTCAGCTCATGTAGCGTGTATTACCACTACAGATCCAGAGGAAGGAGGCGAGTGGCAGGAAGTCAAAAGCAAAACTGTGAAAAAATATGATGATTGGATGGTCAGAAAGACAATCAATCGGACCCATTCCATTTTGTGAACACAATTAAAGAAGCCAATTGTGTCTCCTACAAAAGCTGTAGTAAAGCCTCCATCAAAAGACAAATCCTCAAAAGGGCAGTGCAATTCAAAGAAGAAAGAGGAATCAGGAGAAGATGAGTATGTATCAAAGCCTAAATTGTCTTTGACTCTGGCAGATTTCAGGCCATCTACTTCAAAACCACGGGCACCTCCCCATCAAATGGCACAGCCTAAACAGGCTAACCAGGCAGAGTCTTTATCAGACGAAGAGTTAATCTTTGGTTCTGTTAATATGATTCAATTAACAGATTCATATTCCAATCTTGATGAGCCTGAATTCCCTATATCAAATAAGGGAATCTGAAGAGGTTCTAGAGGTTCAGGATATAGGGGAAGACGTGGATCTTTCTGAATCCACTACTCTAATTCTACCCCTACTAGCACTGTATATGCAGCAGAAACTCGTGGTAGAGCCCTTCAGCGAGCTCAAAAAGAACAAGCAAGTTCTTCTGCCAATGGCCAACTCAGTTTCGGCACAGTTATTTTGGAAGACCGATTAAAAGTTCCATCTTCTTTATCTCAGCAAGTAAATGGATCTAATCAGTCTAATCTTCCAAAACCAAGGATGTTGCCAGCTTCAATACAAGATGCATCAGCTTCCAAATCATCTGCTTCCAAGGTACCTGCTAAACCGCATATTCCTATTGGGAAACACAGACCTCTAGATCAAAAGAATGATATATTGAAACACTTGTCCCAAGTACCATCCAAGTTATCAATTTTGGATGCTTTGAATCTGTCAAAAGATCTTCAGGAAGCACTCATCGAAGCCTTGTCAAGTCCTTAGGAGTTTGAAGCTGAAATTGCTGCAGCTGAAATCTATCACATAGAGAATAATCCTGCAGAATGCCATGCAGTGATATCTTTTACTGATAAAGATGAAGATGATGTTGTGCATGGACACATAAAACCTTTGTACTTATCTGGAAAAGTCAATGGTATAGATGTTCGAAGAGATTTCATTGACAATGGTTCAGGAGTCAACCTCATGCCCATTCGCACACTTCGTCGATTGGGCCTCACAGAATATGATTTATCTCCTTCTACCATGATGTTGCAAGGATATGATAAAAATGAACAAGAACCACTGGGATAAGTTACACTCAGAACTCAGTTTGGAGATCTTCTTTCCAATTCGGATTTCATGATTATTGATCAAGACTCAGCTTTCAATATCTTGCTTGGAAGACCCTGGCTACATCAGCATGCAGCTATTCCGTCATCATACCATCAATGTCTCAAATACTGTTTCGATGGTCAAGTTGGAACATTGTATGGTGATAAGGCCCCATTCAAGACATGTGAATCTCAATACATTGAGGCGGAATTTTATCACATGAAGGGAAGATAAAAATCTACAATGAAGGAAATTACCAAAGTTAATGCTCCATATGGTTTGGAGAAAATTCCAATAAATCCATTTTCACATGTGAGTACAGATTATGTGTTACCTATCAGTCAAATTGACAAAATAGGCCCAAATCAAAATACTCTTATGGAAAGATCCATAATGTCAATTACGGCGATCGAGCCAGACAACATGGGAGAAATTGGTAACTTACCAAGTAGTGATGAAAGCATAAGTGGTGACGTTTTCATTTCGTCTGCTGAAATCCAACAAGTCTATACTTCGCTAATCAGGCCAGAAGAAGTTATAGCAACACCAGAGGTGAATAATGATGTCGATTCTCAATCCATCATCTCCTCTTTATTTCCCAAAGAAGACCCTTTATCATCAATAGGGTCGGAAATGGAAGCTTCTTCTTCAAAATGTGAAAATTTTGACATCTCTTATGATCATGAGAATTTTGTTTTTTCATCTACTTTGCAAGTAGAAATGGAAGAAATAACACATGATGAAGAGGAATAGGAAGATCTTAGAGATGCTCCTCCAGCATTTGAAGAGGGTATCTCTACCACTGTGGATGAACTCAGAGAAGTAAATCTGGGTACAGAGAAAGATCCACGCCCCACTTTAATTAGTGCGGCCATGACCCTTGAAGAGAAAGAGATGTATATTTCTTTTCTAAAGCAAAATAAAGATATTTTTGCTTGGAATTATACAGAGATGCCTGGCCTTGATCCTGATATTTCCACCCATCATTTGGGTTTGCCAAAAGAACATCGAGGATTCAAGCAAGCCGCGAGAAGAACACACCCAACCTATGCTTCCAAAATTGAGGCTGAAGTGGATAAGCTTATCAAAGCTAACTTCATCAGAGAAGTTCAATATCCCAACTGGTTGGCTAATATTGTCCCTGTAAAGAATAAGAACGGACAAATTAGGGTTTGCATCGATTTCAGAGATCTTAATCGGTATTGTCCAAAAGATGATTTCCCAGTTCCGATTACAGAACTCTTAATTGATGCGACGGCTGGCTATGAAGTACTTTATTTCATGGATGGATATTCTGGATATAATCAGATCCGAATGGCCCCAGAAGATGAGGAATATAAAGCCTTTAGAGCTCCTCAAGGTGTGTTTTGTTACCGGGTGATGCCATTTGGTTTAAAGAATGCAGGTGCAACATATCAACGCACCATGCATCGTATCTTCAAACATCTTTTAGGGAAATTTGTTGAATGCTATGTAGATGATTTGGTGGTTAAATCCAAACAAAGTTTTGATCACTTGGCTGATTTGGAAGTCATATTCCACAAGCTTCGACAACATAATTTGAAGATGAACCCCTTAAAATGTGCTTTTGGGGTAACCTCAGGAAAATTCCTCGGCTTTGTTGTATGCCATCGTGGTATTGAAGTCGATCCTGAGAAGACCAAATCAATCCTTGGTATGTCACCTCCTCAGAATTTGAAATAATTAAGAGGACTTCAAGGACACTTATCCTATATTCGGCGTTTCATCGCCAATTTGGCAGGCAAAAGTTTACCCTTTACCAAATTATTGAAGAAAGGAGTCACTTACCAGTGGACTGAAGAATGTCAAAAAGCATTTGATGTTCTCAAGAAATACCTCTTGAGTCCTCCAGTAGTCATGCCGCTTGTTGAAGGTAGACCTCTTATCCTCTATGTGACAGCTTTAGAGCGATCATTGGGTGCCTTTCTCACTCAAAAGAATGATGCTGGGAATGAAAATAGTCTCTACTATCTCGGTAGAACTATGCTTGAAGCAGAAACCCGGTATTCAAGTATTGAAATGTGCTGCCTAGCATTAATCTTTGCAGTTCAGAAACTGAGACACTACCTGCAACATCATGAGGTCCAATTGGTATCTCGTAATAATCCGCTCAAATTCATCCTTAGTCGTCCAATGCTTACAGGACGTCTGGCAAGGTGGGCGGTTATTCTACAGCAGTTCGACATTCAGTATGTGTCTCAAAAGGCAATTAAGGGCCAAGCTCTGGCTGATTTCCTGGATGAACATCCTTCAGTGGAAGACACGTATTCAGATATCGAACTCCCTGATGAGGAAGTTTTCTCTATTCAAGAGAGTCCTCAAACATGGGAAATGTATTTTGATGGTGCTTCTAGAAGTCCAACAGGGAAGAAAATGGAAAATCCTAAATTCAACAAAGTTGGTTTAGGAATTGTGCTCATTTCTCCAGATAAGGCAGTGTTACCTTATTCCTTTTTGTTGTGGGAAGGTGGTACCAATAATGAAGCTAAGTACCAAGCTCTCATTACAGGCTTGGAATTAGCGCTTCAAGCACAAGTGAATCACTTAAAGTTGAAAGGTGATTCAGACCTGGTAATCAAACAAGTCAATGGGGATTATGCCATCAGAAAAGATGAATTAATCCCTTTGTATGATTACGTCAGAGAGTTAATGTCGGAATTCCCTTCAGAACCGGCATTTACTTATGTCCCAAGATCACAAAATGCTCAAGCTGATGCACTGGCTAATATAGCCACAGCTTTAGCAGATCCAAATCGGGACGAGACAACCATCTGTATTGCCCACCGTCATGCAATTTCAC
The DNA here is from genome assembly GCA_963277665.1 of Viscum album. NCBI lineage: Eukaryota > Viridiplantae > Streptophyta > Magnoliopsida > Santalales > Viscaceae > Viscum > Viscum album. The sequence continues at coordinate 1,990,202,768 of OY728152.1, forward strand.
CTTATGTTCAAGTCAGAACAGAGGAAATTAATGAAATTAGTCCCATTCCTGAAACGTATAGTCATACTACAGGATGGATGTCACCTATCAGGGAATACCTTCAAAATGGAACACTTCCACCTGATAGAGCCGAGAAAGAACAAATCCGGCGAAGTGTGGTCAATTTTACTCTTTATGATAGCCCAAACCACCTCGAGAAAATTCTCTACAGACGTGGTTTTGATGGAGTTCTCTTCAGATGTATTGATGGTGAAGAGATAATGGCTGTCATAAAAGAAGTGCATGTAGGAGTCTGTGGTGCCCACCAGTCTGGACATAGACTATCTGATCAAATTCGAAGGCTTGGATACTTTTGGCCTTCAATGATACAAGATTGTGTTAATTTCACAAAGAAGTGTCATTCATGCCAAGTATATTCTAACTTCATTCATCAACCTCCAGAGTTGCTTCATATAGCTAAATACTCGTGGCCATTTTCCACGTGGGGAATGGATGTGGTGGGACCTTACCCTTCAGCTACGACCAAGCAGTTTAAGTACATTCTTACTGCTACTGATTTCTTTTCCAAATGGGAAGAGGCAGTACCTCTCAAAGAAGTCAGTTCTAAATGCATTGTTAGCTTCATCAAGTCTAACATCATTACTAGATTTGGTGTCCCTCATACCATATTGACGGACAACGGCACCAACTTCTGTTCTTCTGAGGTAAAGAAATTGTATCAAGAATACAACATTAAGTCCAACCATTCATCTCGATATCATGCAGCGGCTAATGGCCAGATAGAGGCCTTCAACAAGACTCTTTCAAATATACTGCAAAAGATGGTGGATAAAGATAAGAGGTCATGGCCTGATAAACTCTTTCATGCTTTATGGGCTTCTCGGACTACCACTCGCAATGCGACGTGGTCAACTCCATATTCATTGGTATATGGAACAGAAGCAGTCTTTCCAATTGAAGTTCAATTGCCCTCACTCAGAATAGCCATTTGTGATCAGTTATCTACAGATGAGCAATCCCAAAAGCGGTTGAATGAATTGGAACAGTTATATGAGAAAAGATTGTGCACTTTTCACCATTTGGAAATCTATCAGAATCGAATAGCACGAGCTTTTAACAAAAAAGATCGTCTTCATTCATTCATTCAGGGAGAATTGGTATTGGTTCTCAGAGCACCAATGATACCAGGAAAGAAGCCTCCCAAGCTTGAACCAAAATGGGAAGGACCTTATTCAATACATAAGGTCTACTCCAATGGAGCGTATTCTCTAATCTCAATGGATGGAGAACACATCACGACTCCAACAAATGCCAGATTTCTGAAGAAATATTTTGTATAAACACAAAATATGGTCCCCAGAACCAAGACTTACAATTGGTTCATACAACTAAGGTCCGGTATGATCTTAAACTGCAACTAAGGTCCGGTATGACCTTAAACTGCAATTATGTCCTACATGACATTAAACTGTATTATTGTCCTATCTACATGACATTAAACTATACAGAAGTTCCTTATTTGTCCGAGATGACATTAAACTATATTTTTGTCCGAGATGACATTAAACTATATTGTGTCCTAGCAACATGACATTAAACTGTGTGGCACTTTCATCGTCCAGCATGACGTTAAACTGTGTCAGTTCCCTTATCGTCTAACATGACGTTAAACTGTCACATTGGTTACTATTATGTCCTACATGACACTAAACTGTATATTGTGTGAGATGACATTAAACTATATTGTGTCCTAGAAACATGACGTTAAACTGTGTGGCACTTTTCATCGTCCAGCATGACGTTAAACTGTAAAAAGTCCCCAAAACTGATATCCTCATATTGGTTCACCTTAGTCCTAGCTACATGACTTTAAACTGTACAGCACCAGTTCGTCCTTGCTACATGACGTTAAACTATACAGCAATGGTCCAGTATGACTTTAAACTGCAACTTCGTCCCACACGACATTAAACTGTGAAAAAGTTCCCTAAACCGTCCAGCATGACCTTAAACTGCATCATCCCTGGTCCATGTATATGACCATAAACTATTTGCAAATCCCTTATGTCCAGCAAGACGTTAAACTGTGACGTCCTAACTACATGACGCTAAACTGTATAAAAGTCCCTCACGTCCGAAAAGACGTTAAACTATATAATCTCAAAAGTTCAGTATGACATTAAACTGCACCATTCACGATCCATGCATATGACCTTAAACTATTCGCACTTTCGTCTGACATGACGTTAAAATGGTACACTCTTTTGTCCTTACTGCATGACATTAAACTGCACAGTCCCCCTTTCATCCAATATGACGTTAAACTATTTTATCCCCATCGTCCTAACTACATGACGCTAAACTGTACAGAAAATCCTTGATATGTCCTACATGACATTAAACTGTATTTTGTCCCTGCTACATGACACTAAACTGTGCAGCACCAATAGTCCTAACTACAAGACTTTAAACTGCATAGTCCCTTTTTTATGTCCTACATGACATTAAACTGTGCATCGTTAAGGTTGTTATTACCTCTTGTTTCTCACACCGAGTATGACTCACCTGAGATTAGAGCGAACATCAACCATAACACTCCCTTTGGGCCACTAACCATGTGTAAATCCCAACAACATTTTTTATTAGGTCGTTGTCCACAAGAACAACTTGATCATTAATTCATTATTTAATTGAACTACACAGACTTTGATCCTTGCCCTCCAGGCTGGGTATGTAGGCAACCTCCCAAGGTTCAAGCCCAAAAACAATCTCTTCACATCGGTTCAACACCATCTCATATGATGTTGATTTATGAAACCGCCCCTGGAATCAATATCTTTACATTGATTCACTTTCGTCCTTGTTATATGACGTTAAACTATACAACACTTTTGTCCGGTACGACAATAAACTACAATATTCTTTGATTTACTCATTTGAGAAGGAACCATTATTGACATTGATTTTTTTTTCAATCATGGTTTTCATTTTCAAAAGACTACGTGCATACATGGTAATGCCTAAATTTTTTTATCTCAGGTTAAACCATCATTGCACTAAAGTCCCCTTTCACCCTTCACATGTACGAACCAAATTGGTACAAAGGGTAGTTCTAGAACTATGTGGACTTGATTCCCATCCGTATGGGATATGTAGGAACATTCAAGTATCCCTCGAATCCAGTCCCAAGTATTTTTGGGCCTAACCCCAAAATTTCACTTTCAGTCCCTTGGCTGAAAAGTCCTCATGAAAACACACACTGTGTATTCATTATTATGGTCCGAATTCTATGACCCTAAACTAATATCACTCATACTTTCGTCCTGCACGACGTTAAACTGCATTTCAATAACTACGTATGGCTTGATTCTCATTCTTATGAGATATGTAGTGAAATCCAAAATTTCAATTCAGGACCCACCCACAACATGATTATGGTTATCATTGACCTATGTATCTCTACATACATTGGACAATACCCATATTTATGTGTTATAATCCTAACCTTAAAATATTTTCAGATCTTCATAACCCTTTTCATGACTTCTAGTCACAAAAATGTCAAACTTCTGAGAATTCTTTTGCCTGACTATGCAGCATGTGCCCATAGGTGGCCTTGCATAAACAGTCCACATAACAGACTTGTCAGCCGAAAGATGCTATTTATTTGACCATGCAGCCAATGCCCTTAGGTGGCCCTGCATATTTCAACCCCCTAACGAGTTTGTTAAATAATGGTAACTTCATTCTTGGGAAGAATGCCTCTTTTGTCCTTATTTGTCTTAAATGACAGTATGTAGGGATCTGCAAAAAAATAGCCATCCTTAACATATTTGTCCCATATCCTTTTCATGATCTGAAAGTATTCAAGTCTATGGTTTATTCTTCTTCCCTACGTTTGGGTCAGACCTTCGTAGGAGTGATATTCATCCAGTTCTTCGATATTCTTGTTCGGAAATATCTTCTCCATATTCAAGTACCTCTTTCCATACAACAAACTCTATACTTTAGAAAATTTGAATCTCCATAAACTTTCATTGGTTTTTAGCACTAGGAAAGTAAATTTCTGGGAGTTCTTTTTCCTGACTATGCAGCACGTGCCCATAGGTGGCCTTGCATAAACAGTCCACATAACAGACTTGTCAGCTGAAAGATACTATTTATTTGACCATGCAGCCGATGCCCATAGGTGGCCCTGCATATTTCAACCCCCTAACGGGTTTTGTTAAATAATAGTAACTTCATTCTTGGAAACTACTTCTTCTAATGCCTTTTAGCTCTTTTTCATATCATTCCTCAGATTCAAATATTCTTAAGCCAGAGTTTACATATTTTCTCTCATACTTGAGTATGGTAACTTGTTTTCAGATAAATTGTCAAGGAATTGAATCAATTTTAATTCATTTCGGTCAAATCTATTTAGACCTTAAACATTAGCCCCTTTATGTCCGGCGTGCATGACTTTAAACTGCCCACAAAAAAGACAAAGGAACTCTGAATAAAAGTCAAGTTCCAGCACACTTGCGCGCTGCCTTTTGCGCACTAAAGACTTGGAAACCACCTTTTCCTTTGGATGTCTTTGATTTCCTCAGAGTCAAATCCTCATTTCTCTCCGGATCCAACTCTGAGGGGGGACTTTTGTTGAAACTCCTTTCATCACATAATATACAGATCGGAAAAAGGGAATATCTAAGCAAAAAGTGATTCATCCTTTGAAGAAACATCAAAAATCGACAAAGGGATGAATAAGGAGAACATTGCCCATAGGTCGCGCAAGTTCCTTCATGGTCGCACAAGTACACTTGTGCGCCGCCTAGTGGTCGTGCAAGTACTTGCGCGACGCCTTCTGGTCGTGCAAGTGACTTGCGCGACCTAAGTGATAACCGCCCGGTAACCGCCCGGTAACCGCCCAGGGTCTTCTTTTGCCTATAAATAGACCCTGTGGGCCCCCCATTCGAGAGGAATTTTTTTCAGGAACTCGGATTGAAGCTCCCGATGCCCAAGTCTCTTCTCAAAGCTTCCGGAACACTTCTAAGGTAATTTCTTACCTAGAACGGAAGATTTAAAGAGAAGAAGGAAGGCCTAAGTGTTGAAACTCATCAAACACTTGCGCGCCGACTTATTTCCTTCAATATAACTTGCACGCCCCTTTTCTGGAAGAACCTTAAGAGGATTCTAAAGGGTTTAACAAAGAGTCGCTCAAGTATTTCAATACTGGTTGAAAATCGCGCAAGTACACCATTTGTCGCACAGATATACCTGCGCGACCAATACTTGCGCGCCCACGGAAGACTTGCGCGCCTTTCAAGACTTGCGCGCCCCTATCTTTTTGGATGCCCATCTTGCCCATTTTACCCCTCTTAAGCCATCACACCTTTCCTTTTCAAGATTCAGTCTTCAAGACACTCTTCAAAGTCATTTATGGCATGATTTCTTGATTTGACTTCCTTATCTGAAAGGAATTCTGTGGAATATCCCTCAAAACCTAGTGATTTAAATATCCTTATGTCACTAAATATGGAGAGTTCATTCGTTCAACCACATCCTTTAAGATGAGAGAATCCTTAACCTGGGTCTCCTTTTCAGGAATAAGACTCAATCATAATCTTGGGCATCCTCCTCAGGAGTAAGCCCCAAACCTTAATCCATAACCTGGGTTTCCTTTTCAGGAATAATCCCCAGTTATAAATCCTTTAATTTGGTCATCTTCCTCAGGAGTAAGCCCCAAATTCTTAAAGTTCCCAAACTTGGGCATCCTCCTCAGGAGTAAGCCCCAATCAAGTCCTCTAATCTTGGGCATCCTCCTCAGGAGTAAGCCCCAAACCTTAATCCCTAACCTGGGTCTCCTTTTTAGGAATAAGACTCAGTCATAATCTTGGGATTCCTTTTCAGGAGTAAGCCCCAAGTCCCATAACCTGGGCCTCCTTTTTTAGGAGTAAGTCCCAGTCATAATCTTGGGTTTTTCCTTTTTAGGAGTAAACCTCAAGCCCCCTTAAAATTCTCTTAACCAGTCATAATTTACCTTTGATTTGGGTTTCCTTTTCAGGAGTAAAACCCAATCATAAATCCCCTCCTAACTTGGGCATCCTCCTTAGGAATAATCCCCAAGATTAGAGTATTCAAATCTCCATGAAGCACATATAACTTTATGGACCCTGTTCATGGATTTTATCCCAAAAAGTAAATCCTAAACCTTCATCTATCTGGGCCTTCATCCATACATAATCCCCACACAAATTCTTATGATTTCATCTTTCATGGCACAATTGTCTAATTTTTACCAATACCTCTTGTTTCTCACACCGAGCATGACTCACGTGAGCTTAGAGTGTAAAAGTAATTATGACATTTCATCTTTGAGCCATCAATCATAAACATCATACTCCATTTCTCGAACTACGTGGGTTCTGATTCCTTTTCCAAAACAAAGGATACGTAGGTATCCCATTTATGGGTTCGATCCCAACTTTGAAATAATCCATGTCCTTCTGAATGACGATAAACTTCGAGTGCCCCAATGAGTGGCTTTAAAACTAGCCTGGTCATCATAATGACCAAGAGACTTTTATATAAATGTTTTGAAGGATACCATTGACCAAGAATCTCTAAAAAGATATAGATGATTCTCTATTGATGAAGAACCTCGAATACATATAAAAGATTCTCTGAATTTCTTGCATGTTTAGTCATTGATTGTTAAAACTAAAGGAAAGCACATTGTATACTTGGTAATGTAATAAGGATTCACGAACATAACTTAAATCCATAAAGAGAGTCCCGGAGTAGACAATAATTCCCCTCAAAAAGGTGTGATGAGTCCGACCTCCCATCCTCTCGACCAATGCAAATTCCTAAGCCTCATCAGTCCACAAACTAATGAGCACCTGCCTTTGGAAAGTAGGTCCAAACGGATGTGGAATCATTGGATGTTTCTAGTTCTACGAACAAACCCGTTAGAAACCGATCGGAACGTTTGAATCTCCCGTCCAGGAGGTCATCCCCGAAGTCCGTGCAAAACACTATCACAATATTAATGGGATGTTACACCCTCCCCAACAAACAAATATTTTATCCAAAGAAATCCTATCAAGAATCTTCTATAACAATAAGGTGAGGCTAATCCTCTCTCATTAGTACCTTATACTATCATGTCTCATGAGAATCATAATTGTGCTACCATAGCACATGAACCAAATGTTTCAACTTCCCACGAATCACCTTGGCTTCAGAATCAACTATTCTAACTAGTCATTAAGTTGCAAATAAATTAAGCTCTACCTCAAGAGTACTCCAGCTCAGAACATGAGATGGATCAAATAGATACTTACATAGTTGATATACATGTAACACATTATGTATCAATGTCAGTTTTGGTTCATGTTTTTATATGGTAAGAACCATTTACCACCTTCTAAACAACCTCAAAAGGTACCAGAAAATGAGTACCAAGCTTCCCTTGCCTCCCAAGTTTTCGATGAACCAACTAAGGTGAAACTTTCAAAAATACCCGGTCACCAACTGAGAATTCTAATTGTCTACAGTGATAATAAGTATAAGACTTATACCGGATTTGTGTTTTAAACATTCTCAAATGAATAAATTGAATCTTTGATGTTGTCTCTTGAACCAAGCTTGTTCCAACCAAGGAACTTCACCAATTTCTGACCAACATAATATAGATCTATAATGTTGGCCATAAAAGGCTTCAAAAGAAGCCATTCTGATCTTGTACTTGTAAATATTGTTATAAGAAAACTTAACAAGTCCTAAATGGTCATCCCAAGGTCCACCATATTCAATAACACAAGCATGAAGAATATCTTAAAGAATCTATATATCTTTTTATATTTGACTATCCAACTATGGATGGTATGTTATTGAAAAAAAACCTGAGATCATAGTGCATCCAAAATCCCTTTCCAAAAATGAAAATTGAACTGAGGATGTCTATCAGAAAATATAGAATATTGAACTCCCTGAAGATGAACAATATCTTTAACATAGAGATTTCCCAACTCCTTAACTTTGGTTATATCATGAATGTTTACAAAGTGCACCGATTTGGTCAACTGGTCCATCACAACCCAGATCACATTATTCATTCTCTGGGTACATGGAAACCCAATAAAAAATTCTTTATATATCTCATCCCACTTTCATGTAGATACTATAATTTCATAAAGAAAAAAAGAAAGGTTTCTAGTGCTCAGACTTGACCTTTTGGCATATATATCATTGAGAGAAAAATTTAGCAATGCCCTATCTCATATCTGGACACCAAAACTTTAACATCATGTCATAAAAAATATTCTTGGATCCTGGTTGCACTTCCCCCTAAGAACTATGAAAATCCCCCATTATAGAGTTCCTTACTGAATACGAAATTGAAAAACGTCACTAAAAGGAATGAATTCCATCTAGAGAGAACGACCAATAAAACAGGGTATCCCCACCATTGACAGAGTCTTTAATGCTACATAACTCATTATCAAGTTTCATTTATTTATGATTCATCTTGAGAAGAGGGAATTTCAATTGAAAACTAACCAAATAAACCTCATCCCCTAATTCCTAGATTCCAAAATGCAACTGTTCAAAGAGATCCATCAAGTTCAACTCCTCTAATGATACCTTCATTGCCTCGGTTAAAAGTTTTATTCTTAGATGATCTTCAATGAAATTTAATTTACATGGGGTATAGGACATGTTAAAATTTGAAAGACTATATTTATTCTACCCAACACCTCTGGAAGAGATTTAGATCTTTTGGATATAAGATATAACTCAACTTATTATGGTCTGAAAACATGGGAAAACGTTCTATGAAAAGTTAATGTCATCAACTCTTAAGCGCATACATCATAGCTACTTGTTCTAAGTCATGGGTCAAATAATTATTCCATGTGACCTAATCTAATGATATCCATAATTAAAAACCTGATCACCTTTCATAAGAATTCATCCAAAACCTGAACTTGATGCATCACAGAAGACCGGATAGTCCCACCTAGCCTCTAAAAGAATCAAAACTGGTGTCAGAGTCAAACGGTGTTTCATCTCAAAAAAATAACTCTAACATATTTCATCCTAATAAAAACATACTCCCTTTTGAGTAAGGGAATTAAATGGAGAATCCAACTTTGATAATCCCTTCAGGAACCTATGATAATACCCTGCTAAAGCCAATAATCTCAGAATCTTGAAAAAATTTCATGGTTTTTCGCATGTCATAAGAAATTTTACCTTCTCAATATAAATTTATATCCTATATTACAACACAACATTTTCTGAGATTTTTACTTCTTGAATCCATAAATCACATTTCAAAATCAAGGAATAAAGTTAGCAATTTCATAAAAAATTTGAACAATTCTCAAATGATGCACATGATCCTCCTCAGACTTAGAGTAAACAAGGATGTCATCCAAAAATACTACCACAAATTTATCAATATACTCCTTTAAAATCATGTTCCACAAATATATAAAGACTATAAGATAATTGGTTAGACCAATGGGAATAACAATGTACTTATAATGGTCATACATGATATGAAATGAAGTTTTCTGAATATCATATTCTTTTATCCTCAAATAATGGTAACCAAATCAAAGATCAATCTTTGAGAACCACTTTTCCCCTTTCAACTGATAAAATAGATCATCTTTCCATGTAAATAGAAACGTGTTCATTACCATCACTCAATTGAGATGTGGGTAATCAACCTAAAGTTGAGGTAAACCATAATCCATCTTAGCAAAGAGAATTAGAGCAACCTAAGGTGAAACACTTGAGCGTATAAATCCTTTCTCTAGAAGATCATCCTACTGTCTCTTCAACTCTTTAATTTCATCTAGATACTTTTAGAATAAGTAATAAAAACTAGTTGAGGACCCATAACTAAATAAATAGAAAAATCTACCTCCCTTAATGGGGAAAAACAAAAAAAATCAGAAGGATAAATGTCAGGAAACTCAATGACCATTGAAGGGAGTTCATCACTCAAAGATTCCTACTCCATATCAAACTAAAAGATAGATATCAAATTCCTTAAATTATAGATAAAAGGGTCCATATTTCCTCAACCATAGGTCTCATTCTCCTTAGAAGACATAGTACACACCACTGGGTGTAGTAAAGGATACCCATCAAAGAAATCTATCAATCCAGGCTTTATTTCCAATGAGCTAATCCATCCAGAATATGATGTCATCTAATTTCATGTCAAGAACAAGAAAACATTAATAAATATTGACATATGATATATAGAAAACATATGATGGACTATAGATACCCTACTATCTGTTCATGATATGGGGTGTAATAATATCTATTACACAAGATAAGATCTCCGTATAAAGATTTAGAATATTAACAATATAGTATGATATAAATGGATGGGATGAAACATTATTAAATAAATCATTCACAAATGATGAATCCATAGTAATGGTACCTCTCACGGTCCCTAAACATGTATATTCTTCCTTTGGAGACTCTTACACTATGTGAAGAATCTTTATTCAGAATGCCTATGGATGGAACCCTTATATACATGAAGTATCTAATTGACCCAAAGTTCTAGAAGGAGCTGATAGTCTAGTGACACTATGCAGAGTGTAAAATATATGGAAGAACCTCTTTAAGTGACACAAATATCTAAAAGATCCGCAATTTATGGGCACCTTAGTTCAAACCCTCTTTAAATACCCTAGCTTCCCACATTGCTAGAAAATCATAGGACCTCTACCAGAAACTGCAGGAGACTTGTAATGACCCTACTATCAAGAACCATCACGAGAATCATCAATCATCCACTTTTCTTTAAAATAACCCAAGATTCCACTAGGATAGAAAAAAACTTTTGATAACCCTTATATACAATCTAGATCCATTTTGACCATTTTTATTCTATCCGTCAAATCGCCATAAGAAGGCATGTTTAGCAAGAAAAATTGAGAATGAATATCCTATTAAATTCCCAAATAAAACCTTTGAGTATTAATTTTCTCAATTGATACTATCTCATGTAAAAACTAAACTAGATATGCCAAATGGTTCTCATACTATGTCACGGTCCAGTCACCATACTCAAGTTTAAAAAACATTGTAGCCTTGGAAAACAGCATACACTCTGGATATAAACGGTTGGTAAAAAAAATTAAATCTTTCCATTATAAGACCTTGTGTTTAATTTCCATCACCATCATGTCCCACCATCCCCTTCTTGGTCCTTCCATCATTAATGTGGCACACTTCACTTTGAATTTTTCAGGTGTCTCTAAGAACCCAAACAAATGCTCAATCCTGGTCAACCATTCCTCAACCTATTGGGGATCATTTAATCCCTTGAACGCTAGTGGATTTTGGAAAAGTAACACTTAATGATTATTCCATAGATAATACCATTGAAATTCCATAGTTTAAGCCTGAACAAGAACTGGCGGTGGTGCCTGTCTTAGAGATTGGAGAGTGCATAAAATCACCTCAACCAGCTTTGGGCCCACAAGAGGATTTTCTCACTAAGGTTCAGTAGAAGATTCCTCCTGGATATGATTCTTGAGTCTTCTTTGAAATATGTTTCTAAAAAATACTAGAAAACAAAAAGGATGAAATCATATTAACACTCAAATAGAGAAATAGATAAATTAATCCCGGCAAGTAAACAAACAGGATTTGGATTTCAATATACCCAATTCAAATGAATGGAAATGACTAGAACGAATATTCAAGATCCCTTTACCAAGAAACCCATAGTGACTTAAGTCTCATTATAGTGAGTGTTGGATAGGCACTTAATTGTAACTACCTCCTAATTCCCAAGAAGATTACGTAAATCCATACTGACTTCAGAACAATAATATCAACCTAAACCTCTGATACCACTTTGTCACAAACCATCACTGGTAACCTAGTAACCTAATAATCAAGATATTTATGATATATCCCAAAGGTTTTTCCCAATCTCCTGGGGTTAGAAACTGTCACCTGGAATCATACAAAATGAGAGTGAGAATTATTTTTCCACAAACATTGCAGAAGTGAAATAAACAAGACAGTATGCATAAAAAAGAAACTTCACTAGGAGTAGTGTACAATAAGTCAAAAAAGTTATAAAAAATCCCAAATTATTATAGAAATATTCAAAAAAATATGAAATAAAACATCCCAAGTATCAATGGACACAACTCCCCAATACCATAGATAAATTTCTAGAACAACCTCTATGTGGTGTTTTACCCTAGCTCGAACTTGGAACAAGAAAATATACAAACACCTAAAATAATGAGTATGGTTTGAGATAAAATACCTATAGTTTATCACCAAGTATTAAATTATAGATTCCATCATTTTATTAACTAAATAAAGAGCTAACAATTTTAAAATAAATAGGTTTGGAATTTCAAAAGAATATTTAATAAAATGATGCTTTACATTTCAAAATATGGAATGCATTACAAATGATGGAAATACTTTAAAAAATGGATTAAATGAACATATTTTATATAAAATAGTTTATATATATCCAATGGAAAGTAATGTAGTTCAAACAAATGGTATATTTCAATTTTAAATTCAAACAATAAAGCAACATGGTCATATGCCTAAGAAGGTACGATAATTCTAGGCTATAAGGACCTCACACTTAAGGTGGCATAGAAATATGTACAAATTCTTCTTCAAACTCAGGTCAAAGAGGAATCATCACCATTGTATAAGGGATGTGACAAGATTCATTTATTTTTTTGAATGCAATAAATTGTATTATTTCATCCAAATAACTCACTAACTACCTAAGGCTTTCATGTTCTCTAATACAAAAACAATGATGGGAAATTTATTTTTAATAATTTTAAAATAAAATTCATCCCATTCTCTATTTCAAATATGTTAGTTTTCATTTGAAAACCATAATTTGGGTTTCTAATCCAAAACATGAAATTTTCCATGATAGAACCCAAATGGTCCTATCAAAATGATTTTAATCCATTTTTATAAAATAAAATTTGAAAACAATTCCCTCAAATTAATTTCTAAATTTTTCTATCAACCCAATTTCACAATTTAAATGTAAAATTTTTAAATATCACCAATTCCCTTAAATTTCTCAAAAACAAAATTTCTAAAACCAAATTTCCCAATTCAATGAAATTTAGTTTTTAATAATCAAATTGGAATCAGTTTCCAGAACATTAATTTAAATCAAACAATTGAAATTAAGTCAATCAATTTGGGTTAAATAAAAATTTTCCATCATAACGGAATCACCTACCTTTGATGGAAACATTGTGCCTGCAATGGAAACCATTGACTATGAAGAAGGTGCAAAAGATCTTTGAACTCAACCTATAAACCGGATTTAACAACATGAGGTTTAGATCCATAAATCCCAATATGATCTATCAAACTCCAAAGAGATGGAGATAAAGAGATGAAGAGACATGTAGAACACTTACATGTAATGTCACACCACAATAATAACAATGATCAATCATTGATAAAAATGGATCATAAGTGTTTTAGGTCTCCATCATAACATAGTTGTGGATCTTGGGTTGAGAGAAATGAAAAATGGAAAGGGGAAATAATGATATATGCCATCCTTCCTATTAAAAAACATTAGTATGGAATTTACATGACATGTAACCCAATTACATGATGTGTAATTGAAAAATAAAAAAAATCTCTTAAAAAACATATCCTTTTGATAACATTAATATTTCTTATAATTTGGATTTAAATTTCATGTATCCATATTAAATGACATATAAATCCCTAGCAAACTGCAGAACAAGTTGGTTTTTATGCTGAGATTCCAAAAAATCTCTAACTTAACCATTTGAGGTATCCTCCCAAATCCTTCTACGTCCTTCCTAGAGAGAGAAAAAGGAAAACCACAACTAGATTTAAAACATACCTATCAATGAGTAATAGTATGTTATAACTTTCTATTTTAATATGGAATGTTTGGGGAAATATTTGTTGAAAAAAAACATAAAGGATTTCTATTCTATGGAATCAGTATCATCTTTAGAATTTTTGTTCTTGATTAGTGTATGTCACTTATCATCATCTACCTTAATGAAATTAATGTCCAGAAAAACATTCAAATTCTTTAATAATTAGAGGATATATAATGTCTTATCAATTAATTAAATGCATTATTTATCAATAAGGGGATCAGAATAACCACTAAAGGTAGGAGGCCATAGTAGCATTAAGTACTCAATAACAACTTGATCTTTCTTAGGGGGAGGTGTGTGTTACACATGATTTAAGTTATTATTAATAACTTGAGATAGTTGAGGTAGTACTTAAATTATTTTCTTTCTTTTTAACCCAAAATTCTAAGTAAATAACTCGGGATATCATCACATTTCCAATTATGTCAGTTTTTTGCATAGTTTCCCCTATTTCTTACCATTAAATAGAAGAAAAACAAGTTGAGAAATAATTAAATAATAAATTTAAATAAGGGGATCTTATAATCATGATAGGAATAAATTATAAACGATAAGTATAATATAATATAGGACTCAATATATTTTTATCTAGGTTATCTGGATTAATTTCTTATTAAATTTTTTATTTTAATAATTTTTTCAAGTCATTCAAAATGGTGTGTAAATAGTTTTTGAATTTACAAAACATATCATATGGGGGTGCCAAAACTAGTGGGAAATAAGGCCCATTTTCATGCACTAGGTGAAGACAAATTCATTATGAATGTTCTATTTTTGGAGTAATTACCATTAGAAACAACTGTGACTGATCCACATAAACTTATAGTATTCAAAAAGGGATTTAATTTCTCAAAAACCACTCACTCTATACTTCACCATCTTTCTAGGATATTTTCCTACACATATACTCGTCTATTTATTTATCCTTAGACATATCCTTAGGTTTATTAACAAATTTTTATCATCCTTATTTTTTATGGTTAATTAAAAAATTTCTTTGATACCAACAATAAATACCCAAACCTTTTACACATATTAATACATGATTTTAAAACATAAAAATAAAATAATTACATCCTAGTGATCAAGGGGCCTAGTGTATTTGGAATACTATGGTCATGTTATATAAAAAGGAAACATAAACATGAAATTCTTGTTTCATTCTCTATAGTGATCTCCTAAATCCATTTGAAGTAATAAAAATAAATAGGTTAGCATGGGGAATATATAAAAGAAAGGGGTTGTCCAAAAAACCAGTAATGGAATAAACATGATAATAAAATATAATAAGTGATACAAAGATATAACATGATATCATAAAATACAAGGCTCATGAGTAATCACATTGAATCATAACATATGTAACATGGTATAATAAAATCGTGTTAACAAATAAAATGTGAAAGGAATAAAAATATGACATAAACATGAGTCGATACTAATTTCCTAAAAAATATCACATGGAGGTCAGAGTCCCATCATGTATTAGTTTTAATATTTAATCCCATACATGATATATAATGAGAATAATATATTATAAAATGAATTTGATCACTATCTATTTCAAATAACCATAACATGTTGATGACATATTTGTTCCACAAAAAGAATTAAATAATAATTCATAAGATAAGAACAACCAATGTAATTAAAATGAGTTACATAATATTTCCTCATATCATAGTCAATCGAAATTTTAAATCAAAGGAATTTGAGGAATAAACATAAGTCATGTACTACCCCATTAAAATAAGGGATAATAAGATAGGTATATATGTGATAGACATATATATATAATTCAAAATCATTGCATAACTTTAAAAATATATATAAATTGAGTTAGAGATGGAAGGGTCATAACCTGAAGGAAATGTTAGTTTAGAGATATCACATACCTCAAGACTAATTTGTCACCTTTGTAATTTATCTTCCTAAATTATAAAGAGTTTTAAATTACTTACTTGATTAAGAATCATTTTAATTTTATTATTCCTTATATTTTTTTATTATTAATTTATATTCAATTACATAATAATTTAGGATCAAGTGAGATGTTTTGATGATGTTCTGATCATATTTCCAAAATCACATTGAAATGTTTACTAAGTTCAAATAGATTATTATTTAATTACATCTAGATGAATAATCATGAAATGATTATAATTTTTATATATAAATTATAATTTTAAAAATTACCATAGTTATGGTTATGAACAATGAAATATGGTACAATCATGGAGATGGTTGGCCATAAGTACGCATGTGTAATGATTTCATTTGTCAATGAACATAGTGGAAAGAATATAAGTGTTATTTTAATTTTATAGAATTATAATTGTATAATAAATGTAATATTATCTCTTTAAATACTCATACATATACCATTCATGATATGTGGTAATAAAAAAGAATCATATCACTTCACAAGATGGTAGTTCTAGATACACATGAATGATGTCATCATTATTCAATGGATGTTAAGGTAATAAAGTTTTTGATATATTAATTTTATATATTTATTAATATTTCTTGAATATAATATATAATAATTAAATTTATTTGTATAAACATCCATGTGATTTTATGATAGAAAACATTTTACATCAGTTTGTGAGGTGGTATTCCGTTGTACATATAAATGGTAGTTTATTTCCCTTTTAATGAAATTTGAGAGGGATTTAGGTTACTTGATTTACATAATGACATATTAGAAAATGGTACATAATAATTTTATTATATCATAATGGTTGAGAAATATTTTTATGTGGGTGAAGAATAAATAAATCAACGGTTCTTGGTTAAGAATGATTCCTCTTCTTTATACCACCTCTTTAGGATTATGAATAAAGCCTTCTTATATTGGCTTTTCAATCAAAAAAGGAATATATGGAGTGTGGAGCGAAGTAAGGATGATATTTCATAAGGTATCACCCAAACCGATGGGTTTTTCATGTTCTTAATAGAGAGGTTAGCAGGTAACCTTTTATAAGGTAGGAGGAGTGGCACTTATGTAAATACCCAAAATTATTCAATAATGGGATGTCACTCACAATTAAAGTTCCCCCAAAATTGAAAAATAAAGGAGTATAAGTGATATAAGTATAAAAATAACTCCAAAAATCATAATAAATTTTTTTAAATATTTTATTCCTTTTAACTATTTATTTTACACCCCCTTGCCCCCACGACACACACACATAGATAAATCAGTTTTAATATTAACCATAGTATCATATTTTAATTGTTTTTTCTATTTATTATAACCTTAAAATTCAGTTGAATTTTTTATATATTATTAATTATGATGATTCAAAATATGGAATAAATTTTAAAAAATATAATTAATAAAATATGTAGAATTTAATTTAAAATTAAACCTGTAAATACACCAAACAAGTTTTTTTCAATTAATGTATTTTTCAAGCATAAAATGATATTCTTATAAATATATGATAAGTAATAATAAATAAATTAATATAAATTAATATTTATTGATATATAATATGTAAATTCCATTTGAATTATTCCTAATTAGGTGTTATTTTAATTAGTTTAAATTGAGATATATTATGAACTTTAAAATAGTTTTGAGGAAAAAAAATTTAAAAACATAAAAAAAGTTATATTTAAAAAATCATAAAGAAGATTTAAATGTAATTAATTGGATGAAATATGAATAAATAATAATTTTTTAGCTTTTAAATCATATTAAATTAATATTAGGACTTTAATTTATTTAATTTATTAAAATGAAATGACAGATTTACCAAAAATTGGTATTTTTCACTATTCAAAAAGAAATAAAAATTATTTAGAAAATACCCAAGACTCACCCTAATTTAATATTGATTTGATGATTTGAGAAATGATATTAATTTTTTAATAAAAATTTCTATTTATAAAAATAATAATTTATAATATTTCACACAAAATTCAATAAAAAAATTGTATATTATGTTTTTTGAATAATAAATGTTTTTATTAAAAAATTGAGAACTCATTTCTTAATAATTTATAAATTTATTTGAGAATATATATCTATTTAATAAACTATTTAATCTTATTCAAACAAACAAATTTAATAGCTATGTTATGACGATAAAATTTAAATAAACATGGTTCATTCAAGTTCTGTGTTGTGTGTCGCATACGCTATCAAACATAATTTTACATTTTAAAATCTCAAGGAGTTATATGTGTGATGGTAAAATTTTTAAGATAATAATTTGGAATTTTGATAATTTTAATAAGTGATGGGGAAGAGTTTGAATAATTTTATTTCAAAGTAATTTCATTATTAACAAATATGTATCAACAATAATGATTTTTTTAATATATTTTTCTTTCTAATTGAGTATAATATTATACCTTCTTTGATATTATCTAAAAGATTCAAAATTTTACATTTTCAATGTTTCCCAAGCACTATGTCAAAAAAATAAACATTTTCATATTTATCATGGAATAAAAATTAATTTATATCAATGAAATAATATTGATAGGATACATTGATCATATTAAAATTTAAGAGATGTTCCATAGGATTAAATAACATTCTACATCATTTTAGAAAAAAATACAATATTAATATATTCAATTAAATTTTAAAAAAAATATTTTAAACAGAATTTGAATTCAAATGTATTACACATCCTAAAACCACATTAAAGTCAATAGATGAATTTAAAAATAAGTCCCTTAAAACATTAAAAAGTATAAATTGAAATAATAATATCATTTATATGATTTTAATGGAATTTTATTAAATAAAATGTGAATATTCATCTAAGTTACTATTTTTTAGTATATCTAATAATTTATAATTTTCATAATAAAATAAAATACACTAAATTTTTCAGGAAGAATCAAAAAATATTATTTATTTTATTATAATAAATATAATTTTATTAATAAATAACATTTAAAAAAATCATTATATGTTAAAATAATATATTTTTTCCCAAACAACATATATTTATTTTTTTAAAACAATATACTTATTTTAAACCATGATAAAAAATTAAAGCACTATCATAATAAAAAAAATAATTCATAGAATTAAAATTATATTCATTTAATAAATATCATATAAATAACTAGTTCTTTAAATATATTATGATAATAATTTATTTTAAGAAAATAAAGGTAACTTTGAAATATATCAATTTTTATTTCATAAAGTAAACATATTAATTTCATATGTATTATGAGTATATAATTTGTTTATATAATATCATTGTGAAATTATATAAATATATACATGTGAAAAATAAATATTTATTGAATAAATATACTTTCATAATATTCTTATTAACTAAAAAAAAATTGGTATATTATATAATAAACATGGGTTTTTATAGTCTTCCAGTGTGATAACCCATACAAAAGATTAACTCCCATTTTTAACCCATATGTAGTGGCTATACATAAATATTACACATAACTATGCACCAAAAAATGAAATTTAAAAACAATAGGTGAGGGTCTCTAGAAAGATTTACAGTTGTGGAAGGGCCATCCATAAAATTCCTAACAAACATAATTTTTTTCCACATGGTTGTTACTTACTATGTAATGATAATTCATCATTAATTAAAGGAAAATAATTTTATATGAATAGTGATGTGTGTTTACAACGAATCATATTGTAGCCTAGAAGAAATCTTGTGCAGATAAAATTCTCAACAAAACTGAAAAACCAAATACAACACACAAAAATAAAAAATATATAATTATTAGGTAGTATTTTGTACAAAAAGGGTATATGATTTTTACAAACTAGTCTACATATAATTTTTTAAACACCTATAAATATATTATTTCACCCATTTTAGTTTTATACTACCTAAGTGAAAGATGATATTTTATTTTTTAATTATTAATATTCATAAATTTCATAAAAATAGATTTCATTATAGAATATAATGTCGGAGTTGGTGGCGTAGAACCAAATAATTTGTAATTTATTCATTAATAAATACCTTATCACATCTTCATTGTTCTTCTGTGTGATAATGCATGTGATAATTTTTTAAGGATAGTTGTTTCATTAAAGGTTCATAGAGAATCCCTGCTATGATGAGAACTTGGAAGTTCCAATGTTCTATGGCAGGATGATGTTATTTGAGGGACACAAATAACATATACTATTAGGGGTGAGGACACATAAAACTTTGAGGCACCTTCTCATGGTGTGAACCCTTGGTAATGTCCAGGAGGATATTATAAGAATGAGGCCCGCTAGTAATAAGTACACATTTCGTTGTGTCATTGTTTGTTCCTATATGTAGATGTGTGTATTGGTCCTTAGACTTTAAGATTTTTATTAATGGGTATAACAACTCATGCACTTAGATGTATTGATGAAAATTGTGACGACACACTGTTCACAATGAGGTAGGATATGTTGGGTGTCTCACGAGTGATATTGCATTAATAGATAATAAGAGAAATGATTTGTCCCTTCTGTTACATAATGGAAGTAGATTTTTCAAGCCCTTTGATAGAATTGATATATCCTAAATAGATCCATGGCCATGGTGAGTAATGGGAAAGTTAAATTCCAGAAATTCAAAGAAAGAATAATAGATCACATGGGTTGATGGCACAAGCATGCAACCAGCTTGATTCGAGATATCATGACAAAGGGATTACATTACATGGTAAGCATTTGTAGAAGGTTACACGTCATTTTGACATTAACTTAATTATATATGTGTTATTTTGCGTGTTCTTAGATGCTAACGAGGGACTTTAGGCAGGCTCCACCTAATACCACTAAGAAAGAGGCATATAGGGTCACACACTAAGTGTGTCCAGGTATCTCAGTTAAAAATTAATTTAATAAGTTAAATAAAGATTATTCCCAACTGTGGTTTAATAATTATTCAAGGATGCCTAATTTCATTTATTTCGACACTAGTTATTCGAGAAAATATATTGTGGGTGAAAAAATATATTTATTAGTGAGTAATGTAGTGATATTTATTTGAGAAATAAATAGTCATTATTCAAGGTCTAATAAATGTAGTTGAGGAAGTTAAGAAAAATGGAAGATAAAAGTACACGCCGTGTATATTAATTTATACATGCTCTGTAGTTTTCTGTGAATTTATGAGAAATAATATTATTTATTTAATTAAAAAATTTAGGTGTAATTCGTTGGGCGCATGTCAAGTAATAATAATAGTCAACTGTTATTATTAGACATGGGGTATTATTAAGAATTAAATGAGATGAATAAATGCTTTCGGGTAATTAATTCATTTTATTATTCTATGTAATTAAGAATAAGAATTATATATTTCTTCTTAGCCTATCCATTTTGAGTGATTTTGTGCACAAAAGATTTGGAAAATCTCTCAACCCAAGAGAGAATTATTTTTCCACCAAGAATGCTCTCAAGCTACAAGAGAGAGATCAACCTCCATCAGATCGATGTGAACGAAGGCAGACATCGCAGGCAAAGGATCTTCTGAGCTATCACATGTAGATCCCTTCAGTGACGTCTAGAGATACGTGGAGCACGTGTGGATCACCACTAGAGGAATCCTAAACATGGATTCTATGACGTATCGATGGATCACATCAGATCGTGACCGGAGACATCAGTGAAAAAATAATTCCATCAAGGTAATTCTTGTCAATTAATTAAATTAATTATAACCAACAAATGATGATCCTCTATATGGTTTTGGGACTCCCCTCTTTCTTTTTCATTCTTCATTATATTCTGAAGATTTGGCATTTTATTATTGTGACAAATCTCAGATTGATCACTGTTAATGCTAAAATTAAAGTTGGGTACACCCACCAACGTGCTTCCGCTGCTCCCGGAACCTACAAGTGGTATCAGATGGAGTCGTATCATTGATCATAATTATTTATTTTTTTATTGGTGATTTACGCATTTAATAACTTAGTTGTTCTAATTCATGTTAATCAATCTTTAAATCTGAATCTCGAGATCTTTTCATCCTCTCTCGTTTCTCATTCACCTTACAGAAATGAATTTTTCTTTTAATTTTGATTAAAATAAAGTATAGGATCTCATCCGAAGGTGCCAAACATTCTTGGTCGTACAACAGTAGAATACACAACATGTATTCGGAAGTACACGCTGTGTGGTCTAGGTTCAATGCACTGGACTGGTCCGCCAAATCAGGCCATGTAAATGGATCATTTCTAAGTCTTTAAGACTCTATGGGTTGACCAGGAATAGGTGGCACACGGTTTCTGGATTACACGCTATGTGGCCCATGGAACATGGCGTGTAGTCCCTTCGGGTTAGGGTTGGACCGTGTACCCCATACAAGGATTTCCCGACTGGAAACAGTGTAACCTGGATACTACAGGGCATGTGTCTCATTGAACACACCGTCTACTCCGAAAATTTCTGAAGTACATCTACACGCCATGTCCCCGGGCGTGTACTTCGGATGGAGGGTGAACAAAATTACACACCATGTAGTCGGAACTACACGCTCTGTAGTTGTAACACCCCGAGATTTTATGAAAAATATTCTTTCTAATGTCTTGTGTTGTACGCTACACCAAAATTATCTTGTGATATACGCAACACCGTATTTTCTTGCAGTATACGCAACACTATTCTTGGCTCCCGTTACACACAATTTAAAGTTCGTTTTGTAGAAACTATTCTATGCAACATTATGTATAGATTTTGTTTAATGTATAAATGAAATAAGTTTTTATTATGTTATACGCAACACCAAATAGAGCTTTCACTACACGCATCCCTGACTTGGCTTGCATTACACGCAATAAAGACCTTCCTCGATAGCGTGTGTAGTATGCAATACCGAGTTTCACTAAACGAGATATTTTTATAATATTATTATGAACTAGTCGTTATGAATAGTAATACTCACTTTTTGAAATTTTATAAATTTCATCTTTCAAAATGGACTTCTTTTTTGGATTCAGAATATCAAAATTAGCTTAGGGTAAAATTTTGTTAATTTTCAGATAACTTTTATATTCTGATGAATAGTGAAAATTACTAAATTTTAATTAAAAACAACTTTTTTAATTGAAATAATTAATAGTGATAAATTATTAATTTGAGTGGTTTTAAAGTATATTTAGAATAGATTTTTACCATTTAATTCAATTTTGTTCGTTGGATGTAATTTCACATTTAAACCAGACATAAACAAGTGTCAATCTTTTGATAGTTATTATCTCTTAAAAACACGCTATTTGTTTTGACGACGGGAATTAATTTTTAAATTAATTAATGCAAATGATATGTTTTGAATTTGTTAAAATAGAAATTATTTTTGAATTCATAATATCAAATATATCTTAGGCCTAATTTTTGGTATTTTTCTCGAAACTTTCATATTTTGAAGAATAGTGAAACCACTAAGTGGTAGTTAAAAAAACTGAATTTTTCATAAAACATAATTTTACCGCTTCTATGAGTGGAATTTTGAAAATCCGAGAGAAACGGTTAATATCAAGGACTAAAATTTGGTTCAATGAGATGAAAATATTTTTTGGTAAATAGTAACTTTTTACTTTTTTTTCCACGGTTAAAAGTAAATAGGGTAATTAAGGGTAAAAGTGTTTTTATTATTACCCTAAAACATGTCCTAATTTTATTTTATAAGGGTAATTAGACCAAAAACAACCTTAGTAATAAAATATTACCATTTAGGCCCACTTGGATTAGATTAGGACATTTATTATTAATTTATTTAAAGAAGGGTTAAAATAGTTAAAATCAAAGTTTAATAAATAAATAATTTTTAATATATGCTTATACATAAGATAAATTCGACTATAAATATTCATTAGAAAGATAAAAATATTTCCTACATAATGGTATTTTATTTTTAATTTTTATACTTAAAATAATTTAATTTATTTAGGACACAATGATGATGCAGTAATTATCTTATTAATGAAATATTGACATAATTGATGTTATAAATACTTAAATAAATGTAATTTGAGACTTTTTATGAATTAAAATAATTTTCTATGTTAATATGACATGTTAGTATTTATTTAATTAACTTTTATAGAACTAATCATTCTGTTATTATTTTCACAAAAATCAATTACCAAATAGTGTCAAAATTGACATAAAATAGTTTTTAAAAAAATAATATATTATTAATTGTTATTATATTCCTAAAAATATAGGGTTAGCCCATGATACATATATCATGATAGTTGTATCATTAATGGAACACTTGGGTGTCTCTTGGATGTATATGGTAGGTTTATTAACTATATAATATAAAAATACAAAGTGACATGGTAAATGTCAATCTAATTAACTAAGAGTTAAAACTAAAAGATAAGGTTAATATAATGACCTAAACTTGTCTAAATTATATTTTATCAGAGGATTTCGACCCATCACCACCTTATCTTCGAAATATATCAATTTGGAGCTATTAAAAACCGAATATTACTTTATAATAAAATAATATTTTTAGTTTTTCCCAAGGTGCCCCTATCCTCCCTTATAAAAGGGCACCTCCTCCCTCTCTTCCTCACACCACTTTGAGCCTTCAATCTCTGCCAAACCCTGCCAAATTATCTTCTCCACTTCCCTAGAAAAATCCTAGAGGTCCTGGTCTTCTTTAAAGACCAATTTTAGTGCCCTAAGAGGAGGTCTCAAAGACGAACTTCAAAGAAGAGGTAATGTCTGTTACCGATTCTTTCAACTTTATTTCTTCTTACACTTCTTCTTATTTAGTTGTTTCATTATGAAGTGATAACATAAGTATCACTAATATACTGATATTTTATTATAAGTATGAAACAACCCTATTTCACCATCTAACCATCCTATGGAAAATGAAATCACTGCGCGTGCGTACGTACGGAATATCGTCTCCACGTCGTGGTGTAATCTATTTTCCACCACCACCTTACTTGGATGGGTATAATGGTGAAAGTAATGAATATATATGATTATTTTAAAGTGATATTGATTATGTAATATTATACATACACTTTAATACAATTCCACGATCATGGGAATGATATCATCGCTTGTGCGTACGTACGGAATACCGTCTCCACGACGCGATGAGATTCACGCTCCATGATAACCATTCAAGAATGATTGTAAAGTATATATAATAATTAATCATGAAATATATGACATAATAATGATACTGGATTTATGTATATATATATTTATGTCATCTACATAATTCCATTCAATTCAATAAGGAAACGAAAACAGCGTTCATGCGTACGTACGCCCTACCGTCTCCATGAACGGTGTATTTCTTTCCATTTATCGATCCATTATATATATGTATATTCTGAATATATGTTACATATAAATCATTTTTTACATTCTGGATGTAATTAATCATGATCTAGTTAATCATATGATTAATTACAAGTTAAAACACGAACGACAAATGAAACAATTTTACCCAAAATGCTACTTTAACATTGAATTTACAAAAGAACGGGTAATATAAAGTCATAGGTGAAACATATATGATATAATATCAATGAATATGATTATGTAATAAGGCAATTACATTATTTAAATCATTATACATGAGGTTCAAATCTATACGAATCATATCGGACCTAAGGTAAGGGATAATTTTGTAAATTTCATTTTTATCTGAGATTGCTTATAAGTAAGTATTTACGGGGGTTATTGTTATCATCTGTGTCCATGTTTTCTAAAAGGTTTTTTATGTATGTTTAATGTCATTTTTACCCATTTTGACTTTTACTACATGGTATTTAAGTAATCTTTCTTTTTTTTATGTTACGAGGTACTTTTTGACATTTCTGACAAAAGTACGAGGAGAATGTTTTTTTAACATATACGACATGAAAGGATTTTTACGGTCTTATAAAGACTTATTTTCATGATGCTTCCTCGAAAATATTTCATGACTATTTTAAACAAAATCTCTTTCTTTTAAAATTGCATGACGTTTTGTGAAAAGAAATTGATTTTCAAGAATAAAGGATATTTTCCTCAAGAATTCATTTCAAGTGTTTTATCAAAACCTTTTTCCATCTAAGATGAAATTATTTCATATGTGTATGTTTCAAGTATAATGTCTCTATGATTTACATGGTTACACTTTTCTTATTGTTAAAAGATGTCCATTTCTTTTATATGGATTATGTGATGATGGAATGATATTTATCAAACCTATTTTATTCTTTGGGTTATGATGAATGATTTATGTTTATGTTGTGGCACAAGTAAGAATGATTTCATTATGAGATGGGTGGGAATTATATATCCCTCCAATGCATTGGGTAAAGATTTATATCTCATGAGATAGACATGGCTGGAATGGTAAGTTAATCTAGTTCAGTATTACAGGACTGGAATGAAGAGTGAACTCGATTCAGAAAGGGACTTTGTCCACTAAGATGGTCTTGGTAGCAATGCCTTGGCTACTATGGAAATAATTACATGTGCTTAATGGATGCCACAATTACATGTTTTATTCCCATGCTATTTTATCATGATTTATGTTCCATTATGATCTATGCCTTATGTACTTCCATGTTTTATTTCGTTGCTCAAGATTTTGATGTTTAAACATTATGTTCATGTTTTTAAGTTCAAATATATATGGTACATTTTATTTTATCCAAGCTTACCCTTATTGAGCATTTGAGCTCACCCTTTTTATGTTTTATTTTCCCCCAGGATTAAAAGAAAGGTTTTAGTTAAGGAAACAAAAAATGGAAGATCTTTATGGGAGATTTTGAAGATCTTTCACTACGATTAGAAGATTACGTTCCAAGTTTCCAAAGACACTAAACTATTATAGTCCTTGTGTGTATTTTTTTGTTATGTATTAAGTATTCTGAAAAAGTTATGTAATATCTATGTACGTCAAGCTTTGGGTCTCTACAATTGGTATCAGAGGAAAGGTTTAGTTAACCTTTGGAAACTATGATGCGAAAACTACAGTGAGATCCCAAGAGATATTTCTAAGGTATGTCTAGGGATGTTCCTAAGGTTAAGTATACGTATAGGTTATAGTCCTAGAATTACGCTAATGATCTTAGAATTAAACCTAAGATGTTAGATATTGAAGTTACTCCCCCTTTATTGTGATTTTTTCCTCTCACACTATTCTTTTTGGGTTTTAGAAAATGGATGGAAACAAGATGATTCATGATAATGGAGGATATGATTGACAATAGAATGATATTATTCATGAGAAACCAAATGAAATGGGATTTGGAAGTCCAAACATCATTATTATGCCGAATTAGCAATCTCATAATATGATCAATAAACTCAAATTTGGTAAGTTTCCTGACTCAGCTAATAGGAGAAAGATGGAGTTTCATGATGATCATAGAAGAAAGAAAGTTCAATTTCCCCTATGTAAATCATGTGGGAAGAGGAATCAAGGAGAATGTTTCAAAGGAACTGGAATATGCTTTGGGTGTGGAAAAGAAGGACACAAAGCCAGTAAGTGCAAAGGAAAAGGTTTAGTGAACACCATGGATTAGGATAATGGTATTTCTACGACATCAACAATGGTTAAATGTTTTAAATGTGGAATGTACGGGCATTATGCAAACCAATTCCCTAAGGGAAAGTCTCATGAAGAGAATCAGTATGGTCGTATGGGTAGTATTTATGTTGATGATGATGAAGAGACAACAAATGATATGTGAGATGAAAGAATTGTTGAATCTCGGTCAATGGTTTAAGAAGTTAGTGGAATGATTACATGTTTATCAAGTGTAATGTTGTATAAGTAATCTCATGGTACTATGGAATAAAGAGACATCTAAGGATTGTTACACTGTTGTCTTTCCTTATGTTTTGAAAGTGTATGATGAATGGTACCAGTAACCATGAAAGGTTATTCAGATATTTTTGGAAAGTAGATGATATGCGCATAATGAAAGGGTAAGGAGAAAATTAAATGTTTGATGGTATTCATGAGCTCATGACTGATACAAGGACTAAGTGATATTATGGTTTGAGTATATATAATTTTTGGGATTTTGGTGTTTGGAAAGTGTTAAAATTTAACAACATTCATGTTTTCACTAATGTTCAATGGGTATTCATTCTTCAAGAGAATACATGATTAAGGTATTCACATGTTTTTAATTTGACTAAAAAGATATATCTTATGATATGTGGGGGATAAATGATGGCATTCACATGATTGTTATGTGACAGTTCAAGTAATCATTTTCTTTATACTATGAGCTTGCACCAAAGTATTTTAGATAAGCCTAATGATTTGAATGGATTATGTTGGACATAAGTTAGTTTGATATTATTGATGGGATGTTATAGTAATGTAGTTTTAGAAAAAAGGAAAACCTGCAGGATGGGTGACAACCCACCACGTCGGACAAGGCTGTGGGAATCGAACCCACAACTGAAGTGCGACAGGCCTTTATCGCCTACCACTGGCCTACAGGAAGTCCCTGTTTAGTAGAAACTAATTTTATTATATTAATCAGTATGATATATGAAGTATAAGTCCATTTTAGGAACCATATATGATTAATCTCACTATAGATGGACTTATGTATATTTAATAACTTTTTCTAACCTTTTGTTTGAGACAGATGGAATGACCTTTCATTCTATGACATGATCTGCTAACACTTCACGAATAACAAATTCAACTTCAATTATTTATGGGATGAAGTGTAAATTGTTCAAGGCATGAACAACAGTGAGATTGTACCAAAATAAAGTATGTATTTATTCTAATTCAAATTCTTCAACTTTAGGGAAATGATCTTGACAATCAAAAAAGTTGTCCTAGTGCCCTTATATCCGATTAATCAGATGGTACCTTAGATCATCACAAATTTATAGCTTTGTGATTGTTGGATTTTTCATAGCCGTGTTCTCTACCACTCTCCATCAGAACTTGATGGTTAGATTTTTCTTCCATATCCATATTTTCACCTATGTTCTCCTACGTGGAAACCCAGTGATGAGTTAATTTGGGTAACCATTACATTTCATACTATAGTTTTTTTAAGCCAAGTTTTAGTATTCCTTTTTAAGATGTGGGTTTCTATGAAAGAAACTCTCGTGTAATAAACCATTTATAACCCCGACGAATTTCGAGGGAGAAATTCATTTTAAGGGGGGTAGAATGTAACACCTGAAGATTTTATGAAAAATATTCTTTTTAATGTCTTGTGTTGTACGCTACACCAAAATTATCTTTTGATATACGCAATGCCGTATTTGCTTGCAGTATACGCAACACTATTCTTGGCTCACGTTACACACAATTTCAAGTTCGTTTTGTAGAAACTATTCTACGCAACATTATGTATAGATTTTGTTTAATGTATAAATGAAATAAGTTTTGATTGTGTTATACGCAAAACCAAATAGATCTTTCACTACACGCATCCCTGACTTGGATTGCATTACACGCAATAAAGACCTCCCTCGATAGCGTGTGTAGTACGCAATACAGAGTTTTACTAAACGAGATATTATTATAATATTATTATGAACTAGCCGTTATGAATAGTAATACCCACTTTTTGAAATTTTATAAATTTTATCTTTCAAAATGGACTTCATTTTTGGATTCGGAATATCGAAATTAGATTAGGGTGAAATTTTGTTACTTTTCGGATAACTTTCATATTCAGATGAATAGTGAAAATTACTAGATTGTAATTAAAAACAACTTTTTTAATCGAAATAATTAATAGTGATAAATTATTAATTTTAGTGGTTTTAAAGTATATTTAGAATATATTTTTACCATTTAATACAATGTTGTTCGTTGGATGTAATTTCACATTTAAACCAGACCTAAACAAGTGTCAATCTTTTGATAGTTATTATCTCTTAAAAACACGCTATTTGTTTTGACGACGAGAATTGATTTTTAAATTAACTAATGCAAATGATTTGTTTTGAATTTGGTAAAATATATATAATTTTTTAATTCATCATATCAAATATATCTTAAGCCTAATTTTTGGTATTTTTCTGGAAACTTTCAATTTTTGATGAATAGTGAAACCACTAAGTGGTAGTTAAAAAAACTGAATTTTTCATAAAACATAATTTTACCGCATCTATGAGTGGGATTTCAAAAATCCAAGAGACACGGTTAATATCAAGGACTAAAATCTGGTTCAATGAGATGAAAATATTTTTTGGTGAATAGTAACTTTTTACTTTTTTTACCACGGTTAAAAGTAAATAGGGTAATTAAGGGTAAAAGTGTTATTATTATAACCCTAACACATGTCCTAATTCTATTGGATAAGTTTAATTCGACCAAAAACAACCTTAGGAATAAAATATGACCATTTATTCCCACTTGGATTAGATTAGGACATTTATTATTAATTTATTTAAAGAAGGGTTAAAATAGTTAAAATCAAAGTTTAATAACTAAATAATTTTTAATATAGGATTATACATAAGATATTCGACTATAAATATTAATTTAAAATCTAAAAATCTTTCCTACATAATTGTATCTTATTTTAAATTTTTAGACTTAAAATAATTTAATTTATTTATGACACATTGATGATGCAGTAATTATCTTATTAATGAAATATTGACATAATTGATGTTAGAAATACCGAAATAAATGTAATTTGAGACTTTTTATGATTTAAAAAAAAATTATATGTTAATATGACATGTTAGAATTGATTTAATTAACTTTGTTAGAACTAATCATTCTGTTATGATTTTCATAAAAAATAATTACCAAATAGTGTCAAAATTGACATAAAATAGTTTTTAAAACAAATATTATATTACTAATTGTTATTATATTCCTAAAAATATAAGGTTCGGACACGATACTATATAATGATAGGTGTATCATTAATGGACCACTTGGGGGTCTCTTGGATGTATATGGTAAGTTTATTAACTATATAATATAAAAATACAAAGTGATGTGGTAAATGTCAATCTAATTTACTAAGAGTTAAAACTAAAAGATAAGGTTAATATAATGACCTAAACTTGTCTAAATTATATTGGATGAGATTATTTCGACCCATACCCCCCTTAGATTCTAAATATATCAATTTTGAGCAATTAAAAACCGAATATGACTTTATAATAAAATAATATTTTTAGTTTTTCCAAAGGTGCCCCTCTCCTCCCTTATAAAAGGGCACCTCCACCCTCTCTTCCTCACACCACTTTGAGCCTTAAATCTCGTCCAACTCCTTCCAAATTCTCTTCTCCACTTCCCTAGAAACATCCTAGAGGTCTTGGGCTTCTTCAAAGACCAATTTTATTGCCCTAAGAGGTGGTCTCAAAGAGGCACTTCAAAGAAGAGGTAATGTCCGTTACCGATTCTTTCAACTTTATTTCTTCTTCCACTTATTCTTATTTTGTTGTTACATTATGAAGTGATAACATCAGTATCACTCATATAATGATATGTTATTATATGTATGAAACAACCCTATTTCACCATATATCCATCCTACAGAAAACGATATCACCGCGCGTGCGTACGTACGGAATACCGTCTCCACACCGTGGTGTAAACTATTTTCCACCACCACCTTACTTGGATGGGTATAATGGTGAAAGTAATGAATATATATTATTATTTTAAAGTTATATTGATTCTGTAATATTATACATACACTTTAATACAATTCTGCGATCATGGGAATGATATCATCGCTTGTGCGTACGTACGGAATACCGTCTCCACGACGCGATGAGATTCACTCTCCATGATAATCATTAAAGAATGATTATAAAGTATATATAATAAGTAATCATGAAATATATGAAATAATAATGCTACTGGATTTATTTATATATATATATTTATTTCATCTACTTAATTCCATGTAATTCAATAAGGAAACGAAAACAGCGTTCATGCGTACGTACGACCTACCGTCTCCATGAATGGTGTATTTCTTTCCATTTATTGATCCATTATATATATGTATATTATAAATATATATTATATATAAATAATGTTTTAAATTCTGGATGTAAGTAATCATGATCTAAGTAATCATATGAATAATTACAAGTTAAAACACGAACGACAAATGAAACGATTTTACCCAAAACGCTACTTTAACATGGAATTTACAAAAGAACGGGTAATATAAAGTCATAAGTGAAACATATATGATATCATAACAATGAATATGATTATGTAATAAGTCAATGACATTATTTAAATCATTATACAGGAGCTTCAGATCCATACGAAGCATATCAGACCTTAGGTAAGGGATAATTTTGCAAATCTCATTTTTATCCGAGATTGCTTATACGTAAGTATTTACTGGGGTTATTGTTATCATCTGTGTCCATGTTTTATAAAAGGGTTTTTATGCATGTTTAATGTCATTTTTACCTATTTTTACTTTTACTACATGGTATGTAAGGAATCTTTCTTTTTTTATGTTACGAGGTACTTTTTTACATTTCCGACAAAAGTACGAGGAGAATGTTTTTTAACGTATACGGCATGAAAGAATTTTTATGGTTTTATAAAGACTTATTTTCATGAAGCTTACTCTAAAATATTTCATGACTATTTTAAACAAAATATCTTTCTTTTAAAATTGAATGACATTTTGTGAAAAGAAATTGATTTTGAAGAAGAAAGGATATTTTCCTTAAGAATTCATTTCAAGTGTTTTATCAAAACCATTTTCCATCTAAGATGACATTATTTCATATGTGTATGTTTCAAGTATAATGTATCTATGATTTACATGGTTTCACTTTTCTTATTATTAAATGATGTCCATTTCTTTTATATGGATTATGTGATGATGGAATGATGTTTATGAAACCCATTTTATTCTTTGGGTTATGATGAATGATTTATGTTTATGTTGTGGCAGAAGTAAGAATGATTTCATTATGAGATGGGTGGGACCTATATCTCCCTCCAATGCATTGGGTAAAGATTTATATCTCATGAGATAGGCATGGCTGGAATGGTAAGTTAATATGGTTCAGTATTACAAGACTGGAATGAGGAGTGAACTCGATTCAGAAAGCGACTTTGTCCACTAAGATGGTCTTGGCACCAATGCCTTGGCTACTATGGAAATCATTACATGTTCTTAATGGATTCCACAATTACATGTTTTATTCCCATGCTATTTTATCATGATTTATGTTCCATTATGATCTATGCCTTATTTACTTCCATGTTTTATGTCTTTGCACAAGATTTTGATGTTTAAACATTATGTTCATGTTTTTAAGTTCAAATGTATATGGTATGTTTTATTTTATCCAATCTTACCCTTACTGAGCATTTGAGATCACCCTTTTTATGTTTTATTTTCCCCCAGGATTAAAAGAAAGGTTTTAGGTAAGGAAACAAAAAATGGAAGATCTTTATGGGAAATGTTGAAGATCTTTCACTACGATTAGAAGATTACGTTCCAAGTTTCCAAATACACTAAACTATTACGGTCCTTGTGTGTCTATTTTTGTTATGTATTAAGTATTCCGCAAAAGTAATGTAATATCTATGTACGTCAAGCTTCGGGTCTCTACAGTAGTCATCCAAATTACGCATATTTATTTAAATTTATTGTTATATTATAAAAACCATTAAGATGTGTACTATAGTGCAGGTGTAAAGATGAGGCACAACACGTGATAGGTGTTATATATATATATATATATATTTAATTTAACATTTGTGTAATGCTCATTTCTACTCATTGTGGGGTTATGAATAAGAATTCACCAAGTTTCCTCCAAGGTAAAAGTTACATACAAAGATAATTTTAAATAAATTTATTTGTTTAAAATTATGATGGATGATAATCTCAAGGAAATTCAGAAAAGGGTTTAAGATAAAAGGATTGATTAATTAAAGATAATTAATTTATTTGAGTGTGATTTATCTTAAACAAGAATTATTAAAGAATTGAATGCTAGTTTTATTTGTGTGTAAATATCTTTTCATGCATGGATGATCATGAACTAGACCAAGACTTTTGTATGGGAATGGTTTCTTTTAATTTATTTATTTAAATTACATTTGTTGTCCTGCGAGCCTTATCCTCATTAATATCTAGGGCCCACGCACCTAGGTTTTCTTTTATGTAAAACCCCACTTTACCCCTCACCTTCATGTGAGATAATAGCATATGTAATGGATAGAGCTCCCAAGATAGTGGAGGTGGATCAAGTTAGAACCCAATGTGAAACCAATCCAAGAAGATACAAAGGTGGACAGGTGGAAAGTTGTAAACATGAAACCAAAAGGTTCCAGGTATTTCTCCCTTAGGTCTTGGGTTAATTTATCAACAGTTAGATAATCTAACCAATATTACAAGCTCATGATCATACCATTAATTTTATTTATGTCAATTGCATGGTTTATTTATTGGGGGTGTGTTTTCACGATCCAACAGTTAATGAAATAACAAGCATGCAATATGGAACTAAAATAAGACTGGATTATACATAAAATATTATCTTAGACATGGTTAGTCACCTAAGTATAAACCACTTAATATTAACAAGCATGTAATAAAAGATAATAAAATGGAAATTTAGGTATAAGGATAAAATCCCTCAAAGAAATATTAAGTAATTATAGCCTTCCATAATCATAGTTAGAATCGAACCATAGTTCAAAGTGCTTGACCAACCCTAGTTGGGGTGATTTCAATTATAAGGGAATTCTAGTTCAAGGTTTTGGGTTGACATGACTTGGTTCACATCAAGGGTTGACTGCCATAGCAGGACTTAGTGTGACCAAGAGGCAAAGGTTGACGAAATACAAAATAAAAGGATTTTCGGATTGGGGAGTCCACTCAACGGATCAAGTAGCTATGAGTTAATGCAGTTGGAATTTGAAATAACTACCTAAAGCCCTTCAAGTTTCTTGACAAATCCTAGTTGGTGTAATGCTAAGGGAAATATGGATCCTTGCCACTAAAATATTCCGACAACAGAATATTCTGAAGTCATTGATGAGGGCTATTGGATTTCGATAAAATAGTGGGAGACTAATAGGTATTAATTTATTTATTTGTCTTAGTTTTATCATAATAAAGTACTAAACCTTTTCTCATATTAATTTTTAGAAACGAAAAGAAAATGACTTCAACCAGATCATTGCAAACCATACTTGATAGTAAAACCTTCTCACCGGCACCAATTTCCAAGAGTGGCAGAGGCGTTTACACGTCATCCTTCGCCACGAGAGGAAATGGTATGTGCTGGAAGAACCTATTCCAGTTGCGCTTGGGAAAGAGGACAATGATGAGGAACAATCTCTCTCTATGAAAAAAATGGATGATGCAAAAGTTGTCCAATGTTTCATGCTATCGGTCATGTATAATGAGCTCTTGAAGCAACATAAAATCAAGGATGTGTATAGCATGATGTCTCACCTTAAGGATCTCTACCAAGAGAAGGCGTGACTAGAGAGATATGAGATATCCAATTATTTGCTTACAACTAAGCTTGGAGATTCTGCGCCAGTTGGGCCTCATGTAGTCAAGCTTATTGGCTACATTAAACGCTTGAACATCTTAGGGATTAAGTTCCCAGATGGGTTGTGTACAGATCTCATCCTATCATCACTGCCCAAGACTTTCTCTAACTTTATTGTCAACTATAACATGAGAAAAAATGATAAGAGTCTATCAAAACATCTAACCATAATTTTCTAGGTAGATAAGGACATGGGGCGTGACAAACCCACAGTCATTATGGTGAATAAGAAAAGGAAGGACAGGGTAAAGGGGCCAAGGACTTATAAACAGTCTAAATCCCCCAAGCATCATCCCTCCTAAAAGGGGAAGATCCAGAGGTAGGGTAAGGAATATGAGGTGATATATTTTTCATGTGGCAAACAAGGCCACTGAAAGTGCAAATACACCCAAAATCATGGTGATGCTAAAGGTGTGTTCGTTATAGAGTGTAATATTTCCATTTATACACATTGGGTACTAGATATATCTTGTGGGGCCCACATCTGTATTCAAATGTAGGAAGCAAGTAGATTTAGAAATATTGCTAGAGGATAGGTGGATATTTGATCTGCCAATGGTGTGAGGCTGGCTGTGTTATCCATTAGATATTACCACCTCTCATTTCCAACTAGGATTATTTTGGTTTTACATAACTATTATTATGTGCCTAGTGTAACCAAAAACATAATTTCAATATCATGTTTGGATATGGATGGATTTATTTTCTTTTTTGGGAATAAGGGTTTCTTATTTTATAATAACAATGTATGTTATGGTATGGCACATTTAAATAATGGTTTATATGTATTAAATTATGAAAACCAAGTGTTCGCAATTGATAACAAAACAAACTCACATGAACCATACATCACCCAGTTATGCCATCACCGTCTCGGTCATGTAAATGAGAAACTCATGAAAAAGATCTGCTAAGATGGCTATTTAGACTCTACGAAGCTAAAACCACTTGATAGATGTCATTATTGTTTATAAGGTAAAATGACCAAGCTTCCTTTTGGTGGACAGGGTGAAAGGGCCACAGAGCTTCTAGGATTGGTGCACATGGATGTGTGTATACCATTTCCAGTAGAAGCTAGAGGTGGATATTCTTACTTCATTACTTTTACTTATGCTTTAAGTAGATATGGATATGCCTAGTTAATGAGGTAAAAGTCATAATCCTTAGAGAAATTTATAGAATTCAATAATGAAGTATAGAATCAACTTGTTAAGAATATAAAAAAGCTTTGATTGGATCGAGGTGGGGAATATATGAACCAAGATTTCATCGATCTTTTACAGGAGTTTGGGATTCTATCTCAGCTCACTCCTCCTTATACACCATAGTGGAATGGTGTTAGTGAAAGGAGGAACCGCACCTTTTTGGACATGGTGAGGTCAATAATGAGACATGCTAGTCTTCCATTATCCTTTTGGGGATATACATTACAAACTGCGGCATACACATTAAATCGAGTACCAGCTAAAGTGGAAAATGGAATTTCCTCCAAGTTATGGAATGGAAATAAATACATTTTGTCATACACATGTGTATGGGGATGCAAGGAATTTGTTAAGGCCTTCTCAAGAAACAAACTAGCACACCAGGGCATGAAGTGTATCTTTATAGGATATCATAAGGAAACGAAAGGATATTACCTATATAACCCTTCAGACAAGAAAGTGATTGTCGCCAGAAAAGACATCTATCTTGAGAGGGATCACATCCTTAAAAATGATAGTGTGACCAAGATTTAATTCAATGAAGATGATGCTTAAGATACATAGGAATTGGTACAGTAATAAGTTTCACAAGTCCCCATCGAAGAGGTTCCAGAAACACAAGTACTGTGTAGAATCTCAAGAGAAGTAAGAGAACAATAGAGATTTGGTTTCTTAGTAACTAAGGATGGTGAATCATTATTGTTGGACAATGATGAACCTCTCTCCTTCAAGGAAGAAGTAGAAATCTCAGAAGCTACAAGATGGATAAAAGCTATGAATTCTGAGATGGATTCCATGTATTGGAACCATGTCTGTGTTTGGGTCTATGATCCAGTTGATGTAAAGCTTGTTGGATGCAAATGGGTATTCAAGAAAAAACTGGACATGGAAGGTCAAGTTAGCACCTATAAAACAAGGCTAGTGGCTAAAGGATTCAAATAGCATCAAGGAATTGACTATGATGAAACCTTCTCGCTAGTTTCCATGTTTAAATCCATAAGAATCATACTTGCCAAAGCAGCTTACCATAACTACGATATTTGGAAAATGGATGTCAAATGTAATGCCCCTACCCCAGAAGCACAGATTCAGTGCATTATTATGTATCATTGGCATGATCAAAAAAGATCAAGTCTCGAAAGACCGATTAGTTTAGTAGCCTTGTAAGTACTAGATACATTCATAAGGTTTACATTACATCAAAAAATGTAAAACTACAACAACATTGTTTCCATAGACAACACTGAGATCCCATAGACTATCCCTACAGGTCAGTCATAATATACCTCTTTTCATTCTGGGAAAAATAAAACATAGAAAGGGGTGAGCTCAAATTATCAGTAAGGATAAAAATATAGCAAAATATTTCATAAATAAGCATAAACATTTAAGGAAATGTATAAAACTAAAACATAATCTTTTAAAACATAAACTTCATCATAATATATAAAATATAAATCTAAATAATTTCATTTAATTACTCACATGGATATTCT
Organism: Viscum album; assembly: GCA_963277665.1. NCBI lineage: Eukaryota > Viridiplantae > Streptophyta > Magnoliopsida > Santalales > Viscaceae > Viscum > Viscum album. Next base: position 1,990,240,920 of record OY728152.1, read on the forward strand.
ACTAGTCGAATAATCACATTCAATATCAATAGCCACTATTATAATGATGGAATGCATAATGCCAGACTTTTATAACCACATAGTCAAGGCCTTGTGCCAAGACTACAAATAAGATTTTGTCAAGGCCTTCTTCCAAGACACTAGTTTTTCTCGTGATACCTACCAATGCATCGAGGAGCTATAGCAGGCTCCACCCGTCACTTACTAAGTCCAACGCATTTTTCATATGAAAAGGTTTAAACATAACATAAACATTAGTATTAAAACTAGCATACGAAATGTCAATATATTATCCATAAAACATGAATGGTATAAAAATAACACATCCACAGTCAAAAATATCACAAAACATTCAATACAATATGGATTTTTTGTATCATAATAAATCCACCTCGATCAAGAATAATATCCAGTAAAAGATGTTGACATTGTTCAAAATGAACAGTAAAACTCTTTGAGAAAAATATCCATTTTTCATGAAATCATTTCAAAATTCACACAATTTATAAATGAAGTCATTTAAAATATATTTTTGAATCAAAGTGTACCATACCACTTTGAAACTTTTTAATGGAATTAATATTTTAAAACATTCATGACAATATATATAAATCCTTAAAACCATTTTGAAAACAAGGACATTATTGGGAAAGGTTTAGAAGAATAAATATTTATAACATTTAAAATAATGTTTTAGAAAAAATTCCCTTAAAATAAATCCATATTAAAACTCTTTAATGAAACATGGACATGGATAATGAATATTTCCCAGTAGACACTTATATAAAAACAACCTCGAAAAATAAAGAGATTGTAAAATTAACCCTTACCTTCTACTTTTCCTTGGTCGAGGGTAGTTTAACCTCCTGTATAATGGTAAAATAATTGTTATTTAATTATAAAATAATCATACACATTAATATGATATCATATATGATCACTTAACATTGATTTGTTAATAATATCTTAGTATTATCATTGTTTCAGGTGTTAACAGATTCTTTTTCCTTTATATTCTTTGTTATGTGAGTCATATTTGTTATGGATGGGATGTATCTTATTAATATACAGAATTATATAAAGTCTTTAAACATTATTTTTAATCATCAAATGAAAATTATTCTTGAATGGATGCGATGGGGAATGAATCTCATCGCGTTTGTGGAGACATTAATCTGTACGTACGCACGGGCAAAAATATCATTCTTTTGATATTAAAATAATATATAATTTGATGGTATATCATATATACAGAATCATTATAATTTTATATTTATTATTTACATCAATTACACATCATTATTATACCCATCCAAATAATAATGTATTAAATAACAATTACACCATGACGTGGAGATTGTAAGCTATACGTACGCACGTATGGTGACATGTCATTCAAAGAATGGATAGAATAATGAATATGGTTGTACCATATTTATAATAACATCAAAGTATATAGAAGATACTGGATTTATTATTTTATAATGGAAACAACAAAGAAATAAGAAGTGGAAGAAGAAAGAAACTTGAAAGAGGTGATGAAATGTTTACCTCTTCTTCTGGTTCTTCCTTTTAATTTGATAAAAAGGGATCCTTAGGTTGACTTTCTGACTAAAGGAAGGAATTTAAGATGAAGGGACTATATTGGATAGGATATTTGGGTAGAGTTTGGCCGAGCCAAATGGCTTTGAAGGGGTGAATTTGAGGTAAGGGGGGGTTCTGTTTTATAAGAGGGGTGAGGGGAACCTTAGGAAAAGCTAGAAATGTTATTTTATAATAAAATAATTTTCGGTTTATAATGTCTCCAAAACTAATTATTTAAAGGATAAGGTGGTTATGGGTTGAAAACTACTCATCCAATATGTTTTAGACAGGTTTGGGTCACTATATTAACCTTGTCTTTTAGATTTAACTCTTAGTTAAATAGTTTGACATTTACCATGTCTCTTTGTATTTTTATATTATATGGTTAATAAAATTACTATATACTTCCAAGAGAACCCTAAGAGGTTAATTAATGATATACCTATCATTATATAAGTCTTTTTTCCTAACCTTAGATTTTTATGAATATAATATCAATTAATAATATAACATTTATTTTAAAAACTCTTTTATGTCAACTTTGATACTATTTGGTATTTTGTTTTTGCTAAATTCATAACAGCATTATTACATCGAAAACAATTCATCTAACAAACCATAATATGTCATATTAACTTATAAAATTAGTTCAATTCATAAAAAAGTCTCAAATTACATTTATTTTGATATTTATAATATCAATTATTTTAATCTTTCATTAACACGGTAATTACTGCATCATCATTATGTCATAAATAAATTTAATTATTTAAGGTATAAAAAATATAAATAAAATACCATTATATAAGAAATCATTTTATATTTCTAATGAATATTTATATTCTAATTTATCTTATGTATAACCCTATATTAAAAATGGTTTATTTATTAAACTTTGAATTTAACACTTATAACTCTTCTTTAAATTAAATAATAATAAATGTCCTAATCTAATCCAAGAAAACCTAAAGGATCATATTTTATTCATAAGGTTGTTTTTGGTCAAATTAGACTTATCCAATAGAATTAGTACATGTTTTAGGGTAATAATAATATCATTTTTCCTTAATTTCCCTATTTACTTTTAACCGTGGTAAATAAAACTAAAAAAGTTACAATTCACCAAAAATTATTTTCATCTTATTGAACCAAATTTTAGTTACTGATATCAATCGTGTATCTTTTTTTTTTGAAATTCAACTCACATAAGCGGTAAAATAATGTTTTATGTAAATTTTAAATTCTCCTAGGAGGTGGGTAAAAGACGGTAAAAAGTGCAATAAAATTTTTATATATCTAAAATAATTATAAACTGACTCCAATGAATTAAATTGAACTTATATAGGTATTATGTATCTATTTTGACCTAAAAAAATTTAAATAAAATAAGTAATTATTTAAATAAAAAGTCTTTTTTAAACAATTACTCAGTGTCTTTCACTATTCATCAAAAATTGAAAGTTTTCAGAAAAATAACAAAATTTCACCCTAATATAATTTTGATATTCTGAATTCAAAAATTAGTTCTATTTTACCAAATTAAAAATATAGAAGTTTCATATATCAATTTAAAATTAATTCCTGTTCTCAAAACCAAAAAACATGTTTTTAAGAAATAATAAATAACAAAAGATTGATACTTGTTTAGGTTCAATTTCAAAGTGAAATTATTTCCAATAAATAAAACTGGATTTAATGGTAAAAACATATTCTATTTATACTTCCAAACCAATAAAATGTATAATTTAACACTACAAATTATTTTGATTTAAAATGTTGTTTTCAGTTATAATATAGTACTTTTCACTATTCACCCAAATATGAAAGTTAATAGAAAAACACCAAAAATTTATTGAATCTAAATTCTTATGTTCTGATTCTAAATAATTAGTTTATTTTGTCAAACTGAATATATAAAAGTTTCAAATATTGGATTTAAAAAAGGTTTCTTTATTAAAATGTGGTAAAATTTCATTTTAAAAAAATACTTCTTTTATCTGGAGAAAATAAATTTGTTTTTTCATTATGTCTAAGAAACTCATAATATGGATTCTAAAATTTTAAGGATTATATAATGTTCAAAAATTTAGTTAATACTATTCATGACCTCTTTTGAATGGCTATTTTTGTAAGTCGGGGTGCACTCGAACTCGGTGTTGTGTGTAGTGCAAGTTATTGAATTACTTTGAATAAATAACGTACTATTAAATCTTGGGGTGTCACACTCTTCCCTCATTCAATAAATTGCGTCCTCACAATTTGAAATTGTTCTTCTAAAATAAAAGGTTGAAAATAGAAAATACCTTTGTGGGAAACCCCACATCAGAAATTGGGTTAATAAAATTTAGTCTTAATAAGAGGAAAAGGGGAATGAAAAAGTCACCACCAAATTATGATCTCGATTAAGAGAACATTGGTGGAAATTAGAGAGACATTATTGGAGTAAAAACGTAAATATTTATAGGGATTTATTGAGGTCATCAGTCACAAAAAATTATAGAATTGAGGGCCTCAAAGCCATCAATCTATGATGATTTAAAATATCATTGGTTCAACAAAACATATAGTATTAGGAAAATACATGTTTAGTTTTAAGATCCCTTACCTAAAGTTTAAGAATTAATTTCTTCATATAATAAGTGATGAAACAAATATATAGTTGACAACTAGAGTTCCATCCTTTAACTAATTTCTACCAAAAACTCATCTTTCACTCTAAAAATAATAGAACATAAAAAATATATTCTATTTATCCTATTCGTATAGGGTTCAAAAAAATGAATTTTTAATTCATATTACAAACCTTTAAAAAACTACATTATTCAATCTAGGACATCACGTGGGCCAGTGGTAGGTGATACACCCTTGTCGCCCTTCGGTTGGGGGTTTAAGTTTCGCGGATTTTCTAGATACAATGGGTTTTCACCTGACCTTTGGGTTGTCCTTTATATGGCAATCCAAAAATAATATCAAACTAAACTTATCTAAAATACTTTTGTCCAAACTCATAGTCCAAAATTTATAAGGAAAGTAAACACAATCAAGATCCTTTGTTCCACGTAATAACATGTGAAGACCTTCATCATGTATTCCATTAAAACAATGTAACATCCTGAATTACCATAAAACCTTATTGATCACATTCATGCTCCCTTATTCCTTATAGAATACTGGATATACCCAATCTATCCAAAAATGTTGTAAACTCCAACAATGATGGAATATATAAATCATTAATCAGTTACAAGTTAGTCAATAACATCCAATATAATTTATCCAAATTAATCATGTATTATTCCAAAATCACTACCTCGGTATCAGAACCATATTATGGTTTATCTTTCTCTCAACCATATATTTTCTAAAAATTTAACCTGATATCGAGTCACTTTTCTTGGTTCCACGCAATCCCAAGCCCTAAATGAAATAGTATTGCATTACGATCCTTATATACTCTATAGTTCTTATAACATGTACATCATTAATACAATACCCAAATGACACAATACTATAATAAAAACAGAAGAAATATAATAATTCCTCTTCATCTTTGGCAGTATCATAACTTTATTATTATCCAATAGCAGCATTTGGGATATACTCTGATGATTTTGACACTGATTCTCTTAGTGTCCCAACTCCTTGCAGATGAAGCATTGTACATTTGATACTTTTTTCTTACCCTTGAAATCACGTACATGGTGTCCATTTTCTCCACACTTATAACAAACTCCCATTCCTTTCAAGAATTTACCAAGGTGATTCGTTCCACGGTTATCACTTATGGGAAAATCCTTCTCTTCCCTCTTCCCTTTATCCATATTTCTCACTTTCATCCTTTTCTTCTCTTTCTTCCCTTCAAAGCCATAGGACTCAAAGAATTATTTACTTATATTTTTAACACATGATACTATTTCTTCATATGTTGAGAATACATGGGAGAATATTTCACTTCTAAATGTTATCTAAATATTGTGAAAGATATGATCCTTATTACTCTTTGTATCATACGTATTGTTGGAGTTCACATTCCTTCTACTGGGCACCATTTCTATACAATGGCATACACTAGGTCAGTTTATGAATTGCAATGAATAATTACAAACTTGTAAAATACCTAACATAAATTGAACAGTTTATGGATATGATCCATAATCATAAAAATATTTTCTTTAAGGAAGTATATACTCATAAATTCTTCATAACTATTTGTAAAGAAAATGAGAATTATCCTAAGCATATCCCACAGGAGTGTCATAACCAAGAGTGCACCAAGGCCTGTTGTCATGCACATGTTCTTGTTCGAGTCTAGCTCAAAGCGGTGCTTTCGGGTTTTACCCCTAGGTACATCTTTTCCAGAGTCGCCTCTACCTGCTCGTATCCATATAGGGGTGTATTGCTTGGAAAACTCAAAAATTCACTACAATACCAAAATTTTAGGAAGTTCTTCTCTACTAATCCTCAAATTCTATCTTAGGGCAATGTTCACTAATCAAATTTTAACTAAATCTAGATTCCAAGGTTTTTACTAAACTTCCTTTGATACCAACGGTAATTCCCCGACCCTAGAAGCACAGAGTCAGTGCATTATTACGTATCATTGGCATGATCACAAAAGATCATGTCACGAAAGACTGATTAGTTTAGTAGCCTTGGAAGTAAAAGATACATTCATAAGGTTTACATTACATCAAAAAATGGAAAACTACAACAACATTGTTTCCATAGACAACACTGATATCCCATAGACTATCCCTATAGGTCAGTCATAATATACCTCTTCGCATCCTAGGTAAAATAAAACATAGAAAGGGGTCAGCTCAGATGCTCAGTAAGGATAACAATATAGCGGAAGCTTTCATAAATAAGCATAAACATTTAAGGCAATGTATAAAACTAAAACAAAATCCTTTTCAATATAAACCTCATCATAATATGGAAAATATAAATCAAAATAATTCCATTTACTTACTCACAAGGATATTATACTAGTCTAATAATCACATGCAATATCAATAGCCATTTTCATAATGATGGAATGCATAATGCCAGACTTTCATAACCACATATTCAAGGCCTTATGCCAAGACTACAAATAAGATTTTGTCAAGGACTTATGCCAAGACACTAGTTTGTCTCATGAGACCTATCGATGCATCTAGGATCTATAGCAGGCTCTACCCGTCACTTACTAAGTCCAATGAATTCCTCATATGAAAAGGTTTAAACATAACATAAACATTCGTATTAAAACTAGCATACGAAATGTCAATACTTTATCCATAAACCATGAAAGGTATAAAAATAACATATCCACAGTCAAAAATATCACAAAACCTTCAAAACGATATGGATGATTTGTATCATAATAAATTCACCTCGATCAAGAATAATATCCAATAAAAGATGTTGACATAGTTGAAAATGATCATTAAAAATCTTTGAGAGAAATATCCCTTTTTCATGAAATCATTTCAAAAGTCACACAATTTATAAAGGAAGTCATTTAAAATATATTTTTGAATCAAAGTATCTCATACCACTTTAAAAATTTTTAAATGAATTAACATTTTAAAACATTCATGTCCATATAATTTAATCCTTAAAACCATTTTGAAAACATGGACATTAATGATAAAGGATTAGAAGAAAAAATATTTAAAACATTTGAAATGATGTTTTAGTAAAAATTCACTTAAAAAGAATCACTTTGAAAACTCTTTTATGAAACATGGACATGGATAATAAATATGTCCTAGTAGATACTTACGTAAAAACAACCTAGTATAATAAAGAGATTGTGAAATTAACCCTTACCTTGTACGTTTCCTTGGTCAAGGGTAGTTTAACCTTCTGTATAATGGTGAAATAATTTTTATTAAATTATACAAGAATAATATACATTAATATGATATTATATATGATCTTTTGACATTTCTTTGTTAATAATATCTTAGAATTATCATCATTTCGGGTGTAAACGGATTCATATTCCTTTATATTCTTTGTTATGTGAGTCATATTTGTAATGGATGGGATGTATCTAATTCATATCTAGAATGATATCAAGTCTTAAAAAAATATTTTTAATCATCAAATGAAAATTACTCTTGAATGGATACGATGAGGAATGAATCTCATTGCGTTCATGGAGACAGTAATCCGTACGTACGCACGAGTGACAATATCATTATTTTGATATTAAAATAATATATAATTGGATGGTATCTCATATATACGGAATCATTATCTTGTTATATTAATTATTTACATCAATTAGACATCATTATTATACCCATACAAATAATAATTTATTGAATAAAAATTACACCACGATGTGGAGATGGTAATTCGTACGTACGCACATATGGTCACTACAAGAGCACTGTCATGAGCACCCTCAAATGATTAGCGTGATTTTTGGGTACTTAGGTGCAGCAGAGTGGGTGACCAAGGTCATCTCTCAAAGGAGGAAGTGAATTTAAAAACTTTTTAGAGGTATTCTAAAAATAAAATAATATAGAATAAAAACACAACTTGAAAGGATGGAGGTTTTTTATAGTTTATAAATCTAGAAGAATTTTTCTGGAAGAATATTGTTTTTTTTTAGTTTTAAAATGAATTTCGATTAAAATGACACAACAAGAAAATGTTTTTTTTTTACAATATTTAAAAGACGTAATTGATCTAACTATACCTCTTCAATAAATTATTTATCATTATCATTTAAATTAACATCCACTTAATTATGATCCATTAACTTTTTAACCCCTGAACCCTGCGGGAATTAACCTTACCACAAGGATGAAGTGAATTAAACCCTAGGTTATCTTCGGAACATGTAATCGCAGCACCCAACTTTGATTGATGTTCTAAGGATAACATATGGTCAGTGTTAAATTAAGGAACATATCCATTCTATAAATGAGGACTAATTGAGTTTAGGGATTATGCTTGAACTCTACAAATTAATCTCGTGTGGTTTTGAATTACTGGTTAAGGTTGTGCTCTCACAGTTCACACAATTCCTGACCTCGCATGTTTTGTGTTAACTATTCAATTACTTGATTAGTTTAATTTAAATTAAAAAATAAATTAATAGATAATAATATGTCAATTGTAGTATCTCATTGATTAAAAATAAATGAAGGAAGAAGGATATAGGTCGATCGATTACTAAAAAGAACTACTCTTCCATGGGCGGTGTAGTCATCGTAGAAACGTTTTTCATTTGCGACGGTTTAGAAAGGGTATAACCCAATATCGTTTCCACTCTTGATTTCAAACCCAAATAGGAAGATTAAGAGAAGAATAAAATTGATAATAACAAAATAAATGGAAGACAAACTAAGAGTTTATTGAAAGATGAAAATCATTACAACATGAAGAAGAAGAAGGAGAAGAGGAAGGCTTGATGAGGGGATCCTTGCTTCAAGAGATACCCCTCTTACAATGGTTGGATAGTTAGAGTGAAACCTCTTCTCTTCTACCTTAAACTTCCCAATTCATGTACTCACCCTTAAAAATGATAAAAACTCTAATTTATAGAGGGGAGGGGAGGAGATTTTACAAGTGGTTTCAAGTGTGAATGTGGAAATTCGGTCAAATATTTTAATCCAAATTGAACCGCCCATTTAACCACTAAAACGCATGACTAATCTCTTCTTACATAAGGATAATATGTTCGGATATGGGTCCTTTATCTCCTCTCACAATTTGGTCTCAATATAAGCCCAAATGAAGGAGTTATGGCCCAAATATAGAAGCTTATCCATTCTTGCGTGTTCATCCCTCCTTTGACGTTATGGACCAATTACTCCATCCAAATGCATTCTTTTGATATAGTGTCCTGAATAAAAGTTGTAGCCCATGACGTAAGGAACCCAGTTACAAAATATTAAGATCAAATAAATCAGATGAAAATATTTATGATCGAAATACTATAGTGATTGTGAAAGGTTAAAACTGGAATTTTCATCAAATATTCAAATGAATGATCTAATCCCAAATACTTTCTAATTGAACATATTTAACACAATGTGAGGGAATTATATCATTTATTATTAATTAAATATTCAATTAAAATGTGTTTTATCAACTCCCCCATACTTGGAACTTGGACTCCTGGACAAGTAAACATCAAAAGAAAATCCAAGCAAATTTAAAACACATATCAATGAGATCCACCAATTTCATACCAAGAAACAAAAGATATCATGCCTCATCTATAAACTATTATTTCAAGTTCTTCATTTAAGATCATTCAATATATGTCCTCTTAATTTATCCTCCCATTCACACAAAACAGTTAACTAACATTCATTTTCACTCATCACATAAATGTCAATTTTTTATAAATGTTTTTCTCATCCAAACTCATACAAGGGTCACCATAGGCTTGATAAATTCCTACATATCCACCCGATGTGAGTCAAAGACATATGTTTATCATGAGGACATTATAGGGTTTTTCTGTGGCTATTTTTTGGTAGGATTTAGATGTTGAATAATTCTGAGGCTGAATGAGGAGGGCTTGGCTTTTTTTGAAGTGAAATAACATTGTTCTATTTTTCACTCAAGTGTGTTCTCCTCCTCACTCACCACAGTAGAAAGTCATCTCTATCAGTATGAAAAATAAATGAAATTTAGAACCCTTCATTATTTCAGAAAAACAAATTCCAATCTTATGAAACAATATTTTTCGTGAAAGATCTAGCAAAGGCATAACTTTCTTCCTCCATTAGAAGCTCCAGAAAGGCACAGCTTCACTAATCATGAAAGCTCCAGAAATGGAACAGCTTTCAATAGAATGTTTTTTTTTCAAAGAAAGATCATCTATTCATCATTTTATGTTCCTCCAAAGTATCACCGATTGAGGTATCACAACACAAATACACCTTTCCCCACACTTAAGTTTAACTAGATTATGTAATTTCACTTCAAGAGCAGTTTGGATAGGGAAAATTGGCTTGTAATGTGGCTAACCTAATAGGTTGTTCATGGGTTCTATGGGTTACAAGGATTAAATGTACAAGGTAGGCCAGAATAAAAAGGATTATCTTGAAAAGGGAGCTTTAAAACCAAATAAATTCCTCAACCATTTAAAAACACATGTATCTCAAACCGTCAAGTTTTGACAAGAATAAATCAAATTCTCGTTAAATCAAGAATAGTTTGGTTCTCCCAAGAAGTGAGGTGAATGGAAATAATATGAAGAAAAATGGTTCAGAAGCCTCACAGGAAATTAATTTCAAAGATAATGACAGTGAAATGTGGCATGGGATTCAAAAATCAGAGTACTTGTCATGAAATTACCAAAGAATTGAACTTGAAACAAAGTCATTTTCATCATTCATTTAAGCTCGGTTTCATGGAATAAATTGGTTTAATCATTGACACAAGTTTCAAAAATTGAAATGATAATCTTTTCAGCTCAATTTTTTTAAAAAAAACACTCAAAAATGATAAACACACAAATTTTTTTACAACACACTATTTTTTTAAACAAACAACAAATGAAAATCCTAAACTATAAAGGTTCCCTATCCCACACTTAAAATATTGAATTTTCCTCAATATGAACCCATGAGATGATATTTTCACATGAAATGAATAATTTTATTTAGGAAAAGTAATATAAAAGTGAAAGGGTTAGGAATAGCCTGATATGCTCAAGTGATGATGGGGTCAGGCAGTGTGATAAAATCTACTGCATCAGTAGGAAGTCCTCCAATGTATCTCTTCAAACATTTCCCATTGACTGTAATGATCCTTCATGTGTCCTCTTGTGTGATCTCCACTACACCATAAGGAAAAAAATTAGACACAACATAAGGACCTATCCATCTAGAATACAACTTACCAAGCATCAACTTCAGTCGTGAACTGTAGAGTAGGACTTTCTCTCCAACAAGAAATTCCATTTTTTGGATCATTTTATCATGAACTAATTTTGATCTTTCCTTGTAGAGCCTTGAGTTCTTATATGATGGCAGTCGAATCTCCTCAAGCTCTGTAATTTGCAACTTCCTTTGAATTCCATCTTGGCCCAAATCCATGTCCCATTTATTTATATCCCAATATGCTCGATCCTCAACTTCCACTGGGAGATTACATGCTTTCCCAAAAACAATTCGAAAAGGGGACATACCAATGGTTGTCTTGTATAATGTCCTATAAGACCACAGTGCATTATCTAATCGCTTACTCCAATCCTTCCTATTTGGATGCACGATTTTCTCCAAGATTTTTTTCAACTCACGATTTGAAACCTCAGCCATACCATTTGTTTGGAGGTGGTATGGTGTGGATGTTTTGTGTTTCACCCCATACTTTCGAAAGAGGGAAGCAAAATTCCTTTTGCAAAAGTCTGTCCCTTGGTCACTGATGATGGACTTTGGTACTCCAAACCTGCATAAAATTTTATCCTTGACAAAATCCACTACAACATGAGAATCGTTAGTCCTGGTGGCCTTAGCCTCCACCCATTTACTCACATAATTGACAGTAACAAGGATATACAAGAAACCAAATGAACTAGGAAAATGGACCATAAAATAAATTCCCCAAACATCAAAAATATCACAGAATAAAATGGGTTTTTGGGGAATCTCGTGTCTCCTTGAAATGTTTCCAGTGTGTTGGCAACAATAGCATGACTTACAAAACACATGGAAATCATGGAATAAGCTAGGCCAATATAATCCAGAGTCTAAGACTTTTCTAGCAGTACGGTGGGGTCCAAAGTTTCCACCAAAAGCAAATGTATGACAGAAATGAATAACTGACTCAAACTCATGATCGGGAACACACCTCCTAATGACTTGGTCACTAAACATGTGCCAGAGGTAAGGATCATCCCACAAATAAAACCTAGACTCACTTTTTAATTTTTGGACTTGATGCTTCTTCAAATTTACTTGGTTTTCAGATTCAACAATGTAATTTACTAAATCAGCATACCAAGGATGCGTACCTAAGATGGTATAGAGATTCTCATAGGGGAAAGTTTCCCGAAGTGGTACCTGGTCCAAGGTGTCACCATCTGGTGTGTGATTAATCCCACCAAATTCTGTGACCCCTTCTTGTCCTTTATCTCGATGTCAAACTCTTGAAGAGGGAGCATCCAATGGATAAGTCATGGCTTTTCATCTGGCTTCTTTAGGAGGTACCTCAAAGCTGCATGGTCATTAAAACAACTACTTTAGATCCCAATAAATATGAATGAAATTCATCTAAAGAAAATATAACAGCAAGAAAATCCTTTTATGTTGTGGTGTAGTTTGATTGGGAATAATCCAAATTCCTCGATGCATACGAAATCACATGTGAACATCCCTCCACCCTCTGAGATAAGACATCTCCAACAGCAAAGTTGGGCGCATCACACCTAATCTCAAATGGAAGGTCCCACCGTGGGGGTTGTATGATCGGTGGAGTGGTAGAAACTTCTTTAGCTCATCAAATGATACCCTACATGAATCATCAAAATTGAAGTCAATATATTTTTGAAGCAATCGAGATAAGGGTAGAGCGATCTTACTAAAATCGCTGATGAATCGTCGATAAAATCCAGCATGTCCAAGGAATAATCGAACATCACGCACACATGTAGAATATAGAAGGGATGAAATAATTTCTACCTTAGATTTATCAACTTCAATTTCATGTTTTGAGACTATATAACCTAAGACAATTCCCTTTTTGACCATGAAATGACATTTTTCAAAATTCAAGACCAAATTTTTCTCAATACAACGATGCAACACATCACCCAAACTAGAGAAACGTTCATCAAATAAGGATCCATAAACTGTAAAATCATCCATAAGTACCTCCATGCATGTCTCAATGAAATCTGAGAAAATACTTACCATGCATCTCTGGAAGATACCTGGGGCATTGCAAAGTCCAAATGGCATCCTTCGATAAGAAAAGGTACTGAATGGGCAGGTGAATGTCATCTTCTCCTGGTCCTCTGCTGTAATGGGAACCTAAAAATAGATAGAGAAACCATCCAATAAGAAATAATGTGTCCTACCTGCAAGTCTCTCAGGCATCTGGTCAATGAATGAAAGTGGGAAATGGTCCTTACGAGTGGATTGATTTAGTTTCCTATAATCAATACACACTCACCAACTGTTTTGTACTCTCACATGAACTAACTCATTATTTCCATTTTTTATAACAGTGACACCATTTTTCTTTGGTAAAACCTAGATAGGGCTAACCCATTGTGAGTCATAAATAGGTTAAATGATACCTGACTCAAGTAATTTTTCAACTTATTTCTTAACAACTTCCAAAAGTGTTGGATTAAGTCTCCATTGTTGCTGCCTAAACGATTTATCCCCATCCTCCAAGAGAATCCTATGCATGAAAATGGAGGGGCTAATACCTGATATGTCTTCCAATGTACAACCAATTTCCCTAATGTTATCTCTCAAAAGATTCAAAAGTTTTTCTTCATGTTCAAAAGAGAGATTTTTAGAAATGATAACAGTTAATCTATCTCCACTCCACACGTATGCATATTTAATATTTGGGGACAATGGATTGAGTTCCAATGTAGGGGGTAATGTATGGATGGATAAATTTATGAAATAAACATATCTTCACAATGAACATCATAATCAGAATAAAAATCATCAAAATTAGAAAATAATGCATCAAATCTATCAATATACTCAACAGCCTTGTCATAATCAGATTTTATATGATCAGAATTTGAATCCACATCAAAATCAAATCCAAGAGAGGTTTGTCCATCAAAAATAGGTGTGGATGTACTCTTAGACACCAAACTAGAACCAATACTCAGAATCTCACTAATAATAGGACAATAAAATTCCATGGGGTTTTTACTTTGTGGTTCAAAATGGGAGATAAAAAATACAGAATGATCTTATGAGGGGTACTTCATGGAATCCATAACATTAAATATCACAACCTCATCCCCAAATTACATGCAAACTGTACCCTCATTGAAATTTATGATAGTTTTTGTAGTTTTAAGGAAGGGTCTCCATAAGATAATGGGGGCATGAAAACTTAACTGATCATCCTCCATGTTAAGCACGTAGAAATATGCTATAAAGATCATGTCTCTTACCCAGATAAGTACATCCTCAAGGAATTCTGATGGAAATGTCATAGCTATATTCTCCAATTACACCACTACTATCATCATCTTCAACTCACCAACCTGTAAAGAAGAGAATACAGAGTGAGGAATCACATTTATTGAATCTCCTAAATCACAAATAGCATTAGATAAGTGAAACTCCCCTGTGGTACATGGGATGGTGAATGTCCCGGGATCCTTGCACTTTGTTGGAATTGCTAGATTTGGTGTAATGAGTGTTGAGACATTCCTTCCAAGGTTGATCTTATCATTTCCCTTGAGCCATCCTCGATGGGTGAAGATTTCTTTTAAGAATTTGGCATACCTTGGGATTTGTTTGATGGATTCAAGTAGAGGGATGTTGATCTCAACACGCATGAATGTGTCCAAAACCTCTTTTTAAATCGCCTCTTCATCCATATTATTGGTTTGAACAACCCTATTTGGAAAGGGAAGAGGTTTAGGAGGAACATCATCAATATTTTTCTTACCTTTATCTTTCTCCTTGGGTTTTTCATCAGCTAGTATGGAATGGGGCTTCTCCGTTGTTGAGGTGAATCCTGGTGGAATGATAGGTGGAGAAGCATCAGTTGTTTTCTTCCCTCTTCTCAATGTAATGGCATTGAAATTCCCCTTTGGATTGAGAGTAGTTTGGGAAGGAATATTTCCAGAACTCTTACATACCAATTCACGGAGGGTAGTGGAAAACTGGCTCATTTGAGTCTTCAACTCTTTTAACTCTGAACCTTGAATCTTCAGCTCATTCTGTTGATTAAGAACAATTTGCTTCAAAAGATCAACAGTTTTATAGTCTACCTTATGTTGTAGATTCCCATGTTGCTAACTTGTCGATGTTTGAGCTTAAAATCTCCCTTGGGGTTGTTGGAAACCCTTCTAGGAAGGTGGAGGCTGCTGAAAGTTTGGTTGAAAAGAAGGCCTTTGTTGTTACCCAGATCCATACCTCATGTATGATTGATCCTTCCACCCTTGGTTAAATGTTGGTGCAAAGGATTCATACTTATTTTGGGGATGTGGTTGTTGTTGTTGCTGATATGGTCTCCCAGGTAATACTGCTGCACAATCTTCTGTTTCTTGTAGTTTGTGGCAACATTCGGTTGGGTGGCTTGTCTCAGTGAAAATGCCACAAGTCCTTGAAGGAGTGGGTTGGGATTTCTTTTGAGCCAAATCAATATGCCTCACCATAGTGGTCAATTATTCTAACATTGTATCAATAAAATTACTTTCAAGAGAAGAAGGACTTACCTGATGTACTCCCCTGACATGTGGTGTACCTCTATCGCCAAATTGTTGGGAGTTTTGGGCCATCTTGTAGATCAATTCGCATGTGTCTACTAGTGTCTTGTCCACCAATTCCCCTCCTACTACGGCATCCACCATTATCCTCTCCATAGGTGTGAGTTGTTCAAAGAAGTATTGAATGAGGAGTTTCTCACTGATTTGGTGATGTGGACAGCTTGAACACAACTTCTTGAATCGCTCCTAGTACTCATACATTGAATCCCCTTATTATTGCTTGATCCCCGAGATCTCCTTATAAATGGAAGTGCTCCTAGATGCTTGAAAAAATATCTGCAAAAAAAGACATTTCAAATCTTTCCAACATGTTACATCTTTAGGTTATAAATAGTATATCCAATCCTTTGCAGATCCATAAAGTAAAAATGGGAATGCTCTTAATTTGATTTTATCTTCATAGAAATTTATAGGTTTTAGGGTTGATAAAACCACATTAAATTCATTAAAATTTTTATTGGGGTCCTCACCAAAGAGGCCATGAAACTTTGAAAGTAAGTGAATTAACCCAGATTTTAGTTCAAAGTCTGATTCGAGATTTGGGTATGCAATACAATTTGGTTGATAATTAATATCGGGTACAACCAATTCTCGAATGGTTCTATTTAGCTCATTGTTATTATTTCCAGACATTAGTTCTTATTTTATGTTTGAATTTTAATTTCTTCCAATTTCAATGTTTCCAGAAGAGAGGAATTCACCAACTAGTTGAATATTGAAACTTCCTGTAGACTGAGACTGTCTGATTCGAGCTCGAATGTTACATTCAATCTTAGGGTCGTGATCTAAGATATCCTCGGGATTAGTTCATGTCATAAATCAAAAAATGAAAATAGGAAAAGTGGACCATAATAAAAATGATAAGTTTGAGTTGATGGTCCAAAAAGAAAAGAAGAGGATGAAAAAAATGAAAACTTGAGAAAGGGAAAAGACGAAAGATAGAGAGGTGAAGAAAATAATAAAATGAAAAATAAAATAAATACCTCTAAATGGTTGAATAAATTACTTGCCTCCCTGGAATCAATGCCAATTTCAAAGAGCACTGTCGTGGGCGCCCTCAAATGATTAGTGTGATTTTGGGGTACTTAGGTGCAGCCGAGTGGCTGAACAAGGTTGTCTCTTAAAGAAGAAAGTGAATGTAAAAACTTTTTAGAGGTATTCCTAAAATAAAATAAAAGAGAATAAAAACACTACTTAAAAGGATGGGGGTTGGTTATAGTTTATATATCTAAAATAATTTTTCTAGATGAAGATATTTTTTTAAATGAATTTCGATTAAAATGACTCAACAAGAAAATGTTTTTTTATACAATATTTAAAATACTTAATCGATATAACTTTACCTATTCAATAAATTATTTATCATTATAATTTAAATTAACATCCACTTAATTATGATAACTTAACTTGTTAACCCCTGAACCCTATGAGAATTAACCTTACCACAAAGATGAAGTGAATTAAACCCTAGGTTTTCTTCGGAACATGTAATCGCAGCACCCTACTTTGATTGATGTTCTAAGGATAGCTTATGGTCAGTGGTAAACTAAGGCACATGTCCATTCTGGAAATGGGTACTAATTGAGTTTAGGGATTATGTTTGAACTCTACAAATTAATCCCATGTGGTTTTGAATTACCGGTTAAGGTTGTGCTCTCACAGTTCACACAATTCCCGACCTCGCGTGTTTTGTGTTAACTATTCAATTGATTTCTTAGTTTTGTTTAAATTAATAACTCAATTAATAGACCATAATATATGAATTAAATTATCTCGTTGATTCAAAATAAATTAATGAATAAGGATAGAGGTCGATCGATTACTAAAAAGAACTACTCTTCCATGGGCGGTGTAGTCATCATAGAAACGTTTTGCATTTTCAATGGTTTAGAAAGGGTATAACCCAATCTCATTTCAACTATTGATTTCCAACCCAAATAAGAAGATTAATAGAAGAATAAAATTGAAGATAACATAATAAAAGGAAGAAAAACTAATATTTTATTGAAAGAAGAAAAGTATTACAACATAAAGAAGACGAAGGAGAAGAGGAAGGCTTGATGAGGGGATCCTTGCTTCAAGAGCTAACCCTCCTAAAATGGTTGGAGAATTGGAATGAAACCTCTTCTCTTCTTCCCTCAACTTCCCAATGCACTTCCCCACCATTAAAAATTATAAAAACACCAATTTATAGAGGGGAGGGGAGGGGAGGTTATAGGTGGATTCAAGTGTGAATGTGGAAATTTGGTCAAATATTTTTATCCAACTTGCACCACTCATTTGACCACTGGAACACGTGAATCATCTCTTCTTCCAGCATGATCATATGTGTGGATACAGGTCCTCTATCGTCTCTCAAAAGTCGGGATCAATCCCAGCCCAAATGAAGGAGTTATGGCCCAAATACAGAAGCCTATCCATTCTGGAGTGTCCAGCACTCCTTTGATTTTATGGCCCAATTACTCTATCCAAATTCCTTCTTCTGATCTAGTGTCCTGAATAAAAGTTGTATCCCATGAAGTAAGGAACACAGTTAAAAAATATTAAGTTCAACTAATTCAAATAAAAATATTTATGATTTAAATACTACTGTTATTTTGAAAGGGTACAACTGGAATTTTCATCAAATAGTCAAATTAATGATCTAATCCCAAATACTTTCTAATTGAACATATTTAACACAATGTGAGGGAATTATATCATTTATTATTAATAAAATATTCAAGAAAAATGTGTTTTATGAGTGACATGTCATTCAAAGGATGGATAGAATAATGAATATGGTTGTACCATATTTATAATAACATCACAGTATATATAAGATACTGGAGTTATTATTTTATAATGGAAACAACAAAGAAAGAGGAAGTGGAAGAAGAAAGAAACTTGAAAGAGGTGATGAAATATTTTCCTCTTCTTTGGGATTTTCTTTTGATTTGATCAAAAGGGCTCATTAGGTTGAATTTATGACTAAATTAAGGCCTCTAGGATGAATGGAGGAAAATGGATAGGATATTTGGGCAGAGGTTGGCTGATCCAAATGGCTTTGAAGGTGTGAATTTGAGGGAAGGGTGAGTGCCCTTTTATAAGAGGGGTGAGGGGCACCTTAGGAAAAGATAAAATATTATTTTATAATAAAATAATTTTCGGTTTATAAAGGCTCAAAAACGAATTTTTTTAATGATAAGGTAGGTAGGGGTCTAAAACCACTCAACCAATAGGTTTTAGACAGTTTTGGGTCACTATATTAACCTTATCATTTAGATTTAACCCTAAGTTAAATAGTTTGACATTTCCCATGTCTCTTTGTATTTTTATATTATATGGTTAATAAACATAATATATACCTCCAAGAAAACCCAAAGAGGTTCATTAATGATACACCTATCATTATATAAGTCTTTTGGTCGATACTTATATTTTTAGGAATAGAATATAAATTAATAATATAATATTTTTAAAAAAAACACTTTTATGTCAATTTTGACACTAGTTGGTATTTTGTTTTTTCTAAATTCATAACCACATTATTAGTTCAAAAAATCATCTAACCAACCCTAATATGTCATATTAACCAATAAAACTAGTTTAATGCATAAAAAAGTCTCAAATTACATTTATTTGGATATTTATAATATCAATTATTTTAATCATTCATTAATACGGTAATTACTGCATCATCATTGTGTCATAAATAGATTTAATTATTTGATGTCTAAAAATATAAATAAAATACAATTATATAGGAAATATTTTTATCTTTCTAATGAATATTTATAGTCGAATTTATCTTATGTTTAACTCTATATTAAAAATGGTTTAGTTATTCAACTTTGAATTTAACACTTTTAACTCTTCTTTGTATTAAATAATAATAAATGTCCTAATCTAATACAAGTGGACCTAAAGGACCATTGTTTATTCCTAAGGTTGTTTTTGGTCTAATTACAGTTATCCAATAGAATTATAACATGTTTTGGGTAATAATAATATCATTTTCCCCTTAATTACCTTATTTACTTTAAATTGTGGTAAATAAAAGTAAAAAGTTATTATTCACCAAAATTTATTTTCATCTTATTACACCACATTTTACTTACTGATATCAACCATGTCTCTCTAATTTTTTAAATTCAACTCACAGAAGCTGTAAAATTATGTTTTATGAAAATTTGGAAATGCTCCTAGGAGGTGGGTAAAAGACGGTAAAAAGTTCAAAAAACATTTATATATCTAAAATTATTATAAACTGACTCCAATGAATTACATTGAAATTATATAGGTATTATGTATATATTTTGACCTAAATTAAATTTAAATAAAATAAATAATTATTTAAATAAAAAGTCTATTTTAAACAATAACTCATTGTTTTTCACTATTCATCAAAAATAGAAAGTTTTCAGAAAAATACCAAAATTTCACCCTAAGATAATTTTGATATTCTGAATTAAAAATTTAGGTATATTTTACCAAATTCAAAACATATAATTTTCATTTATTAATTTAAAATTAATTCTCATTGTCAAAACCAAAAAGCGTGTTTTTAAAAAATAATAACTAATAAAAGATTGATACTTGTTTTGGTTCAATTTCAAAGTGAAATTATTTCCAATAAATAACATTGTATTAAATGGTAAAAATAAAATCAATTTATACATCCAAACCATTAAAATTTATAATTTAACACTACAAATTATTTTGATTAAAAAAGTTCTTTTCAGTTAAAATATAGTATTTTTCACTATTCACCCAAATATGAAAGTTATCAGAAAAACACCAAAAATTTATTAAAACTAAATTCTTATGTAACAATTATAAATAAAGAGTTTATTTTTTCAAATTTAATATATAAAAGTTTCAAATATTGGATTCAAAAATGGTTCTCCATTAAAAGGCGGTAAAATTGCATATTAAAAAAATACTTCTTTTATCTGAAAAAAATGAATTTGTTTTTTCATTATGTCTAAGAAACTAATAATATGGATTCTAAAATTATAAGGATTATATAAAGTTCAAAATTTATTTAAAACTATTCATAACCTCTTTTGAATGGCTAGTTTGGTAAGTTGTGATGCGCTTGAACTCGGTGTAGCGTGTAGTGCAAGTTATTGAATTACATTAAAGAAATAATGTAATATGAAATCTTGGGGTGTTACATCAAAATAGCATTCCTTAATAGAGACCTTCAGTAAGATGTCTATATGACACAACCAGAAGGGTTTGTGACACTAGGTAAATCCAAACAGGTTTGCAAGTTACTGAAATCCATTTATGGATTAAAGCAAGCATCTAGGTCATGGAACATTCAATTTGATGAATCCATAAAAGAATTTGGTTTCATTAAGAATGAATGTGAGGAATGTGTTCATAAGTGGATTAATGGGAATCTAGTCGTTATCCTAGTTTTATATGTTGATGACATATTGCTTATTGGAAACTGCGTACCAGTCTTAGAGTTAGTTAAGGACTGGTTGAACAAGTGTTTCTCTATGAAGGACATCCTACATTATAGGGATCAAGATCATTCGTGATAGTTCCAAGAGGATACTTGGACTAAGTCAGGGTACATACATTTACCAAATACTAAAGAGATTTAAAATGGAACAATCCAAGAGGGGATTGGTTCCAGTGTCACATGGCCTACATATTTCTAAGAAAATGTGTCATCAAACATAATAAGAGAAAGATAGAATGAGTAAGATCCCATACACTTCGGATATAGGATCCATCATTTATTCCATGTTATATACCAGGCTTGATGTTTCCTATGCACTAAGAATGGTAGGCAGATATCATACAGATCCAGGAGAACAACATTGGACTGATATTAAGACTATCCTTAAGTATCTGAGAAGAAATAAGGATATGTTACTGGTGTATGGAGGATGCAAGAAGCTTGTCATCAGAGGGTATGCTGATGATGGTTTTTAGAAAGATCAGAACAATCTGAAGTTGCAATCTGGATATGTTTTCTGTCTCAATGGAGGAGTTGTGAGCTGGAAGAGTTCGAATAAGCCAGTTGTCGCCAATTCTATAGAGGAGTCTGAATATATAGTGACTACTGATGCATCCAAGGAAACCATCTAGATTCGTAACTTTGTCTAGAAGCTTGATGTGGTTCCTAGTAGTAAAGATCCTATCATGTTTTATTGTGATAATACTACAGCAGTGGCTCTTGAAAAAGAACCATGGTTACATCAACAAACAAAGAACATACTCCAGAAGTATCACCTATTAAAAGAATTCTATAAAAGGGGTGAAGTTGCAGTGATCAGAGTGTCCATAGAAGAGAATGTGGTGGACCCCATAACTAAAGACCTATCTCAGCAGAATCATCAATAGCATGTGAGAGCTAGTGGGTTAATGGTTTTTAGAAGTTGGCTCTAGTCCATGTGGGAGTCTGTTGGAGTTGGTGTCCTAGACCCAACTACTTTGTACTTTATTCATTAATAAATACCTTATCACAAATTAATTGTTCTTTTGGGTGACAATGCATGTGATAATGTCCTAAGGGTATCTATTTCATTAAAGGGTCATATTGGATCCCTACTATGATGAGAACTCGTAAATTCCATAACACTGTTCTTGAATATATGTTCTCTGGCCAGATGATGTTATTTTAGTGACACAAATAATACATGCCATTAGGGGTGAGGACTCATAATTTTTTTTGGCACCTTCTCATGGGGTGTTCCCTTGGTAATGTCCAAGAGGATATTATGAGAATGAGACCCACTGGTAGGAAATCCACATTTCATAGTGTAATTGGATGTTCCTATCTACGGACATGTATATTGGTCTTTAGAATTAAAGATTATTATTAATTGGTGTTACTACTCGTGCACATAGATGTATTGATTAAAACTGTGAAGACACACTATTCGCAGAGATGTAGGATACGTTGGGTGTTTCATGAGTGATATTGCATTAATAGATAATGCAAGAAACGATTTTTCGCTTCTGTTACATAATGGAAGTAGATATCTCAGGCCATTTGATGGAATTGATATATCCTAAATAAATCCATGGCCAAGGTGAGGAATGGGAAAGTTCAATTCTGAAAAGTCAAAGAAAAAATAATCGAGCACATGGGTTGATGACACTAGAATGCAACCCTCTTGATTAGGGATATCATGACAAAGGGATTACATTACACAATAAGTGTTCATAAGAGGTGACATGTCATTGCGGAATTAACTTCTTTCTCTATGGATGCCTTGGCATGTTGTTAGACATGAACCTTGGACTTTAGGTAGGATCCACCTAATACCACTGAGAAAGAGGCCTAGAGGGTCACACACTAAGTGTGTCCAAGTATCTCAGTTAAATATTAATTTAACAAGTTGAATAAAGATTATTCCTAACTATGGTTTAATAATAATTCAAGGATGCCTAATTTCATTTATTTCAACACTAGTTATTCGAGAGAATATGTTGTGGGTGAAATAATATATATATTAGTGAGTAATGCAGTGATATTTATTTGAGAATTAAATTGTCATTATTCAAGGTCTAATAAATGGGTTGAACGAAATTAAGAAAAAAGGAAAATAAAATTACATGCCATGTATATTAATATATACACGCCGTGTAGTTTTTTTGTGAATTTATGAAAATTAATATTATTTATTTAATTAAATAATATTAGGTGTAATTCACTAGGTACATGTCAAGTAATAATAATAGTCAACTGTTATTATTAGAGATGGGGTATTATTAAGAATTAAATGAAATGAATAAATACTTTCAGGTAATTAATTCATTTTATTATTCTATGTAATTAAAAATCCAAATTATATATTTCTCATTATCCTATCCATTTTGAGTGGTTTTGTGCACAACGGATTTGGAAAAAACTCTCAATCCAAGAGAGAATTATTGTTTCACCAAGAACACTCTCAAGCTATGAGAGAGAGATCCTCCTCCAACGGATCGAGGCGATCGAAGGCGGACATCGCAACTGAAGGCTCTTCTAGGCTAGCACTCATAAATCCATTCAGCGATGTATAGAGATACGTGGAGAACATGTGGATCACTCCTAGAGTAATCCTACACTTGGATTCAGTGACACAATGACGGATCACATCAGATCATGACCGGAGACATGAATGAAGAAAGAATTAAATCAAAGTTAATTATTTCAATTAATTAAATTAATTATAACCAACATATTATGATCCTCTATATGGTTTCAGGACCCCCCCCCCCCCCCTCTGTCTTTTTTGTTCTTCATTCTATTCTGAAGATCTGGTGTTTTATTATCGTGATGGATCTCGGATTGATTATTGTTAACGCTAAAATTAATGTTGGGTACACCCACCAACGCACTTCCGCTGCACCTAGAACCAACATATAATAAAATAAAATAGAAAAACATTATTTATATGATTTTTTATTGATATAATATATAGGGAATTAATGGTATTAAAGGTAAAAATTTGTATTAATTTTTAATTGTCAAAGAAAATAAAGAAGAGGATGATTCCTTAAATGAATACTATCTACTGACCTATTAAACTATATAAGTTCTATAATGATTTGAACAATGTTAAATGAAATTTATAGATCTTATTTATCCATTTGATATTTACTAATAACTATTTTATCTAAATCAATGTAATTTTGGTACCATAAATCCAACTATATTAAAATGGTCGACGAAATCAATATTCCATTAATTACTAAAAAAAAGAAAAAAATTTATTATAAGAGTTGAAAAAATATAAAATGGTTTTAAAATAAATTAATTATTAAATGAAATATTATTATTCAAGAACTCGGTGGAGTTTCTGATGTAACTAAGGAGTCGATTTAATAGTTCTTTACCATTTTTAATGAAATGTTCTATATCACTATCTACCACTTTCTGTCCCCTATATTTATTCCATTTCAATATTCTTACCATAGGTACATTATGATTCCACTTTCCTTTTTTTTGGATATTCTTTCCATATTTTTCTATTATTATTGTTCCCTTAAATATATCTTTACAAATACTATAAGATATTTTTTCCAATTTATCTCCCTTTTTCCAAAATTCATCATATTTTTTAGACTACTATAATGATTATTTTTCATCTATGATTTCTCAAAACCACCCTTGTTTTAACATAACATATGTTTTTTTATTTATATTTTTATGGAAACTCTATAATTTTATCAAATTTAATGACTATTTTATCCTTTTTTAAAGTTCAAAAAAAATTATTTCATTTCCTAAATCTATATTCATATTATCATAAACTTTTCCCTTCACATTGAGATCTATTTTCATGAACAATGATCATTTTTTGGATAATTAATGTCAAAAATCCCCTAAACCCATATTTTCCTGGAATCCTGCATGATTCTGCAATGGTTAATTTTTTATTCCCTTTTAACATTTCTTTTTCTTAATCATTGATTAATTTCATTTTTATGCATTATGTATGTTTCTTTTCAATAAAGAACAAAAATACATTATATATAATGATGAAGAGTGGGAATGGAATTGTATAAACCCCTAATAAATTGGGTAACTCATTTTATAACTTATGGTTAGTATTATTGGTACAATTATTTTTAGCCTTATCCAAAATGTTGCATCATCCAGGTGTAGTTAACATTGTCCATAATTTTACATGTGGGCCAGGAATAGTCCACCTAATCCAAAAAAATTGGTGTCCTGTGAATTATCATTAATCTATGTTTATGATGAAATTTCTTATATTTTGTATCCTTCTGAGGTTTACCATGAACAAATTATATTGTGGCTCTTACACTATATTTTTATGTGATGGTTTATAATCCTTCATTTATTATTTCATGCTCTGATTTTTTATTCTAATGAAATCTCAACCCATAATAATCTTTCTTACACCCTTAGTAGGCTATATGGATTGCCCGTTATTTTATGTATGACCTCAGGTTATACTAATTATAAATATGAGTACAGTAACCTCTAAGGTAATGTTATGATGATGGAAATAAATTACAATGTTATTGATTTGATGATATTTTATGATGCACTTAACTTCAAAAGGACATTGTTCCTCTATATTTCTGGGTTTTCATTGTGAATAATAGTGTCAAGAATGATGTAATTTTATATGTATGTAATGTGGGTTATTATAGTTGGTATTATAGAAAATATTGGCTATTTATGTGAAAAATATAGAGAACATAATAACAAACATGGGCACAATAACATAAATTTAGAATTACGATGTCATAAAATATGATTTATAATTGGTTTTTGAGTACTTATTTCAATTATCCTAATTTGTCTCGTATCTATTTAATTTAAATATTTTAATCCCTAAAATTGATATAGACTTAGTAAAAAACTAGAACCAAAATCAAATTGAGACTGGTCCACTTATTATATAATGATGAACCTTAAATATATTATTTTATTTTATTTTCAATGAATTGGTTTATATCAACTTTTTTATCAAAGAATATTTAAACAAAACCTCAATACATAGAGGCAGAGTTGGTAGTGAAAACACCTAGAAGTTAAATCATTGCATCTCAAGTATCTAGTTCTTCCCTGATTAATATTTGTGGTAAGAATATTCTAATAAACCAATATATTATCCATTTTGTTAAATATGGTAATATATTGGGAATTGAATTGTAGTCCTAATATAGAGTAAATATTAACTATTAGGTGCATTAAATCTTTTTTCATTTTGTATGATTTTATAAAAAGTCAAGGATAGTTATGAAACTCCCTTGGAGACTCCATATCATGTAGGAATATTACTACCCTATGAATAAGAATATCTTCCTCAAATGATTGAGGAAAAGGAAATGACTCTCCTTGGGGAAATGCCTATTTTAAGATAATATATTGAATTCTTCCCTGAATATTTTCCTATTACTACTCTAGATCAAGAGGTCATGTTATCCATAGAACCTATTCCTAATTATCTTACCATATAAAATATTAATTATATAAAATACAAAATTAATTTTTAAGAGTTAAAAAAACTATAAGAATATTTTTCCAAGGGTTTTATATTCCAATGCACCTCTCCATGGGGATGATTTTCACTATTTTTAAATATAAATGATTAGAGAATTTATCTCCTCAATGATTGTATTGAACATATTAAGATCAAAATAAAAAAAAGTATCATCTTTCATGGATTGATATCATGAAAATAAGGCTCATTATTTCAAAATTATTAATTATTGATTGTTATATAATTAATTTATGGTGAAAATGAAAGTAGGTCCAATCAATACCTCTTATAAACCATATTGATACTATGAGTTCATAGTGATTTGATTAGGAAACACTAAGGCTCTAAGAATTTTCAAATACATGATGAATAGATTATTTAAATAATAAAATGATGAATTTGTAGTAGTATTTATATATTATATTAATATATATTTAGATAGCAAGGAATTTAATTAATAATAAATCATATTTGAGTAAAATATTTTGATAAAAGATAAATCTCAATCAATGATAAATTAATGTGACTTCAATATAGAGTAATTAACCTTGATTGGTAATATTTTCAAAAGATAAGGGATATTTATGGCTCCTTCCAGGACAATGGAAATTGATAAATTTTTTAGAAAAATAACAATCATAGTTATCTATAAATTCCATGAATAAGTTGGTTAATATCAATGAATTTTTATAAATTTCTAAATATTTTCAACATCTCTTACCAAGATAATTATAAAATGTAATGTTTGTTTAGGTATAAGAATGTAAATAGTGATTTGAAGAGTAAAAGAAAAAGCTAGTCACAACACCTGCGCTCATACTACCCTCACATGGGGAAGTATTTATGATATATAAATATTATTTAAATGAATTAATGGGTTGTGTACTCAGAAAACAAGATAATGTGATAGCCTATTCTTCATGAAAATTGCAGTCATATGATAAATAACAACTTGAATTTTGATTTTGAGTTTACAGTGGTAATCATTTCCATGATGATTTGGAGGCATCATCTCTATAGGAGAAAGTTCAATATATATATTAACCAAAAATTGAATATTCACATAGACTGAGATCAACACACACCAATGAAGAAAAATAGAACTAATAAAAGAAAATGACTTCTCAAACAAAATTATTTCAGAAAACAAAATAATGTGGCAGATCCTCTAAACTGATAGGATCATAAAAACTAATCTATGATTAGTATTTATTGAGTTTTAAACTTATTATAAATAAAAAATATTGATATGGTAATCATAATGGTTGGTATAAAAGTGTACCTTTCTCAAATGATTTCTTAACCATATATCATGGAGATTATTATAGAGGTACAAAGGGATGATATGAAGGTACCAAAGAAGGTGGAAGTGATCAAGAATATAATATAATGTGATTTCAAAATAAATAAGTATGTATTTTTAGGGTATAATACATAATTATGATTATGATATGAGCTCTATATAAATAATGATAAACTTGAGTACAATCATATTTCAACATTCTCTATCCAAAAAGGAAGAAAAATATATATTGAGACTATTGAGATTACTTTTGTGAAAAATATGGAAAATTATATTACTAAACATACATAAATGTTCATGGTATTCCACGAAGTAAATATTTAATAAAAACATTCATGGTTGTGTTACAACCATTAATGATACTGATATAGAAATGGTAGAATATCATCATGGACTAATTCATCAGTCATGCTATGATATCTAAAGGCAACAATGACTTATAGGTTATAATGTATTATATTATAAATACTAAAAACTTTATCCCCATTCCTAAAGACTTCTAAATCAAACAATATTCCAAAAAAGATAACAAATAAGTTGTAAGGCTACATGGAACACAATTATTGACTATATTTAGTCAATATATAATGTTCACCTCAATATTTTAAGGGATCCTTTAGAAGGAGTGTAAAAAAAATTCAACATCACTCTGGTATGTCTTCCTCATATAACAGTTCTATCTAAAATGAACAATAAAATAATTAAGGTACATTATAAGAGCTTACTTTCTAGAATTTAAAGTGGTATGGGATTAACAACTTTATTTGTTTGGGTTCTCACACAACTATAGTTTCCACACATTCATCTAGATGGATCTATATGATTCCCTCTATATGAATAATTCTTTAACTCTAACATGAAAATATGAATTTGGATAAATGAATATATTGAGTCTATAACTAGTTAAATATATTATAGAGAAGTTACAATCCATTTAGTGGGGCATAAGAGATGCTTAGAGTTGGTTAAATCATTATATTGATAATCCTTAATGAGACCTAGAATCTGTGGTTGGGGATAAAGTATTCCTCAGAATATCTCCATGGAATAGAGTTATGAGGTTCAGGAATAATTGTAATATATTTACTATTTATATATACACCTTTTTTATTCTTGATCACATTAGGTTTATGACTTATCAATATACCCTTCCAATGAACATGTCTTAAATACTAATGTTTTCAATTTATCTCTCTTTCAAACATAAATACCAAACATTTCAACTTAATTGAATCCATAGGTGTAATACATGGAGTATGATATCATTTATTAAGATATTATGATGGAAATCTAGGATCATAGTCATTAATTTATCTAGAAAATTTCCACTCACATTGTCAAAGTACTGTTTGGAAATAATAAGTACAAATAAGAAATGTCAAAAACCATGTATGAAATAAAAAAAAAGTAGAATCATATATATTTTTCTTTTGGTTTGAGTTAAATTTTTGGTTGAAATTTGTAAATGGGGTCATTATATAACATCCCATGATTTTATAATATTATAAACATCAATCACTAATATATGTGAATTATATTGTATAGTATAAATATTACCCATGCGAAAAAAGTTTTATCACAAAAAACATAAATTATTACATACAATGTTTGAATATACTTCATAGTATTTAAAATAGTGTAATAGGGTAATAAATGTAACACCCCAAGCTTCCATAGTACGCATCTCTTTGAATAATACAATAGCGTGTGTTGTACACAACTTCGATTTCTAACACACCACAACCAATCAAACAAGACGTTATGAATAGTAATACCTACTTTTTGATATTTTATAAATTTTATAATTCAAAATGTAATTCATTTTTCGATTTGGAATATCGAAATTTTCTTAGGGTAAATTTTTGGTATTTTTATGAAAACTTCCAACTTTTGATGAATAGTGAAAAACAATGAGTTATTGTTTAAAACCAACTTTTTATTTCAATAATTATTTATTTTATTTAAATTTATTTTAGTTCAAAATAGATACATAATACCTATATAATTTAAATATAATTCATTGGAGTCAGTTTATAATAATTTTAGATATATAAAAATTTTATTGAACTTTTTACATCTTTTACCCACCACCTAGGAGCATTTTCAAATTTACGTAAAAATTAATTTTACCACTTCTGTAAATTGAAGTTCAAAAATCTGAGAGACACGGTTAATATCTGTAAGTAAAATGTGGTTTAATAAGATGAAAATAATTTTTGGTAAATGGTGACTTTTTACTTTTATTTACCACAGTTAAAAGTAAATAGGGCAATTAAGGGTAAAAATGATATTATTATTACCCTAAAACATGTCTTAATTCTATTGGATAAGTATAATTCGACCAAAAACAACCTTATGAATAAAATATGATCCTTTAGGTCCACTTGGATTAGATTAGGACATTTATTATTATTTAATTCAAGGAAGAGTTAAAAGTGTTAAATTCAATGTTTAATAAATAAACCATTTTTAATATAGGTTTACACATAAGATAAATTGCACTATAAATATTAATTAAAAATTTAAAAAGATTTCCTAAATAATGGTATTTTATTTATATTTTTTATACATTTTATAATTTAATTTATTTATGACACAATGATGATACATTAATTATCGTATTAATGAAAGATTAAAATAATTGATATTATAAATATCCAAATAAATGTAATTTGAAACTTTTTATGAATTAAACTAATTTTCTAGGTTAATATGACATATTAGTGTTGTTTATATGAATTTAATTCTAATTAATAATGTTGTTATGAATTTAGAAAAAACAAAATACCAAATAGTGTCAAAATTGACATAAAAGAGTTTTTAAAATAAATATTATATTATCAATTGATATTCTATTACTAAAAATACAAGGTTAAGAAAAAAGACTTATATAATTATATTTGTATCATTAATGAACCACTTTGGGTTTTCTTGGAATTATGTACTATGTTTATTAACCATATAATATAAAAATACAGAGAGACATGGTAAATGTCAAACTATTTAACTAAGAGTTAAATCTAAAAGATAAGGTTAATATAGTTACCGAAACTTATCTAAAACCGATTGGTTGAGTGGTTTTCGATTCATACCCACCTTATCCTATAAATAATTCATTTTTGAGACATTATAAATCGAAAATGATTTTATTATAAAATAATATTTCTAGCTTTTCCTAAGGTGCCTCTCACCCCTCTATTAAAAGGTCACTCCCCCTTTTCCTTAATTAACACCTTCAAATCCATTTTTCTCGGCCAAACTCTGCACAAATACCCTATAAACTTTCTTCAATTCATCTTATAGGTCTTCCTTTAGTCAGAAAGCCAACCTAAGGAGCCCTTTTTATCAAATCAAAAGGAAGAACCCGAAGAAGAGGTAAATATTTCATCACCTCTTTCAAGTTCCTTTCTTCTTTCACTTCCTCTTTCTTTGTTATTTCCATTATAAAATAATAACTCCAATATCTTATAAATAATATGATGTTATTATAAATATGGTAAAACCAAATTCATTATTCTATTCGTCTTTTGAATGACATGTCATCATACGTGCGTACGTACGGCTTACCGTCTCCACGTCGTGGTGCAATTGTTATTCAATACATTATTATTTAAATGGGTATAATAATGATTTTTAATTGATTTAAATAAGAAATATAACATGATAATTATTCTTTATATATGATATAACATCCTATTTTATATTATTTTAATATCAAAATAATTATATTGTCGCTCGTGCGTATGTACGAATTACCGTCTCCAAAAACGCGATGAGATTCATTCCCCATCGTATCCATTAAAGACTAATTTTCAATAGATGATTAAAAATAAAGTTTAAAGACTTAATATAATCCTGAATATGAATAATATACATCCTATCCATAACAAACATTACTTACGTAACAAATCATATAAAGGAAAACGAATTAGTTAACACCCAAAACGACGATAATACTAAAATATTATTAACAAAGCAATATGAAAAGATCATATATGATATCATATTAATGTATATGAATATTTTATAATTTAATAAAAATTATTTAACCATTATACAGGCGGTTAACCTACCCTCAACCAAGGAAAATGACAAGGTAAGGGTTAATTTCACAATCTCTTTATTATCCGAGGTTATTTTTACATAAGAATCTATTGGGACATATTTATCATCCACATCCATGTTTCTTAAAAATGTATTTCAAAACATTTTTACTATTTACTAGACTATGGGTTAAAGCCATTTATACCCTTATTTGACTTTTTATAAATTGTTTTGAAAGGAATCTTTCCGTCGTTTTCCAAACAAGGTACTTTATGACCTTGACGACAAAATTAAGGTAAGAATGTTTTTTAACTTATACGGAGGGTGCGGCTATTTTCTGCCATTATAACATCATTGAAGCTTCACTTACAATATTATAAGAATATTTTCAAAATAAATTTATTCATTATAATTATGTGACTCTTAAATGATTTCAAAATAGAAAGAGATATTTCTCTAAAATGGTTTTGATTTTATCTATGTCAACATCCTTTAATGGATTTTAAGCTTATTTGAAGATGATTTATTATGGTAAAAAACTTACATATTGTATTGAACTTTTTGTGATATTTTTGACTGTGGATGTGTTATTTTTACACCATTCATGGTTTATGGATAAAGTAATGATATTTTATATGCTATTTTTAATACAAATGTTTATGTTATGTTTAAGCCTTTTCATATGAGGAATGCATTGGACTTAGTAAGTGACGGGTGGAGCCCAATATAGCTCCTAGATGCATCTGTAGGTCTCATGAGACAAACTAGTGTCTTGGCCCAAGGCCTTAAAAAAATAATATTTGTTGTCTTTTCACAAGGCCTTGACTATGTGGTTATAAAAGTCAGGCATTTTTCATTCCATCATTATGAAAGTGGCTATTGATATTTCATGTGATTATTCAACTAGTAGAATATCCATGTGAATTAGTAAATGCCATTGTTTTATTTTTATCTTTTCTATATTATGCTGATGTTCAACTTTAAAAGTATTTTGTTTTATTCTCATACATTGCCTTAAATTTTTATTCTTATTTATGAAATTTTCCGCTATATTGTTATCCTTATTGAGCATCTGATATCACCCCTTTCTATGTTTTATTTTTCCATGGATGCGAAGAAGTATATTATGACTGACCTATAGGGATAGTCTATGGGATCTCATTGTTGTCTATGGAAACAATGTTGTTGTAGTTTTCCACTTTATTATGTAATATAAACCTTATGAATGTATCTAGTACTTCCATGGATACTAAACTAATCGATATTTTGAGACTTGATCTTTTGCGATCATGCCAATGTATTAAAATAATGCACCGACTCTAGGAATCTTGGGTCAGAGCATTACAGTTGGTATCAGAGGAAGTTTAGTACAAACCTTGGAAACTAGATTTAGGTAAACTCTAATTAGAGCACATATCCCTAAGATAGACTTTGAGGATTAGTATAGAATAACTTCCTAAAACTTTGGTATTGTAGATATTTTGTGAGTTTTCCCAGCAATAAATCCATGTCTGGATAGAAGCAGGTAGAGTTGGCTCTGGTACAGATGTACCTAGGGGTAAAACATGAAAACTCCGCTTTGAGCTGGACTTGTACGGGAACTGGTGCACGACATCGGGCCTTGCCACACTCTTTGTTATGACACTCCCAGGGGATATGCTTAGGATAATAACCATTTTCTTTACAAACCATTATGAAGGGTTTATGAGTATATACTTCCTTAAGGAAAAAATTATTTATGATTATGGATTATATCACTATACTATTCAATTTAGGTTAGGTATTTTACAAGTTTGTAATTATTCATTGCAATTCAAAAACTGATCTAGTGTTTTCCATTGTATAGAAATGGCACCTAGTAGAAGGAATGTGAACTACAGCAATAAGTATGATCCAAAGAGTAAGAAGGATCATATCATTCATGGTATTAAGCCAACATTTAGAAGGGAAATAGTCTCCCATGTATTCTCAACATATGAAGAAATAGTATCATTTGTTAAAAAGATAAGTAAATAATTATCTGAGTCCTATAGATTTGAAGGGAAGCAAGAGAAGAAAGGGATGGAGGAGATAAATATGAATAAGGGGAAGAAGGGAAAATTTGAATATTCATCCTGCATTAAATGTGGGAAGAAAGAACCTGGTACTTGCCTGAAGGGAATGAGAGTTTGTTACAAGTGTAGTGAAAAAGGTCACCAATATCATGATTTCAAGGGGAAGAAAGAGGCTGTCGACGCTGAATTCTACAATTGTAGAGAAAGGGAGCATTGTCTGAATGAATGTACTAAGTGTCAGAGGAACTTACCTCAAAAAAGGACAAGGGATCAAGGCCAAGCTTATGTCATCACTAATTCTGAGTTTGAATCTCCGAAAGATGTGGTGGAAGGTAATTTAATGGTTTCCTCAAGTTTAGAAAGTGCTTTATTTGTTTCTAGATCATCACATTATTTAATATCTTCCTAGTTTTCTAAGAAAATTTAATATTTCCAATTTGATTTAACAAGGGAGTTGTCAGTCAAAACTCCTAAGGGAAGTATCATTGCAACAAAGTTTTGTGAATCAGTCCCCATTAGGGCATATAAATTTTCTTTATCTATAGATCTCATCGTCATAGCCATGAATTAATTTGATATAATTCTAGATATGGATTGGCTCTCGGACCATGATGTGAAAATTTATTGTAAGAAGGAGGTTACGATTTTTGATGATGATGATAAAGAACACCTTATCTTTAGAGAAGAATCGTCACCACATGGTTCTTATCTAGATCTACCCCCAATAGATCAACTAAATTCAATTATTAGGGAGGAAGAGAATGAAATAACTATGGTTGAGGAAAGTAATGTTCAAATAGAGTATGTACATAATGTGAAAGAGTA
This sequence comes from Viscum album, assembly GCA_963277665.1. NCBI lineage: Eukaryota > Viridiplantae > Streptophyta > Magnoliopsida > Santalales > Viscaceae > Viscum > Viscum album. The sequence continues at coordinate 1,990,276,119 of OY728152.1, forward strand.
TATTGATGTGTTTCTAGAAGATTTACCTAGACATCCTCCAGAAAAAAAATTGAGTTTTCCATTGATTTAATTCCTGGTTCATGGCCCATATCGAAGACCCCTTATAGAATAGACACTGTGGAATTAGTGAAACTAAAGAAACAACTAAAGGAATTGAGTAATAAAGGATTTATTCTCCCTATTGTTCCTCTATGGGGATCCCCTTTCCTTTTTGTTAAGAAGAAAGATGGATCTATGAGGTTGTGAATTGACTACAGGGAGATAAATGATATAACAATAAAGAACAAGTATCCCCTACCTTGCATTGATGATTTATTCGAACAACTTCATGGAGCTCAATACTTTTCAGTGATTGACTTTCAATCTAGATATCACCAATTGTGCATGAAGAAGGAAGAAATTTTGAAGACAGCATTTCGATCCAAGTACGGGCATTACGAGTTTACAGTAATTCCTTTTAGGCTGACTAATGCACCCTCTATCTTCATGGATCTAATGAAAAGAGTTTTCAAGGAATATATTGATGACTTTATAGTGGTATTTATTGATGATATCTTGGAATACTCCAAAATATATGAAGATCATGAAAATCACTTATGCATTATCCTGAAGACTCTTAGAAGAAATAAATTATATGGGAAGTTTAGAAAGTGTGAATTTTGGTTTCAAGAGATTTCTTTTCTTGTCCATATTTCCTCTAAGGATGGAATATATGTTGATCCTTCAATGACCAAGTCAATCCAAGAATTTCCAGCACCGACGAGTATAATTGAGGTAGGAATTTTTATTGGTTTAGCAGGTTATTATCGGTGTTTTGTCCAGAATTTTTCCCGATTGGATAACCCATTAACAAAGCTCACACGAAAAGGTGTTAAATTTGTTTGGAAAAAAGAGTGTGAAGAATGTTTTGAAGAACTAAAGAGAAGATTAGTCAATGCTCTTATCTTGACTCTACCATCGAAGAATGATGGGTTTGTTATTGATAGTGATGCTTCAAAGAAAGGACATGGTGGTGTCCTTATGCAGAATGATAGATTTATTGCCTATACATCACGCAGCTAAAAATTCAAGAGAAAATCTATCCTACTCATGATCTTGAGTTAGTAGATGTAATCTTTTCTTTTAAGATTTGGAGACACTATCTCTACGGTGAAAATTGTGAGATATATACCGATCATAATAGTTTGAAGTATATTTTCTCACAAAAAGAACTCAACATGAGCCAAAGTAGATGGATTTAACTAATCCGGGATTATGATTGCACTATACACTACCACCTGGGGAAGGCAAATAAGGTGGAAGATGCTTTAAGAAGAAAGTATCATAGAGTTTTGAACAAGATGAGAGTTGAAAAGGATCTTATATACATGGATCTAGTAAATATTGATATGGGAATCACCATTGATGGTGAAACATCAATACTTTTTCAAATGGTTTCCAAACCATATTTACTATAAAGGATGAAGATTTCTCAGACCGGTGATTAAGAGTTTCAAAAGAAGATTAAAATTGTGAATGATGGGAGATTGAGTGACTTTGTGTATGAAGATGGAATTTTGAAAATTGGGAAGATATTTTGTGTTCCTGATATACCTAATCTAAAATGGGAATTTTTGGATGATGCTCATAGTTCCAATTTATCTATACACCCTAGTAGCACTAAGATGTATAGAGATTTTAAGGAACATTTTTGGTGGGAAAACACGAAGAGGGAGATTGTTGATTTTGTTTCAAGATGTATGGTTTATCAACAAGTGAAATATTGAAGGCAATAGCCTGGAGGAGTCATGAAACCTCTTCTCATACCTGAGTGCAAATGGGATAATATTATGATGGACTTTGTCATGGGACTACCAAAGACTCCTAGAAGGAATGATGCAATATGTGTCATTATTGATCGTCTTACCAAGTCAGCACATTTTCTTACTATAAGAGAAGATTTACCACTTGAATGTCTAGAAAGACTATATATTAATGAATTTGTGAGACTTCATGGAGTACCCCTATCGATTGTTTATGATCATGATTCACATTTTACATCAAGATTTTGGAAAAGTCTTCAAAAAGCCCTGGATACTAAACTTCGTTTGAGTACTTCCTACCACCCTCAAACTGAGGGAAAATCATAACAGACTATTCAAACCTTAGAAGACATGTTGAGATCATGCTCACATGACTTTCAAGGTACGTTGGATCAATATTTACCTCTGGTTCAATTTTCCTATAAGAATAGCTTTCATTCAAGTATTCAGATGGCACCATATGAAGCGTTATAAGAGATGTCTTCGACCAACCTGTTGGGATGATGTTGGTGAAAGAAAACTCGTAGGCCCAGAACTGGTAGAGGAAATGAGGGAAAAGGTGAAGGTAATCCAAAACCACATCAAAGCAACTCAAAGTAGGCAGAAGAGCTAAGCCGATAACTGAAGGAAGGATTTGGAATTTCAGGTAGGAGATCATGTTTTCTTGAAGGTATCTCCATGGAAGGGTGTTATACGTTTCGCTAAGAAGGTTAAATTGAGTCCCAGGTATATCAGACCTTTCGAAATTCTAGAACAAGTTGGAGTTGTAGCTTACAGTTTGGAAATTCCGCCAAGTCTCTCCAAAGTTAATGATGTGTTCCACATATCACTATTGAGAAAATACATGCCTAACCCAATGCATGTACTCACCTATGAGGAATTAAAACTGGAACCCGATCTGTCTTATTGTGAAGATCCTGTCAAGGTTCTTGATACAACAGAACAAGTGGTGAGAAACCGGATGACTCATCTGGTAAAAGTTCTTTGGAGAAACCATAAGATGGAAGAGGTAATGTGGGAAGCCAAGAAACTTATAATGAAGAACCACCTGAGTCTTTTTATTTAGTAATATTCTTTAAATTTCAAGAATGAAATTATTGGAAGGAGGGGAGAATGTAACACCCCAAGCTTCCATGGTACGTTTCTCTTTGAATAATATAATAGCGTGTGTTGTGCGCAACTTCAAGTTCTATCACACCATAACTAACCAAACTAGCCTTTATGAATAGTAATACCCAATTTTATAAATTTTATAAATTTTATCTTTCAAAATGGACTTCATTTTTGGATTCGGAATATCAAAATTAGTTTAGGGTAAATTTTTTGTATTTTTTCTGAAAACTCTCAATTTTTGATGAATAGTGAAAAACAATGAGTTATTGTTTAAAACCGAGTTTTTATTTAAATAATTATTTATTTTATTTAAATTTATTTCAGGTTAGAATAGATACATAATACCTATATAAGTTCAATGTAATTCATTAGAATCAGTTTATAATAATTTTAGATATATAAGAATTTTATTGAACTTTTTACGTCTTTTACCCACCTCCTAGGAGCATTTTCAAATTTACATAAAACTTAATTTTACCGTTTCTGTGAGTTGAATTTCAAAAATCTGAGAGACACGGTTGATATCAGTAAGTAAAATTTCGTTCAACAAGATGAAAATAATTTTTGGTGAATAGTAAAGTTTTACTTTTATTTACAGTGGTTAAAAGTAAATAGGGTAATTAAGGGTAAAAATGATACTATTATTACCATAAAACATGTCCAAATACTATTAGATAAGTTTAATTCGACCAAAAACAACCTTAGAAATAAAATATGATACTTTAGGTCCACTTGGATTAGATTAGGACATTTATTATTATTTAATTCAAAGAAGAGTTAAAAGTGTTAAATTCAAAGTTTAATAACTAAACCATTTTTAATATAGGGTTACACATAATATAAATTAGACTATAAATATTAATTAGAAATAGAAAATTATTACCTACATAATGTAATTTTATTTATATTTTTTAGACATTAAATAATTTAATTTATTTATGACAGAATGATGATGTAGTAATTACTATATTAATGAAGGATTAAAATAATTGATATTATAAATATCCAAATAAATGTAATTTGAGACTTTTTATGAATTAAACTAATTTTCTAGTTTAATATGACATATTAGGGTTAGTTAGATGAATTTTTTTTTCAAATCAATAATGCTGTTATGAGTTTCGAAAAAACAAAATACCAAATAGTGTCAAAATTGACATAAAAGTGTTTTTAAAACAAATATTATATTATTAATTGATATTCTATTCCTAAAAATATGAGGTTCCTAAAAAGACTTATATAATGATATTTTTATCATTAATAAACCACTTGGGGTTCTCTTGGAAGTATATAGTAAGTTTATTAACCATATAATATAAAAATACAGAGAGACATTGTAAATGTCACACTATTTAACTGAGAGTTAAATCTAAAAGATAAGGGTAATATAGTGACCAAAACCTGTATAAAACTTATTTGATGAGTGTTTTTCTACCCATACCCACCTTATCATTTAAATAATTCATTTTTAAGTCATTAAAAACCGAAAATTATTTTAATATAAAATAATATTTCTAGCTTTTCCTAAGGTTCCCCTCACCCCTCTTATAAAAGGGCACTCCCCCTTCTCTCTAATTCACACCTTAAAATCCATTTGGATCGTCCAAACTCTATCCAAATACCCTCTCAAATGTCCTCCCTTAATCATAGATGACTTAATTTAGTCATAAATCCAACCTAATGAGCCATTTTGATCAAATCAAAAGGAAGAACTCGAAGAAGAGGTTAATATTTCATTACCTCTTTCAAGTTCCTTTATTCTTCCACTTCCTATTTCTTTGTTGTTTACATTATAAAATAATTACTCCATTATATTCTATATAATGGTATGTTATTATAAAAATGGTATAATAAAATTAATTATTCTATCCATCCTTTGAATGACATGTCACAATACCTGCGTATATATGGCTTACCGTCTCCACGTCGTGGTGTGATTGTTATTCAATACATTATTATTTTGATGGGTATAATAATGATGTGTAATTGATGTAAATAATCAATATAACATGATAATGATTCTGTATATATGATATAATATCCAATTTTATATTATTTTAATATCAAAATATTGATATTGTCGCTCATGCGTACGTACGGATTACCGTCTCCACAAACGTGATGGGATTCATTCCCCATAGTATCCATTCAAGACTAATTTTCATTAGATGATTAAAAATAATGTTTAAAAACTTAATATAATTTTGAATATGAATAAGATACATCCTCTCCAAAATGAACATAACTTATGTAACAAACAATATAAAGGAAAACGAATCAGTTAACACCTGAAACGACGATAATACTAAAATATTATTAACAAAGAAATATTAAAAGATCATATATGATATCATATTAATGTATATGATTATTTTATAATTTAATAACAACTATTTAACCATTATACAGGAGGTTAAACTACCCTCGACCAATGAAAAGTACAAGGTAAGGGTTAATTTCACAATCTCTTTATTATCCGAGATTGTTTTTACGTAAGTATCTACTAGGACATATTTATCATCCACATCCATGTTTCTTAAAAATTTATTTCAAAACATTTTTACAATATACTAGACTATGGGTTAAAGACATTTATACCCTTATTTTACTTTTTATAAAATGGTTTCAGATGAATCTTTTTGTCGTTTCCAAAACACGGTACTTTATGACCATTTTGACAAAATTAAGGTAAAAATGTTTTTTTAACTTATACGGCGGGTGTGGCTATTTTCTGCCATTATAACATCATAGAAGATTCCCTTAAAAGCTTATAAGAATATTTTCAAAATAAATTTCTTCTTTAAAATTATGTAACTCTTAAATGATTTAAAAATAGAAAGAGATATTTTTCCAAAAAAAGGTTTCGATTTCATCTATGTCAACATCCTTTGATAGATTTTAATCTTATTTGAAGTTTATTTATTATGGTAAAAAACTTCCATATTGTATTGAAGGTTTTGTGATATTTTTGATTGTGGATGTGTTATTTTTAAACCATTCATGGTTTATGGATAAAGTATTGACATTTTGTATGCAAGTTTTAATAAGAATGTTTATGTTCTGTTTAAACATTTTCATATGAGAAATGCATTGGACTTAGTAAGTTATGGGTGGATCCCACTATAGCTCCTCAATGCATCAGTAGGTCTCATGAGACAAACTTATGTCTTGGAACAAGGCCTTGACAAAATTTTATTTTTATTCTTAGTACAAAGCCTTGACTCTGTGGTTATGAAAGTCTGGCATTATGCATTCCATCATTATTAAAGTGGCTATTGATATTGCATGTGATTATTCAACTAGTAGAATATTCATGTGAATAAGTAAATGGAATTATTTGATTTTTATCTTTTCCAAATTATGTTGAAGTTCAAGTTTAAAAGTCTTTTGTTTTAGTCTCATACATTTCCTTTAATGTTTATGTTTATTTATGAATATTTTCTCTATATTATTATCCTTTTGAGCATCTGAGCTCACCTCTTTCTATGTTTTCTTTTTTCCAAGATGCGAAGAAGTATATTATGACTGACCTACAATGATAGTCTATGGAATCTCAGTTTTTTCTATGTAAACAATTTTGTTGTAGTTTTCCAGTTTATAATGTAATGTAAACCTTATGAAGGCATCTAGTACTTCCAAGGCTACTAAACTAATCGATATTTCGAGACTTGATCTTTTGTGATCATGCCAATGTATTAAAATAATGCACCGAATCTGGGAATCTTGGGTCGGGGCGTTACAATAAACACAACTAAATAATATAAAAACATAATTATCATTTACGGTGTGGTCCCTTAAATTTATCATTAATGTAAAAAAACTCTAAAATCAAAACAAAATATTAAAAAAAATCATTATTTTAAAATGAAATAAAAATAATAATTAAAAAATTATCAGATTTGTAATGAATTAAATGAATGATATTTATAGTATTTATAATAATTAAAGGACCATTAAAATTGTCATTGATTGTTGGGGATTAAATTTGACCATTTAAATGATAATTAACCAAATAAAAATAGTAAAATTCTTAAATATTAGTATTTGTAATGACTAAAATAAGTATTTATTATTATTATAAATCTATAAAATGATTTATCATATCATTTTACTTAAAAAAATAAATAAATGTTAATAATTAATTTTTAAACTAATTTAATATAATATTAATTTTTATATGAAAAATTATTTAACTAATTTTAAAAAAAAATTATGTATGGTTATGTAATTACTAATTATAAATCATATAATAATTCATAAATAGTAAAAACTAATTATTTGATCACTCATTACAAAATATATGGAACTTACTCAGAATAAAATTATTTTTACATACATTATAAGATTTAATTTAAATGATAAATTATTAATACATTGAATTTGAATTTTATAAAAAAAATTAATTTTTGGAATCATCCTATAAAAATTAAATTAGGGTTATTTGTTTGTATCTTTTTGAGAAAAAATGATTATTTGGAAGATAATAAATAATATAGATTTGAAAAATACTATATCTATGATGACATCATCAATATATACAATGGAATTAATACTTAATGTCAAATCAGTATCCACGTATAATTTATTTACGAATTAAAATAATCTATTTAAATATTAAAATTTGTCATTATAGTCAAATATTTAAAATTTTAAACCCAAATTTATATTTTATTCAAATGATAAAAAATTATTGAATATTTATATTAATCAATGTGTTCCCAATATTCCATTTTTTTAGATAGATCTGAATTAAAAATAAATCTTCTTTATTTAAAAATAATCTAATAAAACTCAAAGTAATCAATATTATTCATTTTCATTACACTAAATAATAAAATAATTAATAATGCATTCTATAATACCCACCCCCCTTGGCTCTGTAAGCACCCCTCCTCTATCCATTTCTATTATCTTCCAAAATTCCATAATTTTTAAATTATCAATTTTTATCTCTATAAATACATCCATATACATTCCTATATTCCATGGGTGTGACAAACAAAACTCATATGAATACTTTAGTCATAATCCAATGGAGGCGACTCAGGGTGCGAGGTAAGGGTTTCAAAACCCATGGTTCCTTTTCAATTATTCTCTTACCAACTATAGAAAATGATGTGATCAATAAAAATTGACTTTCGAATAAGTTATTTAATATAGATAAATTTTTTATAAACTTCTATTATCAACCAGTTTAACTCTTATTTTTAAAAATGCATTAAAACATTATTTCACCCATGGTAGTTTTACAAAACTTGAGTAAAGAAATATATTTAGTTTTTAAAATTTTTCTATTTGGAATGTTATTAAAAATTTATTGGAAATTTTATAATAAAATAATAATAATAAAAGACATTTATTTGGTTTTCAAATGATAAAATAGGCATGGAAATAATATAATTAATTTAAACAATTAATGTCATTTTTAATTGTCAAAGACGGGCATACTAGGGAAGATTAAATTAATTTTAACCATACACTAAAATATTTAACATAGTTACATATGAATGATAGAAACAATATTATATAAAAATAATAGAGCTTATAGAGCCATTTTATAGTAACTATTATTTTTAACTATATATCAACGTATTTTTTGAACCATGAATTGAACAACACTGAAACAATCGATGTGAGAAATATTATGTTATTAACCAAATAAAACAAGATAAATATGTATTATAAAAGTGGAATAAAATATAAAAAATGTAATTATGTATAAAATAAATTAATGAGAAGTTATTATTTAGGCTGTTAGTGGATTATGTAAATAAAAACAATAGTCTTGGTAAGAGTTATCACTAGTGGAAAATTAACATTAAGGCCACAATGCATTATCCGTTGTCATCCATGATCATAGATATATGTGGTTTGGACCCATTTATATCCATGATTGGACCTCTACTATGGCCATAGGAAGGCCAAAATTAGTCAAGTATAAATATTTCTACCAATCATAGTTGTAGGAAGGCCAATAATGGTCTAGTACCATGGTAATGGTCCACCGTAGTGATAGAGTTTACCATGCTTTCATAGGGGAAACATTTTCCCTATGAAATTAATAGAAAATACCCTATAGCCATAGTCCACTATGGCTATAGGTTTTTTAAAATATAAATATAAATATATTTTAGTGTGTGTGTGTGTGTGTTTCACATATATACCATGTATAATTGATGGTTCATTTGTTAAAGAGGTAAGGCTATCAAAATAAGGTTGTATGTTCAAATCCGGCCACCCAAATATTACTTTTTAAATTTCAAAAATCATAGTATCCATGTAAATATGGTCCCATTTCCCAAACCTAGATCCGCAGTAATCTCCTGTGGCAATATGTTCACACTTCCTAATAGGGCCTCTAGTAGTGGGAAGTGATCTTTAAAATAGGAAAATGGACTGTGGAAATAGCCATAGAGGGTAATTCTATGAAAAATAAATAAAATGGACTTTAATCCTACAGTATTGGTTTTATTAATTGTCATAAGGCCTACATCCATGTCTATGACAAGTGGATCAAGGTTAATGGTCCACTCATTCCTTTCCTTAAATTTCCCAATTTTGAAGATATATTCTCTATCACTCCATATCTATCTATCTTTATCTTTCTATAATTATAATATTCTTACATTATATCCATTATTCTTCCTCTATATTAATTTTTATAGCTATATTCATTCCATTATATTTTACTTTTTTCTGTTCCATTAATTCATTCCTTTTGAAAATTATAAGGGACTCTTTCCCATCTTTTCTACCTTTTTCCAAAATTGATATTATGTTTTCTTAATATTATAATTATAATTTTAAAAATTGTATTTCAAAATAAATCCACTTATTTTAAAATAAATTATGTATTCTTATTTCTTGTTTTATGGAAACTATATGATCTTATCTATTTTAAATACTATTTCTTCCTTTTTTAAAACATCATAAAAAGAGTTTGATTTAGTGATTTCTTATTTAACATATCTTATGATTTTTCCTACACATTATGATATGTTTTGATGAATAATGATTTTTTAGCGATAACTATCCAAGATACCTTAACCTATTATTTTGGTGGGATCCTAGTTGATAATTATTTATTGGCATATTACATTAAACATTTCTTTATCATGGGTTTATTAAATGTTAATGATTTATTTTTATTTTTTTTCTATGTCGAAGACATATTCATGGTGTATTCTGATGAAAGGTGGGATTGTAATTATATTTCCCCCTAATCTATTTGTTATTTACTTATATAACATGAGATTATTAAATGTTGGTCGGGTATAGTTATCATTTTTCATAAATTTATTCATGAGCTAGGTGTAGTTAGCCTCATGCCTAATGTTATGTGGAGACTCGATGTATTCAGCCTCATACACAATGTTATAATGTTTTTGTAGTGATTGTTGACATATGATTATGAGGACATGCCTTATGTGTGTATCAAATTTTAGGATTCTCATGTTTTCCATGAACCTATTATATTTTTACTCTTATTGAATAATTGTATGTTATGGTTTAAGATCCTTCCATTTTTGTTTCATGATATAATTATGAATTACCATGATATATTTCCCTATGGTTATCTTATTTACACTATTACTATGAATTAAGGATCACCCCTTAATTTTAATTTCCCTAGGTTATACCATGTAGTAATAAGATCTTGGTGATCTCTAAGAGAATATAATGATGATGTAAATAAAAGGAAATTTTATTATTTTATAGATGTTTAATAATGTATCTAATTTTGGAAAGATGCAGGACATCAATAGTTTTGGATGTTCTTTATGGCAAATTATGTTATGAATGATGAAATGTTATGTTTATGTTGGGTAGGTAATTATAAATTTATTCATAGCTATCGATGATATCATCATTCCTTTACTCAACAACCTCCATATATTGATATCTCCAATATAATAGATCCATATCTAGTGATCAGTGTATCAGTTCAAAAGTACATTAGCTAAAATAGGTTTCGGGCCTCAATAATATCCCACTTGAATATTATTTCAGATAATTTTTTTTATCTTCCAAATAAAACATTTTCTTCTCTATAATATTTCATTATATTGATATTAGAAACTTTTTTTATCGATGTCTTATTGAGGTATAACCTCACTGTAAACTATCCCATAATATGAATATTTTCCATATATCATAGGATGTTGCACTCATAACTATGATTCATAGTTCAAGTAATTTATCATTCAAAGACTCAAAATAAGTTTATATTCTATCTAAATTAAAATTTTCTATGAATAAAACATAAAATTATTATTAATATAGATTTTAATTAAAATCATAGAATAATACCTCTTTCACATGCCACCTCTAAAGTTCATCTAGAAAGACCTTAAACTAACTTGTCACCTTTATAATATTTATTTCTATCAAATAATCAACATTTTTTGTTTGAAATGATATTAATGATTGTATTTGGGAAAATACGAAGAAATTATTTAATTATTAGTGAACACATGTCACGTACTACTAATTTTCCTATTGTTATCTCCACAATATTTAATATATTCATATCCCTAAAGTGGTCCATCCATTCTAAATCATAGTTATTATTATATACTTTCTTTGAGGTAATTTAGTGACCATATCATTCCTTACTCATTTCTTTCCTTGTATTATTCATGTATGTATTTATAACTACTACTATAAGAGTAATTTCTTAGCAATTACAAACCATGACATGAATTAGCCTTCCTATAGCTGATGAAAACTACACTCCTCTAACTTTGTATCATTATTCATTCATGGTTCATTCTCTCAAGATAAGCTTTTGTAACCATCCAATGGGGTGAATGTAGTCCATTCATTAAATATTTTCAATCACTCAAAAACTATTTCAATGTACTCATATTGAGATAGTATATTTTTATTTCCACATTTTTAATGATACTAACTCTCAGCCTAAAAACTATTTTTTTACTAACCATAATCAATTATCTCAATTATTTCATCAAAATCCTACGTTATATATTAGATTTAATTCGACTTTAAATCTTTTAAGCTTTTATCAATTACATATCAGACAAGTAAGATGAAATATCTCTGAATAAGACGTATATAATATAAATATTGATCAGTATTTCACAAGAAAAGAATATTTTATGAAAGAATAAAACTTCATATTCCACTTTGTAGCTTCCTTCTTCATCCCAAAAAAATTATTTAATCCTGTAAAAAAATTCGTTTTGTATTCATGCAATCCTCCTAGTTTCTCTAAGAAAATCTCTATCTACAAAATAATATAATGTAATATTGTCTTCATATTTTTTTTAATATGTAGACCTTCTAATATGACTAAAATGAATACTCTCTATATATTCATGTACATTTCCATTAGAGATAATATATCATTGAATTAAATTCCATGTTTTATTATAATTACTTCACAAGTAACTTTGTCTTATAAAATTCATTACTATATTCTTCTTCCATTACATGATAGACACACATATTCTTAATTTTTTTTATTTTTCATAAGTAGATTCATTATCTTACCAATAATTTTCACTTACGAGGAATTAATTTCATTATTCATTGTTAATTCCCATTATTTTGAGTCACTCTGAAACATTATCATCAATGAAAATCTATTATTAATTACCAATAATATTTAATACAAAAAAATTATATTTTTATGTTTACTTGAATTAATTTAGAATATTTATATTTTTTATTTTACTTTTGAATAAGATATTATTTTTATATTTTATCCATATAAATCCACAAAATGTGAATTTAGTTAAAATATATTTTTAAGGATTAGTATTTCTAACATTAAATTGTGAATTTTCAATTGAAGTTACTAAAATGAGGATAATATGGTTGTGATGTGGGATGATAAAATTAGAATTCACATATTGAATATGACTATCCTATACTAATAATGAATAAAATCCACCATGTGTAAGATTGGCCCCCTTTAGAAGAGGTTATTTATTGATACAAAGTGGATACTGAAGATCTGCCACATGAGAAGAAAGGGTAGCAATATTTAATCCCTTCAAAAGGAGATCCTACCATGAAACATAAAAATAGCCTCAGGGTCCCTCAACTATATTTCAAACTCACACACTAGTTTTTTTAACATTAGAATAATTTGAAAATACATTCAATATTGAATGATTAAACCACCCCACACCCTTGTGCTTTAAGAATAAATGGTTAGCTTATATAGGAATAATGTGGTAATCTAGTAGGATACATAAATGTATCTCGATGGATTATTTAGTCCCAATGAAATCTATGATAATAACAATGGTAAGAAATTGAAATGTCCTGGCATGAGTGCCACTCACTGGTGCCCCGAGCCAGTTGGTTACATGACCTCATGAGTACCTCCCCATAGGCCATAGGATACCGACTAATAGTGAGGGTCTAATATTGATCATGGGAAGATTATACCCTCTTTACCAAAGTGTCACAACAACAAAAAATAAATAAAAAATAGTAAAATGATATAACCATAACTAGGAAAATACCAGAATCACATGATGACCAAAATAGAAATGAAAATATCCAAAACTAAATATTATATATGCCAATCCAATAAGTGTCAAGTTTCAATATGAAAAAACCAAAACAAATAAAGACACTAACTACTCCCAAAAGATTCCTAAATCCAAGTCAAATTCCCTCATCCATGCTTTTTCCCAACTCATCCATCCAACATGGGGACCTTTCCCTTAACCATTCCTACAACCATGAAATCTATTCAGGTACGGATGAGGCAGCCCAACTAGGGTGTGAGTAAAACTCTGTAGGCCACCACAAATGGAATATAAAACAATATACAGTCAATAACAGTGTATTCAATTTTATAAAGAGTAAGTATAAGTAATTAAGTAAACAGTTTACAATTATTCATCTACTCTTTATTTAACCACATCACTCTTGGGTTCCTGTGGACACCCAAACTCTCAATACAAATTTCGTCCCATGTCGGAGTATAAACTACCCCCAAGGGATATCATATTTTTGAATTCTATTATTAACATTCATCTTATCAATTCATTTATGAATTCCATTGTTACCATTCATCATCTCAATTCAGATCTGAATTCTATTATTACCATTAATCAGGTCAATTCATATCTGAATTCCATTTTTACCATTCATCATCTCAATTCATATTTGAATGTTATTATTACCATTACTCATCTCAATTCATATCTAAAATCCATTTTTACCATTCATGATTATCACATATGTCATAATATCATAATTTCTTATATATTAAAATATCACATATATTAAAACATCACATGTATCACAATAATCCATTAATTAATTAAAAAATTAATTAACCCACTGTAAAAATTACATATTTATATCATTCCATATATTAATTCAACAATTAATTAATCACATCTATCCCATTAATTAATTCAATAGTTAATTAATCATATCAATTCTATTAATTACTTCAATAATTAATTAATCCAATTAAATAACCTAAATATCACTATAATTAATTCAACAATTAATTATTCCAATTCAATAATATCAATATAACTATAATTAATTTATCAATTTATTATTCCAATTAAATTAATTTCATAAACACCACAATTCCCATTAATTAATTAAAAAATTAATTAATCATATTCAACAATCATAATATCCTCATAATTAATTCAATAATTAATTATTTCAATTCAACAATACCAATAACACAACAATTTTGATTAATTAATTAATTTACCAAATTAATTAATTCAATCCAATAAACTTAGTTACTAATCATCCAATAGCAATTGTAAAATTATATTCATTTAATTGAAATCAAGACTTTGGGATTTGAATAATAGACCACCAACCTCATGTTTGATGATGAAAAATCACTAACAGATTTCACAATTTGATGTGGAACCACCAAATCATGACTAAGAACAAGGTCTAGATCTAAAGCCTGGATCAAAGATCAAATGAATCAAGATCTAACATAACTAGATCTATATTTATAACCAATAGAAAACAAGCATACATTTTTTGTCTAGGAATCTGAGCAAAAGATAGAGATAGATCTCTAATAAAGAAGAAACCAATTACTTAGGGTGGTGAAGATCTTTAATTCAGGCTTCGAATAGCCAAGAACGGAGTTCTGAAGGGAATAGAATCTATCTAAGAACCTCCCATAATGGGACATATTTTTTAAGGTTGATCTAGGTCTGATTAGGGGTTAATACAAGGGGTTTGAGGTTTAAAAATAAAATTTTAGGATTAATTAAAAACCCACACACATTTTCCTAGGTAGGGGGCATAAGTTGTTTCCAACCATGTGACTTATGTAGTGTCCCATAATTTCAGTTTAAATTTTTTAAAATTTTATGGAATTATTTCAAGACCATACTCTTTAATGCCATGTGATTCTGAGGCCCGGGGAGCCTAAAATGGAATTTTGAATTTTTTAAAGTTCACTTAATTGAAGGGGTGAGTGGGTTTTCCTAAATTTTTAATAGGTTCACAGATCAAAAATCTGAGGGCACCATTGAACTTAGAATGCCAATATTCTCCAACAAAAGATTTAATTTAACCAGAAACGGTCAGACAGAAAAGTTAACTTTTGGAATTTTTGGAAAATAATAAAATAACTTAAAAAGTTATTTGGTTTTGTTGTTTCTCACCATTGAGTGGAAGACGAAAATGCTATGGTGCAGCGATAAGGTGCATTAAAGGAAGCTCCTTAATGACTCATTTTTGTGAAAGCTTAACTGCTATGTTGTTCATAAATAAAATAGTGTAACGACGCAATGTCACAACATAACAGAAATGCTGCAACATGTTTCCTATTAATAGGTTAATGCATTGGAGGGTTTATAATTAAAACATGGAATTTCCTTTGACAAACCTACAGCGAATTTACTCTCCAACAACGAATGAAGAAAATTTGCAGGATCACTAGAAACATCAACACCTTACGAAGAGAGGAACAGGGAAGCAATGAATGCCAACAGATCTTGAATCCTCAAGGGCAGAACACTTAAATGATGAATGTAGACATAGTTAGGGGTTTATTTGTTTTACATTTTCCCCATTCTTTATTATAAATGGTGAATGCGGACCAACCCTTGAATAGGTTGATCTGCAGATCGTCTGTTCTTTCATGAGGGTGATGTTTCTTGTTTTTACTATTCGAGATTGGATTACTGTAGATAGAACATCATCCACAAACCTCACCCTATTTTTAAACACTAACACGGAGATCACGGGTGGACATGAACAATGCCTGAGCCCCTCCAGTTTTGCATTCTTGGTTGATGAACATTTGAAATGGTGGAAAGACAATTTCAAGGCCTTAAAGGGAAGGCGGTACCCCACAAAGCCCATAGGCACAAGTGGCATGATTAATGGACAAACGATGCAGACCCAATGGTCCGTAGAATGCCCAGCTGGTGACCGGAGGTAGTGCGCCACGACAGCATGCTGGAGAAGACCATTGTAGCCTCATCGGGCCGTGGAAGAGTGGGGAAAGCCACCAGTTGGTAGAGGTATCCACCTGGCCACATCAGTGCACCAAGGATGCGGCAAGGCACCATGTCTCACATGGTGAAGTTGCGTTCAACTGACAGCGGCTGAGAGACGGACCTGATGATAACCCATGGGGTGTGGGGAGCTGGACACAGCCACCTTCCACATCCTGGCTGGGTGGAGAATTGATTATCCTCTGGCGGACCAAGCAACCCAATGGATTGGACCCAGGCTGAGCCAGGTCTGGTTCGGGTTAGTAGACCTAGGTTAGGTCAGTGGACCCTGGGCTGGGTCTGGTCGGGTCAGTCCGACCGGGTTGGACCATACCCCAACCCCACCGGCCCTTTTTTGTACAAACACCCACAACATGCAAACAGGGTGTCTGATTGATGACCCATTTGCAGAATTGGAACCCTCGTGATGAGGTGGATCTTTTGGTATACCCTTTGGAGTATTTCATGGAAGTTAAAATTCAAATAATGGCTTGGGGAGAAGTTATCCCAAGATAAATCATTCTACATATGGAAACCATATGGTTGGATGAGAACTAAAGACTGTTGATGAGCGACCTTGTGTGGATTGGATACTATGGCCCAGTTGGAAGCAGCTTCTGTATGACCTAGCAGGCCAACAGTGGGGAGTGGATTTTTTGTGACCCTATATACCCACGGTACTCGACAGGAGTACCTTACCATGGCCATAGATTAGTGGGAAGTGGATTTTGTGTGACCTGGCATGCCTATAGTGAGGAGCAGCTTCTGTTTGACCCAGCATACCCATGGTACTCATCAAGGATGAGTACCACAAAAGTCCTTTGGTTAGTGGGAAGATGATTCTATGTGACCTAATAGTCCCACTATGCTCATTATGGAGGAGTTATCCAGTATCCAAGGTGTTCGATGATGTGACCAATGTTCATACTTTCCTACTCTAAAATATACCTGGTGTCAGTTGTCTTACTTCGTGATCATGCTTGATGATCATTCTTTGTGGTTTGTTTGTGGATTGGTTTGTGGTATTTCATTTGTGTTTTGGGTTCCCTACTGAGTATATTATTACTCATTCCTACATGGGCTTCACCCACATGTTTTGTGTCTGGTGGAGATGGTTGCCGCCTTGACGGAGGACATAGTGGCACTGGACCTAGTGGTGCTCAGTGAGAATAGGCAGACAGGACGTACTTCTATGGATTTCAGTAGCTACTCTATACTTACCCATCAAGTGGGGTTTTCAATGGACAGCTATCAAAAGTTTCTTTTGTACTTTCTTATTTTCCAGTTAGTCTTTTTTCTGGGTATGTCGCATCACAGACCCTGGGGTACGGGTCGTGACACCTTAACCATGTGCCTCTTCTATGGGGTTTATAGTTTCTCATAATAGGTCATGAAGTTTGAAAAACCATGCACCTACCATGGAATTCATCTCTGTCTAGGGATTCAATTTTTACTGGGCTAGGTTGCATGGTTTTAGAAAAAAAAATTCCCATCGTGCACTGCCCATATTTCTTCCAAATTTCTCAAATTTCACCCAAAAACTCCCCATGAAATAACCCAAAAAAAGTACTCAGAACTAGGAAAAATAGTACCTATAAATAATCTTGGGACGTCTCAAGAAATGTTTAGTTTCTTCTAATCCCCTCACCTTATAATATATAGTCCTCATGTTTTACTCTTAGGCATCTCTAATACATTGAGGTAAAAGGATTGGACCACTAAGCCCACATATAAGCTTCTATCTCCCATGTTTCCTCCTATACACACCTATGTTTCCACAAAACTCAAACCATCATCACGGTCTTTCCCTGCAACAATTTCTCACTACCATCCAACACTCATATCAGATTATCCTCAAAGGATGCATCTATCTCAAGCTCAATATCATCCACATTGATTACCTGAGAAGGGTCTTTGTGATACCACCGAAATTGTGACACATGTAAAAAAATTCATATCACTATATCTCTGTGTAAGATCCAATTGATATACCATTGGCCTAATTTTCTCTACAACATAAAATTGTCCAACAAACCTAGGTTCCAACTTACTGTGTCTTTATATCTTGTGGTGACCTAATCTAGGTGAAACTCAAAGGAATACATGATTACCCTATGTAAACTATATGGGTTGTCTAATTATATCATCATATGACTTCTATCCACTCTGATCCAAATACATATACTTCTAAATCAACAATACATGCTTCAAAGTCTGATGTATGAAACCCAACCCCAAAAACCTTGACTCACCTACCTCCATCCATCATAGAGCTGATCAATATGGCCTACCATAAAGAGCCCCATATGGTTCCATCTATATCATAGCCTAATAAATATTTTTTTACATGAACTCAACAAAATATTGATGCTTATCACAATATCCACCAAGATATTGGACACATGCTTGTAGCATATCCTCCAGAAGCTGTATTATATTCTCTGTTTGCCCTCTGTCCATGGGTGGAAATTCATACTCAACAAAACGTGCATACCAAGTGCCATCTACAAGATTTACCAGAAGTGTGAAGTAAAATGTGAATCATGGTTGAAAATAATACTTTGTGTCACACCTTGAAAATGGATTATCTCCCAAACATACAATCCTCCCAACTAAACCACTATAAAAGACTCTAGTACTGGAAATAAATGTTTTAACTTAGTAAAATATTCCACAATCACCCAAATAGAATCATTCTTTAGTGTAATCCTCATGAGACCCACCACAAATTCCATAGTAACATCATCCCACTTCCATTATGGAATGGGTAATGGTTGTATCAAATCAATAGGTTTTTGATGCTATTCCTTCACCTTTTTATAGGTATAACATCATGTCACAAACCCTAATATCTCTTTTTTCATGTCTAGCCACAAATATTGTCATCATAGTTCATGCTACATTTTTTTCGCACCTGGATATACCACGCACTTCGAGGCATGAAATCCAGGCATCATCTCCTCCCACATTCTCATAGGTAAAATAACACAATTCATTATATAGATGATCTAATCCTAATCTATGCTTAAATCTAATGGTGACTCTATAACTTCAAGGATTTTTTTCAAGTCCAAACACTCTAGATCCTCATACCTCCTATCTCTGATCTAGCTCAAAGGAATAGACTCCACTAAAACTGATATGATATTAATATACTCTTGCCTCTCCTAAACCACAATAGGTGTCACATCAAGAAAATTCATAATCTTCCACTCAACACTAGACTCATGAACTATATGAATCTGATATTTCCTACTCAAAGCATCAGCAATATTTTTACCCTTTCCAGGTGAATATTCTTTCTCAAATTCAAATGATTTAATGTACTCAACCCTCCACCACTATCATAGATTCAAAACTCATTGCGAAAAATATAATTCAATCTCATGTGATCCTTATATATAGTAAACTTTTATCCCAATAGATAATGTCTCCAACACATCAAAGGATAAACCACTATATCCAACTTGAGGTTGTACATAGGGTAGTTCCATTAATGTGGCCTCAAATGATGAGACATGTACTCCACTACTGGATCTCCCTACATCAACACTACTCTTATTCCAACCCCATAATCATCATAATACATCATATACCCCTCACTTGATTCAGGTAGGATCAATATTGGTGTTGATTTCAAGAACTTATTCAACTCCTAAAAGGAATCATCACGTGATTCTAACCATTCAAATTTTATCTCCTACTTAGTCAAGTCTGAAAGTGGATTTTCTAAATGAGAAAATTCTTGGATGAACCTCCAGTAATATCTAGCTAATCCTAGAAAGCTGCATATATCAAAAACATTCTTGGGATACTCCCAAGATACAACTGCCTAAACATTATCTGGGTCTATTGAGACACCTTAATCTGAGATAATGTGTCCCAAGAAGTGTACCTAATCAACACAAAACTGATAATTAGATAGCTTATAGTATAGTTGATGATCTCTCAGTGTATTCAGGACAATGTTAGGATGTTGGAAATAATCCTCACGAGACTTAGAATACACCAAGATTTCATCCACAAACACTGCCACAAATTTATCTAGATATGGATGGAATATTCTATTCATCAAGGCCATAATCACTACTGGTGATTTTTTCAACCCAAAAATCATCAATAAGAACTCATAAAGTCCATACCTGCTTCTAAATGTAGCCTTTAGTATATCAGAATGTCTAAATATCAAATGATGATATGTTGATCTCATGTCAATCATTAAGAAAACACAATATCCCTTAAAATGGTCAAATAGAACATCAATATATTGAAGAAGATACCAATTCTTCATAATCATCTGGTTCAACATCCTGTAATTGACACTTGAGAACAGGTTCCCATTATCCTTCTTTGTAAACAAAAATAGAGAACCCCAAGGCAATGAACTCAAATGGATAAATCCATTATCCTACAACTCCTCCAATTGAGTCTTCATCTCTTTGTGGTATTTAGGTACCATTATATATTGTGGAATAAAAACTAGCACATCCCCTAGCATGAGCTCAATTGTAAACTCCACATCTCTCTCAGGTGGAAGACTTGTGAAGCCTTTAAGAAACACATCCTATAATTAATCCACAATGGGTGGAAATACATTCTAATTTTCACACACATAATCTAGAAAAGACTAGAAATCTAGGTTGTTATCTCTCCTAATTGTTGATTAATTGGACCTACACAACCCTACTTGATATCCCATTCTCAAAGTTGAATGTAATTTTTACCCTTAGGATATTTAAAAGTCACTATCCTGCAGTAACAATCGATATGGGATCGGTATGCTAATAACTTGTCCATACCCAAAAAATTAAATCAAATCCTAACATATCAAGAATGTAAAGATCCCAATGAAAAAAATATTCATGAACCTTGAGAGAACACCCCTTGCATAAAGCGATGTCCCTCAACCATACTCCAAACAGTGTATCTATCATCCAAACCCTACTCATGAACTCCACTTCCAAGCTCAAACAATTCACAAGTTGTGAAAAAATAAAAGAATGAGAGGAATCAGTATATCAAATAAGAAACCACATAGTGTATAATATAAAAGAATAGTACTTCTAACCATCGATGGTACAAACTCACTATCCACCAGTATAGGATTAACTACATGTAACTATCCTATCCCACTTACCTATAATACTTCTTGGGTCCCCTGAGCTACACCACTCTACTGAAACGAGTGTTATTTCCTTGAATAATCTCATCCACTACCTGTACCACCATAGATTGTAGAACTCTAGCTTTCATACTGATAAAGTGAAGAAGATCCCCATCTCCCACTTTGGTTCTGTATAGCTCCTCCATCACTAATTGTCTGTTGTGGGTTCCTATAGAACGTTTTTATATGTCCCATCCTACCATATTATTGGAACTCTACTAATGGTTGGGGATAGTGTTTATGATTGTGTCTCAGCCCACTGCACAAGTGGAAAAGAATGTGGGTATGATCCTATGCAACTAATCCTTCCCCCTAGAAACTCTTCCTATAATTCCCCTGTGTAACACTCTCATAGAGATAATTCCTGCTCTTAGAAGATATACCTCCAGATCGTCCAAAAGAAGCCACCTATCCTACTCTAGAACACTCCTTCAGGTTCTCCTCAACTATGATATCCTAATCCACCACCTCAATAGACTTTTTTAATAAAAATATGGTAAATTTTGGACTTAATATCACATTTACATATGTCCTGGAATCGTCTTTCCATAGTTGTCTCATCTCTTACCAATTCTAGATAAAAGCACTACAGATCTGTAAAGTAACCATAATATTCTGTCATAGACATTCACCCCTGATTCAACCACATTAACTCAGCTACCCTCTCCTGTCTTAGTATCTTTGGATAAATTTTCTCCTTGAACCTCATTAAAAAGTCCTTCCATACCTTACCATTATCTTTTCTAGTATGTGACTAAATGTCCCGTCAACAATTTTTTGATCCTCATAGAATATAAGCATCCAACATGACCTACTTATCAGTAGGAGGCTCCAAACATTCAAGTATAGTCCAGATATACTCAATCCAGAACTCCATTGTCTCAGGTCCACCCTCTCCAGTAAAAGTTGGAGGGTGTTATAACTGAAAATTCATCTTCTGATCAAACATTTTATTTAAAACCTACTCAGAATCTCTCTCCATAAACTACATTAAGCACATAAAGTTGTTATGGAACTGCTCTCCTACATCCTAACTGGGAAAAACAACTTCCTCGAGTTCCACTACTGGTGTATCATCTCCAGTGATATCCTCCTATCATCCTCTCAACAAGTATTATCATGGATGTGTATCTATAAAATAAAAAACACACATCTTAAGACTCATAAAACCACTTAAACACATTTACATAAGAGGAAAATTCATAATAATCCCCAACAAGTCCTTTCCCCAAACCTCGCCTCATGGTTAAAACTGAGGTACAAACAGTAACCTTAACAATCATAAGTCTAGGTCATGGTTAACAGAGGCTAAACTCATTATCATTATTCAAGTTTCACTTTAGTCACCCATTTATCATACTCCACATCATTTTTTAGTTTCAGTTTCACATTAGGAATATTTTTCATTTTCAATTTCAAAAGCAAGGAAAACATTTCAATTTTTTAGCACATACCCAAAAACTCATTTTCCCTATGCATACCTAAAATAATGCATGTACTAAAATAATATTGACTTTCTAGAATGATGTATGAATACTCAACTCTCATTTTATTCAGGTCCATGAGTCAAATATCATAAAAACTCAGAACCAATAGTCACATCACACAACAATTACACCACTCAAGGTTAAATATCATCAACTATAACATCACACCTTAATAACAAAAATACCACCCTTGTTACATATATTTTACCCTCATACATGGGTTTGAAATTCCCATGAGCAATCTCTTAACCAAGGCTTGACTCATCTTATTCTCCTATATACATTTCCTAAATAATAATATAAAAGAAAAAAAATAAAACCCCTTTCATACCACTTTTTAACATCCCATCTCAGGTGCCATTCACTGGTGCCCCGAGCAGGTCAGTTACATAAATTCAAGATCACCTACCCATATGCAAGAGGCTTCCGACTAGCAGAGATGATCTAATATCGATCATAGGGATACTATAACCACTTTACCAAAGTATCATAGTATTCAAAAATAAATAAACAATTTCCAAATGATATAACCATAATCAAGAAAATTAAAAAATCACATGATCACCAAAACCGTAAAAAAAATATCTAAAACTAGAAAGAAGATATGTCATGCTAATACATGGCAAGTGTTAATATGAAAACCCAAAATAAATAATGACACTGATTACTCCAAAGTAGTTTATGAATCCAACTCGGGTTCCCTAATCCATGCTCCATACCAACTCAGCCATCCAACACAGTTCCATTTCCCTTAACCTATCCTGCAACCATGAAATCTATTCTGGTACTAATCAGGAATCTCACAAAGGGTGTTAGTAAAACTCAGTAGGCCACCACCAACAGTGTCAAAAACAATATCCATTAAATAATAGTGTATGTAGATGTATAAAAATTAAGTGAAAGAAATAAAGTAATAGTTTAAAATTATTCAATTACTCTTTATTTAACCGCATTATTCTTAGGATCTTGTGGACACCCGAACTCTCAATACCTACTTTAGCCCATGTCGGAGTGTATACTATCCCCAAGGGATATCATATATCTGAATTTAAGTGTTACAATTCATTATATCAATTCATATCTGAATGAAATTATTATCATTCATTAACTCAATTTTCATATTAATTCCATTTGTTCCATTCATCACCTCAATCCATATCTAAATTCCATTTTCATTATTCACCATATCAATTCATATATTAATGCCATGTTTACCATTTATCATCTCAATTAATATCTGAATTTCATTTTTTCAATTCATGATTATCACATATGTCACAATATAACATATATCACAATATCACATATATTACAACATCACATGTACCACAACAACCCATTAATTAATTCACCAGTTAATTAATCCAATTTTACAATTGCATATATACATAATTCTATTAATTAATTCAACAAATAATTAATCACACCTATCACATTAATTAATTCAAAAATTAATTAAATATATAAATTCCATTAACTAAGTAAACTATTAATTAATCCAATTCAATAATCTCAATATCCATATAATTAATTGAACAATTAACTATTCTAACTAAATATATTTCATCAACAAAAAAATACCATTAATTAATTAAACCATTAATTAATCCTATGAAACAATCCCAATATCCTCATACTTAATTAAAAAATTAATTATTCCAATTCAATAATCCCAATAACACAAAAAATATTATTAATTAATTAATTTACCTAATTAATTAATCCAATTCAAGAAAATCAATTTCTAATCATTCAATAGAGATTATACAATTACATACATTTAATTGAAATCAAGACTTTTGGATTTGAATAATAGACCACAAACCTCAAGTTTGATGATGAATGATCACCAATAGATTTCCTAATTTGAAGTGGAACCACTTGATCATGATAAATAAAATAATATAGATTTAAAAACTAGATCCAAGATCAAAAAAATCAAGATATAAAAAACATAGATATAGATCTATAACCAATAATGAATAAAAATATCTCTTTTATCTTGGAAAAGGATCAAAAGAGATAGTGATATCAAATCGAGAAGAAACCACTTACCTAGGGTGGTGTAAATCTTCAATCTAGGCTTTGAATCACCAAGAATGGAGGTCAGGAGGGCTTGGAATCAAATCAGAAGCCTGAAAAAATGAGAGAATTTTTTGAGTTGATCTATGGATAATTAGGGTCTAATAAAGGGGATTTGAAGTTTAAAAATATAACTTTTGAATTTATTAAAAACTCTTGCATGGTTTCCTTATAAGGGGTGCATGGTTTTCCAAACCATACTTCTTAACCATGTGCCTCATCTAGGGGGTTCACAATTTCTCCTATGTGAGTGCACAGTTTGAAAAACTATGCACCGGTCATATTATCCCTCATTGTCTAGGGTTTCCTAGTTTTCTAGGCCAGGGAAAATGGATTGGGAAAACCTTGCACTAACTATGCACTGCCCATATTTCTTCAAAATTTATAAAATTTCTCCCTAAAACTCCCCAAGAAATAACTCAAACAAAAAGTACTCAAACTTAGTCAAAATATTACCTTTAAAAAAGAATGATACATCTCTAGAAAATGTGAGGATCTTACAGACACATTACCGAATAGAACAAGTCAATGCCACTTACTGTTATCCTCTTCCATTGGCACATTAACTTTAGATCTATTATGAATAATGAATCTTGATTCACTTGTAAAGAAATAAATGAAAATCAATATGGTGGGGACTATCAAACTATAAATTGGATTGCATTAATATAATCTCAATGTGAAAAGGTAAAAATTCAAAATGTGATGATCCATTACTCAATTCTAGTTTCCCCAAATCAAGAAATTTGTTTTTAAAGTATTACATAGAACCAATTCAATCATGTAAAAGATAAAGAGGACTAATTTTCGTCCCCTATAAATATTAGAGAATATATTAAAACTCTTATAACCTTTTTCAATCCATTTAAATATTTGTACTTGAATCCATCCAATGTAAGAAAGTTATTTTGGATGGAAACTAGGATTCTACCCAGGTTTTAGGGGGATCCAGAGGCATCTCATTTATCCCATACACCGATTCTATAATTTTATTATAGAAAGTTATATACACTCCATTATCCACATCCACTATATTTCCGTACCCTTAAATACTCTCTTTATCTACATTATTCTAGACCAATCCTCCGATAAGTTACCATTTAATCTATAATAGAAGAGTATATGTACAGCTATATGCCCTAGATAAGAGGAGATCTAGAACATCTATGAATTGAAATTCCTTAACTCATTTTATTTTAATTAAATTTAGTACGATAATATAATCATATGTAGTTAAATATAGATTAAACCCTTTTCATTATTCATCTAACCTAGGTAGGCCTCCTAAATTGAACCCAAAGAATCATGATTACTTTAGAATATTCCATCCATAATTTAAAAATTTTAAAACATTTTTATACATATAGTATTCATAGTGTCCCTAAATTCATAGGAACTATGGGTCTATTTGATAAATATAGTACCTTTATACATTTTATGCTCCTTAAAATTTCATATAGATCAATAGTATTCAATTACACTTGATCTAGTCCCATTAATTATTTTTTCTTAACTAAAACTTATTCCAATTGTCAATTATTATATAATCTACATTCATTAATGAGTAAGTTATAATATTTGATAAAAAATCATTCATAATTATCCTAATTTCAAAATTATAATTCATCATCTATGTACCCCCCATAGGCATAGTTTTTATTCACAGTATTCATTTTATCTACTTCAATAGAATCAAAAAGGGTATATGTGGTACTTTCAAAAGAATTCAGGTGTGACAATTTAACTATATTATCAGTCTAGAGGTCCATAATTAATCTCATACCAGAAGATACAGATGGACTCTTGTTTATTATATAATAAACTACATTCTTTTTCTCTACATAAAATTTCTTTATAAAACATCATTGTAGTCACATTCTTCATGACCTCTCAATATGTGTCCTAATTTGTTCACCTAAAAATATTACTATGGTGTTCTATATTCCATATTTTAAAGGATAATTTAATTATTCTAGGATATTTCATGAAATCTTGAATTTTATACACACCACCACTATCAAACATTATTAAAGGTTTCATTAAACTAGCCTTATTTTTCACTATGGGAATCTATCTAATGTAAGTTAAAAATATTTCAAACTGGTGCTTCTGAAATTGATTAGATCCCATTAGTGTGACATCATAAATGAATCTAATATAATATAATGATCCTCAATGATAAAATATTTGATATTTTTCCTATGAATTTAATATTCATGAATAAACTTCATCATTCAATATTTCAGTGTTTATCCATGCATAGAAAGAGGCACTTTTATCTTCATTGTACAATTATAGTCATTACATGCTCTAAACACTATGTTAGAGATTCTATGTCACATTAGAATCCATGAATCATATTATTTTATCACTTAATGACTAAAACTACATTCCTAAAAAAAATTATCTCTTGTAAATATGAGAAGAATTTTTTAATTAGATATACTATCAAGATACAATGTACTGTCATTGAATTCTTTTCTCAATTCCATAGAACAATTAATGATTTTTACATAGATGATTAACAATTTTTTATAAAACCATTAATCTATTTGGGTTTGTTTCCAATTACTAAATAATTTATACTTTAGATTTTATATAGATTCATGGATTACAATAGTAAAAAAAATCCATATTCCATATTGATTATTCTTCCTTATATGTATAATTTGATAATGTCCAAGAGTATTTATTTTGTTGAGATAGTTATAATAGTTTGATACTATGATGAGATCCTTGAATTTATAGGTCCTAGGTACAGTGAAATTTTATGATGGTCCATACCCAACTTTTTTTTCATGATAGATGATCAGTCCAAGATCTATATGTCAATAAAAATCATGATCAATGGAATTGGATCAAAGAAAATAGACAATTAAAATCAAACTAGAATAAGAGGTAGGACCATCACATATTATTTATAATCAATTTAATTAATTGATAATTACCTTGACAGAATTATTTTTTCATTAATGGATATTGAAACAGATATGTGTTGCTCCATCATTATGTTGAAGGAATCATGTGTAGATTACCTCTAGTAGTGATCCATGTGTGTTCCATGAATCTCATGATGTTTCTAAAGGAATCTTTGGGTGCTTTCATGGAATATCCTTTCACTTGTTTCGTCTACCTTTGATCTCCATGTGAATGGATTCAAAAGCGTTCTTCTGCATCTAGTGGAGTAACATTTCTATTCATTATTAGGATAATTCTTAGAGAAAGGAGCTCTCTAGGGCTTGAGAGGATTCTAAAAAACTATTATGCACAACCAATCAAATTAATTGAATTACAAATAAATTTACATAATTGGGTTTATATATCTCTAGGGTTAAAATAAAATACTTACACAAGTTCAATTTTTTATTTATTTAATCCCTACAGAACCCCATGTCAGATAATAATAACATTATTATTATTTCTCAACATGCACTTAACATACAAAATAAATTAAAAATTATTTAATCAAATAATACTTATTATTTATTATTTATCACTAGAAAATTAAACTTGGTCCACCATTCCTTCACAATATTCATCGATCCTTGAATAATAATTTTTTTTTATTAAATAAATATCACTGCATTATTCACTAATAAATAAATAAATATTATATTCACTAAAGAGAAAAGAAATATTTATTAAATATTCCACTCACATTATATTCTATCGAATAACAAGTGATGGAATATATGTGATAAAGTATATATGAATAATTATTAAACCATGTGTGGGATTTATATTTATTCATCTTGTTAAATAATAAAAAATAATATATCACTTGACTGAGATTCTGGATACACTTAGTGTGTGACCATCTAGGCCTCTTTCTTAATGGCATTAGGTGAAGTAACTTAAAGTCCAAGGATAGCATCTAGAAACATGACAAGGCTCCCATAGAGAAAGAAGTTAATACTATAATGACATGATACCTCATATGATGGTTTACTATGTAATATAATCCCTTTATTAGAATATCTCAAATCAAGTAGGTTGTATGCTAGTGTCATCGGCCTATGTTCTCGATGTATCTTTCATTGAATTCCTGGAAATTGAACTTGTTTATTGAATACCATGGACATGGATTTATTTATTATCTATCATTTCCATAAAATTTCTTGAGATATCAACTTCTATTAAATAACAGAAGCGACAAATCCTTTCTCACATTGTTCATTAATGCAATATTAATCGTGCCACACCCAATGTATCCTACCACATCACGAACATCTATCAACACAGTTTTCATCAATACATTAATGTAAGATACTAATAATAATCATTAATAATAATCGTAAATTATATGGAAAAATACACACATCCATATATAGGAACATCTAATGACACATATAAATTTGGATTTCCTAATGGAAGGTCTCGTTCTCAAAATATCCTACTAGATATTATCAAGGGAATACACCATGAGAATGTTCTTCAATGTCTTATGAGTCCCCAACCCTGATATCATTTATCATTTTTGTCTCTAAAATGATATAATCCACCTATATAACATATATTTAAGAATAGTGTGGTAGCACTTCCAGGTTCTCATCATATTGTGGAACTGCTATGATCTTTTATTTTGGCAGCTACTCTTGGAACATTATAACATACTATGTTACATAGAATAAAAATAATGATGTGATAAGAAGATTATTAATATTTAATAAATTATGAATATATTTTATCATAAAGTACATAGAAGTTGGTTTTAGGGAACCAACTCCAATAGACTCCCACTTTCACTAGAGCCAACTACTAACAACCTTTAGTCTGGTAGCTCTCACATGATACTCATGCTTCTACTAAGAGAGACCTTTAGTCAACGGGTCTGCCACGTTCTCTTCAATGGGTAATCTATATACCAAGACATCACCCGTTTATTTATAATCCCTCAAGAGGTGATAATTTCTGATTATATTCTTTTTCTTTTGGTGTGACCTGGGGTATTTTTTAAGATCCACCACTATGGTATTATCACAATACAATGTGATAGGATCTTTACTACTGGGTACCAAATCATGATCTTGGAAAAAATTATGAATCCAAATGGATTCCTTATCTATATAAAAAGTCACTATATATTCAGAATCCATTTTAGAATTAGTGAGAACTTTCTGCTTTGAAATCATCCACCTCATATATCCTCTATTGTGATAGAAAATATACCATGATTGTGAATTCAAATCATTATGATCTATCTAAAAACTAACATTAGTATAACCTCTTATGAAAAGCTCCTCATCTCCTCCAAATACTAAGAACATATCCTTAGTTCTTCTAATATACATAAGGATAGCCTTAACAATAGACCAATGTTGTTCTCATAGATCTGATTGATATCTACCTACCATTATCAAGGAATAGGTAACATCAAGTCCAGTATAAAACATGGAATACATGATTAATCCTATTGTTGATGTGTATGTAATCTTACTCATTATTTCTTTCTCCTATTATGTTTGAGGACCCATTTTCATAGAAAGATGTAAACCATGTGACACTAGATCGAATCCCATCTTGAATTGTTGCATACTAAATCCCTTTAGTATATGGTCAATATATATACTTTGACTTAGTGAGAGAAGCATCTTGGATCTATCATGAATGATCTTGATTCCTAGAATATAGGTTTTTTCACTTAAGCCCATGGAGAAACACTTGTTTAAGCAGTCCTTAAAAAACTGTAATATTGTTATGTCATTCCAATAAGTAATATGTCATCAATAGATACTACTAGAATAATGACTGAATTCCCACTAAACCTCTTATAAACACACATCTCACATTCATTATTAATGAAAACATATTCTTTGATGAAATCATCGAATCAAATGTTATATGACCTGGATTCTTTCTTAAATCCATATATAGATCTCTAAAACTTGAAAATCCTTTTGGAATCACCTGGAGTAAAAAACCCTTCTAGTTGAGTCATATAAACATATTACTGAAGGTTCCCATTAATGAATGTGGTTTTTTGTCCATATTCTAAATCTCATAATAATGGTATGTTGCTATATAAAGTATAATTTTGACAGATTTAAACATGGAAACTGGTGAAAATGTTTCATTGTAGTCAATTAGTTGACATTGTTGAAACCCTTTATCCACTAATATTTATTTATAGGTATTTAATTTACCTTCCATGTAAAGTTTCTTCTTTAATACCCATTTTTATCCAATGGTATTACCATAAAATGGTTCATCGACTAGAACCCAAACATAGTTCGGATACATGGAATCCATTTCATAAATCATGGTTTATTTCCATCTTGTAGCTCTTGACCTCACTACTTCCTCTTTGTAGGATAGAAGTTCATTATTGTCAAGAAATAATGATTCACTATCTTTAGTGACTAGAAAAACATATCTTTTTGTCTCTCTTAACTCTCTTGAGATCCTATAGGGTACTTTTGTTTCAATAACTACTTCTTCTATGGGGACCAGTGGAACATTTTCATGTACCAAATCTTTTTTATATTGAGCATCAACTTCATCTAATTCAAACTTTATCCCACTATCCTTTTTTAGGATGTGATCCCTCTCAAGAAATATGTCCTGTCTGGTGATATTCACCTTCCTTATTGAGGGTTTTTATAGCTAGTATACCTTTTTTCTCTTGTGATACCATTTAAAGATACACTTTTTACCCAGGCTTCTATTTTGTTGCATGAGAAGGCCTTCAAAATGAATCGCAACCCCATACACATGAATTCAAAAAAAATTGTTTCTTTCCACTCCATAACTCAAAGGTAATTCTATTTCCTTCTTTAGTTGGTACTCAGTTATATGTGTATGTTATAGTTTGTAATTAATATCCCTAAAATCATAATGGAAGATCTTCATGAAACATTATTGACCTTACCATGTCTAACAAGGTGCAGTTCCTCCTTTCACTAACTCCATTCCACTATGGTGTATAAGGTGGAGTGAGTTAAGATAGAATCCCACCACCAAAAGAATATTTATTTTATAAAATGGATAAAGGGATAAAGATCCTACAAGTAGAAAATTAAGGGGTTCTATAATAATGAATCTTAAGAGCATCAGCTCGAACAAATTCGGTACCCTTAGGATGGAAGGAACCAAGGATAGAAAAGAAAAGGAACTAATCATTCTTAGATTCCTTAGAATTAAGATAGAATATCACAACATTACCCTCATGCCAAATATGAATAATATTCCTGTGGTTGTTTATTGGCTCCTTGAATCTTCTAATGGAGTTTTCATTAGACCAATGAATAGTTCCTTTACATGAACTGACATTGTAGATTTCTAATAAATCAGTCTCAATATGTTTTATAGAAATTTTCCACTAATTTTATTGGAGAATTCTTATACCGATAGCATGGTTTTTGCTTGAAGAGAGTCACCACTCTTGAAGAAAGATAAGAAAGATGCAACAACTGAACCCTTGGGGTCTCTGACCACTCCACCACCACACATAGATCCCATGCAATAAGAACCATCTTTGTTTAATTTTTTCCCAAATATGGGAGTTTTCATTTGATCCATTTCCCCTAAAATAAAGTGTAATTTTTTATAGAGGAGAGGTGGGAATTATATTCATGAGGGAAGGGGGAATCTTTGAATCCTTATACAACCTGAAAAAGTCCAGAATTAAGTTTCTGGTTTTGAAGATGATACATGTGATAGTCCCCAGTGTATACTGGTGGAATTTATCTTTCCTGGATGACCAGAGGAACCAGAAACCAATAGTAAAGATCTGAGACATGGAATTTTTCTTTGACTTATACCTCATTAAGTATACATAGCCATATCTACTAAAGTCATTAGTAAAAGTTTTGAAGTAATAATATGCACCTCTATCTTCTACTAGAAATGGACCATGCACATCAATGTTTACCAATAATAGAAGCTATATGACCCTTTCACCCTATCCACTGAATAGCATTTTAGTCTTATTTCCTTGTAAACAAGATTGACATATTTCAAGTGGTTTTATATCAGATGAGTCTAAATAACCATCTTGATAGAGAATTTTCAAATGCTTCTCATTTATCTGACCAAGATAGTGATTCCAAATATGGGTGTTATATGAGTCATGTGAACATGGTTCATTATCAACTCCCAATACTTGGTTTTTTTAATTTAATACATAAATACCTTTATTTAAATTTTCCATATCATAACATATATTGTCTTTATAAAAAAAATTATTTACAAACATGAAAATAAACCAATTTTTATCTAATAATGATCGAGAAGTTATGTTCTTAGTAACTTTAGATACATAATAACAATATTTAAAAACCAAACTCATTCTTGTTGGCAATGAAAGGTGGTAGTCACCAATGGATAGGGAAACTATCTCACACTATTATTATCTCTCAGATCCACCTCTCCTCTATAAATCTTTTAGAATCTACTTATTTCCTGCATTTGAATATATATATGAATACCATAAGCTATATCTAATACCCAATGTGTAGATATTGAAATATTACAATTAATAACAAATCCACCTTTATCTTTCCCTTGCTTATGGATGTATTTCCTCTTCTAGTGGCTTGGCTTTCCGCATGAAAAGCATATTGCCTCCTTTTCCATGCCCTGTCTTGGGATATTCTTTATCTTGTAAAGATGGTGATCGATAGATTTAGATTGTTTATAGTTCTTGGTCCCCTTTTCCTTGTTCTTCCTTTTCTTATTCACCTTAAAGACCATGGGTTTATCATACCCTTTGTCCTTATCCACTTGGAGAATCAAAGTAACAAGATACAAAAGAATATTCTCATTATTGTTCATATTGTAATTAATAATAAAACTGGATAAGGTCTTAGTTAGTGATGAATTTATGATATTTTTACGCAGCTCATTCGATAATTTTATCCCTAAGATTTATAAGTGTTCAATATAGCCAATAAGCTTGGCTATATGAGGCCAAGTTGGTACAGAATCTCCAATATTAGTTATAAACAATTCATTGGAGATCACATACCTCTATTGCCTTTCCATATCTTGATATATATCCCAAAGTTGAGACATCATTCTATATACATTAATGTCCTCATGTTGCTTCAAAATCTCATTGGACATGGATTATAACACGAAACATTGAACATCTTTAGAATCGTTCAAATGCTTCTCATAGATTTTTAACTCTTCGTCACTTTCCTCATTACCAGGAGCATCAAAATAGGTTCTTCCAGCACATACAATTTCCTTTCATGGTGAAGGAAAACGCATAAGCATCTTTACCACTCTTGGAAATTTGTGCTGGTGAAAATGCTATCTTTCTCAAGTATGGATTGCAATGATATGTTTTAAGTCATTTTAATGTTGTTTCTATGAAATAATATAATAAAAATTTTATTACTTTATCTAATAAAATTTTGAAAAATAAATAGATATTATATTTATTAATCTCCCACTTTTTTATTGAAACCCAATAATCCTCACCATTGGCTTCAGAATATCTTATTTTTTTGTACATTCTAGTGGAAATGATCTATATTCCCCTTCTCATTACCCCAACCTTGATTGGTTAAGAAACTTGAATTGTTTTAGTTAGGAATTCCAAATTTCAACTACATTAACTCACAATTCCTTGACCTGTTAAGTGTACTTCCCAATCATGAAATCCTTAAATTGGATTTCCTCAACCCTTTCCACTCAATTACACCAAGTCCAGATTTAGAAGTCATCCCTTGAGGTGAACTATGTTAATTCAGACCAAAACATCAAGTTAGAATTCCCTGATAATTGAAAGAACCCCAACTTTGGCAATCCAAAATATTGTTCAATTTTAATTGAATTAGTGGAAGGTTATACTGACATAATGTATATAATTGAGAGATTTTATCCATTTATGCATAAATTTCCAATTATTATCTTTAGGAAATTCTTGTTAATATTAATAGTATTTACTTAAGTGATTAACCATGTCTTATATAATATTTATGCATAAATCAAATTATTTTAGTTCTATCTTAGATGCTCATTAATTTCATTAATTCAATTTATCACGATAAAACATCCATAATGAAATAAGCATGCAACTTGATAGGAATAAAATAATAAAGAGGTATGATCTTGATCTTTTACCAATGGTTAATTTATCTAAAAGTTGATAAAATAACTATTAACCTAAGGGGAAAACACCTTGAACCAATTAATGTTTGTGTAGCTGATTTCCAATTATCCATCAATGTATCTCTCTTGGATTGGTTTTTTCGCAACTTGAAACATCAGCTGCCTCCACTATATTGTGAGCTCTATTCATTACATATGATTTTAATCACACACATGTGAGGGAAACAAAGGGTTTTCATAAAAGAAACATGGGCATTTATGACCTTATATAATAATAGGAGATAAGGAAAATAGGTCGAAAATTTAATTTAAAAATAAATTTAATGAAACCAATCACATAGAAATGTCTGGTCTATGTTCATGATCATCCAAATTCATGCAAATAATTACACATTTATTAAAATTAGCATTGAATTATTAATCATTTTTATTAAATATAAATCTTTCTTGAATAAATAAATTATTGTATTTAATTAACCAATTAATTTATCTTAATTTCTATCCAAATTTAATTGATATTATTTTCTATTATAATTTCAAACAAGTTAAATAAATTTATTTAAAATTAAATGTGTATATATGTATACCTTGGAGGAAACACAATGAATACCCATCTAATTCTACCCAAAATGTATTGTACCCATATACAATTTACTCTTGTGATATATGGAATACAAGAATTATCATGTACTTTCATAACATGTACTTAACATGTGATTACATGAATTAAATGATATTTAGATCATGTGTTATACTTTAATTCACATAGAGTAATAATTTGTATTATGACTCATACATGATATGGAGATCAGAACATTGCACATATATTATTTAGAAATTTATATATATATATATATATATATATATATATATTAAAACCTATCACATGTAATGTCCTATATTTATGAACATATTAAAGTAAATGTATCAAGTTTCACACAGTATAATAAATAAATTTTAAATCTATATAATTTGGTATAAGTGCACGGGGTGTACAGGTGAGTTAGATAGAGTGTACATCTATCACTGTGTATCTGAGGCACATGCCTAGGGACTCAAAATGTAAATAATTCCTTGAAAATTTGGAGTACAAGGCATATATAAATGACTACATGATTTGTGGGCACTTAGTTACATGGTCACCAGTGAGGTAGGCCATGTATGGTAATACATGGCTTGTTTGTGACTCAAAGGGACTACATGTCATGTATGTGGGATATATAGTGTGTACTCTAGATAACTATGCACCACCCTATCCTATTCAACACATGGTATAAGAATTAAATTTACTAAGTGTCATCAATACACACAAATTGAATTAATTTCTGAATTAATTACAAATTCATTGAACACAAGTGCATGGTGTGTAACTCCAGTTACACACTGTGTACTCTTGTATTACCCAGCCAGAATTCCTGGCACCTTCAGATGAGATAATCACTTTTATTTCATCCATAAAATTAATTATTCTGATTAAATATATGATAAATGGAGGAAAAAGTGGATCTCGTAATTCATACTAAAAGAACGATTAAACTAGAATTGAAAACTAAATCATAAATGCATAAATCATCAATGATATTTAAATAATTATAAATAATTATGTGACTACTCTGATACCACTTGTATGGTTTGAGTGCAGTAAAATCATGCAATGGATCATGCCAAACTTTGATTTTGGTCATGATTGATGATCAATCCAAAATCTATGTGATGAAAAACATCGTGATCAGTGGAATTTGATCAAAGAAAATAGAAAATAGAAATCATGTTGTAGCTCATTGGAATATCATCACATATTATTTATAATCAATTTAAATAATTAAAAATTACCTTGGTGTAATTATTTCTCCATTAATGGATATGGAAACAATTATATGTTGCTCCATTGTCGATTTGAAGGAATCAAGTGCATATTACCTCTAGCAGTGATCCACACATATTCTATGAATCTCTCTATGTCACTAAAGGAATATCTAGGTGCTAGCATGGTATATCCTTTTTCATGTGTAGTTCGCCTTTGATTTCCATTAGAATGGCTTCCAAAGCATTCTTCTTGATCTAGTGTAAGAAGATCACTCTTCATTCTTAGGAGCATTCATGGAGAAGGGAGCTCCTTAGGGCATGCGAGGATTCTACCAATAGATTTTGCATAACCAAACAAGTGAATTGTCTCGCAGAGAAAACAATATAATTGGGTTTATATATCACTAGGGTTGAAATAAAATAATTTCATAAGTTCCCTTTATTATTTATTTAATCCCTACAGAACCCAATTTTAAATAATAATATTATTATTATTATCTCTCAATATATACATAACTTATGAAATAAATTAAATATTATTTAATCAAATAATATTGAATATTTATTGTTTCTCACCAGACCATTAAAATCAGTCATCCATTCCTCCAAAATATTTTTCAGGCCATGAATAATGACTATTTATTTATTAAATAAATATCACTGCATTATTCATCAATAAATAAATAAATATTATATTCACTAAATAGAAAATAAATATTTATTAAATATTCCACTCATATTATATTCTCTCAAATAACTAGTGAAATAATATATGTCATCAAACATACATGAATAATTATTAAACCATGTTCCATATTAATATTTAATCAACTTGTTAAATAATAAATAATAATATATTATATAATTGAGATTCTGGATACACTTAGTGTTTGACCCTCTAGGCCTCTTTCTCATTGTAATTAGAAGAATTAGTATAATGTCCAAGGTTAGTGTCTAGAAACATGCCAAGAAACCCATATAGAAAAAAGTGAATGTTGAATTGACCAGATACCTCATACAAACGTTTATTGTGTAATATAATCTCATTATCATAATATCTCAAATCAAGAACGTTTCATGCAAGTTCCATCAACCTATGTTCTCGATTAATTGTTCTTTGAATTCTTGTAAATTGAAATTTCTAATAGAACACTATATCCACGAATTTACTTATGCTATATCATTTCCGTCAAAGGACCCCAGATATCAAATTCTATTAAAGAACATAAGGGACAAATATTTTCTCTCATTATAAATTAATTCAATATTAATCGTGATGTACCCAGTATATCCTACCTCATCGTGAATATATGCTATCATGGTTCTCATAAATACATAATATTACACAACTCATAATATCATGAATAATATATTAAATTATATGG
Source organism: Viscum album (assembly GCA_963277665.1). Lineage (NCBI taxonomy): Eukaryota > Viridiplantae > Streptophyta > Magnoliopsida > Santalales > Viscaceae > Viscum > Viscum album. Next base: position 1,990,314,495 of record OY728152.1, read on the forward strand.
ACCAATACACAAATCTATAGGTGGGAACATCCAATGACATATATAAATGTGGATTTCCTACTGGTGGGTCTTGTTCTCATAATATCCTACTAGATATTACCAAGGTCATACACTATTAGAAGGTGCCTCAAAGTCCTTTGAGTCTCCACCCCTGATATCTTGTTTCATTTGTGTCCCTTAAATAATATCATCTAGTTATAGAACATATATTTAATTATGGTGACATTGCACTTCTGATTTCTCATCAAAGCAGGGAACTACTATGTCCTTTTAGTGAAAAAGCTACTCTTGGTAAATTATCACATAATATGTTACACAAAACAAAAGTCATGATGTGATAAGAAGATAGTTTATATTCAAAAAGCTACGAATACAATTTAACATAATGTATACAAAAATTTGTTCTAGGGAACCAACTCCAATAGAAGTAATATGATTATATACTTAAATATTTTTTATACGGTCATATGATGTCATATGATGGCACACATATGATACTGATTATCATATTCTTGATTCTCAAAAGGGGATGAGACAACATATCAACGAGTTTTCACATGGTAATATATAAGATAATAGATTATGAGGACATATGTGCATGGAAAAATTCCACATGTTTACAAGTCATTGGATATCCATGTCTATGTAAATTATTCAGAGTCCATAATCTTTAATATTATTTTTAATATGTATCATGACTTATGTACTTTGATGTATTGATGAAAACTATGATTCCATGTGTTAATAGTGAATTATGATATTTTAGTTGCATCATAAATGATATATTATTAATGACTAAGTTCATGAATGATTTTCCCATCTATATTTATAGGTATTGATATATCAGCCCTTTGATTAGAATAAAAACATAAAACTGAATTCCATGGACATGGTTTATTAATGTGTTCACTTTAGATATCCAATAAAATTGATGTTGTGAATATCAGAGGGTGGTGTAGGTATGAAACATACTTGATGAGATATCATAACAAAAGGTTTAATTTATATAGTGATCATTCATTGATGGTTTTTGATGTTGTGGAATTTAATTTTTCCTCTTAGGATCATTTATGTGTCACTAGACACTAATATTTGATATTTGGTGAACCCCCTAATTACACTAATGAAAAATAAGATAGGTTTATACATTTAGAGTTTCTCTTGATCTAATTTAAATTATATTTAAATTTAATTATTATAATATATATTATAATCTATACTAAGAAATTATATTTATTTGGGATTTACTGATTGCATATATTTTTTCACTAATTTATTTGAGATGTATATTTAAATTAATATTTATTCTAAATACCATGAGTATAATAAATATTTATTTATTGAATGAATAATGAATATATATTATTTTTCATTTGGTAAATATCGAGTAGAAAAAACTAATCAATTTAACAGGTTTGGTGGGAAATATAATTAAAATATAATTTTAGTAAATATTAAAAAATATTATTTAAAGAAGGATATTTATTTTATCCATGAGACATGCATATTCCATTGAAATAATAATATTGTTGTTATTATTAATATTATTTAGGTTGAAAATGGATTATGAAAATATTTGAGGGCCTATGTGTAATTATATATTCTATAACCTAAACATATACATACTCACTTATATCATTTCCTAGTATTAGACATTGTTGTGTATAAAACATATTATCTAAAAAATTTCTTAACAATAGAGATAAAATTCAATATAATTCTTCAAAGCTGTGAGAGAAAGATTTCCCCTCCTCCATCACCAGTCTTGACAAAATAAGAATTAGTTCTTTAATACCAAAGGATCAGGTTGTGATCAATGGTTGTGATACAAGATGATATGTATTATCATGCTAACACATAGAGTACTTTCATTTATTCTTTGAGATCAAAATATTTCATTTTGATCATAACTAAAGGGATTATAATTTAAATCCTCATGATGAAATTAAGTTAGAACCAAATAGAAGATGAAATATCACCATCATCTTCTAGTAATGAATTATCAATTTGAGGTTATTTATGTAATTAGATTCATTGTAAATTTTACATGAAATGACTCATTCTATGGTTTTGGGATTCATCCATTATGGTTCTTTGAATATTATCATGTTACATGTCAATATTCATCATGTTCTTATGATTTATTCATTGTATTTAATGAAAATCCATCATGGGGAATGGGCTCAATCGACTTCTGCTACCCCTAATTCATTCAAGTTGAATAAGAGTAGTTATTTTAAAATTTATAGTTATTTAATTATTATTGATTGATTTACACATTTTTAATAGTTTTTCATTACTTTTTTCTTATTATTTAATGATAATGTTGATATTTATTCTTCATTCAATTCATATGATGCTGAATAAGTGAAAAATAGATGAAGAACATCTAAATAACCCATTTGATGGTGTTGGTAATTCTGGTTAGGTAACATGGGACTACACGGTGTGTAACCCAAAATTAAACACCATGTACCCATATTCCTCACACTATGAAAAATATTTTCAATCCAATATTGGTCATGTGGATGAACACAAAACATCCTTAACATGTCATATGTTCACCAAAATAAGTAGGAAAATATCTCGCAAGACTATATAGATTGTAACTGATATAGACATCATGAAATCCATGCTTTTTAATGGTGGAAAACATTTTGTTAAATATGTGTTAAGTATTTATTTAATTTAAATTATGATAATATTTCATGAAAAATATGCATATGCAATATATAGATGGATTTTACACTCTAAATACATCATTAATGATTACAATGAATTACACGCCATGTATTAAAGATTTTATTGTTGGAATGGAGTGAGGTGATACACATGGTTTGTACTTAGCTTGTGCCCATAATGTATCTCATTCCTTTTTACATTGAAATAATTAATTAATTAATTACTCCATTAATCTATTCAACATGATTTCATGTTTCATTAATTTAAAGAACATGTCATGTGATAAGATTTATTACATATTAAATTCTTAATTAATTTCCATGTAAAATCTAGATCAATGTGTAGTTTATAATACGTAATCACTATATACTCTATGTGGATTAAAATTAGTACACCCCATGAAATTAAACTCAATTCTATTTATTGTTTATTAATAATATACTACATTTAACTTCATGACTCTTTTTGTATGCTAAATGTCATGTGAGTGCACAGTACATGACAAATACCATAAAAAGTAGTTTATATGGGTACACACTTTGTTCCCTCAAAGTACACACCATTCACTTAATTAATTTAAAATAAAATTTATTTTTTAAAAATTATAATGTATAATATATCAAGGATGGACGAGATAGATATTATGATAAATTAATTAATGGTTAATAATAAAATTAATTTATTCTAATAATTTATATTAATTTATAATGGTTAAAATTAAATCTAGTTTATTAAAGGTTAATTTATTATGTGTTTGTGACTGATCATGAGATCTGAACAAAAAATTCAAGTCCATGTTTTTATCCAATTTAATATTATTTCATCATTTATTATGTAATAACATTGTATTACTTTAAATAGTATGGCCTCTAAGTCATCCCTCATCCCATTTTTATTTAGGACCAATGAATCCATTGTTTCTTTATTATAAACCCCAAAAACATTCCAATAAATAATGTTTGAGTATAAAGATATGTAAAATATGGTTCTCCAAAGATATTATATGTTTCTAAACCTATTTCATGGTGAAACTAACCAATAATACGCATAGTACATTAGTGGAATGCTACAAATAAATAAATTATGGGCTTATAGGAGTTAGACTCATTAGGAAATAGGTAAATTTAGTATCTCATTAATTAATCAATCTTTGGAATTCTCATGATCATGTAATTTTATGTATTTCAATTCTGTCTGGTGCATGTTTAATTTTATAAAAAAATATCATGATCACATAAATAAATGAATTAACAAGAATTCAAGATGGAATTAAAAAAATGGATTATGGGTAAATATTTCATCCACACATGGTTAATAAATAATAGAAAATATAATTAATATTAAAATTACATGTAAAAGGATAAAATAATAATGTTTATTCATAATAAAAAATACCTCAATAAAATATTTTAGTAGGATAATCCTTCCTTTGCTTATGTTATTAGTGGAATATTAGGTCAAAGTAATTTTATGGAAAATTTATGGGTTATTTCAATTATTGGGGAGTTCTGAAAAAAAAAATTGGGTCAATATAGATGTTTAGAATCAAGGGTTTACTACCAAAGATGTAATTGGTGTTCTATAGAATCGAGTTTTGAGAAAATTTAAGTTTCCATTTTTTTATTGCGGAACCCAGAAAACAGATAAAGGATTTGTAAGTTAATGGATGGAATAATTACCTACCTAAATACCTTCAAGTAATTTTATAGTATGATGCCTATATTATGAAAATGAAAATAATGATCCTTTACACTAGAATAACCATTTGGCCAGATATTCAATGTTAAATGGTCTGTTCCATTTGAAGTAACTAGTAGATGATGAGGATAATGAAGGTATTGTCTTTGTTTTCAATGTAATGTAGAAAATTTATTGAGTAATTTGATGTAAAATAAATATTTTATGGGTTTAATATATTTTATTATATCTGATGTAAATATTTCAAAATATCCAACCACTGGGGAATTGTCATCAGATATTTTGGGAAGTACATAATTTGGAGGAAGAAGTTTCAAAAGTTTATACTCAAGTAAAAGAAACTATAGGATAAAGAAACACCAAAAATTTAAAGGAATAGATAGAATTATATGATGGTGATTAATATAGTAGGAATACATGGAAATAATATAATACACAAGTATCTATAAAAAACATGTTATTGATTGAAATTAAATTAAAAATATTTATAACTTTTTATAAATGGAGAATAAGTACTACCAACTACATTTTGAGTTGAAGAGGTATTTTGATTAGATTTTAAGATCCAAAAAATTGAAAATAAAATATGAGAGTTTTTTAGAAGATAGTAATTAGGGATATTAAATATCCAGATGAGTTTTTGGAGATATACTAAGGAAATTATTAGGATGATGGACTAACCAAAAGATTCACACTATGCATCCAAATGTTTTATAAACTCACAAATACTGAGGTAACTCATTGTTGACAAAACCTGGATGATTAGATTCATAGATCATACTAAAGATTTGAAATTATACCAAATATTGATTCATTACTATTGATTCATAAAGAATGTAAGGTGAATGTTACTTTATATAAATCTTATGATGAAGGACATATAATCATGTCATAAAGTAGAATGATGAAATATATGGTTACTCTAGAAGTTAGTTAAGTTGAAAATGAGTGAATTGGTAGATAACCCATCAAATTCTACATGAAGATATGCAAAACAAAGTAGACTAAAATGTAAAACCTTTAGAATTTGATAATTTTATAAAGACTATGGATTCCTTAAAATAGAATTTCGATATTAGAGCTTATCATAGAAATTATGATGTTATTATAACTATATTTTGAGTTTAAAAAATAATCCCAATTATTTTAAGGATCAATTATATTTATGAAGGATGTTGTACCAATAATTTGGCAAAGGCATAAAGTGTATTGTAGATTAAGTTGCTCCTATGGATGTAATGTCACTATAATATACACTAAATACCATAAAATGGAATATCACCCAAAGAGAAATCTACTAATAGAGTTGAGATTGTCGAGATCACATAAAATATTGAATAAATGTCAGATAATGTTATAATGAATATAAATTGTAAGAGAAAGACTATGGAAGAAGTCCAATAGAAATATGAGATGAATTGAACAAAAAAATACAATAGAATCATTCTTTGAATGGATTCTCCTTACTATTTTTGGATGAATTTTAAGAATCGTGAAGTTATATGTTTATTAGGAGGTGTTCTAGTCAGATGAGATAGTAGGAGAAGATATATGTATTAAATTATCAAAAAAAACTATCATAAGGAGAGTATTAATTGAAACATGTATGTTATAAACAATCAAAATGATATATTTGTGCTACAAGATAAATGTAGAATAAAATTTAAAAGATAGGTTGGTTCCTTAAAATATTAATGCATTATTCATATAAATATTGATCCTGAGTAAAAACTATATGTTGAATCTCTAGAGGATAGATTTCTTGAAGGAGGAACTAGAGGCTAAGGCTGGGTTGATAAAATAATATTCCAATCAGTTATTGAGATGTTAAAAAGAAGAATCTATAGGGAAATTATTTAACAGTATGAATGTGAAATAGATAAAGATCACTAGAAGGAAAATAAAAGTGTCAAAGGAAATTTATAGTATTGAAGGTTGTTAATGATTGAAATAAGGGAATTTCTTAACCAAAAAGGGTATGATTATATTATATATATGTTCATTGACTATAAGATACTGAGTAAAGTCTATGGATGCAAAGGTGTTAAAATATACCAATAGTTCACATAAATATTATGATGTCAATATATTATTATAATACTAATATTGATGTTAAAAATATATTATTCATGAAGTTTTAGTTCATTAATAAATTTTAGTTTTGAGGAAATACCGAAGTTTATTGATTTTATGTTTTGCAGGACCATTGATAGAGTCAAATCCTGATATCCATAGAAGATATTGAAGGGGTTAAATTAGAGACATAACATTAGATGATGTTTCAAATCAAATATTAAATCCGTCAAACATTCATATTTATAATATTTCCTATATAAATGGGTACATCATTAGAGTTATCCAGTACTTGATGAGATAATTAATTCGAGATATAATATTAGAAGAAGTGAAAAAAAAATTAAGATAGGTAGTTACCAACCAAAGAATTAAATAATTATTTATTTGGTTTGATCAAAATAACATGTCATAAAGAGAGTTTAAAAGATGGTAACATTGAGCTTCATGGAAGAAGTGAGTATTCTAGAAATAATTTTTCAATAGTTAGAACAAGGAAGGCATTAAAACACTCCTTTGGAATAAGAACTTGTATTTTTAGACCTATTCATGACTGAGGAGACATTATAAACATATGACAGTCTACATAATCTGATGTTGTGAGATTTTACGAAGTTGGTAGACATAATTTGTGGGATAGATTCTATGGATTAAGGATAAAAACATTCCACACAACTTAATATTGACAAAAATATTATTAGAGTAAAATCTATGACATGATTGGAGGTGACATGTCAAGGACTAGTTTCTTACATTGATGTCACACCATATAAAAATCTAAATGTGATATTTACATTAACTTATCTATAAAGAAAAAAGGAAATTTTATGAGGGACAATAATTACAATCCATACATCATAACTAATGATATGTGTTCTATTAACATATGGATGGAAGAATTTAATTGATCATAAATGGTAAAATTTGTTCAACAAAAATTCACCCCGTCCCCCACTGAGGGTGATTTCTTGATGCTCTAGGACACATAATTTGTGTCTGGAATAGGATACCTCTATTTAGATATATAGTTTTCATTCTACATGTTCTTTATTGATTTACGAGATGTTAATCTTTATAGAAGTTGTAGAAAAATCTTTCCTAGATGAGAAGGATGTTATCCTGAGTAGAATGAAATGAAATTTATCCCTAATTGTTTCAATATAGAGGTTTCAACAAAAACCATGATGAACATGGAGAAGAAGGAAGTTCAAAATATTTGAAGTATTCCTCTCAAAATCAATGGAAGGAAAATCCATCACCACTAGAAGATAGGGTTAGTGGGAGTTATCTTATTTATAAAATCCTAACCTGGGAACCACACACTGGTGCCCCGATTCAATTCACTACATAACCTCAAGCACACTCCCCATACTCCAGATGTTGTTGACTAGCAACGAGGGTCTACTATCCATAATGGGGAGACTATACCATCTTTTTCAAAGTAAAACACCATCAGAAAATAAATAAACAATAACCATATATATAGAAACATAACCAGAAAGATGTTAATATCACATCATGAAAAAAATTAAAGATACAATATCAAACTGCACAATAAATGTGTCATGCTAATGTATGTGCCAAGCGTCAAAATAAAAATTCAAAATTAAAGACAATAACGACTCCCAAGAGGGCCTCAAACCACATATAGTTCCCTCATCCATGCTCCATCCCAACTTAGCCACCTAACACCAAGAATTTTCCCTTACCCTGTCTAGTAACCATGAAATCTATTCAGGTACTAATTAGGTAGCCAGAGTATGGTGTTAGTAAAACTTAGTAGGCCACCACTAATGACTTCTAAAACAATATCTAGTAAAAAAATAGTTTATCGATTTTTATAAATAATAAAACACAATGAATAAATAAACAGTTTTTACATTATCAACTATTCTTTATATAACCACATATCCCAAGGTTCCCATAGAGACTCATATCTCAATTCCTTCTTTGTCCCATGCCAGAGTCTGAACTATTCCCAAGGAATATTAGTTCCCATAATTACATTGTTACAATTCATTAATTCAATTAATATATGAATGGATATGATACCATTAAATAATTCATACGTGAATTCCCATGTTACAATTCATACTCCGCACATTAGAATGTCCATGTTTGAATTATTTATTTCTCAACTAAATGATCATGTTACCATTCATAAATTCACAATTTAATGATCATGTTACCATTTATCAACACATAATTAATTTAATAATTAATTATCCACATCAATTCCATTATTAATTCAACAATTAGTTAAACACCATAATTCCATTAGTTAATTAAACAATTATCTAATCACATCAATAAAATTAATTATTTCAATAATTATTTAATCACATAAATTTCTTTACTAATTAAATATTTAGTTAAACACAACAATTCCATTAGTTAATTCAGTAATTAACTAATCACATAAATAATAATAATTAATTCAAAAATTAATCAATCACTTCAATAATATTAATTAATTTAGAAATTAATTAATCATATAAAATACTTTCATTAATTTAATAATTAATTAATCACTTAAATTCTATTATCTAATTTAATAATTAACTAACCACACCAATTTATTTAGTAATTCCAAAAATAGTTTATCACATAAATCCCCTTAATTAATTCCCCAATTAATTAAGCATGTTAGTCCATTTAAATAATTAATCAATATCCACAAACTCAAAATCCCATAATTAATTCTAATATTAATTATCTCAATCATAATCTCAATACATCATAATTAATTTTGCAATTAATTGTCTCAATTATTATATCTCCATATCTCATAATTAATTCTTTAATTAATTATCTCAAATCAACAAACTCAATATCTCACAATTAATACAACAATTAATTATCTCAAATAAACAAACTCAATATCTCATAATTAATTCTATAATTAATTATCTCAATCCATAATTCCCAAAATCCCTAATTTCAAATATCCTTAATTAATTAATTCACCAAATTAATTAATTCAATCAAGGAAATAATTGATAAAAATATAATAGAAATTATACAATTACATTCAATTAATTTAAATTACAAATTTGTGATTTAAATTGAATACCACCTACCTCAATATTGATGAAGAACGCCTTCTAATGGAAATCCCCAAAATTTGTGTAGCACAACGACGTAGAACGAGATCTGAATCTAAAATCCTTAATTAATATTGAATAATTCAAGATATCTTATTTCTATATCTGAATCCATATATCTATATCTAGATTCATCAAATCTAAATCTAGATCCAACAAAATAGAGAATAACAACCCACCAAAATAATGGGTTAATAATGGGAGATAAATCAGAAAGAGATCACATACTTGATGATATGCAGATCTTCCAACAAGGCTTTGAATCCCCAAGAACAGAGGTCTAACGACCTTGAAATCATTTCAGGGGGCCTTGTAGTTGATAGAAATATATTATGAGTTTATCTATAGAATTTGGGGGTCTTTATGGGGGTTTGGAAATTTTTTTACTAATTTTCAATGGATTAAAATCTCATACACATGGTTTTCTACTCGGGGTGTATGGTTTCCCCTAACCATGCGCCTAACCATGTTTTTCTTCTAGGGGGTGCATAGTTTCTCCTAAAAGGAAATATGGTTTGACAAATTTTGAGCCAACTGTGAAAATCCCCATTGTCCAGGGTTTCACAATTTGATGGTTTTGGGTGCATGGTTTGGAAAAAGTATGCGCCAACCGTGAACTTTTTCATTTCCGTCCAAAAAGTTCATTTTTCACCCAAACACACCCTAAGGTAAAACCCAAATAAAAATTAATCAAGATAAGGAATATAGTACCTATAAACAATTCATATATATCTCCATAAAATATTGGGGTTTTAAAATCACCACATCTTATAACATTTCATCCTCAAGCTGCATTCCCAAGTATCTCTAAGATTACAATTAAAAAAGATTGGGCTATTGAGTCCTAATATTTGCTTCTATTTCCCAAGTTTCCACTTGAAAACAACTATGTTACCACAATACATGAACTATCATCACATTATTTCTCCTCAACACTTTATCGTTGTGATCTGACACTCTTATTGGATTCTCCTCGAAGGACGCATCTACCTCAATCTCAACATCATCCACATAGATCACGTGATGAGGATCAGGTTGATACCATCGAAGTTGTGAAACATGGAAAACATCATATATATAATTTTTTCTCTGAATAAGATCTAATTAGTAAGACACTTTCCCAATTATCTCCATGACCTCAAACAGTCCAAAAAAAATTGGGCACCAATTTTCCATGTCTCTGTATACTACGGTGACATAGTCTAGGTGAAACTCAAAGGAATATATGATCACCCTTTGTAAAATCTAGGGGTCATTGAATTATATCAGTATATGACTTCATTCTACTCAGATTCTTAACCCTACATTATTTAATCAACTAAACCATCTCTAGCATCTCCTGCATATGACTCGGTCCCTACAACTCTGACTCACCAACCTCCATCCAGTATAGAGGTAATATACATGGCCTAATATAAAAATACTCATATAGAGAGATATATATATATATTCATGTAACTATTTTTATAGGTTAACTCCACTAGTACCAGGTTCTTCTCCCAAGACCCACCAAATTCTAGAACACAGGCTCACAATATATCCTCAACCATCAGTATAATACACCCTACTTCCCATCTTTCTGTGAGTGGAAAGCCGTACTAAACAAAACCTATTTACCAAGAACCCTCTATAATACCTTATAGAATTGTTTTGTAAAATATTATTCATGATCTGAAATAATAGTATTTTTCAACCCTTGCAAATGGACTATCTATGTAACATGTTTTTATCCTAACTACTCAACTTAGAAGGTTTCTTATATAGGTAAGAAATGTTATACCTTCCTCAAATAGTTTACTACCACCCAAATTGTGTCATTATTATGAGGTGTCTTTGGGAGACTCACCAAAAATTCCATGGTCATGTCATGCCACTTATACTTTGGAATGGGTAACGGCTGAAGAAACTACAGGTCATTGTTGCTTGGTCTTCACCTGTTAACAGGTGTAGAATCATGTAAAGAAACCTGATATCTCTCTTTTCATGCATGTCCACCAAAACTATCATCATAGTTCAGGGTACATTTGGATCACACCTCGATGTACCACCCACTTTTAGTAATGAAACTCATGCATCATATCCTCTCACATGATCATAGGCACAAAAACCTAATTTCCATCATAGATAAACTCAACCTCATCTATTATCTAATCAAAAGATGACTCCCCACCTTCAAAGATTTCCTTCAAGGAAAAAAATTATAGATCCTCATACTACATACCTCATATCTATATGAAAAGGGTAGACTCCACTAAAACCAATATGATATTAATCTTCTATTGACTATCTTGAAACACAATGTGCATCATAACGAGTAAATTCATAATATTCTATGTAGAACTAGACTCTTGAACTTTCTGAGTCTAGGTTTTCCTTCTCAAAGCATCAACAACATTATTCCCCTTTTAGTACATATATGCCATATCAAAATTAAAATATTTCATATAATCAACCCATATCCACTACTAAATATTCAAATATCTATATGAAAAGATACATATCAGGCTCTTTTGGTCCGTATACATACTAAACTTTCCTCCCAATAGAAAACCCCACAAATAGAATAAATCATAAAACAATCCTTTTAACTCAAGTTCATGGGTAGGGTAGTTCTATTTGTGTGGCCTCAACTTCTAGGACTTATAAACCAAAACTCGGTCTCCTTGCATCAACACAGTTCCAAGTCCAATCCCAAAAGAGTCACGATATATTTTATGCTCCTCACCATGCTCAAGTACGATCAAGATTGCTGCTAATGTTAATTGATTCCTTATCTCCCGAAAATCATTCTCACATGCTTCTGGCCAATAAACCTTTATACCCATTTTTTTCAATCCTAAATAATTGTCTACTAAATGGGAAAAGTCTTCAATTAATATTTGATAATAATTATCAACCCAAAAAAATATGGATATCTAATAGGTTATTGGTATTCTCCTAATAAACCAATTCACAGACTTTCTATAGCTCCACAGACACACCTTCCTCTAAGATGATGTGACCCAAGAAGGGTACCTGATTAATACAAAACTAATACTTAGATAACTTAGTGTATATTCGATGTTATCTCAGTATACTCAAGATGAAGTCCAGATGTTGGGAATGATCATCATGCGTCTTGCATTACACTAAGATTTCATCCTCAAACACTACCACAAACTGATCCTCGTATGGATGGAAGATCACGTTCATCAAGGTCATAAAAACTGTTGGTGTGTTTTTCAACACAAACAGAATTATGATTAACTCATATAGGCCATAACTTCTTCTGAAAGAATTCATCGGTATATAAAAAGTATGAACTATCAAATGATGATACTATGATCTCATTTATATCTTTTAAAAGACACAAACTCCCCTCAACTGGTTTGAAAAATCTTCAATATGTATAAGAGGATACATTTTCTTCTTCATAATTCAATTAAACTTCCGATAATCAACACGCATTCATATAGTATTCTCCACATTCTTAGAAAAATAAAATGAGTGAACCCCAAGGTGATATAACTGGATGGATGAACCCCTTATCCGCTAACTCTTTCAGCTTAGTCTTGAGCTCTTAAATCTCTGTCAGTTTCATTCAGTATGGTGAATAGAAACTTTCCCATTCCCCGGCATGAGCTTAATGGTAAATTAAACAACTCTCTTGGATGGAAACCCTAAGAAGTATTCAGGAAAGGCATCCTGAAACTAGTCCACTATAGTTGGAAGGACATACTTTTCTACACCTCCATCATCTATTAAAAAACTAGAAACCTGGGTTGTGATATCTCCCAGTTTTTGAGTACTTATCCTTTCTCTACCTACTTGGATATCCCACCCTTCATAGTGAACATAACTTTTACACTTATAAGACATAAAATTCATTCTCCTATGATAATAGTTTATATGGAATTAGTATTCTATTAACCACTCCATACCCAAAATTTGTTCAAAGACTGACATGTTAAGAATATAGAGATACTATATAAAACAATACTCTCTAACCTCGAGAGAACACCACTTTAACAAGAAAAATCTTCTTGACCGTACTCCTAGAGGTGTGTCTATCATCAACACCCCACTCATAAACCCCACTTCCAAGCTTAAAACATTCACAAGTTTTTTAGAAATAAAGGAATGAGAGGGATCAGTATCAAATAAGTCAATAGATAAAGTAGTGGATGCAATAATATTACCTCTCATTATTGATGGTATTGCTTCGATATCCACAAGTGTAGGCTTCACTGCATGCAACTGTCCTGCCAATCTTCCCTATTATGAAGAATGGATCCCCTAAGATACACTACTATGCTGATATGGTATCTCTTTCCCAGAAGAACCACATACATTATCTCTACCACCTCAGACAATAGAACTCCAACTGCCATAGTGATATGGTGCAAAAAATCCCCTTCCCACACCCTAGTTATGTCTAGATCATGTATCACTACGAGTCAGTCACTGGATCCTATAAAACATCTATATATGTATTATATTCCTTTAATATGGGTACTCTACTTGTGGTCAGGGGAACTATCTCTTAAAGTATCTCAACCTACCACACTAGTGATAGATCATTCAAGTAATATCCTAAGAAACTGATCCCTCTGTCTGTGCACCCCTCCTCCCACTACCCTAACTAAGGATATCATAGAAATGATTACTAATCTTAGGATTCACACCTCTTTATCATTCAGTTGCAACTATCTATCCTTCATTGTAAGCTTCCATCAGGTTCCCTTCATTTCTGAGAGCCTAATCTAGAACCTCATCAAACTTATTTAACTGAAAATTTTTAACCTATGGCTTAGTCTCACATTTAATCCCATCCTGAAAATGTGTCTTTATTGTGGCCTCATCCCCTGCCAAATCTAGAGAAAGGTATATCAAGTCTGTAAATCATCCAGCATAGTTTATCATGGACATACTCCCCCGATTCAACCTCATGAACTCGGTATCTCTATCCTGCCTCAGTATATCTGGATAGAAATTATCAAAGATCCTCTCCTAAAATTCCTTCCATAACATACCATATTTTTGTCCAATACATGCCTGGAAGTTCCCCCAATGCATTGTTAATCCTCATTGCATATAATCATCCAACATGACCCCCATCTCAGCAAGAGTCTAAAAATGGTCAGGTGTTATCTTGATGGACTCAACCAAAAATTTCACTCCCTCAGTTCCACCCTCTATAGTAAAATTGGGAGGGTGCTTCCACTAAGACTCCCTCGTCAGATCATACATACTCTTAAAAAACATCCTCGGGTCTCTATCAATAATCTACATGAAGCAATTGATGTTACGTCAAAACTACTCCTGACTTCCTCACCTAGCATGATTGGTTCCTTAGGTTCCACCACTAGAGGATCATCCCTACCCATGTCCTCTGGTCATCCTCTCAACTAGCTTCATTGTAAAGGTGTACTCTCTACAATTCCATACACACACCTTGTGACACATTTCAAAAAAAATCAATAAATTTACATAATATGGAAACACAACAATCCACAACAAGTATTCTCTCCAACCCTCACCATACGGTACAAATTGAGGTGATATCACTACCCTTAACCATCCTACACCTAGGTCCAGGTTAACAAGGGTAAAAACATTCTCATTATTCTAGTTTCTCATTTAGTCACCCATTTATTCTCATATTGCATCACTTTAAAATATTTCTCAACTTCATTTTAGGTCCCATTTTCATCTCAATTTCATAAGCAAGAAAAAATAGTTTATGATCAATAACATACCCATAACATTTTTTCCCATGCATTCCTAAAATGATTTGTTTCATAACAACTATGAGTGCCTTGAATGATGCATGGAACTCAACTATCATTCCATACCAGGACATGATTCAAATCTCATAAAATATCAACATCAATAATCACATAACACAACAATTTTTTCACCCAAGGAGAAATAATATTCAAGTGTAACAGAAAACCACACTAACAAAAATCCCACCCAAGGTACTTGGGTTCTTCCCTATACATGGGTCATCCACTCCCATGAATGATATCCTAACCAATTCTTGACTATTCTAACCCTCCAGTATACCTCTCCCAAATAGTAAGACAAAAAACCACTATTATTCCACTTCATAATGTCCCAACATAGGTTATACACACTGGTACCCCAAGCTGATTCGCTACATGACCTCAAGAGCACCTCTTCTTACATCAGAGGTTGCGGACTAATAGCGAGGGTCTATTACAGCCATGGGGAGACTATACCCTTCTTTTAAGATTAAAACACCAGTAGAAAATAAATAAAAAATAAAAAAAATATATAACCATAACCATAAATATTATAATATCTCATGATGACCAAAACTGGATAAACAATATCAAACTAAATAATAAATGTTTCAATCTAATGTTTGTGTCATGTGTCAAAACAAAAACTCAAAATTATAGACACTAATGACTCCCAATGGGACTGAAACAATATTTGGTTCCCTCATCCATGTTATATCCCAACTCAACCTCCTAATATTGGGGTTTTCCTTATTTTATCTTACATCCATGAAATTTATTCGGGTACTGATCAGGAATCCTTAGTAGGGTGTGAGTACAACTCAGTAGGCCACCACCAACAGCATCTAAAAAAATATCCAGTGAAATAATAGTGTATTAATTTTTATAACTAAAAAATCAAAATGATAAAATAAATATTTATCACATTATCAACTATTATTTATTTAACCACATAGACCCTCAGGTTCCCAAAGACACACATATCTCAATACCTACTTCAGTCTATGCTGGGGTCTAAACTATTTGCAAGGAATATCATGTCTCATAATGACAATATTACCATTCTCTAATTAAATTATTATATGAAAGAACATGTTATCATTCATTAATTCATACTTTAATTCTCATGTTACCATTCATACTTCACATATTAGAATGACCATGTTCCCTTTCTTTATTTCTAAACTGAATGAGAATGTTACCATTCATAACATCATAATCGAATGACCATGTTACCATTCATCAACCCATAATTAATTAATCAATCAATTATCCACATCAATTACATTACTAATTGAACAATTAGTTAAACACCACAATTATATTAGTTAATTCAAAAATTAACTAATCAAATCCATAACATTACTTAATTTGAAAATTAATTAATCATATGAATTTCATTACTAATTCAACAATTTGTTAAAAACAACAATTACATTAATTAATTCAATAATTAACTAATTACTTAAATAACACTAATTAATTCAATAATTAATTAATCACATCAATAATATTAATTAAATTGATAATTAGTTAATCACATCAAATATTTTAATTAATTCAACAATTAATTAATAACTTCAATTCTATTAGTCCATTCAACAATTAACTAACCACAAAAAAATCATTACAAATTCAAAAGTAATTTTATCACATCAATCCACTTAATTAATTCCCCAATTAATTAATAATGTTAATATTATTAATTAATTAATTAATTAATTAATATCCCTAAACTCAAGATCCCATAATTAATTCCTCAATTAATTATCTCAATCACGCTCTCAATACTTTATAATTAATTATGCAATTAATTATTTCAATTCTGACATCCCAATATATCATAATTAATTAAGCAATTAATTATCTTAAATAAACAAACTAAATATATCATAATTAATTCTACAATTTATTATATCAAATCAAAATACTCAATGTATCATAATTAATTCTAGAATTAATTATCTCAATCTGTAATTCCCAAAATCCCCAATTTCACATCTCCTCAATTAATTAATTCACCAAATTAATTAATACAATCAAGACCACAATTTATAAACATCTAATAGTAATTCTAAAATTAAATAAATTTAATTTAAATAAAAACTTTGGGATTCAAATTATATATCATGTACCTCAATTTTGATGAAGAATGCTCTCCAAATGAAATCACCAAAAATTTGAGTAGCACAGAGATATAGAACAAGATCTGAATCTAAAACCCTAAGGTAATATTGAACAAATAAAGATATCTTATTTCTAAATCTAGATCCACTATCCTATATCTAAATACATAAAATCTATATCTATATCAAAAAAATAGAGAATAAAAATCCATCAAAAGAATGGGAGAAGAATGTGAGCTAAATCATAAAGAGATCATGTAGCCAAAGGGATGTAGATCTGCCAATAAAAATTTGAATCACCAAGAACAGTGGTTGTATGGCCTTTGAATACCTATATAAGTATCTATAATTAATATAAACCAATTATGGATCAATCAAGAGCATTCAGGGGTATTTGATATGCATTCAGTATTTTTTTAATAATTTTCAAGGTATTGAAATCCGGTATGCATGGTTTGATTCTTAGGGTGTACAATTTCCCCTAACTGGATGCCTCTTCTAGGGGGTTCAAGGTTTCTCCTAATATGAAACACGTTTTTAAAAATTATGTTCCATCCATGAAAATCCCCATTGTTTGGGGTTACATGGTTTGTTGGGTTAGGGTGCACGGTTTGGGAAAACCATGTTCCAACCGTGCAATTATCCATTTCTTTCTAAAAATTACAAATTTCACCTAAAAACACACCATGGTAAAACCCAAATGAAAAGTACTCAACACAAGTAAAAAAATAGTACCTATAAATTAATTCAATTAATCTTCATAAAAGGCCATTATTTTACATTATTCAATCTAATAAAATAAATAATTTAGAAGAAGAAGCATGTGATTTATAAGAATTTTAGGATTCTATTGAAATAATTGAATAATTTAAATTTGAAATTAATCCTTATATAAAAAATTTTCCTAATAAGGTTATAGCATACATACATTTATTTTTTGTGGGTCTGTAAGATGAAAAATTAAAACTAAAATGAAAACATGATGAAATAAAATATACATTAGGAAATAAGTTTCAAAAATGTATTACTATCATAAAATATGTATAAATAAATTAATAATATTTATCACTTTGAAATGAAAAATTATCTTTAGTTGAATAAAAAATTTAAAATCTCTATTTTTGGGAAAGAAAATACTTTGAGATTTGGGTCATAAGTTTTCCATGCATCATAATCTTTTATAAATCTCCAAAAGTCTAAAATAGAGATAAAATATGGATGAATGAATATGATTAATAAATATCTATAAAATGACTAAAATATTCATGAATAAATGATTTGGATGTTAAAATGTGAATGTAAAGATAATTTAAAATTATTTTAATATCAATAAAAATATTATATATATTGTTCCTTGATTTGTAAATAAATATGAGAAATAAGGAATTTACTTAGGTTGAATCTTCACATGATGTTGATAAAAGATACATTTTAAAAATTAATTAAGAGTGTCTTGATTCTTGAAATACTCAATATACTGATAATAAAAATTTTAACGCATTAAATGTAACATTATTTGGTAACTTGTAAAAAATGTAAATTCAAATACAAGAAAAAAAAATCACTAATTCCAACCCATTAATTAGTACACTTTATAATTCAAGCACCATAAAAATATATTTTAAGAAAAGGTAGGAACCCACCATATGTCAAAAGGTAGAAGAAATGAATAATGTGGTAATTATATCCCTAAAAGGTGTTAATTAGGAAGAATATCATGAATTTATATCCACCAACTAAAAGAAAAAAACAATTGAATATTTCAAGGCTTATCTGCTAATATTGGAGTTGTAGAATGTTTGAACACATGGATATAGATTTCTGTTATAATATTCTCAATAAATGAAAATAATTAAATAACTATACTAAATTGTAATACAATATAATATAAGAGAAATTAATCTAAATACAACTAATCTATATGGATGTAGTAAAATTTATTGACACATAACAGATATGAATATCTTGAAAATTTAAGAGGATGTTATGAAAGAGGATTTCATTATGATAGTGATTTCTAGGTTTCAACTTCCAATAACAATATAGTTAAATCAACTAGAATGATACTGTAATAGAAGAAGAATAAAAATAGAAGATAGACTATAAGTATACATTGGGAAGTAAAGAAAAGGGATTTACAAATAAGTATTCTTCCAAAAAGAATATATATAAAAAGATATTACACCTAGGAAAATATTTTTCTTCTATGGAAGAGAATGATAATTATATGATTATTGTAAACACTACCTAAATGTTTATCTTAGAGAAATAAAGGTCAAGAAAAAAATTGAATCAATATAAGAAGGGAACAAGTGTATTAGAATGGGGAAATTCATCTGTGATGAAGAATTTTAGGATCATTAGAAGTTACCATTGGAGAGTAACATAATAGAAAATAAGAAATTGTGTAGAATGTGTAAATTGGAGATACAAACTTCTAAAAATACATGTCATGGTTACCCCAATTGGTAAAGTTGGTTAATAACAAGAGACAATCTTCAAAATATACATATAATAAAAAATGTTCCACAGCACCTAATTAAAGATAAAAATGTTCTAAATCCTTTTAGGATGTTATGGTCAAATCCGTTAAAGGAATAGAGGTTGTTGAAAGTATAATAAAATAAGAAAAATATATATTCCATTCTTGTTGAATTTAAGAAGAATCCACAAGAAAAACTAAAAGGAAATGTATGGTGAATAAATTCATGCTACCCAAGAAGATTAAATCATGGATAGTTAAGGGGGGCTGCAAGAGGAAAAAAATGTTGATTTTAAATGATTTTTTGGGTCGATAAAATATTTTTTCCCTATTTCTATAAATAATTCAAAAAGGAATATCTAACTTAACCTTTAAAAGTTGGCATTCAATGAAAAAGGGAATTTATGTTTATGTAATTAATGGTGATTTTTCCTAAAAAAAAGTTGGTGATTTTAGAACCATAATGAAGTTGAAATAAAGAAACAAATTTCTAAAAACCAATGTTTCTGAAAATGGATTCTAAATTTCTTTAATGTAAACATAAAAGTACCAAGATTTTAAAGCTACAGATAATGATAAATAAGTTTTTTATATCGGAAATAAGAAAAATTTTAGTTTTTGTTACCTTGAGGTATGATTTCTATATAATACCATTCTTATAATAAAACTGATGTTTATATAAAATAAGTGAAAATTAGTCTATTGATGAAAAAAAGGTTTTTTAAATGGTGATACACGTAATATTCTAAGATTTTACATTTTTGATATGTTTTTTGATATGGATTAATAAAAGTAATATGAATTAATATATAATTATCTAACCCCTAAAAGAAAATTTCATTATAGTTAGGGTCACATATAAAATTTTATGATCATTATTGTTTTCTAATTTAATCACTATTTATTTCTACACTATCCATGGATCACTAAAACTTTTAATTGGTATATTTATCACTTATTTTATTAAAAAATTATGTTATACTTCTCTTAATAAATTCAAAGATTTCATTTAGTTCAATATAAGAAAAGGGGGAGAATAAAATTTGTAAATAATTTTCCCCCATCATCCAAAGATGTAAATAACAGTATTTTGAATTCAAATCACTAAGAGGGAGTGAAAATTGTTGAATAGGATCCCTCACATAGAAGACAATAAATTTATTATCAATAAGGAGAAATAATACTCAATTACTTTAAGGGGAATTTGATATTGAAAAAAAACAAATGGGGATATTGAAGTTCCCATCAGATGTAGATTATGAAAGTGTTTTATTCATTTTCAATGAATTATAGAAAATTCAATGAGAAATTTGAAGTAAAATGTTGTTTCTTATAGGTGTTCCAAAAAAATTTCTAATAGAAATATATATTACTGATAATTAAACCATTGAGTAATTATGGGATAAAATTTTATAAAGAACATACTCCAAAATAAGAATCATTGAAATTATGTACTACGGAAGTGTAACATCCCAGTTCTGGAAGCCGCCCATAGGCGCCCCGTATCCGATTAGTCACATGGCCTCAAGCAAATTTTCCCTAATTCCAAAGGCTCTCAACTAGCAGCAAGGGCCTTGGGTGTGATAGTGGGGAAACTATTCCCTCATTGGTTGAGTAACATAGTGGAAGAGAAATAGATATACAATAGCAGAAGCATTAATAATGTCAAACAACAAGAAATAGAGGAAGAATGATGAAGAAAAAACTAGAGCACACATATATAAATGATGCATGATACATATGTCTAAGAAATTATCCAAACACGTCACAATTCTGGAATACAGTAGTAAACCAAAGTACAAAAGAAAACAAGAAAACAACTCCTCAGCATCACAAGCCTCAGCTTTGTCCCATCTTCTCCAGCACCCAAAGCAGTCAAGAACCTGAAGTAGAAGGGTACTTTACCTTATTTATACCTGCAATAAAAAAATATATCTGGGCCCAAAAGCATTACTCAAATAGGGTGTGAGACTATATCACAATAGGCAACCACCAAGAGATATGTGCCTAACAGTTATTGAATATATATGGAAAGAAATAAGAAAATGAAGCATTAAACAAGGAATTACTCAACAGTAAACATTCCAACAGTTTCAAGGCATTCAAAAATACCACACATCAAGTTAGTAGATAATCACAAATAGGTAACCCTCTAAGATGTACTCACATCCTATCACCTATGTTCCTACCAAGAAAACACAAGAAACCCTCTGGGAAGTACTCATAGTCTAACCCCTCTGGTTCAGCTTTATAACAGACTCTCTGGGGAAGAAATCGCCACCAATTCCCTCTATAGTCTCATACTGTAACTAAAAGGTGCCCTAGGATAGTGCATACATCACATTCCCCTGTGTCCCACGTCGAGGAACTACAGGAACTCTTAGGAAGCACTTACGTTAATTCCCCCTATGGTATCACATCATAACAGTAAAAACAGACACTCTAGAGAAGCTCTTACGTCCATTCTCCCTATAGTCTACTACACCACGTTCTCACAACCCTGTGTAAGTCAAACAAGCATGAAAATGTGTATCAGCCAAAGTAAACCTCAAGAACTACTTGGCTAATAGTCTACAACATAAAATCATGGCAGATAAACAAAAACACTTCATCCTACAATACTAGGCTTGGAAATCAAACAGCAGCCTAACAAGAAAACTATAACAAAGGTCATAAACAAAATATTCATGGGAAAACACTTCCAAATCATATAAATTAACCATATTCCCATTCAATTAACCTCTACTCCAGCATACAAGCATAGCAGGCTATTAACAAGGATAAAACTATAAACACGCAATACCCCGTTCAATTGTATTGGGAAATTTTTCACATATAACTCAAATACTTTCAACAGAATGTCACAAACCACCTACCTCGATGTTGCAGGATCATTATATATGAACCTCAATCATTGAATCACCCAAGAACACCGTAGATCTACAAAAACATCTAAAACACTCAACCGACGATAAATCTTGAAAGAGGAGGAATCAGGAAATAAAGCTCAAGAAAAAGGAAGAGCTTACTAAGGCGATCCCAACGCAATTGAAAAAGGTCAATTTGGAGAATAGACACTTGATCAGGAGTTTGGGGAAAGATCGTGGTCGTATGGTATCTTTCGGACGAACTAGGTCATGAAGGAGGTATTTCTGACAATTAGACGTGACCCCAGTATGTTTAATGAAAAAATAAATTACACGAAGTGTACTTGCCTTCATAGTCCCCCTCATTAGGTGGTCTCCATGTCACCACACCCAGCTGTGTGCATGGCCGCTACACGGCCAGCACCCGGCTACCTGTGGTCACCGAGTACACGGCATGTACTCATAAAGTATATGGTGTGTACTTAAAAAAAATTCAGAAACTCCTATTTTACTCAAAAACACCCGAAAAAGGAAAACAAACCTAAAAATAAGATCTGAGTTCTTACAATCTTCCCTCCTTAAAGAAATCTGTCCTCGAATTTCCCTAGAAAGGCGGCATAGAAGAATAATCCTCAAACATATCTGGCCACTATGATCGTAAATCGGCCACCCTCTCCGAAGTTTCATCATGTACTCGCCTATGTTGTCATATAACTCGTACTAGAGGAACAGACCGACCATGGAGAACTATCATACTTCGATCAACAATACGGATAGGATGCTCCTCGAAAGAGGAATCCACCTCTAACTCAACCTCATCAGGTTAAAAAATATGACATGGGTCTGAGAAGTAACGTTGGATCTAAGAAATGTGGAAGACATCGTACATAGCCTGGTACATCTGGGGCAACTGCAGCCAATAGGCAACTGGACCAACTCTCTCCAAAACCTTAAACAGCCCGACGTACCTCGACAAAAGCTGACCATGTCTCCTAATCCTCCAGTGTCCCAACCTTGGTGTTATATGTAGGAAAACCTGATCCCCGACCTCAAACTCTAGAGGATGTCTCCGCTGATCAGCATAAGACTTCTATCAAGACTGTGTAGTAGCCATCCTTTTTTGAATCAACTATATCTGCTATGTGGTCTCATGGACAAGATGAGGTCCCTGCATAATTACCTGTCCTACCTCCAGCCAATATAAGGTTGATCGGCATGGGATACCGTACAAAGCCTCATAAGGTGCCATCTGAATAGTTTCTTGAAAGCTATTATTGTAGGAAAACTCCACAAGAGGTATGTGCTTCTCCAAAGAACCTCCAAAATCCAGGATGCATGCACGAAGCATGTCCTCAAGCACCTAAATCGTACACTCGGACTGGCCATCTGTTTGGGGGTGGTAAGTTGTACTCAGAAGTACCTATGTACCCAAGACCTTCTGCAATATCTACTAGACCCAAGAAGTAAAATGGGCATCCCTGTCTAAAACAATGGAGTGTGGGGCCCCATGTAGACGTATTATCTCGCGGATGTACAACCGTCCTAACTCAACAATACTAAAAATCTCCTTGTCCGGCAAGAAGTGAGAAACCTTCGTGAGTCTATCAATGAGAACCCAAAAAACATCCTTCTCTTGAGGTGACCTCGGCAGACCTGTCATGAAATCCATCACAACATCATTCCATTTCCACTCGGAAATGGGTAACTGCAGCAAAATCCTGTTGGTCACTGATGCTCTGCCTTCACCTACTGACAGGTGGAACACCTCATCATGAAACCAGCAACATCTATCTTCATACCCGGCCACCAATAATGATGTTGTAGATCACGATACATCTTAGTGACACTAGGATGAACTTCCCAAACTGAGGAGTGAAAGTCATGCATCATCTTCTCATGTATCTCTGCTGACACCCATACGCACCCATGAAAACACAAGATCTCATCCTTTCCTATGGTCCATTCAGGAATAGGGTCCTCTCCTGAAACACTTTCCCTTAGGACAAGTCCTTCAGAATAGGATAGCTTACTCATTCGCACTGGATCAAGAAGAGTATAGGTAACAACTATTGAAGAAAGAAATGTATGCCCCTACTTGTCGTACACCTCCAAATGCATCTCAGAGAACAGAGTTAAAAGCTACCACTCACTGCTGGCCTCATGAACTGCCTATATTTAAGTCCTCTTGATCAGTGCATCATCCACCGCATTGCCTTTCCCAGGCGTACAGGCAAGCTCAAAGTCAAAATACTGAAGGTACTCAACCCACCTTCGCTGTCTCAAATACAAGTCACGTTGAGTAAAGATATACTTGAGACTTTTGTGTTCCGTGAAAACCACAAAATTCTCTCCCAACAGATAATGTATCCAACAGCATAAGGCATAAGCAACTGTAGCCAACTCAAGATTGTGCGTTAGGTAATTCCTCTCATGTGGCCACAACTGTCGAGACTCGTATGCAACAACTCTTTCCCCTTGAATAAGAACTGCTCCAAGGCTGAAAACTGAAGCATCAAAGTACACAGTATTGCCCTTGCTCAGCTCTAGAAATACTAGTATCGGTGCTGAATTCAACCTCCCTTTCAGCTTCTGAAAGGCTGACTCACAAGAATCTGACCACAAGAACTTTTCACCCTTCTTATTCAGGCCTGTCAGTGATGATGCTAAGTGTGAAAAATCCTATATGAAACATCTTTTGTGTCCATTCATCCCTAGAAAACTTTGTACCTCAAAAACATTATTCGGCTGCTCCAAGTAAACTACACCTATCACTTTATCTAGGTATAATGATACTTTTGTCTCCAAGATAACATGACCCAAGAAGTGAATTTAATCCATCCAAAAGTGGAATTTTTAGAGCTTATCATATAATAGGTGCTCTATTAGTGTACTCAAAATTATCTCAAGATGGGTAGAATGGTCGTGTCGAGTTTGAGAGTACACCAAAATATCATCCATGAAAACCACCATGAAAGAATCCAAGTATGGATGGAACACTCGGTTCATCAGTTCCTAGAAGACTGCAGGCGCGTTTGTGAGACCAAACGGCATAACCACATATTCGTATAGACCATACCTGCTTCGGAAAGTAGTAAGAGGTATGTCAGATGGTCTAATATGAAACTGTTGATAAATGGACCTCATGTCAATCTTCAACAACACCCAAACTCCTCAAAGCTGATCAAAGAGATCATCAATACTCGGCAAGGGATGTCCTCTCTTGACTGTCAACTGGTTCAACTTCCAATAATCCATACAAAGTCAGATGGCACCATCTTCCTTCTTCGCAAATAGGACATGAGAACTCCAAGGATAAGTACTAGGTCAGATAAAACCCTTTGCCTACAACTCCTCCAACTACTTCTTGAGCTCCTGTAACTCAGGTATAGCCATACTATAAGGAGGAATGGACACCGATTCCACTCTTAGCATGATCTCAATAGAAAATTCTACCTCTCGTTCTAGAGGGAAACCTGAAAATTCATCTAGAAAGACATCCCTGAAATGATCCACCAATAGGGGAAAGTGCATCTATGAAGTCCCCTGGTCATACAGATATAGATTAGCAATTTGGGCTATAACTCCTTCCAACCCATAATTCTTGGGTCCTGCTCTGCTTTCTTTGACATCTCATTCACCCTTATGAAGAAATGATCTGCCCTTTGGTGATGTGAAACTCACCCAACGGTGATAGCAATCGACAACTGTCTGGAAGGAAACTAACCAGTCCTTTCCGAAAATGACATCATAGCATGTCATCTCTAGGACATTAAGGTCCCAAAAGAATTAACACCCACCAACCACAATAGGTCACTCCTTGAACTGATGTACACTAGTTGTTCTTGTCCCCAACGGTGTGTCTAACGTCAATAAATTAGTAGAAGTCAAGATATATATCCAAAGGCTCTCCATAATAGCAATAGATATAAATCTATGGGAAGACCTTGTATCGAAAAGAGAATAAGCTAAAACTGAGGAAACTAATATCATACCTTGAAATGTAGAGGGTCCAGGATCCTACTCCTACTGGGTCTACTCCACTGCAAAAGTCTGACCTATACCTTGGCCCGGTGACCCTTCCTAACCACCCTGATTTGATCCACCTTGTTGTCGCTGAAATCCTGGTGACTGACTACCACGGACATGGCCTCCACCTTAGCCTGAACAACTGAAAGAACTCCAGTTCTCGAACTGATGAGAAATTGGTGACACTGCTCCTAAATGTGGAGTCATTAAAGAACCCCTGTCACCAGCTGCTGATGAGAAGATCTGATAGAAACGCTGAAGATGTCCCATCTATCTGCAAGATCGGAACTCCACTGGGTCTCTCGAGAAATGTGGTCGAGTATGCATACTCTTTCCGCATTGGTAGAACACCACATGGCTACCAGAAGAAGTGTCTCACCTCTTTGGATCACCACGCAAAGACCCCATGTGGCGCTTCCTGCTGTCAGTAGGAGGAATACTAACTTTGGATGTCAAACTGCCCTGTCTCACAACTCTAGAATCCCTCAAATATTTCTCTATGATCAGTTTCTGGTAGATGATATAAGTTATGGAATTCAACATGAATATGTTCACCTATGATCAGATTTCGTGCCTTAGACCATCCTCAAACTTCTTTTCCAGGAATAACTCATCACCTCCTAGAATAGGCATGAAGCGCTGAAGCTTAGTGAAACGAGAAGAGTACTCCATGACTGAGAGAGTACCCCACTCCAGAATCATGAACTCTCAGGCTCGATCAGCCCTCATGGTTTATGGATAGAAGTAATCATATAAGGTATTTTGGAACTCATCCCAAGACATAAACTCCTGGAATCCCACCTGTGAGATCGCATCCCACCATCTTTTGGCAGAATCCCGAAGCATGTACGTAGTGAGCTTGAACTTACTCTCTGGAGGTGTCTCCAGATGCTCGAAGATGTTAAGAATGGCTTCTAACCATGACTCTGCAACCTGAGGTCCTCCTTCCCCTATGAAGGTGGGAGGATTCTGCTGCTGGAAAACCCACGTCAACTCTACCATAGAAGGCGTAGGATGCGGTTCTCCTCAAAAGGTCTGCATGGACCTCATGAAGCCCTCTCAGAATAGTGCATCATCACCTATGTCCGAAATTATGGCTGGTGCCAAGACTGGAACTACCGGAGGATATGCTGGTAGTTCTTGATCAGTCATGTCTGGTGTTTGATTGTTGCCCTGTAACTAGCGTACAACTGGAGGACGTCTCGGTTGCATGACTCTGTAAGGTCAAATACACACCTTAGATCAAAATTAACAGGGACTAAAACATAGAAGAGTAAGGAGGGAATAAGAGAAATAATCATTCAAGTTTTTCAAAACATGGATACAAGGCATGTAGATTTAACTACACGACATGTTCCTTTAATACATTCACATGGGCGTGTACCTCTTCCAAAACTGGTCGTGTAACAACCCCATACACGGCGTGTTATCCCCACACACGGCGTGTACTTGAATCCTCTTCCCCTGCCCGAGTTACCTTACATGGCTAGGCCACACGGTTCTCTTAGAACAAGACTACACGACGTGTTAGTGATAGACCCGATGTGTACTAGACGAGCTTCACCAACCCATGTTGTAAGTGAATGTCCGGATACACGACTCACACTACACGACGTGTTCCAGATGGACACGGCGTATACTAGGAAGATTTCGCTGACCCGTGTTGTTAGGGACACAGCCGGATTCTCAGGTTACTCTAAACGGCATGTTCTAGATGGACACTATGTGTATTAGAAAAGACTCAACTGACCTATGTTGTTAGTGACATGGTCCGTTACACAGTTCTACAACACGGCGTGTACATCCTATACACGGCATGTCCTACCAAAGATTTCCAACCCCGTGTCCCTGCCCACACATTCTGGGACACAGTTAGAGACTACACGTCGTGTACATATAGTACAGGGCATGTACTTATGAAAAATAGTTTCTTCCCGAACATAAGAACACATGGCATGTATTCATCATTACACAACATGTATTTTGGGTTTTTCGGATAGTAATCCTCGTAAACTACTCTTGAGCCCAGAAAAACACTAAAACAAACATTAAAGTTCCAAATTTCAATCTGTGAGGGTCCATACTCCCCACTAATCAAATCTTGGCATCTTATACATGTCATAAAAAAGCATAATAGATCAATGATCCACCAAATTCCGATCCATGAGGGCCCATAACACCTCAAGAACCAAAGTTTGGAATTCATTCAAAAAAAACCTTACAGAACCAACACCCTATCAAATAGAATGTATTTTTATCAAGTAATCTATCACAACAGCATGCATATCTATCACAACACCTATCACAACAACATTTGATCACTAATGCACCCTATATGGCATGGAAGGAATTCATGACATGTGATCCCTATAAAGTGCTTATATGATGCATGAGATGTCTTACCCACATCTCATCCGGTTGAAACATAAATAGAACCTCAATAATATCAACGATAACAGAACAAAACATGTGAATTACCCAATGGTGAAAATTAAATCAACTGTAAAGTTGTAAAACCAGAAAACTTGCAATAAACGAGGTAGATTGGCTTTTCCCTGTACACAGGTTAGTTACTCCCAGGCACATCTTATTGCCAAGTACCAATTCCTTCCTATCCCTATCTATAGGCTCCAAATTTTAAGTCAAGAGCAAATAATTCCCCTAATACCACTTTGTAACATCCCAGTTCCGAAAGCCGCCAAGAGGCGCCCCATACCCGGTTGGTCACATGGCCTCAAGCGCATTTACCCTAATGCTAAAGGTTGCCGACTAGAAGCAAGGGACTTGGGTGTGATAGTAGGGAAACTATACCCTCATTTACAAAGTAACACAATAGAAGAGAAATAGATATACAATATCAGAAGTAGTAACAATTTCAAACAACAAGAAATAGAGGAAGACCGATGAAAAAACAACTTGAGCACACATATATAAATGATGCATGATACATATGTCTATGAAAGTAGCCAAACACATCATAATGATGGAATATAACACTAAACCAAAGTACAAAAGAAAACTAGAAAACAATACCTCAACATTACAAGCCTCAGCTTGGTCCCATACTCTCCAGCTCCCAAAGTAGTCAAGAACCTAAAGTAGAAGGGTGCTTGACCTTATCTATACCTACAACAACATAATATGTTTGGGCCCAAAAGAATGACCCAAACAGGGTGTGAGACTAAATTCTAGTAGGAAACCACCAAGAGATATGTTCCTGACAATTAGTGAATATATATGGCATTCAATAAGAAAAATAAGTAATAAACAAGGAAGTACTCAACAGTAAACATTTCTAACAGTTTAAAGGAATTCAAGAATACCACACATCAAGTAAGCAGATAATCACAAATAGGTAACCCTCTGGGATGTACTCACAACCTATCCCCTCTGGTCTTACCTAGAAAACACAAGAAACCCTCTAAGAAGTACTCACAGTTTAACCCCTCTGGTTCAGTTTTAGAATAGACTCTCTAGGGAAGCACTCACCATCAATTCCCCCTATAGTCTCATATCGGTAACTAAAAGGTGATCTTGGGAAGAACTTACGTTAAATTCCCCCTATGATCAACATTGAGGAACTACAGACACTCTGAGGAAGCACTTATATCAATTCCCCCTGTGGTCTCACATCGTAATAGTAAAAATAGGCACTCTGGAAAAGCCCTTACATCCATTCTCCCTATGGTATACTACACCAGGTTCTCATGACCCTGTGTAAGTCAAAAAAGAATGGAAATGCATATCATCCAAAGTAAACCGAAATAACTACTTGGATAATAGTCTATAGCATAACAGCATGGCAGATAACCAAAAACACTCCATCCTACAATACTAGGCATGGAAAGTAAACAGCATCCTAACAGGAAAACTATACCAAACTATCATAAACAAAATATGCATGGGAAAACAGTTACAAATCATAACAATTAACCCTATTCTCATTCAATCAACCTCTAATCTAGCATAAAAGCATAGTAGGCAATTAGCAGAGCTAAAACCGTATTCACGCAATACCTTGTTCAAGGGTATTGGGAAATTTTTCACATATAACTCAAATACTTTCAACAAAAATGCACAATCCACCTACCTCGATGTTGCAAAATTGATATATGTGAACCTCAAGCCTTGAATCTCCCAAGAACACTGTTGATCATCCAAAACATCTAAAACACTCAACCAACGATAACTCTTTAAAGATGAGGAATCAGGAAACGAAGCTCTAGCAGAAGGACGAGCTTACTAAGGTGATCCCAATGCAATATATGGAAGTTGATTCAGAGAATAGATGCTCAATAAAAAGCTTGGGGAAAGATCATGGCCATACGGTCTCTTCCAGACGAACTAGGTCGTGAAGGAGGACTTTTTTCCAATTAGACGTGACCCCAGTATGTTTAATTAAAAAAAAGTACACAACGTGTAATTTCCTTCACTAGCCCCTACATTAGGTAGTCTCAAGGTCACCACACATAGTTATGTGCATGGCCGCTACACGGCCAGCACCCAGCTACCCACAGTAACCGAGTACACGGTGTGTACTCATAAAGTACACGGTGTGTACTTAAAAAATTCCTAGAAACTCCTCTTTTACTCAAAAACACCAGAAAAAGAAAACATACCTGAAAAGAATATCTATGTTCTTATAGGAAGGAAAAACCATTATAAGTAGGAAAAATTCTAGATGGAGGAAGATATAGAAGTAAATGTTTCTAAAATATTTAATAGAAATTTATAGAAATAATATTATCTAAAAGTAGCCAAAAATATCAAAAGATTGATTTTTTTTATCTTCAATATATTTATGACCAGTGATGATGGATGTAAAAGAGAAATAAACTACATTTGGAGTTGAATATATATGTTTCTATGCTATAGATATCTAGAAGATATAAAAAATATAATAGTTGTTGATAAGTAAGTGGGTTGGGAGGATGAAGATCCAAATGAACATATGGAGATCTTATAAAGAGACTAGCTGACAGATGGACTAGATGAATGTTACACATTGTACCTCAAAATCATATATAAATACCCAGAAACTAAGGTTACTGGATATTTATGAAACCTGGATAATCTGAAAGATGGAGCAGATAGATAAATTGAAATTTTCCCTACAATACATTCATTATGATTTATTATTAAGGAATGTAAGGTGAACTCCACCTTATGAAAAGATAATTTCAGTGGACCTATATGTAAAGACTCATGATATATAAATAATTCATTTTGAATAAATTTGTTCAATATAAAATTATAAAGTAATATATACATAGTAAACATAGAAACATGAATACAAATTTATTTCATTAATAAATATCATTACAATAGTCAGTAACTAAACCCTTGAAAATCCAAAACATTATAATTGGATAAAAAATCAAAAATAATAAATCATAAGGGTAAAATTTGGATCCTTAAAATTTTTTATAATCCTCACCCCCATGAACAACACTATGGAAAATAAGCAAAATATTAGTAAACTAATTGAAATTTTGGAAAATGAAAATATAAAACTAGGGATGGGATTTTTGTGAATGTTAAATTAAAGAATAATGAATTATTTATAGGAGTTAATGTGACTTTTTTAATAGAAATGTAAACATTAGAATAGTAATTTGACCACTGGAATTGTAACCTTACAGTTGGGAACAATAAATAGTAACATGGACATTAGAATAGTAATTTCACCTAAAAATACAGAAATGTAATTTAATTAATATTAATCCTGGTTAATTTAAGAAAATATAAATATTATAATTCCATTAAATAAATATCTATATGAAAAACTAAAAAAAGAACATTTTTAATAAAATTAATTTTAATAAATTTCATAAAAATAAAAATAAATATATTAAAATATAAAATTACCTATGTTAAAAAATTATTTCAATAAAATTAATTTCATTTTTATAATATTCATGTTTAAATTTTCTAGGGGTTATTTTTTTGGTTAATTTCTAAAATGCTTCATTTTTTACATGAATAGTAAAAATACAATTTTCCAGATAACACATGTTTATAACATAATGATGATGGTAATAATGACTTAATAAGTAATAAAATAGTTATTTCCACCCAAAATATAATTAATATGATAAATTTTTAATTTAAATATAGTGAAAATTGTTTTCAAACATAAAAATTATTTCTCAACATCTAAAGTCAAAATTATTCCATTAAAATAATATTTTTTTCCACTTTCCTTTTTATTATACTATTTAATTCTGTAAATAAATTGATTTTAAGTTACAAATAAATTTTATTATGTTGGTATACTATTAATATTATCAAAAATATCACTATTTATAGGTTTTACTTGGATATAATATTTTATTTAATATTTTATCCTAAAAACACCCTTCTCCTCAATTATAAAAAACATTATAACCCCTCCCTTCAAAACACGCTTACATTTTAATTTCAAAAGCCAAAAATATTCCAAAAAATATTCCCTTAATCCCTTATATTCCTTATAGTTTTTTTATTCATTTAACTCCAATAATCCATGGTTTTTAGTGTCGTAATAACGAAGAAACATTGAGAGGATGGTATATTTTCATCAACCTTTCTTCAAGTTTTCCAATTATCTTCCTTTTTTATATATTTTTTTAAAACCAAAATCTTATAAAATTTATTTAGTAGTACGTTATAATTATATTAACAATGTTAAACTACCCAAATTACTATATTTTTTACATATTTACTTGAAAATATTTTCTTTTCTTCACTTTTGACAATGTCCCATAAACGGTCAGTTAACCACCTAGGAAGGAAATACAAACTCTATAACTACCACCATCATCATGAAGGAATTTTACGAATTATATATAGAATAAAAATATTTAATTACATGTGTTATATTCATATTTAAATAATTTTACTTATATATAGATAACCTTCAAAAAATATCAAAATTGAAACAAGACGGGATAATTGAATGAAAACAAGATATCAAAACAATATACATTTAAAAAAGAATATTAAAAAATAAAACACACTTATAATAATTGATAAATGGGGAAATAAATGAAAAAAAATCCAATTCATGTGAAATTTTTTAATAAAACTTTGTTAATTATATAGTATAATAACATTTATGATAAAATAATGGATTTATAGTAAGGGGATTCATGAAACCAACTCATTTTTTTGTTATTTCATATCTCACAATATTTTAAAATTTTATATTCCTCTAATATCCTAAAATTTTCCTTTAAATATTCTATACCTTCTCTTTTAGGAGATATACATGTTTCTACCTAGTAAAAATGTATTTCAAATCCAAAATAAACTGATTTTTTATAGAGGATTTGTTTTCCAAAACACCATATTGACTTCCCTTGTGTTGTTTCTTCTCTACTCAAAAAATTATTAAATTATATTTCAATATATATTTTCCCCAATCCATTTTATAACCCTAAAATTTATTCATGAATGTATTTTTTATGAATCTTCATTATAACCCATTCATTTATGATGGTTTATTTCATTACTACGATTGATATATGTTCCCATTCCATATGGTATGCATGATTATGAGAATTTTATGATGTGATTACTGGGATAGGATTATATATCACACCAATTCATTGGGTAATATGATATATCTCATGAGATATTATTTATTATATGTGAACATGATTCTATATTTATTTACAAATATTATGTTATGATTTATTCACATATGTTATGCTTGAAAATAATGCTATATTTTTTCACAAATATGTGTTTTATCTGACCACTATGCTATGATGTTTCATTATTATGAAAATTTCATAATAAAATCCTTTATCAAATGGTTCTATAATTATTATGAGTATGATATTATTCTTATTATATAATTATTTTGATTATTCTCACCCATGTATTATTGATTGGGGTCCCTTATTACTCCCATTATATTTCTCACATTATTAGGATTTTAGCTCAATTGATTCTTTGATGTATATCCTCTAGTGATTACATGTACTAAAGATAAAGTGAGCGATTTTATGAGAAAAAAAGAATAAGGATTAAATAATTTTTCTGTTTTATTATGTACAAGTGATATATGAGCCTAATTTTCTGGTGATACTATTACTTTAGATTCTGGATTGTATCACGATTATGTTATTTATCTTAAAAATTCTATAACCATCATGTAAGAAAATTTTGGGTCACTATAGTTTATATCAAATCACATTTTAGGTAATTTAATAATTTGTAATAGAAAACATTATTGAACACCTTAAGGATAAATCTATGTAAAAGTAATCATCCTACATTTTGGTAAAGTATAAGAGTGTATGGTTTATGAACAATGAAGCCCTTATTTTTATAATATAAGGGGATATAGATCTATAATAGTTGTACCTAGTGGTAATAAACCTGAAAGGTAAAATTGGTAATTGAATTAATTTCCACTCGGTGCACAAAAAAGTGGCCTTAATACACACCTAGTTCAAAAATCTCTTAATATAAGGTTAAATTAATAACAAACTCTATAAAAAACATTATAAAGGTTTTGAAGATGAATTAAATATTTAATTTAATTTTATAAAAATAAAAAAGTGGATGATCCTAGAAGTATCATTTGAAAAAATTCCACGTTAAACATAGGGATACCATAATATATGACTTTTGAATTAATTTGTGCATAAGAGTAAATAAAGTATTTGTACTTTATTGGCTTATTTTTTGTTCATAATTTTTCAATTTTAAAAAATGGTGTGATCCTATAGAAACTAGACCAAAATTTAAATTGATGGATAGTGTAATAATTTTATGAATGACATCCCCAATTCTATTGGAGGTGGAGGTCCAAACATCATGGTAATGTTTACCCGGATTTCATGAGCTATGAAAATTTACTAGAACCATATGGAATTTCTACCATCACTAAAGTAAGATAATTTGTCTATCGAGTCCATTGTTTGTCAATGAACATCAACTTATTATATATATTATGATCCACTTGTTACTGAACACTGGGTTATCTCAATGGAGATGACATTTTCAATCCTTCACTATACTGAAAATGAGACTATTTATATGTTAATATATCATTTAAATAGAGAGTTTGATCACTGGTGAGAGTTGATAATAAATTACAATACTAAGTATAAAATAGATAAAATAGATTCATAGGACATTAAGAAGTTATTTCTTAACAAATATTTCCCTCAATATCTTCACAAAATATGGAGATATATTTCCTAGATATTATAAAAAACTATGGTGAATGTATCATGAAATTTGATGTATCATTCACTAGGCTCTTAGGATACACAGTGGGTTTTGTTATTAAAAAATATATAAATATATATCTTATTTAGTGGATTAAAAAACACATTCTAAAGGATCAAAATTTATAATTCTATTGGGGTTATTAATAAGTATTTTGGTATTCTATTAAAGTATAGATGGATTTTAGAGAATGGTATAATAGATTTGGAGATAAGAAATGAAATATACTATTTCAATATAGGGGATAAAATGAAAAGGGATTATAAAAGATCCAACCACACCCATATTCAAAATTTGGGAAGAAGAATCATGGGAATTTCCATAAAGGGATAAGGAAATGCTTTAAGTGTGGGAGTGAATTCCACCAATATCATTAATTTTGAGTAGACTTGAGGAAGCTGGCCAATGTGATAGAGGAAGGGGAAGCACCCCCCCCCCCCCACCAATGAACCACATATATTTTAATTCTTTAAATATAGGGAACAATGGAACTATGCAAGATAATTCACTAAACCATGGGTTGTCGAGGGTAATCAATGTCAGAAACCACTAATTTCAAAGGAAAAAAGTAAAATCTTATAACATCACTATAATTGATATGGAACATTAAAATGTGGTCATATAAGTTACACTTCCTATTAACTCAAGAAAGATATTTTTTTTATTATATTTCTACACATTTATTTATATCCAATATGTTTTCTAGAGCTGTTGAATCACAAACTCGATACCATAAAGTAAATTTATCCATGAAAACACCTAGTGGTACGATCATTGAAACTAGTGTATTTTACTATTATCATTTTAGAATATGTGGAAAGATTATTCTAGTGAATCTAGTAATCTTATACTTAGTTTAGTTTTACTCCATACTAGTCATAGATGGGCTCTCATTATATTGATATGACATCAAGTGTGAGGAAAAGGGAATCCTCTTCTATATTATAAAATATCACATTATCCTATACAAACGTAAGTGAGATCATTAATCTCCATGGTAAAATCCTTAAAATATGTGGTTGTTGATACTAAATCAAGAATAATATCTTGCACAAATGGTTAAATAAAATTAATGTATAATTCACTAGGAAATTATTCTTTTAAGGGAATATATTGATGTAATTAAAAAAGTTTTACCCAGTCTTCCCCAAATCATGGGGGAGTGTTCTAAATATAACTCATACCTAGAGCTACTCGTCTCTCCAAATTCCCAAAAAAGATAGACATGATTGAATTGGAGTATTTAAATAAGCTTTTATAATATAATTTATACAAAGTATTCATACACCCTCGCATATCACCATAAGGTTCTCCATTGAATTTTTTCAAGAAAAATGATGGATCAATGTCACTGTGTATTTATTTTTGAGGAATAAATAAGGTCACCATAAATAAAAAGTATCCCTTTCCAAGTTTTGATGAATTATTTGATCAACTTTTAAGATCTTAGAACCTCTTAAAGGTGGGTGTTCATTCTTTATATCATTAACTGATGGTAGTGGAGGATGATATTCAGAAGATTTTCTTTTATAAAATATATAGACATTATGAGTTTATAAATATTCCCTTTATCTTAATAATGAACTACAATCATTATCTTTTTTATTATTAAAATACTTAGTGGCTAACTTGATAAAATTTTGTTATTCTTTATTAATAATATATCCATCTAATCCATGTTCAAGGTGGAACATGAATAGTGTCTAAGGATTATGATGGTGACATTGATAAAGTATTAAATATACTATTTGTTTATTAGGTGTTATTTTTGAATGGATTAGGTCACATTCTTGGGGAAAATCATCACAAGTGAGTGAAATTTGGTGGACCCTTCAATGATAAAGGCAATTGAGTAATGGATCAGAACCTCTATTGTCATGGAAATCCATAGTTTTTTTGGATTAATGGGGTACTATTTATATTTTTTGAGCCATTTATCATTACATTCTATCCTGATAACCATGTTAACACAAAAATGGGTAATGTATTTCTATATAAATTAATGTGAAAAATATTTAAGGAGATCATGAAGAGGGTAATCACTATGAAGATTCTCAAACTATGTTCAAGTGCATAAGGTTTTGTGACATAAATTGATTTTTCAAAGAACACCTTTGTTTGTTTACTCATGTTAAATGATAAGTTGATATAATATTTCTCATTAAGCATATGATCAATGAGAAAAACCACCTTACACATGATCTATAGTTAACAGCTACGATCGTCACCCAAAATATTCAGTATAATTACCTCTATGGTGAGAAGTGTGAAATATATATATATATATATGAGTGTGTGCCAATGAAGATGGTTGTAGCTGATTAAAGACTATGATTACTCTATTCACATCGATCATGGAATGGTGAACATGGTAGCTGATTCATATATTAGAAAATATCCTACTACTATATCAATGATAAGGATTGAGAAAGACCCAATATTCATTAATATGAAAAGGATGAATATAAAAATAATAATTCTTAGTAATACATCTAACATTTCCCAAATTATTTCCCAAACATCTATCGATGAGAATGACAAGGAGGTAAAAATGAATTATTTTGAGCTTCAAATAAAGATTAAATCTATAAAGGAGTCGAACACTCCTTAATTCCAAATCATTTAAGATGGTGTGATTTAGTTTTATATAACACTTTTTGTTCCTAAATCACTTGAGATAAAGGAAGATCCATTAGAATATACACATAGATCATCTTTCTCCTCCTATCCTATAAGTACTACGATGTAACATGATCTTTGAGAGAACTTTTGGTGAGACAACTTGAAGAAGGGGATCATTGAGAACACCTCAAGTGAATTTTTTTCAGTATGTTAAAGAAGAGGGATGGAATTACAAGGGGATGATGTAACCATTTCCCATTCCCACATGAAAATGGTAAAACATCTCCATATACACTATTAGTATCATATCAAAGACATCTAAAGGAAGAAATGTGAGATTTTTTGTGGTAGATCGACTCACCAATATTCCACAATTCATCACAATTAATTTGGTTTTCCTTATTTAAAAAATTTCTAAGATATATGTAATAAAATTGGTGAGTCAACATGGGGTGCCACATTGAATTGACTCTAATCATGATCCAAGGTTCAATTCAAAATTCTAGAGATATATTTAACGTGCTTTGAATATTGAATTGAATTTTAGTGTGTCTTATCACCCCTAAATGAAGTCCAATAGAAAAAGGAACATTCATACACTTGAGGTCGCGTTGAGAGCCTGCTCAATTGAATTTTAAGGATTATGTGTTCAACATCTCTCATTATTTGAGTTCTCATACAATAACAGATTCCACCCGAGTATTCAAATGGTTTTATATGAAGATATATATGGGAAGCATTATAGAACACCTACATGTTGGGATGAAGTCACTGAATGAAAGATACTTGGGAATGATTTTGTACAAGAGATTAAGGAAAAGTTTCAAAAAATACAACAATATATAAATCTTCCCAGAGTTGGTATAAGATCTATGCTAACAACTATCAAATGGTCTTGGAGTTTGAAGCTTGATACAAATTTTTCTTAAAATGTCACCAAGGGATAGATTCATAAAGTTTAAAAAGGAATAGAAACATATCCTTGCAAACATTGGACACTTTGATATACTTTATCACATGGTATAAGTGGCATATCTTCTAGAACATCCACCAATCTAGGCTCTATATAAAGATTGTTTTCACCTATCTCTACTAAGTAAGTACAAAACCCAATAAATCACATATAATCAATCTATATGTGGCACAAATAAATAATTTCCTCTCTTTTGAGGAGAATCCAATGGAGATATTCGAATGTAGATCCAATTTTCTAAAAAACAAGATATATCACCTTATCAAAGTGATGTGGAGGAAAAATAAATTTGATGATGTGACATGGGAACCAGATGAAAATTTGAAACAGAAGTACCCTCATAAAATATCTACCAAGAATATGAGATGATCTTTTAAAGAGTAAATTTATATAAGGGGGTGAATTTAATAACCCTTCCTTTATAAATAATTTTTGTTTTATTAATAAATGTGTGATATATTATATTATATAGGTGTATACACATAAAACAAATTTAAACATGAATAAAAAATTATTTCATTAATGAATATTTTTATATTAATCAAAAACTAAATCCATGAAAATGACAAGCATTACAATTGGGGTAAAATTAAAAAAATAATAAAATTATAATAGAATAGTTTATATCTATAAAATATAATATAATAATCATCCCCATGAACAATGTTATGGAAATGAAATAGAATATTCGTAAACCAATCGACATTTTAGAGAGAAAAAATATAGAACCTTGGGAGGAATTATAGTGATTTTGGAATTAAAAACATTGGGAAATATACCATAGGTATTATTAAATTTATTTTCAATGTTAATATAAATAAAAATCACGAAATTATTTAGTAATTATAGTGAAAAAAGGTGGGGAAAGGGAAAATCCCCAAGACTGATTCTATACTGAAATATTTTTTCAAAATCCCATAAATTGAAATGGAGATTAATGTAAAATGAAGATAATATGATTATTCATGTTTCATATATAGTAATAAGGTACATTGGAATAAAAACTACATTAAAAAAATAAGTAAGTGTAATTTTCTAGTGCGTTTACTATAGATTTAAATCTAGATATTTCTATAAATTAGGTGTTAGAAAATGATTTTAGTTTTCATATTTGGATCCAATTATATGAACCAAGTATATTTAGAAGAGTTCCATGCGGTGAGTTATATTTATGAGAATCTAATGGATATTCCATAACTTTAGTAGCTATTAGAGACTACCAACACACATTTTCAATAAGAAGGATCCTGGTATTGGGAAACTATTATTATGGTTCATTTATTACCAATAACATTATTTTTGTCCCCAGTATTGATATAGATGCATTTATTTTAATATTTGGGAATAATTTTTTTTATTTTTCCATAATGACATATTTTATGGTAGAGAACACCTAAATAACATTATTAATGTATTGGATTACACAAACTATATAATGGGAATTGATAATGAATCTAATTCAAATGTCTCATATCACACTCAAGTCCTTCATCACTAACTAGGCTATATAATCAAAAAAGAAACAAACAAATAACACTAAGATGTATATTTATATTCATTTTAACTAAAATACATATCAAATATCATGATTGTTTCCATGGAAAAATAACGAAATCTCTATTTTGTGGAAAGGGTGAAATATATAAAAAGCTTCTAATATTATTTTATACAGATTTGTGTGGACCATTTCCTATCAATGAATGGGGTGGATACTCATATGACATAAATTTAATTGATCACTATTGTATATATGGATATGTCTATATATTCAGGTACAAGTAGGATTCTATTAATAAATTTAGAGAGTATAATAATGTAATTCAGAAACAACATGGTAAGAAGATAAAGAAACATTTCTTAGACCATGGAGAAAAATATCTAAACCAAGTCATCGTTGATTATCTAACCATGTTTTATAATTAATATCAAATAACTCATTCTTATACACTATAAAGGAATGGATTATATTGAAGGAGGAATAACACATTTCTAGAAAAGAAATAGGATTAATGATGAGGCATGCAATTATTCCAATATCATTTTGGGTATACACATTATAAACATACCATATAATCTAATTCATGATCAAATTAATTTCAAATATTTTGTTTCATTCATCCTATGGAGTAGAAATTATCCTCATTTGTTCAATTTACATGCTTGGGGATATAAAGAATTTGTTAAGGCCTCTTCGGGTAACAAACTAGAACCCCAAGGAACTATGTGTATTTGTATAGGATATCCAAATAATAATAAAGGGTATTACATATATGAAACATTAGAAAAAAATATTAATATTTCTATGAAAATCCATGTTTATTGATAGGGAGATCATCTCTAAAATAGATTGTGGTAGAAAGATAGAATTCAATGTAGTTGTCATGAAAGATGCACAATATTTGGCCTAAAATAGATCCCCAAGGAAGAGGATGTTCTAGGAGCGCATGTATTGAGTAGGAGTACAACAGTGGTTATAGAACATGAATAATAGGGTTTTTTATCATTGAAGATGGTAAATAATTATTAGTGAATAATAATGAACCTATAATTAACAAGGAAACTGTGAGTGGTATCGACGCTTCCATGTAGAAAGAATCTCTAAACTTCAAAATGTATTTAATGTACTAAAACCATGTATGGATTTTGGTATGTATTCTAGTGTATGTGAAGGTTCTGGGAATAATGGAATCATATATTATTCATTATCTAACTCATATTTTTCCATAATAAACAAATAATTTGATATTTACATGATGAAGAACATCATGAATAATGAAATTAATTCAAAAATTAATTAACATAAACATCAGAACAAAAGGATAGTATAATCACTTATAATTTATAATTATTTTAAGTAAATGAATAATTACCTTCTGTTTGAAATATTTCTTCTTTGAATATTCTTTAGACCTATTCCTTTCATACATTCAATTTATAGAGATGATTCAAGGGTACAATTCCTCTAGAGGTGATCCATATGTTCACTATGAACCTTATAACCTGGCCATTGTAATTATTGGGTGATAGCATGAAATATTCTATCTCTTATAACATTCATTTATAATAATAATAGTGATCAATTTATAATCATAAGGATTACTCATATTCTATCTAGAATTTAGATGGTGGAGGAGGATAACTGGTCTCTATTTCTAAGAGTGTTCTATGAGAGGAGCTCTCTCGGGCATGGGATATTTATCTCTAGAGTTTCTTTTTTCACAAAAAACATTAGGATATAGGATGTTTTAATTGATTTTTAAAAAATATAGGGTTATATAATAATAATTTCACATGGTCCCTTATTTTATTCATAACCCTTAGTGAACCACAAGTCTAAAAAATAAAAAAAAATACTATTATTTAATGAAAATGTGTTAAACTCACCGATAAATATATACTACTTCTTAAATAAATAAATAGATATTTATTAAAATAATATTTTATATATTATTTCTCAATGGACCATTAAACTCCATCTATTAATCATCCTCATTATTTATCTATCCTTTAATAATTAATTTTTATTTAATTAAATAAATATCACTATATAATTATTCAATAAATAAATAAATACTTATCAAATATTCTACTCACATGTATTATCATGAAAAACTAGTGACTGGATATTTGGGATCAGTCCAAACAAAAATAATAATTAAACCATATAAAGTAATAAAAATTATTTATCAAGAAAAAATTGTATAGAATTTAACCAAGTATCTTTGATAGAAATAGTGTGTGACCCACTAGGAACCTTTCTCTATGTTATTGAGAAACAACACTTAAATTCCAAGGTTAATAAGTAAAAACATTCCAAGGAACTCATAAATAAATAATTAAATTCCAAAATTTTATACAGCCTAAAATAAACACTCACAATGTAATATAAACCCTTTACCACAATATCTCAAACAAAGCAGGCTGCATACAAATTTCATCAACCTATGTGCTTAATGTATATATTTTAAATTTTAATAAATTAAATTTCCTATACAATTCCAGGGACATTGACTTAATTAGTAATTTATACTTTCATCATAGTTTATTGAAAATCAACTTCCACTAAATTGGGAAGGATAAATTTCTTTCTCGTATTATTCATTAATGAAATATCACCCATGATGCACCCAATGTATCATATATCATTATAAGAATATGTAATAATGGTTTTCATTAATAAATCATAATACTCATCTCAGGACATTAATTAATAATCATCATCATGATATAGGATTTTTACACAAGTTTGAAGAAAATAACATAAAATGACACAAATAAATTTACATTCCC
Source organism: Viscum album (assembly GCA_963277665.1). NCBI lineage: Eukaryota > Viridiplantae > Streptophyta > Magnoliopsida > Santalales > Viscaceae > Viscum > Viscum album. The sequence continues at coordinate 1,990,358,410 of OY728152.1, forward strand.
TAATAGCAGGTCAAGTGTACATAAGTGGATCATAATAAATTATCAAAAATGATATATGTTATTAGTGGTAGGGGTATCATAAGACATTATCACATATAATTTCACATATAATAAAAATTAGTATGCATTAAGATTTTATTAATATTCACATGCCAAGAAGACAGGTAATCATCATGTAAAATGAAGTTGGTTCAAGGGAACTAAATACAAAAGACTCCCACTTTCACATAAAACAACTACGATAAACATTTATTCCTCTAGTTCCCACATGAAATTCATGATTTTAGTGATATAAGTATTTATTAAGGGGGGTTTTCTATGTTATATTTGGTGTAAACTCTTCTCTCCACAACCGTACATTTTTCAGAAAAATTTCTTAACAACTAATATTATAAAAGTATGTGATTCTTCCATTAATACGACCTTGGATCCATCACAAGATCCACTAAAAAAGTATTATCACCAAAATATATTATAGAATATTTAGATTCAGATGCCACATAATTCTCTTAGAATAAGTTTCAGATCCACACTACTTCCTTGGCTGCATTAGAATATGTTATATATTCAGATTCTATCGTATATTCATTGAAAACTATCTAATTTTAACTCTTCTCTCTCACAACTCCCCCATTAATAATGAACACATATATTTACTATCACATTATATAATTTTAATATATTTGTGAATTATAATTAATATTTCTTCTAATTATTAGATCATCATCTCCTCTAAACACTATGAACATATCCTTAGAGCGCCTCAGATACATAAGGATAACCTTAAAAACAATACGAATATTGTTCATAAATATCAGTATGATATCATCCTAATAATATCAAGTAATAGGAAAGATTAATCATCACATATAACATTTAATATATGATATATATTATCAAAAAATAATTTCAGATCATACTTATCCTCTTACTTTCTAGTTCTATCAAAGGAATTATTTTTATAGTGATGTTTACTAGGTGAGACTAGGCCCAGTCCCTACTTGGAATATTCAATTATTAATATTTTCAATATCCTATCAATGTATGTACATTGAATTTTTTAAAAAATACTCATGGATATATCAAGAGAGATCATGATCCTAACAATATAGCCTACTTCACCTGATTCCTTTATGGGGAACAAATTTTTTTACCCATCCTTAATTGTTTTTAATAAATATATTTTATTTCTAATAATTATTTTTTGATAGAGATATACTACTAAGAAAAAAATATAAGCCCCACTAAATAACTTGTACTCACATGGCTCGCATTCATTCTTTATGAAAACAAATTATTTTATAACTTCAACGAAATGAAATTTCCGTAACCTAGAATCTTTATATAACCCATAAATGGATTTTTACAACTTTCATAATTTTTTATCATCCAAGAGACCCAGGATCAAATACAGGCTGGGGCATATTTCTGAGGATTGTAGCAGTACTATAGCAGGTAATTTTTCTGTAATGTAGCCCCTCGAACTATTCATATGATTCAGCCTACGGGCCACCGGTTTGGTCCTTGAGTCATTCAAGGCATTCAAGCCACCCAAGGCCTTCGGGAAATTAAGGCTTTTGGGCCATCTCAAGGCATTTGGGCCACATGATGTGAAAAAGAAACCAAATAGAATATAAGGGATAGGATCTAGATGAGGATTAAAATAAGAGTCTTTCACCAAAGAAGAGATTACAAATTTGAAGAATGATAGGTTATGGAAATCTCCATCTATACTAGGCATGTGAATCTATGTACGGATAGATAGCTAAACATCCATGCGAAGTTGGAGAGCTGACATCATGATATAGATGTTGGGGAGGGATGGTTCTTTGTTGTTATAGTTTGGGATGATTTCCTATAATTTCTTTAGGTCATGTAATGTCATGAAGCCTATAGTCCATGTAAGGGTTCCCCCTAAACCCTTAAAAGGGGTATTATCTAAATTGAATAAAAATATAAGGCCTTTGAGCCATTTAGGCTTTAAACCCTTTATCCACTAGTCATGATTTATATGTACTCATGTTACCTTCCACGTACATTTTTATATTGAATACCAATTCTCATCCATTGGTATTTACATCAACTAACATATCTACTTGAACCCATAATTGGTTCCAATATGTGGATTCCATCTCATAATTCATTTATTAATTTCATATTGCAACTTCTAAGATCACTACTAACTTCTTTTAGGGAATAGTATCGTTAATGTCAACCATTATTATTACACCATATTTAGTTACATGAAAACCATATATTTATGATTCTGAAAAAAAACCCTTGTTCTCTAACCTAGTACATGTGTCTCAAGAATAAACTATTCCTTGGGGACCATTGAAATTTTTTCCTACACCAACTATTGTGTATGTTGATCATACACTTTATCAAAGTCAATATTTCACTCAATATCAATTTTTGAGTTGTTCTTCCACTCAAGAAATATTTCTTGTCTATCTAAATTGGCCATGTTATATGATGGTTCATATAGAAAATATACCTTTTTTAGGAGGGTATTATATAATGATACACTTCATGGCCCAAAGAGCTAGTTTGTTACTAGAATTGGCCTTTACAAATTACACATTACCCTATGCATGTGTCTGTGAACATGCAAGGATTTTTCCACTACATAACTTGATTGGAATTTCCGTTTCAATAATAATTAGAACTCATGTTAGTGTTTATTTATTGGTATATAGTTAATATTAATAGAAGTATAATGGAAGATATGCAAGAATCATCATTGAACTTACCATGTCTATCGAGGTATTGTTCCTCATTTCACTAACACCATTCCACTATGATTTATAAGGTGGGGTGTGTTTATATATAATCCCAAAGTCATATAAATAATCAATGAACTGTTAGTTAAGATACCCTCCACCCTGATCAAATCATGGATTCTTCATCATCTTACCAAGTATATTATCTATTAGATTAGTTAATTCTTTTAATTTATAAAATTATTCAAACATATACCTAATTGAGTATATATATCCCAATCTACTCAAATAATCATAAAAAATAATAAATAATGAATACCAACCTCTAACATATTTAGGAAAACATCTTCACACATCTATTTGTACAATTTATAGATGCCCATTGGCCCTTTTATATCAACCAAAAGGTTGTTTGGTCATATTTTATTATAAATAATTGTGGATTCTATCATGTGGATTTAGTTTAAAAGAATATAAATATCAATCTTGATAGAGCATTATCAACGACTTCTCTATTATATCATTAACATATTAAATCCATATTTGGGTTTGAAATGGGTCATCTAAACCTGATTAATATTTAATTTTCAATAATTAGTTTTTTTAATCAAAATAATAGTTAGTTTTTTATAATTACTTTATACAATCAGATATGATGTCTTTTTATAATAAAAAAATTATTTCCAAATTTTAAAATAAAATCATCTAGATATTGGTAGTATATAGAAATAAAGGTTTGGTAACACTGGGTATATAATAATATTTTTTCAAAACCATGATCATATTTGATGGAAAGGGATGGTTGAAACCTCAGCTAGTCAATAAAGAAATATGTGATATGTTTTTATACATCATGGTCCTCCTCTCCACTAGAAATTTTCTAGAATCTTCTTAGTTACTATATTTGGATACCTATATAAGTACCATAATAAATAACAAACACAAAATTATTATATATAGAAAGATTACACATGATAACAGAGACATAAGTTGTTTCTATTTTCATATTTAATAGGGTTATGTTCTTCTTTAAATGGCCTAACCAACCACTTTCAAATCATACTACTTTATTTTCCTTCACCTTTCTTTGGATGTGTCTCTACTTGGAAGAATAGTCCTATGAATCCTTACACTTGGTGTGACTTTATGGGGCCATTTCCTTATTCATTCTCTTATTTACCATAAACACTTTGTGCATTTCAATCCTAATGTATTTATCAACTTGGAGAATCAATGTAAGGATTTATGATAGTGTATTCTCATGATTTTTTATATTTTAATAAACATTGAGATTATAAATCTCATAGGTAGTGATGATAAAATGAGAACCATGAAAAAATTATTATGGATCTTAAATCCCATGATGTAAAAGTGATATTAGTTTTCAATCAACCTGAAAACATGTGTCCCTTCCAGTTTTGACTCTATAATCATTCATGTGAATAGTGTATTGGAGATCTCAGTTCTCTCTCATCTTGCCTTCTCTTGATAAGGATCACATAGGTGATATATAATGATATTGCAGATTCTGGTCATAGTGTAAGCATGTGATGGGCTGTGCCCAAATTTTCTTTTTGTCATTATTGATGATCAATCCGAGATTTACATGATGATAAATGTGATGGTCAATGAAATTGAATCAAAGAAAATAAAAAATGGATAAAATGTTATAACCAAAGTATAGGATCACCACATATTAATTGTAATGAATTTAATCAAATAAAGAATTATCTTATGAGAATTATTTCATCATTGATGTATCTGATAACATATCTATATTGTATCACTATTTAATTTTAAGAATCAAGAAAATATTCTCTCTATCAATGATCCACATATGTTCCACAAATCTCTGAACATTATTGTAGGAATCTTCAAGTTCTAGCATGGAAGATCCTATTACTTTGTTCATTTGCCTTTGATCATCTCAGGAATTACTGCCAAAGGATTATCTTCCATCTCTCTTGACTCGAGAGTGGTAGGAGGAGGTAGATCACTCTCCATTATTGGTAGAATTTTTAGAGAAGAAAGATCTCTATGGATTCAAGAGGATTCCTTGGATTCATTGTTTACAATAACAAAAAATGAGTTTCCTCTCATGAAATATAATAGAATTGGGTTTATATATCACTAGGGTTAAAAATAAATACTTAAAAAATTTCCCATTAATATTAATTTAATTCCTACAGAACCCCATTTCTATAATAATAATAATTTTATTATTTTTTTACATGTTATAAACTCGTTAATTAAAATTAAGTATTATCTATTCAAATAATATCCAATATATATTATTTCTTATTGGACCATTAAACCCGGTCTTCCACTAAACCACAATATTTTTCCCTTGAATATTTTCTATATTTTTATTAAATAAACATCACTACATTATTCACTAATAAGTAAAGAAATATTATATTCACTAAATTGAATATAAATATTTATTAAATATTCCACTTGCATTATATTCTCTTGAATAACTGGTGCTAGAAATATGAGATCAAAAAAACATGAATAATTATTAAACCATGAGAAGGGATAATATTTATTAAACTTTTTAAATAATAAATAGATAATATATATTATTTAACTGAGATTGTAGAAATACTTTGTGTGTAACCCTCTAGGAAAATTTCTCAGTGGAATTAGGAGAAATAGCCAAAGTAAAAAAGTTAAAATATAGAAATGTGACAAGGCACCCATAGAGAAAGAAGTTAATGCCACAATGACATAATACCTCATATTAATTCTCACTGTGTAATAAAACACATTTATCATGATATCTCTAATCAAGAATATTGTATACGGGTGCCATCAACCTATATTCCCGATGTCTCTTTATTTGAATTTTGAAAAATATAACATTCTTATAGAACACCATGACCATTGATTTATTTAGTCTATATAATTTCTATAAAAAAGACTAATATATAAACTTTAATTAAAGAGCATAAGGGACAAATCCTTTGCCTCAATATTCATTAATGGAATATTAATCATGATGCTCTCAACACATCCTGCCTCGCTGAGAATATTTGTCATCGTAGTTTCCATTAATACATAAAAGTGCATGAATTATATTACTAATTAATAATAATCCTAATGTCTAAGGATAAACATGCACATCCATAGATAGGAACATTAAATGACAAGTATAAATTTGAATTTCCTACTAGAAGGTCTTGTTCTCATAATATCCCACTCTATAACTTACCATGGGAATACACCATGAGAAGGTTCATCAATATCCTATGATTATCCACCCCTGATAGCTTGAATCATTTGTGTCCCCCAAATGAGCTCATCAAGCTATAGAATATATATTTAAGAATAATGCCTTTGTAAAGACCCAAAATGTTATCAATGGAAGTTTCCTTCTTATTATTATTAAATTTAGTATAAATCACATAAAATCACATAGAGGAACCAATATAAAATTTATAAATGAATACTGAATGGAATAATAGGTATTTCTATAAGTTAAGGAACCTATATCAATAGAATAGTAACATGAACTTTGGAATAGTAATGTGACCATTAGGAATAGTAATCTGGCCAATAGAATAGTAACATCATCTATGAAAGTATAAATAAAATTTCGGAATATTAAAAATGATAATATGATATAATTATATCATAGTATAAGTAAATAAATGTTTCAAAAATTATTTATTATGTTTTAGTATTTTTATAAAATATAAATGTCTATTTACAATTTTAAAAATAATATAATGATTTAAAAGAAATTTTTTCCATAAAATGTATTTATAAATTCTTATATTGTTTTCTTAGGATTATAATATAATTTTATGAGACCTTAAGTAATTTTCTAAACTATCATAAAATTAGTTACAATTTTAAAATTAGTTTTTTTCTAATAAATGATGATTTTAATCAAAAATTCAATTTCTCTTATTTATAAAATTATTTTCCTGAAATGGAGTTCATTTTTTAATTTTACACATCAAAAATTTGTGGGGTGAATTTTTTTTATTTCTCTAAATTAGTTGAATTTTTTGTGAATTGTAAAGTATTATAATTTACGGTATATACATTATATATTAAATACACTATTCCTTGAGTCATTACTGATCTAATCACCACAATCTCAAACTATACTGCATTATTTTATTATACTCTGTAATAAGTTTCAAACTATTCATAGTCTTTAGCCATAATAATAAACTAATTAATAAAATAATAAAACACCTCCCTCCTCCCCTATAAATACCATCCCTCACCACCTCTTCTCCTCACAACTCCAAAGACTTGAATCTTGTACAACTTATTCCCAATCCTCTTCCTAATCCTCTTCCTCACATCCAATAGCCTTTTGTCTCAACAAAAACCAAAACCAATCTCCCTAAAGAGGTTCTCAAGTAGAAGAATTAAAAAGGTAAAATCCTCTTTCTTTTCTTTTAATTTATTTTCATTTTATTTTATTTTATTTTTCTCTCCTCATATTCCCTTACCCAAGTGTCATGATAACTCCATTATATTATATATACCAGAGTGTTATTATGTTAATGGAATAATATATCATCAAACCTCTTCTCCTCTCCCTTATATTCTATAAATGGAATCGTTGTTCGTGTGGTGTTGTTTTATTTCCTTTAAAGAAGACAGGTTTTCATTTTCATTATCTCCTTAAAAAAGGCCTTAAAACCATTATAATGGTTTAAATAGATTTTAAAAGTTATTTTATAACCTCATTTATGTTCTGTAACAAACTTATATGGATAATATAAAATAATAAAACAAAACAAGTTTGTTGTGATCGAAATTCTCCAAATTAATCAAAACTATTATCATTAAAATTTTATCTAATGAATCATCCTTATATATGGGGAAAATAATATTTAGGACCAATTAAACTTCAATATTTTCATTAATAACATTCAATTCCAATTTTGGATAATTATCCACATTTTATATGATCTTTCATACATGTAAACAAGTGAACTGGTCATGAAAACCAAGAAAACAAACACTCATGAATGATGAAATTGAACACTATAACACATAAAAATATCTATAAATGAACTTAATTAAATTATAATTAATAAAATAAATTTACAATAGGTTTTATATTTTTTAATTAATGAATTTAATTTGATTATATAGGATATTAAATTGAATAAATCATTCAAACATAAGGTAAGGGGATTCTCAAACCCAACCCCCTTCCTTTATATTTTCCCTATATCACTCCATTTTCAGCATGGATGTTCATTTAATGTTTAATAAGTATAATTTATTTTCCTTCCATTAAATTTTATGAGATTTACATGTTTCCAATCTTATTTTATGACAAATGAAAATATTTTTCAAAAATAACTCTTCCTTCAAAAACACTCATTTTTTACTTATCTTTAGAATGTTTATTCTTCACTAAAAATTGATGATTCATATACCAAGTATGTTATTCCTCTTTTATTTTGGGAAACCCAATTTTTTTATGAATTCATTCTTTATAAAATTATCATGAAACTCTTTTCCTTACCATGCCTAATTTATAAAAAAATATTGTTATACATTCTATGTGGCGTGCCTGATTATGTAAATGTTATAAGGTGATGGGTGTGCCCAAAATTATATAGCACTCTAATGCATTGGGTAATGTAACATATTTCATGATATAATTTGAAACATGAAGGAACATTATGCTAAAATTTTTCACAATGATCATAATTTTATGCATATTCACATATTTTATGCATGAACATGATGCTATCTTTATTCAAAACTATGTGTGTTAGTTGATCACTAAGACATAATGTTTCATTTTTATACATTTACACATTCCATGATTTTATCTAATGCTTCCTATCATTATTATTATGATGATCCCATTATTATTTTATGATGATGATGATTATTCTCACTCATGTTATATTGATTCATGTTCTTATCCATCCTCTTATTAGGATTTTAGATCACCCCTTTCTTTAATGTATATCCTCAGGAGATTTCTTGTACTAAGGGGAACACAAGGGACACTGAAAATCTATAGATTAAGTAATTAAATAATTTTTATGTTTTTTATGTAAATTTTATGTAAATTTTATAATTTTCATAGGACACTAAATCTTTGGATCTTTTTTTTGTAACACTATTATATTTTTTATCTTTAAAATTATGTAATAGTAATTTATGAAAAGTAGGGTCGCTATAGTTGGTATCAGAGCATGTTTTAGTTAATTTGGAAATAAATATTAGAGAACATTACTGAAACCCCTTAGTATAAGATAGAGTATATGTAAGCACCCATGAATATTTGTTTTTGAAAAATAATAAACATAGGGATCCCACAAGATATGCCTTTAGAATAAATTTCATAGAGGAATAAATTATTTATTCATGAATTTTTAACTTATGTTTTGTTCAAACCTTTTAAATTTAAGAAAATGGTGGTAACCAAGAAAAATCATGAAAAAAACCATGTGAGGTACAATGTAGTGAATTCCTGGACAATATCCACAATGCCTTGGGAGGGGGAGTTCAAAATTTCATGGTGATACTTACCCAGCTATCTCAATATATGAATAATAAACTCAATAATATGGAACATATACCTTCACAAAATATGGATAAACTCTATATTTAGTCTTTTATGCATAAATTACCATCGATGTTTAGTGGATCTTCTGATCCACTAGTTGTAGAATAGTAAATTTACTCAATAGAGAAGATATTTAATGTTCTTAACTATTCTAAGATGGAGAAGTTGAATCCAACCTTTTTCATTTATATGGGTAGATCTATCAATGGAAGGCGTTGATTAATAACCCCAATCCAAAGCATGAACTTGAAAATATGGAGTGTTAAGTCTTTATGAAAAAATTTCTTAATGAGTATTTCACTATAACTTTTCATACAAAGATGTAGAAAGAATTCATATAGATGAAGCAAAAGGAATGAGAATATTTCATGGATTATGAATAATATCTCACAAGTATTTCAAGGTATGCCTTGGGTTTTGTTATCAATAATGATAGAAAAATATATATTATTCAGTGGATTAAAACCGCACCTTTTAAATGCTCTAGAAACTAAAGACATTGTGATTTATGAATAAGTTGTTTGATGTGCCCTCAAAGTGGACATGGAGTTTTTAGAATGGTCCCATGGATATGGAGATAAGAAAAAAAATTTGTAGTTTCAATTTTAAGGATAAAATGAAAAGGTTTAAAATAAAACTCAGCCACTCACATGTTAAAAATTTGAGAATAAGATTCATAGGAATTGCCTCAAAGGGATGGGAAATTTTTTCATAGTTAGGAGAAAAGGCCACCAAGCTCATGAATATTGAAGAGAAATATGGAAGCTGGATAATGTGGTGTATTAAAGGAGAGAACAACCCATGGATCAATGTTTAAAATATAGGGATAAAGGGAACTACAAAATCTATTTCACCAAACCTCAAGTCCTCGAGGGTAATTATCATTAGCATCCAAAAAATCCAAAGGTGAAAGGGAAATCTTATGCCATCACTACTACTAAGGTGGATCCTGATAATTATGTGGTGAAAGGTATGATGGTTATTCATTAAAGAACAAAAAAAATACTATTTTATTTTTGTTCTATGCATTCGTTCATATCATGTATGTTTAGTAGAATAATTTAAACACCACCTAAAAATATGGAGGTTGCGTTATCTGTGAATAGAAACTAGGGAAATTATTTCATCCAACGTTTATAACTCCACCCCCAATTAATTTTTTGTGGACTGAACCTCCCAAAAAATCTTTTCTTACATTTATTGGTGGAGTTTAATTCAATATTGTGCATGGATTAGCTATCTATATAAATAAATAACATCAATTGTCCTAATAGGTAGATCACTCTTCACATCCAAAGGCATCATTTGATTCTTTATAAGTGTATGGATGGGGATGAATCTCCATTATAATCATTGAATAAATTTTGGATATTATTTTCTTATGAGAAAGAGGATCTAGCTCAAATGATTGATACAGAGGAGATAATCATGATCGAAGACATTCTCATTTTTAAGGGACACACTTATGTGTTCCCTGATGAATTACATAGTCTTCCTCCTAATTTAAAGGTTGAGTTTTAAATTGATATTATTCTTAGATATATTCCAATATCAAGGACACTTTATATAATAATCACCATTTAATTGTAAGAATTGGAGAAACAGTTACAAGAGAATGTAGATAAGGGTTTCATACGCCCAAGTGCTTCACCATGGGGTGAAACAATCCTATTTGTCAATACGAAGGATGGATCAATGCACCTATGCATTGATTTTCATGAGCATAATAAAATCATGATAAATAATAGGTATCCCCTTCCATGGATAGGTGAATTGTTTGATCAACTACATGAGGCCAAGTATTTCTCTAAGGTGGACCTTTGATCAGTATATCACCAATTAAAGGTGAGGAAGGAAGATATTTCTAAGACTGCCTTTTGAATGAGATACAAACACTATGAGTTTATAGTGATTCCTCTTAGACTCACTAATGATATAGAAATATTCATGGACTTAATTAATATATTATTTAGATATTACCTCCAAACAATTTTGGTAGTCTTTATTGATGACATTCTAATATACTCCAAGACTAAGGAGGAACATGATGAGGATTTGAATACTATTATGAAGACATTGCGAAGGGAGAAAATTTATGAAAAGTATAGTAAATGTGAGTTCTTGATGGAAGAAGTATCATTATGGGGGCAGTTCATCACCAGTAAAGTAATATCCATGGACCCTTCCAAGTTAAATTAAATTTAAGAGTAGCCCATTCCAACATCTATAATAGATATTTTTAGTTTCCGTAGTCCAACTGGGTATTACTGGTGATTTGTAAAGAACTTATCATGATTTTCAAACCCAGTATCCAAGATGACTCAGAATGGAGGAAAAAAATTGGACCAGTGAATGTGAAGAGTGCTACAAAGAGTTAAAAAATAGGCTTATCCTCATATCAGTACTCACTCTTTCAAAAATTGGGGAACTCTATGTGGTATACAATGATACTTCAGATAACGTATAAGGTTGTGTACTAATGTAAAATTATGAAGTGATAGCCTATGTTTAAAGGCAATTGAATATTAATGGGGAAAACTATCCCACACATGATCTAGAGTTGGCAGCTTTGATCTTATCATTGAAAATCTAGCGGCATTATATCTATAGGGAGAAACATGAAATATATATTAATCATAAGATCCGCAAATATATATTCACAAAAAATGATATTAATATGTTCCAATGAATATTTTTATATCTCATCAAGGATTTCGACTTCCCAATCCATTACCATCCTGGAAATGAAAATAAAGTGAAAAATGCTATAAGTAGAAAGGATCCTGCAACATTATCAATGACGAGAATTAAGAAGGATCCAATCTTCTTTGATTTTCAAAGGATGGACTTGGGAATCCTTAATGAAGGTACATCATAATTCTGTTCTTAAATTATTTCTTAACCATTTTTCATGGAGAAATTAAAGGATAATCAATGAAATGATGTGAAAATTCTGAATAAGGACGATGCCATGAGAATTAGTAAATGATCAGAGTTAAAAATTTATGAGGAAGGAGTCATAATATTTGGGTCATGACTATGTGTATCATCCAATCTAAAGTAAAATAAATATATTTTGAGTGACACACATAGATCAACCTTCTCTATTCACCAATGGTTCATAAAGATGTATTGAGATCTGTAAGATGTCTATTGGTGGGATAATATAAAGAATGAGATCATTGAATACAACTCAAAGTATCTGGTATGTCAAAAAGTGAAGGCTGAAAAGAAAAAATTTTAAGGGGGTGATTCAACCACTACACATACCAACATGAAAGTGGTAAAATCACTATGAAATTTTTCACAATGATTTTGAAGACATCAATAGAAAAAAAAATTATATATTTTGGTGTGGATTGTCTAATAAATTCATCTCATTTTATCTCAATTTTAGAGGACTTCTCCCTAGATCAAATTATACAGATATATATTAGATAAGTGGTAATGTTTAATGGAGTACCACTATATATTGTATTTAATCATGATATAAGACTCACCTAGAAGTTATAGAAAAGTTTCCAAAATTCTCAAAAAATTTAAATAAACTTCATTATGGCATATCATCCTCAAACTGATGTCCAATATGAGCAAAAAAATAAGACATTGGAAGTCGTGTTGAGACAATGTTCTACGGACTTCAAAGGAGGATAAGACCAACATTTACCATTGGTTGAGTTATCTTACAAAAACATTTTCCAATCTAGCATTCAAATGGATCCATATTAATCCATTTATGGAAAAATATGTAGAAAACTAGCATGCGGAGATGAAATCAGTGAACGTAAGCTGGTATGACCTAAAATGGATGAAGAAATGGTGTAAAAGGTGAAAATCATTCAACAACACACCAAGGAATCCTAAATATGATAGAAGAGATATGTATATAATCATAAATAGGACCTAGAGTTTTAGGTTGGAGACATGTTATTCCTCAACACATCTCCAGGGAATAAGATCATGAGATTTGGGAAGAAAGGAAAGTTATGCCCCCGGTACATCGACCCCTTAGAGATTCTTGATCATGTTGAACTTGTGGAATTTCTAATAACACTTACACCAACCATATCTCAAGTTCATGATGTATTCTATGTATATCTCTTGATTAATTACATTCCAGATCCCTCGCATGTACTAAATCTGAAGGTGGTACATTAGGAAAGTGGTCTCTCTTATGAGTAGAAGCCAATGAATATCTTGAACCATAGAGATAAAGTTCTACACAAAAAGACAACTCACCGAATCAAAATACTATGGTGGAACCATAATTATGAATAGGAAACATGGTATCTAGAAGAATTAATGAAGGAGAATTACCCTCACCTATTTTCAACTTATAATGTAAAATGAAATTTCATTGGAAAATTTTCATAAGGGGGGAAGAATGTAACGACCAAAAATTTGATCAATGGAAATTCCTTTATTATAATTATTTCATATAGTATAAATCACATAAAATCACATATAGTACTAAATATATACTTTATAAATGAAGAATTATTGGAATAATAGTTATTTCTAGAAGTTAAGAAACTTATACCAATGGAATATTAACTTGCCCTTTGGAATAGTAATGTGGCCATTAGGAATAGTAATCCAGAAAATAGAATAGTAAACTCATCTAGGAAAGTATAAATAAAATTTATTCATCTTATAAATGATAATATGATATAATTATATCATATTATAAGTAAATTAATGTTTTAAAAATTATTAATTAAGTGATGGTATCTTTAGAAAACATAAATATCAATTTAAAATTTTATAATTAATACAATTATTTAAAAGGAAATTTATTTTAATAAAATTTATTCATAAATTTGTATTTTATTATTATTATTATTATAAAATTTTATGATACCTTAAGTAATTTATCAATGAGTCATAAAATTGATTATAATTTTAAAATCGATATTTTTCTAATAAATGATGATTTTAATTAAAAAATAAATTTATCTTATATATAAAATTATTTTCATAAAATGAAGTTAATATTTTAATTCTACAAAAAAAAATTGTGGTGAATTTTTGGGATTTTTCTAAAATAGATGAATTTTTAGTGATTAGTAAAATACGGTAATTTATGGTGTATATATATTATAAGGTAAATAAAATATTACTTGAGTCATTTAAAAACTAATCACTATAATATATAACTATACTAAATTATTTTATTATATTTAATTATAAGATTAAAACTATTGATATTCTTGATCCAAAATAATAAACTAATGAATAAAATAATCAAAAAACATCCCCTCATCCCCTATAAAAATCACCCCTCACCACCTCTTCGCATCACAACTCCAAATCCTTTAATCGTGTATAATTCTTACCCAATACTCTTCCTAGTCTTATTCCCCAAATCCAGGAGCCTATGGTCTCAAAAAAAGACCAAAACCAATCTTCATAAGGAGGTTCTCAAGGAGAAGAATTCAAGAGGTAAAATCCCTTTTCCTTTCTTTTAATTTCTTTTCATTTTATTTTATTTTTTATTTATCTCATCTTCTATCCTTATCCATGTTTCATGAAAACTCTATTATCATATATATATATAAAAATTTTATAATGTTAATGGAATAATCTATCATTATACCTATTCTCCTCTCCCTTTTATTCTAAAAATCAAAACGTCGACCGGGAGGTGTTGTTTTATTTCCTTCAAAGATGACAAGTTTTCATTTTTCATTACTACATTCAAGGATGGAATAAAAACTATTATAATGGTTGAAAAATATTTTAAAATTTATTTTATAAACTTTTTTATGTTATTGAACTAACTTATATACATAAAATTAAATAATAAAACAAAATGATTTCATTGTGATCGAAAAACATCCAAATTAATCTAAATGGTTATCATTAACATTTTATCTAATGAATAATCCTCATATTTTAAAAATATATATATAAGACCAACTAAAATTATTTAAGTTCATTAATAAGTTACAATTCAAATTCCATATAATTATCCAAGTTTTACATGATCTTCCATATATGTAAACAAGTGAACTACTCATGAAAATCGAGAAAATGAACACTCCCAAATGGTGAAATTGAACACTATTACTCCTCAAAATGGACATAAATGAACTTAATAAAATTATAATTATTAAAATACATGTACAAGTGGTTCTTTATTTTTTAATTAATAAATATAATTTGATTATCTGTGATATTAATGTGAATAAATCATTCAGACATAAGGTAAGGGGATTATCAAACCCAACTTTCTTCCTTTAGGTTTTTCCCCTCTCACTAGATTTTTTTATGGATTCTACTTTAATGTTTCTTAAATAACATTTCTTTTTCTTACCTTTTATTTTATGGGATACACATGTTTCCAATCTTATATTATGAAAATTGTAAATATTTTTCAAAAAGAACTCTTCCTTCAAAAGAGACATCATTTACTTCTATTGAGACTATTTATTCTTCACTCAAGATTGATGATTCTTATACCAAGTATGTTATTTATTTTTTATTTTTGGAAACACAATGTCTTTTAATGAAATTATGCTTTATAAAATTATCATGAAAACTATTTCCTTTCCAAGGTTTATTTTATGGAAAATGTTGTTATATGTTCTTTGTAGCATGCATTATTATGTAAATGTTAAGATTTGATGGGTGTACCCAGAATTATATTGTGATCGAATGAATTCTATAATGTAATGTATCTCATGAGATAATGTTCAATATACCTGAACATGATTATATCTTTGTTCACAATGATTATGATGTTATTATTATTCATATATGTTATGTGTAAACATGATGACAGCTTTGTTCACAACTATATGTGGTAGTTGACCACTAAGACATAATGTTTCATTTTTATGCATTAAAACATTCCATGATTTTACCTAATTATTTATCACATGATTATTATGATGATTCAATGATTATGTTATCATGATGATGACTATCCTCACCCAGGTTATATTGATTCATGTTCATATCTGTCCTCTTAATGGGATTTTAGATCACCTCTATATTTGATTTATATCCTTAGGTTTTTACTTGTAATAAGGAGAACATAAGGGCCACTAATAGGTTATATAAGAAGAAATTAAATAATTTTTATGTTTTATTATGTAAATTTTATTTTTGGTCCTAATTTTTTAAAGACACTAAACCATTGTATCATGGTTTTTTAACATTATTATATTTTTTATCTTTAAAATGATGTAATATTAATGTAAGAAAAGTAGGGTCTCTAAGTCATGGAATTTCAGGGTTATCGCCGTATCAGGGAACTAAAATGACATTATAGTGTGACAGATATTCTTAAGACATTATCACATACTATATTATGTAGAAAATCAATCATTATGTGATAAGAATTTTATTAATATTAAAAACTATAAATATGGGTTATCATAAAGTAAGTAGAAGTTTGTACTAAGGTACCAACTTCAATAGTCTCCCACTTTCACTAGAGCCAACTACTAACAACCTTTAGTTCGCTAACTCTCACATGATACTCATGCTTCTACTGAGATATTCCTTTAGTAAATGGGTTTGCCATGTTTTCTTCTATGTGAAATCTTATTACTGAAACTTCACCCCTCTGATAAAAATCTTCAAGAGTTGATACTTTTGAAGTGGTTTATCCATTGGTGTGACCTTGGCTCTTTTGAAATAGCCACCACTGCATTATTATCACAATATAATGTAATAGGGACTTTAATGTTAATTACCATATCAAGATCCTGGACAAAGCTTGGTATCCAAATAGATACTTTGGATGCATCATAAGCAACTATATACAGGAACTTCATTGTAGAATCAGTGACAACTGGATACTTTTTACTCTTCCATCTCACAACTCCACCATTGATATAGAAAACATATCTTGACAATGAATTTAGATCATTATAATTTGTTTGAAAACTAGAATTATTATAAACCCTAATGAATATCTCCACATCTCCTCCATACAAAGATAAAATGTCTTTAGCTATTCTTAGATACTTAAAGATATCCTTAACATCATACAAATGTTGTTCTTCTAGATCTTCTTGATATCTTCCTACCATGCTCAATTTATTGGTAACATCCAGTCTAGTACATAACATGGCATATATGATTGATCCAGTCACTAAAGAATATGGAATCTTACTAATTATATCTTTCTCTGTTTGTGTCTAGGGACACATTTTCTTAGAAATATGTATACCATGTGACACTAGAACCAATCCCATTTTGGATTGTTCTATACTAAATCTCTTTAGTATCTAGTCCATGTTTATACTTGTACTTATTCTAATAATCCTCTTGGATCTATCATGAATGGTATTTATCCCTAGAATATATGTTGCTTCACCTAAGTCATTCATGGAGAAAACTTGTTAAACCAATCCTTATCAAACTATAAGACTGATATTTCATTTACAATAAGTAATATGTCATCATCATATACTACTAGGATAATGACTGCATTCTCACTAAACCTCTTGTATACGCATGGATCACAATAATCCTTAATGAAACCATATTATTTTATAGCTTCATCAAATCAAATGTTCCATGACTTAGATGCTTGGTTCAATCCATAAATGTATCCCTGTAACTTGAAAACCTTATTAGAATCACATGGACTCACAAACCCTTCTAGTTGTGTCATATATACATCTTCCTGAAGGTTACCATTATGGAATGAAGTTTTTACATCCATCTTCCAAATATCATAGTCATATTAATATTCTATATAAATTAGAATTATGATGGATTTAAATATAAAACTGGTAAAAAAGACTAATCATAATAAATTCCTTGATGTTTTTTAAACCAGTTATCCACTATCATTTCTTTATAGGTATTTAAATTTATTTTCATGTCCAGTTTTTTCTTGAATACTAATTTTCACCATATAAGATTTAATTCAACTGGAACATTGACTAGAACCCAAACTTGGTTCAGATACATGGAATCCATTTCATAATTCGTGGATTCTTTCCATCTTGTATCTTATAATCTCTCTACTACCTCTTTGTAGGAGACAGGTTCATCACTATCAACCAATAATGAGTCACTGTCTTTAGTGACTAGAAATCCATATCTCTCTAGTTATCTTACCTCTCTTGTTCTCCTATGTAGTAACTTTTTTAGGAACTACTTCTTCCATTGGTACCTATAGAAACTATTATTTTACCAACTCTTGTGTATCTTGTGAATCAAATTCATCAAAGTCAACTTTTCACCCACTATCATTTTTAGGGTGTTTTCCCTATCATGAAAGATGGATTTTCTGGAAATAATAACTTTCTTATCTAATGGTCCATATAGGTAGTATCCATTTATTTCCTTGGGATACCTTATAAATATACACTTTTTTCCCATGGTTCTAGTTTGTTACCTAATAAGTCCTTAATAAACACCTTGCCACCTCATACATATGTATGTGATAAAATGGGTTTCTTTCCACTCCATACCTCTAAGGGAATTCCATTTTATGCTTTAATTGGTACTTGGTTTAATGTATATTCCTTAGTTTTTAGTTAATATCAAAAAAATTATATTGGAATATCTTTATAACTCATCATTGACCTTACCATGTCTAACAATGTATGATTACTCCTTTCACTAACACCATTCTAATTTTTTGTGTAAGGTTTAGTGAATTGACATAGAATCTGAAACTCTCATAGAACGTTGATAAAATCATGTTTAAGATATTCACCACCTTGATTTGATCAAAGCTTACTTTTCTTCATTACAATTTTATTATCTACTTTATTCTTTAATTCTTTGATTTCTTAAAGTAATTAGACTTATACCTCATCAAGTAGACATAGAAATATCTACTCAAGTCATCAGTAAAAGTAATGAAATAATAAAATCCACCTCTAGCTTCTACTAGAAATGGTACACGCACATTAGTGTGTACCAATCCAAAATACTCTATGTTACTTTCACACTATACAGTAAATGGTGGTTTGTTAATTTTTCCTTATAAATAATCATGACATATTTTAAGTAGTTTTAGCTCAAAAGATTCTAAATAACCATCTTGATAAAGATTTAAAAAATGATTCCCTTTTATATGACCAAGATCGAGATTCCATAGTTGGGTGTTATATGAGTCATTTGAATATAATTATTTATTTATTTCCAAAGCTTGGTTTTCAAAATTTAATACATAAAGACCTTAATTTAAATGCTCTTTACCATAACATATGTTTTATTTATAAAATAAGAAAATTTAATTCCCAAAAATTGAAAATTAAACCATCCATATCTTGATTTTACATGGAAATTATGGTCTTTGTAATAGTTGGAACATAATAACAATATCCGAAAACCAATATCATTAACATTGTTAATGAAAAGTGGTAGTCACTAATGGAAAGAGTAGAAATAATTTCACCATTAGTAGATCACAAATATACCTCTCCTCTAAAATTTTTTCAGAATATAATTAGTTCTTATAATTGGATATAGATGTGAGAACCAGAAGCTATATATAATAACCAATGTGTATATATATAAATACTACAATCAATAATGAAATCACCTTTAGTTTCGCCTTACTTCTGGGTATAGTTCTCCTTCCATTGTCCTTTATTGTGACATTAAAAACACACTACCTCCTTTTCCTTTCTCTTCATCTGAATAATACTCTTCTTGGAAGGATATTTCTTTGGATATTTAGAATTTTTATGAGTATTTGGTCCCTTATCTGTATTCTTCTCTTTCTAATTCACCGTCAAGACCATAGGTTTTTCACACCCCATTTCCTTATCCACTTGGAAAATTAATATCAGAAATTTTGAAAGACGTTTATCATTATTTTTCATATTAAAATTAACAATAAAACTAAATAAGGTCTTGGGAAATGATTAAAGTATGAGATCTATTCACAACTCATCTAGGAAAATAATACCTAAAATCTATAATCATTCAATGTTGCTAACAATCTTTACTATATGAGGCCCATCTGATACAGACTCTATAAGCTTATTTGTAAACAGAGAATTGTAGATATTATTTCTCTCCTGTCTCTCTTTCTCTTGATAGAGATCCTAAAGGTGAGACATCAAATTATACACATCCATGTCCTCATGTTTCTTTAAAATCGCATTGGTCATTAATGATAGCATGAAAGACTAGAAATCTATGTAATAATTCAAATATTTCTCATATAGAGATAACTCTTTACCATTATCCTCATTTATAGGGACATGAGGAATATGTTCTTCTGGCCCATATAATTTTCTTTCAGAGGGTAGGATAACGCGTAAGCACCTTTGCTACTCTTGGAAAAAAAATTTGGTGAGAATGCTAACCTTCTAAAATATAGATACCATTGATATGATTTAAGTCATTTTATTATTATTTCTAAAAATAATATGATAATAATTTTATTACTTTATCTGGTAAATTTATACAAATAAATAAATATTATATTTATCAATATCTCACTATTTTATCAAAACCCAATGGACCTCACCATTGGCTTTGGAATATCCTATTTCTTGTATATTATAGAGTAATTAATCCATATTACCCATCTCATCACCCCAATTTTTTATAATAAAGAAACCTTAAGGGTTTTAGGTAGGAATTCCAAATTCCAGCCTCATTAACTCATAGTTCCTGGATCTGTTGAGTGAACTCCCCAATCCCAAAATCCTTAAATAGGATTTTCTCAGCTATTTCCTCTAACGTACACAAAGTTTTGAATTGGTAGTCTTCCCTTTATGTGAACTTATTTAAATCAACCAAAAATATCAAGTTCTAATTCCTTTATAATTGAAAGAATCCAGGTTAAGCACTCTGAACTGTGGTTCAATTTTAACTGAAGTAGGGGAAGGCTATACCGAATTAATATTTATTTGATGGATTTAATATTTTATGCACAAACTTATAATTATTATATTTCTTATATGCTTGTTAATATTAAATGGATTTACATAAGGTATTAACCATGTCTTAGATAATATTGAATCATAATCCAATTTATTTTAGTTTTATCTTGCATGCTTGTTAATTCATTAGTTCATGTGATCATGAAAAAACATCTATACTGAAATAACCATACAACCTAGTAGAAAAAAAAATATTAAAGTCGTGTTATAATGAAAATTTACAAATGGTTATTTTATCTAGTGGGTGATAAACTAACCATAGACCTAGGGTAAAAACACCTTGAACTAGTTAAGGATCATGTTACATATTTCCACCTATCCATCTATGTATCTCTCTTGTATTGGTTTCTCCTTGACACAAAACTTGAACAACCTCCACTAGCTTGGGAGCTCTTTTCATTTCATATGATTTCACTCACACATAGGTGAGGGTAAGGGGTTTATATAAAATAAACCTTGGGCACGTAAACCCTTACATGATATGAGGAGAGATGGCATGTAGACCAATAATCTAATTTAATAATGAATTAAATAAAACCAATCACATACAATGGACTAGTTTAGGATCATGATCATCCATATTTGCAATTAATTATGTATTTAATAATACTATAATTCAATTATTAATAGTTCTTATTTATAATAAATTATTCTTGAATCAATTAATTGTCTTATTTAATTAATAATTTAGTTTGTCTTAATTCTCATTAGAATTTCCTTGAGATTCTCATCCATCATAATTTAAAGAAAAAAATATTTAAAATTAACTATTTAAATAGATGTACTTTCACGAGCACTACAACTACCCCAAGCCCACTTCCATATGTCTGGGGTGGAAATAAGCACCAAAAGGAATATCCTAAATGGGAGGTCATTGCCTCTGTACCTGTACACACACAGCTGACCATCTCAATGAAAAATTAAAAATGAATGATAATAAAAAGATGTAATATGTAGTAAGTAAATCAATCATGAAAAATCTCTAGGGTGTACAAGATATAATATTGAAAACTGTAAAGTAAAGGGGAAAAATACATGTCCAACCAGAAATAGGTACCAACCTAAAAAATGGGAAATGTAAAATGCTGATAGATCCCATCTCTTGATCTCTAATATGAAACCACCACATGTAGTCTAAAGTACTAGGCGTCCCAAATCTCCTCTGAAAGTTAGTACCAACTTATCCTTAGTCTGCATATGACATGACACATATGATAAAATCCCATGTAAGGGTGAGTATATACATACCCAATAAGACGCCCCAAAAGTTGAAGGGGGTAGTAATAGATACAATAAGAAGTAGAAAGACATAAGAACAGTACACATGATGCATATATAGTGAAAGAGAATAGCTCAACCCAATAAAGAGAAAGAGTGACCTCATATAAACACAGGGGGCTCAACATGGTGAGTATATAAACTACACATCAAGTATTTTCCTCCCATATTAGAAGAGTAACCTCATCCAACCATGAGAATCTAAACATGGAAAGAATGTGGTGTACCCCATGCATATTCGCAACTCGTGGAAATAGATTAACCAAATACAAAGGTATGGATATATAAATATATATATATATATGTGCTCAATTAAAAGAATCCCAAACAAAAGATTAAGGGTATCTCCATCGCACAGCTCATCCCAAGAAGAAGAGTACCCAATAGTTCCAAAATTCTATCAATGATGCTCTGCATATCACACATCTACCCATAAGTAATCATCCAAGTCAATCCATGCCTTATAACTATTCAATACAATTGAGATGAAACCAAATCTTGGTATAGGAATCATGACCTAACATAATAGGATGGTTCCACTATGAAGGTAGAGGACCAACTTCCCAGCTTAGCTAGAGGGTCCCAATCTAGAAGTTGTTGAGGACCCATTTTCCCACCCTACTGGCGGATACCACTTGGTTTTCATTGAGTTCCCACTACCCAGCTCTACTAGAGGGTAACACTTGGTATTCATTGAGGACCCATTTCCCATATCTACTTGAGGGTATCACTCGGTAGTCATCGAGGACCCGCTAATCATATCTACTGGATGGTATCACTAAGTAGTCATTGAGGTCCCACTTCCCATCTCTACTTGAGGGTACCACTCGATAGTCAATGATGACCCACTTCCTTGCTCAACTGTAGGGTACCACTCGGTGGTCATCGAGGACCCACTGACCATCTCTACTGGAGGGTACCACTCAAAATTCCTCTAATAATCTTATGTGATCAATAATTTTTCCTAAAACATTCCACATCATATATAAAAATACAAAAAAGAGAAAAACATCACGTTCTATGCATAAAAACACTCAGGATAGGCTACTCATAAAACAAAATTTGAGTTCAAATGAAGTAGATGTAGAGGTTCAATGTTACCTAATAAGAAGCCATGGGGTACATTTTGTGTGTGGGGAACCACAAGGTGTGTGGTCCAACTCCACCACCTGGATGTGTCTTTAACCAGTATGTAGATCCAAACCCATATAGAAGTATATGCCATGTAGTTGGACTACATAGTGTGTCCAAACTATTTGGGGTCGGATCGTGTTGTTCAGGCCATGTCTATGCACATTACCTTATGTCTGTTTATATGAACTTGTGTTTGTTTAATTAGGTAAATTTCCTTGTTCTTGGACATTTACTTCCATATAGATTCATGCCTATGTGGTCTATCGCATGAATATTCCACCTAGGGATGAGGTACATGACTTTTAAGAAGGCTGCATGTTGTTCCATCTTTATAAACTTTTGAAATGATAGCCATTGCATCTAAGGGGCTACGTGCCATGTGTTCATCTAAATACATGGAGTGTAGATAGTATTTTTCATATATTTCCATATCCTCTTAACATAATTCTATTAAAGTCATTTATCCATAGATCCCACATCGTTTCCAACTAAAATTGGTGGATCTAGTCAAGGTTAATCACTTCTGGTCATCATTCGTCAGAAATTAGATTATGGTTATCATTGGTGGTTTCATTTCTCAACTCATACACACCACACCTTCAATCAAAGATGATTCATCCATATATCCTTGAAAATATCTTATATATCCAACCAACATTTTGGATCTATCCATACTTCATTGATCTATCCCTCATTTTTGAAATTATCACGATTCTAGGGGTTCGATTGGGCTCGGTATGGCCCAATAATGTCCAACTAGGACTACGAGGTCCAACTGGTGAAGTATGTGAAGAAATTTACATAAAAATGAACAAAAACATATGTTTAAACGTATTTATCCAATATTTCATGTAAAATGATAAATAATGGGGATCCAGAGTTAGAAAAAATTGAAATAAATCAATTTAATCGATACTTGGGCACATGTAAATGTTGCAATTGGCACAGATCCAAGATAGGGATCGATCTGTTCAATCAATTAAATCATTAAGGGAATTAACCTCGCATTGAATATTACTACCTAGATATTAGATCATTTTTCATTGATGAACATTATCACCAATGATTGAGGGTAATCATTGTGTTCATTGTGTCCTGATCTATTTTGATTCTGAGTTTTGTCATCGCCCAATGTGATCTGTCAACAGAAGAAGGGGAAGAGAATCATTGGAGATTCTAGGATTATGAGGCTAACACTAAAAAATTAAACATGGTTATATATTGGTAGGAAAACAGTTTAAGTTAAATAGATTAATTAATTAATTTAATAAATTAATTAATCCATTGAATGTACTACCAATGGGAGAGATGTCTCAACCCCCCCACACATACCTATTTTAGGTCATGTATAGTGTAAAAAATGTTCCAGAATCAACTATGGTCTCAGATTTCTAATTTGATCTTCCGTTTAAGATTTATCCCATTTAATTTAAGAAAATATGGGTGAATAATATAAAATATATTTAATATTTTTATAAAATTAATTTTGGGTACACCAAGTCTCAAAATTGCATGTTTTCTCATCCCCTAGCTCTAGAAATATATATATAAATATATAAAATCCTTAAAAAGTGAAAAATGTGTCTCTACATAATTCTAGAAATATATATAAATATATCAAATTCTTAAAAACTAACAAATGTGTCTCTATATAATTCAATCATTAATTATTCTCATACCCAAAAGGAAAAACTAAATAAAAAACACAGGGTATTGAGCCCTCATCTGTTTCTCCTACTCCCATGATCTCTCAAGCACATTCTCATGCTACTACAACACATGAACCAAATAGATAGTCTATGCATGTGGGTTCATCTCTTATCAATCCGCAATTTCCACTGGGTGCTTCACAAATGTGTCTCCATCCTAGATGTTCATATCTCCCCAGTCAATGATGTGTGTGGGGTCATGCATGTATCTTCTCATCTATGACATGTGGAAGATGTTGTGCACCCACTCCAACTTGGGGGGTAGGGCAAGGCGGTAAGAAACCTCTCTAACCCTCTGCATGATCTCAAATAGCTTAATCAACTTTGGGGATAGATTGACTCCCCAAACGAACCTATTCAATCCTTTTTATGGGGATAATCTCAGAAATATGTGGTCTCTAAGGGCTTATAACAATGATATACATATGATTTTTGTCTTCTCTAGGTTTTCTGCATCTACACGCGAATCACCTGGACCTTCTCTATCATCACCTGCACCATATAAGGTCCCATAAAAGATGTATCACCTATATCTTTCCATCATAAGGGTAACCCTCATGGCCTCCCATAAAGGGCCTAAAACAGTTTCATGTCTATGGTATAGTCGTAATTGTTCTTTTATTAAAACTATACCAAGGAAAAGTGATCTTATAAGCTCTGGATGAAGTCTAACATTAAAGTCCTCAGCATATCCTTCCACAACTAGAAATATATGACATTATTTCCACCTTCATAAAATCCATCTAGTGAACCCCCCCCCCCCCCCCCATGGATATATGGTCACGCAATACCTCACAGTCGATTTCTCTCACCTAGGACTCTCTCAGATGCTTGAGAAGTGGAGGATTCAATACCATTGATTGTAGAAAAGTTGTACCCTCCTGGTATACCAGGGTCAGATGCAAGGAAACCAACTGCTCCAAATCCTCCTACCCCAAGCAAGCCTTGGACTTCCTATTAAGGTAATCTGATAAGATGTTTATATTCCCCAAATTATAGACTATCTCAAAGTCATTGTCCTATAAGAACTCTAACTTGTGTCATTATCTCAGGTTATTGTCTCTCTGTGTGAAAAACTACCTGAGACTCTAATGGTCTAAGTAAACCAAAAATCATTCCCCATGAAGGTAGTTCCTTCACATTCTCAAGGTGATGACAAACACTACCAATTCTAATCTTAGAGTTGTGTAGTTCTTATCATGGGGTATCAACTTCCTTGATGCGTATGTGATAACTATCTATCGTTTCATCAACATGTAGATGACCCCAACTCAAGAGGCATCACAATACACTATATACTCCACACCATCCTATGGTAGTCTCAACACCAAGGAACTCTTCATCACAATACTCAACTCCTAGAATTTCTTCTAGAACTGCTCAAACCAGGTATATGGATTCCCTTTCCACGTGAGGGTAGTCAAAGGGGCTGCAATTTCGAATAAGTCTTCCAAAAACCTCCTATAGTACCCAACCAAGCCAAGAATATTTTTCACCTCTAATATTCTCGTATATGGATCCCAATAAAGCACTACATTAATCTTTTTTGGGTACACAACTAAACCATGTATAGAAATTACATGCCCCAGAAAGTGAACCTCATGAATCCATAACCAGAACATTGATATTTTCCTATAAAGTTGGTGCTCTCAAAAAAATCTAGAACCATCCACAAGTGTTTTTCATTATCTTCCTATGATACAGAGTAGATGAGTATGTAATTGATGAAGAAAACAACAAAGTGGTCCAATTATAGATAGAAAATATGGTCCATCAGATCTATAATCATGGTGGGGGAATTCATCACAAAAAATAGCATCACTAGGAACTCATTTTGTCTATAGAGACATTCAAATTCCGACTTGGAATACCAGCCTATTGAACCCTCAACTGGTGGTATCCAGACTTGAGATCAATCTTCGACAACCATTCTGCACCTCAAAACTAGTCAAATAGGTCATAAATCCTCATTTATGGGTACTTGTTCTTTACAGTGGTCTGGTTCAAGTGATGATAATCTATGAAAAGCTAAAAGATCTCATCTTCCTTTTTCATGAAAAACACTAGAGTTGTCCAACAAGATGCATTAGGCCTGATCAAACCCTTCTCTCAAAAATCCTCTAACTACAACCACATATCACAAATCCCATTATGGGCTATAATATATTCCACAGAAGATATCAAAGTGGTGTCGGTATGTAATTCAATGAAAAACTCCATCTCCTGCCTCAGAGGTAGTCTCATAATGTCCTTGGAGAATACATCCATATAATCCTCCACAAGTGAAGTAATCCAAGTTCTTAAAGATTCTGCTTCACCAAGGGCTATACACACTAACTTATGGTTAGTGGTATTCAGCCTCATGCTCATAGAATAAACTTGTCCTTCCATGAGGTCTCTCTCATCCATAAAGGTGAATCACATCCCATCAGTGCGTAGGAATCTGGGACATTTATGGTGATAGTCAATCTAATCTCAGACCATAGAAAACCAATCCATACCTAATATGGCATCATAGGATTCCATCATGATGAAAAAAAGGTCCCATTAGAACCTATCTCCACCAAGTAATAGATCTCACTATTAATAGATAAAAGATACAGAAGGAGCGTTCCCTGTAGAAACCTCAAAATGAAGCTGTTTGGATATCACCTTAACTGGGAGATCCAGATCTTGCACCAAAATTATAAAGATAAGGGAATTAAAAGCACCCAATTATAAAAATACTGAATAAATAGTAGAATAAACACATACCATACCTCTAATCATCTTGTGCACAATGGGGTAATAAACTTCCAAAGCCTGCTGTTGTCCACAGCCTCGACTGCCATCTCCCTGAGCTTGATTTGGGATGTCTGGTGGTGGTATTGAAAGGATATCATAGTTACATCCACCACCCATAGGTCCTACATCTCATTTTCCATCTCCACCTCCTTGGGGACCACCCAGTTCTCTCTTAGGAGATCCTTGGTCACGTCACTTCCACTTTTTTGGTGGTCCGTCAGTTACCTACTTGTGCTCCTCGGTGCATCTGGTCAAGCAGTCACATGCTATATGACCTTGGCCCGTCACAATCATTGCACCATCCATATCTAGGATTACATGGTGATCTATATTTTCCTTGTATCATATCACCACATGCCTAAGTCTGATTGCAAAAGGACCTCCTCTAATGATCCCCCAGTGACTGGCACTTGTAAGCTTCTGTAGATGAATCTACTCTATGACATCCACTACTAGCTCTATCTACATGGTGTCTATATAATAGAAATATCTGTATCACTATCACCCTCTCCAAAACCCTAACATAAGTGGGGATTCACAAGGTTACCACACTGGAATGGATCTCTCTATGAAGTCCCTGCTCAAACTTATGTGATCAAAAGTATCCATCACGAATCCTGTCAAGGGAGTACCATGTAAGGTTTGTGAACCTCACCACATAATCATCCATCATCTTCCCTTGTTGTTGAAGCTCCAAAATATCTTGGATCCAAACTAAGCATAAATAGGACGGGTATTACTTCTCCCAAAATGCTGATGGAATTCGGTCCACAAGAGTGTCAACTCATTATGCATTTGTGTAACAAGGCTCGACGAGTGCCCAAATAATCTGTAGAAAAGGATAGCTATCGATGCAACCACCTGATCCTTTAGTGTTTGAATAAGCCCAAATATATTGACTAAAAACTCTATCCAATCCTCTATGTCTGAGTATATAGCTCACTATGGAACCTTAGTGGCCTCTGGCTCTAGAACTCACAGATCATGCTAAGCCAGCATGCATCCTCAGCCTACTCTATTAGAATGATTTGATTATAGATAGGTGGAGGTGCTAATACATATCCACTTGGAGGAAGAAGCTCCTGGGAAAGACCCTAAACTAAGGCCTCATCACTCATTTGACTATTAACAAGATCCAAAACTGTTATCCTGGCTAGCTGTCATCACGAAGGAATCCCAAGATTTATCAAGACATTCCACGGTCAGATTAGCATATATATATATAACAACAAAGAGGATCTGACTCAAGAAGGACAGTCAAAGGCATAATACAAATCTATCCATGTGCAATTAATCCCAACAACCAATGTCTCATTACACCAAGTTGAAAATAAGGTAGTCAAGGTCCTAGTGAATGGATACATTAGCCACCTGCACCATCACAAGATTCCCTAAACTAAGAGCCACACTCAAGACACTTTGACACTATTTCCCTAATCCCAACCAAATCTTCATAAGGGGACTACTCTAGACAACCTCTTATATAATTAACTTGCACTGATACTAATCTATCACCACTAAACCCAAGCTAAGGCCCATGATGAAACAACCCCAAACCCACCTATATAGGCTAGGGGGAGGAAACAAGCATCAAAAGGCATATCCTAAATGGTTGTCCTTTTCCCAAGTTCCTTTATGCATACACCCTTCCATATAAATGCAGAAGTGCAGAGGAATAATAGTATAAATATGAAACAGCTAGTAAGTTAACCAAACATGAAAAACCTCTAGGGTATAAAAGAGTAAAATAATTAAAATTGAAAAGTAAAGGGGGAAAATACATTCCCAATAAGAAATATGTCCCAAACTGACAAAAAATAAAAAAGTAAAACATTGATAGAGACTAGATCCTAATCTCCAAGTTGCAACCACCATACATGGTCTAAAGAACCAGGTATCCCTAAGCTCATCTTAATTCATTTCCTAACATTCCATTGTCATCATAAGACATGAAAAGTGTGGGAAAATTCCATGAAGGGGTGAGTATATTCATACCCAGTAAGATTCCACAAATGTTGAAGGGGAAAGTAAGATATGCAACAAGAAGTAGAAAGATAGTATAATAGTACCTAGGATGTACATATAGTGAAATAGAATATCTCAACCCAAGTAAGAGAAAGATTAACCTCATCCAAACAAATGGGGATCAATATGGTGAGTAGATGAACTTCATGTCATGTTTTATCCACCCATAATAGGAGAGTAAATTCATACATCGATGATAATCTAAACACAGAAAGAATGTGTGATACCTCATGTGTATTCACATCTCATGTAAAGAGAGTAACCAAATCCAAATGTATGGATATATAAGAAAATATATATATTCTCAGTCAAAATAATCCTAAACAAGAGAGTAAGGGGATCTCCATCTCATATATCATCCCAATAAGAAGAATATCCAATAGTTTTAAATGTCCATCGATGATGCCCAGCTTCTCACATGTCTTCATAGAAGTAATTTTCCATATCAAGCAATGCCTTGTCATTGTATCGCGCAGTCGAGGGGCTTCCAACTCTATGTATAAGACACATGACCTCGTAGAAAAGGGGGTTACACTATAAAGGTATAGGACCTACTTCCTAGCCTGACTAAAGGGTCCCACTCAAGAAGTTTTTGTGGACCCACTTCTTAGATCTACTGGAGGGTCCCACTCAGTGGTCGTCGAGGACCCACTACACAACTCTAATGGAGGGTACCACTTGGTAGTCATCAAGGACCCACTGCCCATCTCTACTGAAGGGCACCAATTAGTAGTCAAGGAGTTACCACTACCTAGATCTACTAGAAATTACCACTTGGTAGTCATCTAGGAACCACTTCCCATATCTACTAGAGGGTACCACTTTATATTCATCAAGGACCCACTACCTAGATCTATAAAAGGATGCCACTTGGAATGCCTATGATGATCTCATACAATCACTATCATTATCAAGAATATCCTAATAAACATTCGATCCTGGAACATTCCACACCATATCTTGAAAGCCACAACAAGGGGAAATCATGTTTTATCAAGAAAAACACTCAAGATAGGCTATTCACGAGCCAAAATTTGTGTTCAAACATTTAAGATATGGATGTTCAAAGTTTTTTTAAAAAGTATCCAAGGGGTACACGGTGTGTGAGGGAACCCACATAGAGAATGTTCTTACCCCACCGACTGGACAAGTCTCCAAAAATAACATGACTCCAAACCCATGTAGGATTACACACTATGCAATAGGACTACATGGCTTGTCCAAACTATGCATGGCTAGGCAGTGTCCTTTTGATCATGTTTGTGTACATGAACCAGTGTCTATATACTAGGCAGTGTACTCCCACATAGATTCTAGTCATGTTCTCTATCACATGGATCATCCACCCAAGGATGAGGCACACATTGTGTAAGAGGGATACATGCAGCGCCATCTTTATAAACTTCTAAAACCCTAGCCACCATAGCTATAGGGCTACATTCCATGTGTTCAACATGATACATAGTGTGTAGTCGATATTTTCATATATTTCCATATCCTCTTCCCATGCTTTGTTTCAAGCCATTACTCCATAAATCCTTCTACATTTACACCTAAAATCGGTAGATCTAGATGTGTTTCATAGCTTCTATCAGTTATTCATCAAAAATTAGATTCTGGTGGTCCTAGGTAGTTTCATTGCTCGACCCATATATATTACACCTTACATCGATGATGATTTGGTCTTTATTCATTGAAAAGATATTACATAGTCTACAAACATTCTAGATCATTCCATACATCATCTATATATCCCTCGTTCGTAAAAATTTCATGATTTCGAGGGTCTGATCAAGCTCGTTACCACTTGGTAATGTCGAATCAGAACCATAGGGTCCAACTGGTGAATAACATGAATGAATTGAGGTATAAAATCATAAAATCATATTTTTAAACATTTTTTCCCAAGTTTCATTGGCCAACGGTCAATAAAGGGTTTCTGAGGTTAGAAAACAACTCAAATAAATCAATTTAATTGATACTCGAGTGCATGCAAAGGCTACAATTGGCATAGATCCAAGACAGGGATTGATCTACACATTAAATTTAATAAAAAAATTCATAAAACACAAATTTATGAGTCCTAAATGTATATTAGATCATTCCTCATCATAGAACTTGCTCATCAATGATCGAAGGAAGATGTTGCATTCTTTATGTCCTGATCTTCTCTGATGTGGAGTTTCATTGTCAACTAATGTTATCTACCAATGGAATGTGTGGAAGAGCAATGTTGGTGATTCTAGTATTATGAGGCTATCCTTGGTAAATTCTCCATGATGATGTATTTATAGGAAAATAGTTTAGGTTGAATAAATTAATTAATTAATCCACTAAATGTACCACCAACGGGGGAGATGCTTGAACGCCCCATGCTGACCTATTTTAGGTCTCTATTGGGGTAAACAATGTATTCTAAACTCAACTATTATCTTGGATTTATGATCTAAGATTCCATTTAATATTTATCCTATTTTCTTTAAGAAACTATGCACGTGCAATATAAAATATTTTTAATATTTTTATAAAATTAATTTTGGTCGAACTAGGCCTTGTAATTTCACATCATCTCAGTGCTTAATAACAATTTATCCTGGATTAAAAACCTTAATAAACCCTGGCTTAAACCTTCGAGATTTACTTTAATTTGGCGCATTTCTCATTCCAGAATCCCCACGGATGATTGCTTACAAACCATTGGGATTAATCTTTCCTCCAAATGTCGAATGTTTAATCAACATAGAGAGGATATTAATCATATTTTCCTTTCTTGTGATACAGAAACTGCTCTCTGTCATTATATTTCTAACATCTTTGAGTGCAGATGGTCCCTGGATAGTTCTATTACTCTGCAGATTCAACGATGCATGGACATTTCTGATTCCCAACAGATCAAAAATCTTCTTCTTATAGTTGTGGAAGAGCCTCTCTATATAATATGGTATGGTCGAAACGATTTTACTTTTCGTAATAAATGTTTCTATCTCAATGCAGGTAAAATTAAAATTTTCATGTACATCCATGAGGCGGCCTCAATACAAAAAGATCAATGCAGCAACTTGGTTCATGATTTTGGGATCCTTCATCGGATTGAAGTGAAAGGGAATTATCCTCGTCTGAAGTCTACCTTTGAAGTGTTCTGGATTCCTCCTCCCCCGGGATGGATTAAAGTTAACGTTGATGGTGCCTCAAAAGGAAACCCCAACCCAGCGGGTTGTGGTGCTATTTTTAGGAATCACCGAGATCAGACTCTTGGATGATTTTATGGATGCTATGGTACTACTTTTGTGCTGGAAGCGGAGATGCTGAGTGTTATCCATGCTATCTCTTTTGTTAGGCGACGCAACTGGAACAACATCTGGATCAAGAGTGACTCCACTACTATTATCCAGGCCATTTGGGGTGGGACTATTCATCTTGATTGGCCGCTCACTGCTCACTGGATTGATTGTTTAAACTCTCTTTCTAGGATCAACTTCATCACAACTCACACATACCGTGAAGCTAGCAGGATTGCTGACGGGCTTGCCAATATGGTTGTCTCTCATGCTATGACTTGGAGGGACGATCTTCCTCCTGAATTACTCCCTCTATATGTTAGGGATGTTAACAAAATTTCTTATTTCAGACTTATGTAATCTCTCTTTATCAATAAATTTTGGTGTTTTGTTCATTGAACAGAACACTACCTTTAAAAAAATATAAGGAAAAAACTAGGTCTCTATATGTACCTTATGGAAAACACTGTGAATAATCATCAAAACTACCCAACATGTATTATACTCATATACTATTTACTCTTTTGAAATGTGGTATAAATGACTTATCACACACATTCATGATGTTTAATATCAAGTTAATGATTATTCAGTTTACATGACTTTTATTTCATGTGTTTTTATTCAATGTACGTAGAGTAATAATAGTAATATGAATCATACATTATTTTTAGAACAGAATATTACATAGAAATTAATTAAACATTTATATATATTAAGACCCATAACATGTCGTGTCCTATCAACTTAATGACCACACAAAAGTAAATGTTGATAAGGTTTTCATATTATAATAAATGAATTTTAATTCTGTGTAATTTGGTAAAATTTCCTGATCTATACATTGGATCTACATGTCCTGTATGTTTTCTCACCATCTATCTATGGCACAGTCCTAGGGCCTCAACATGTAACTATTCCATGGAAACATTTAAGTACATGGTGTGCACATGGGATACACATTGTGTGGTCTCAAAGTTACATGGTCACCATTTAGGTAGGTCTTGTAAGAAGATACATGGCCCTTCTATGACTATAGGACTACATTTCGTGTACAAAAGTTACACAGTGTGTACTCTAGATGACTGTGGGATAGGTTGGCCTAGTCAACATACAATTTATAATTAAATGAACCACATATAATAAATGAACACACCTTAAATTAATTCAAAATTATTTATTTTTTCAATAAACACTAGTATACAGTGTGTACCTCCGGGTTACATGACGTGTACTCTTATGTTATCTGTCCAGATTCCTAGACACCTCTGGATGATTTATTCAAACTTATTTTGTTAATAAAATTAATAAATTCAATAATATTTATGAGAGATGAAAATGAAGAATCATATATCACAATTCAAATAAAATAACAATTAAACTGGATTTGAAAACCAATTACTTATTCATAAATCAATCAATGGTCTTTAAATAATTTTAAATAATTATGTAACTGCTCTGATACCACTCATTGGTTCTGAGCACAGCAAAAGCATGTGATGGGTTGTACCTTACATTTCATTCTCCATGATTGATTATCAATATGATATTTACATGAAAATAAACCTCATGATAAATATAATTTAATAAATTAAAATAGATGATGGATAAAACTCCAAAACCATAGCATAGGATCACCACATATTATTTTTAATTAATTTAATCAATTAAAGAATTACCCTATGTAGATTATTTCTTCATTGATAGATCTGAAAATATATATATGTTGTACCATCATTGAGTTTTAAGAATAAAGAGTATATTAACACTAGTGATGATCCAAACATATTTCACAAATCTCTAAACATCTCCATAGGAATCTACAAGTGCTAGCAAGGAAAATAATATTGCTTGTGCCATTTTCCTTTTATTGCCTTTAAAATCACTTCCAAAGGATTCTCATTAACATCTCTTGACTGGAGATTGTGAGTATGATTTGTATTTCTCTCCATTCATGGGATTTTTCTTGGAGAAGATAGCTCTCTAGGGAGTCTATAAGATTATCTGGATTCATTATGAACAAAAAAACAAATGAATTGAATCTCATGAAAAATAATATAATTGGGTTTATATATCACTAGGCTTAAAAAAATAATTGAACAAGTGACCTTTAATATTTATTTAATCACTTTGGAACCCCATGTCTATAATAATATTATTTTTATTATTTTTCGACATGCGCTAAACTCATGAATTAAAATGAAATATTATTTATTCAAATAATATTAAATATACATTGTTTCTCACTAGACCGTTAAAATCATCCCGTCATTCCTCCAAAATGTTATTGGTCATTTAATAATTTATATTTATTAATTAATTAAATATCACTACATTATTCTATAATAAATAAATAAATATTATATTCATTAAATAAAAAAAATTAATATTCTACTCGCATTATATTCTCTCGAATAAATGGTGAAAAAATATAGGTGATCAACCTAAAATGAATAATTATTAAACTATGTGTCAAAATAATATTTATTCAAATTGTAAAATAAAAAAGTATAATATATATTGTTTAACTGAGATTATGGAAACACTTAGTCTATGACCCTATAGGCCACTTTCTCAATGGCATTAGGCAAAGCATCCTAAAGTACAAGGTAAACATGTAGTAACATGAAAAGGCACCAATAGAGAAAATTTTAATGTCGTAATGACATAATACCTCATATGGATGCTCACTATATAATACAGTACCTTTATCATGATATCTCTAATCGAGAAGGTTGCATGTTGGTTCCCTCTACCTATATGTTTGATGTTTCTTTCATTGAATTCGCATTAATAAAACCTTCCTACATGGACATGGACTTTTTTAGGCTATATAATTTCTATAAAAGGTACTGAGATATAAACTTATGTTAAAGAACAGAATGGAAAAATAATTTATCACATTATTCATTAATATAATATTACTCATGAGGCGCCCAATATATCTTACCTCACCATGAAAATATGTCGTAATGGTTTTCATCAATACCTAAATGTGTTCCACATATAATACACCATAATAATAATCTTAAAGTATAAGGATCAATAAACTTTTCTGCAGATAGGAACATCCAATGAAACATATAAATATGGATTTTCTATTCACGGGTCTCTTTCTCATAATATCCTACTCTAGATATTCAAAAGGGCATGCATCATGAGAAGGTTCCTAAATGTCCTATGATTCTCTGCCCATAATATCCTAAATAATTTATGTCCTCAAATTTATTTAATATAGCTATAGAACATATATTTATGATTACTATCGTGTCACTTCTGGGTTCTCATCATAGCAAGGAACAACTATGATCTTTTAGTGTGACAGCTACTCTTAGGATACTATCACATACAATGTTACATAGAATCACAATCATGATGTGATAAGAAGTTTATTAATATTCAAATATATGAATATGGGTTGTCATAAAGTATATAGAAGTTAGTTATAAGGAACCAACTCTAACAGATAGATTAACACATATCCAAATGTTTCTTTAGAAAATAATTGCATATGGATAAAAACATATAAAATTGTAAATATTTGAAATATGTAAATATTTTTTTGTAGAGAGAGAGTTCTTCCCCACTTTCTACTTTACATATAATTTTTGGAATAGTTATTTTTAGTATATAAAATTTTTAGTCAAATTATAGAATAACATGTAAGTACCTATACAATTCCTATAAATTAAATTCGATGAAAATTTTATCCTACTCCAATATATATCACAGTGATATAATAAAATTTCTATGTGTTTCCATTTATAAAATAAAAAATTGTGGATTATTATTCTTTTATCTTGATTATAAAATAAATGTTAAATTTTAATTTATTAGTCTAATTTTATTTTATCAAACCCCAATACCCCTCACCAATTTTTTAAAAAGATATAATAATTTGGATATTCTAGTGGAAATGATCCATATATCCCTTCTCATCACCTTGACTTAGGCATGAAAATTTATTCAAAGTTATTTTTATAGGAAGGTCTTTACAATGACATTAACTGACAGCTACTTCAACCATTGAGTGGACTCCCCAATCCTGGAATCCTAAACTTGGATTTTCTAAACACTTACATATTAGTTACACTAAGACTAGATTGTGTAGTCAACCCTTGATTTGAATTAAGCTATTTTATCTAGTATCATTCAATTAAAACTTTCTAAAATTGGAAACACCCAGACATGGATTCGAAAACTACCTTTAACTAGGATTGCATCTTAAAATAAATAATTGAATGTTTTAATTAATTCATAGTTTAATTTGATGAATTTATATATTTATATGTAAATTTAAATTATTATCTATTTAAATCCTTTTTAATATTAAGTGGATTTTACTAAAGTGATAAACCTTGTCTACATGAAATTAACACGTAGTAAAATGTAATTTAATTCCATCAAGAATTATTCTTAAATAAAATATTAATTAATAATGTGGTATGAAAATAATATTTATTACCGTTCAGTATATTAAGAA
Organism: Viscum album; assembly: GCA_963277665.1. Taxonomy (NCBI): domain Eukaryota; kingdom Viridiplantae; phylum Streptophyta; class Magnoliopsida; order Santalales; family Viscaceae; genus Viscum; species Viscum album. Next base: position 1,990,396,259 of record OY728152.1, read on the forward strand.
AATGATATACTAACACTTTTATTGTATGGAATAAACTCCTAGAACCATTCTTAGTTTTTGTTGTATCATTCCACATGTTCTCCTGTGTTTCTCTAGGATTAGTTTTTACTAGGTTCGTAACATTAAATGCATCCAATCACCTATGACCTTCATCCTTTACATAATAATTACTCACATGTAGGTGTGGGGAACCAAATTATTTATTATGGGTTTATATAAAAGAAACCATGATCATACATGCCCTTACATAATGAGAGGAGTGTTGTAAAGCATTCACTAAAATAAATTTAATAAATTATTTCAAAAATCATGAAATAATAATAAATTAAAATAAATAAATTACACACATAAGTTAGTATATACTCATGATCATCCACACATAGGTAATGACTATACAATTTATAAACAAAAAATTCATTTTAATTTTTCTTAATTTTAATAAAATATACTTGAATTAATCAATTGTCTTTATTAATTAAACAATTAATTTATCTTAATTTTTTTCCATAGTATCATTGAGATATCATAAATTATACTTTTCAATAAATTAAAAAATAATAATTTTATTTAAAATTAACTAATTATAAGGTATATAGATAATGGAAACATAGATTGTACCCATTCAAACCTTCATACATGCATTGTGGTCGATGATAGAAATATTTTATGCATAATTATTTAAGTATAAACTCATTTCTTATGTAATTTAATTTATTAATAATGCTATTATTAATATATTCTTGTAATTTGGGTAAATATATAAGAAATATCTTAAAATTAGATAAAAAGGAAATAAATTGATTATGAAAAATACTGATCATGATGAGGGAGAATTGAAAGATCAATTCTAAGGAATAAAAATGAAGAATCGGGAAGAAAATGAGTGAAGCTTGATAAAAAATAATAGTTAACATTGGGAATAATTTATTCATTACATGAACATCCTTAGAAAATAAAGAGAGGTTCAAGAAGTGATAAAAAAGAAACCGGGAAAATATGACCTTGTTTCTTGCCATAACACATCTACATTACAACATTGCACACATTCAATGCATTCATAATGTGAATCAACCTTGGATAAACTCACCAAGTTCACTACATCAAATAATTCACAACATAAAATCTTTATTCACTTCATGAAATAGTCCAACATGACCAAGAATCATCAGTTTGGATGTAATTAAAATTGAATAACCCTTTTATAAACACATTATGATCATAATCAACTTTTACTCATTATTTTATCAATTTATGAAATCATGAGAATTATTAAGGCCTATAAATAAAGTTCTGGGGGATTTAATCATAATTATATAATCTTGGAAATATTTTTTTCACTGTAGAAGATGACTGTTTTGTTTAGGGTTTCCTTTTTTTTCTTTTAATTTCTTTCCATGTAATGTATATTAATGTTTTTATTAATGTATATCTTAAAATTATAATCACGTAATAATTTTCCCTCTTCTATTATTAATTAATGATCTATTATACTTACAATGGTAAGTGAATGACTTATGGATTATCCTTGGGAGTGTTTTCCAAATGTTCCAAAAAAAATTCACATTAAATTTATTAAATGATTTAGTTTAATTTATGGTGAATGTGAGGGAATTTTATAGGTGTCTAAATATCCCCCCAGGACAAGAATTTTTAAATTAATCATATTATATACCATATAATCATTCCCTTCCATAAATAGGATAAAACACTTTATATGATGGAGTTGAATAAGTTTTGGTGGTTCAAGTCAACGAAACATCATCCACTTTATCATTTTGGATAACAAGTGGTACTAACCATCTAGAGGTAATCCAATCCCATGGCCCACTTGGGGGATCAAACCAAGACTTATCTTTTTCTCCATTTATTTTCTAACTGTAATTTATTTTTCAATTTCATTCTCAATAATTCTTTTATACATATATTAGGATATGTCCTAATATCTCTATCATGTTAAAATTAGATGACATGGTCATTACACTTTTATAACTAATTTACTTTTATAGGTCTACGGTTATAATGGAACAAAGTGGAAGAATTATAAATTAAAGAAATTATACATAATGAATGCTTTGAAAATGGTTTACATCATTAAATATTGTAGACCAGTCCTATACAAACTAACCCTGTATAACCCAATGTGAAGCATAATAAAAATTGGAGTATGAGTTTTATTTCATTGTGTTACTACCAAAAATTTTAATATATTTGAGAGAATTAAAATAGATTTCATGTCTCACTTTGATCTTTGGAACTTTAGTATCAATATAGGAGCAATAAGTTGCCTTAGATAATTATTTTTTTAGGTTTTAATTATCATATTTTACATGATTAGATGAGTAAAATGAAAAATATATTTGTAATTTTATACATTAGGGGATGAATTTTACAAATCATATTTTTTGAATATTATTTCAATCTTAAAGATGAAAATATTCTTTGATTTGGAATTTTTTAATTTCTGAAAATCATATCGATTAGTTTATTGTTTTTGTGAATTACTATGAGCAATTCTCCCAAACTATATGCTCTCATTCCTAAGAAAATTTCTAAAAGAATATTTACCATTCTTTCTATAGTATATTTATTGAGATACTCAGCCATGTTTTTTATTGAACTCTCCTATAATCTTATAAATTATATTAATTACTATATTCATTTTACAAATAGTTGAGGAATTTTATTATTTTTTTACTTTATCCTTGGATCCACCTTGAAATTGAATCATAATATTTCCCATAAAATCCATTAATGGAATTTATAGGAAAAGATCCATGTTTCAATCCTATTATATCATTTCCTATATTACAAAATAGTATGTTTTCTTAAATTTTAATAAATAAGTTTGGGGAATCTTGTTTTCCATGGCCAATTGATATTCACTTCATTGAGTGTGTTTTTGTTTGGGGATTTCCTAGTGATTTTGGGAGATTCCATGTTATCATAAACTATACTTTATTATTCCCCTCTCATTCTAAAAAATATGCAATAATAAAAAATGTAAAAAAATGTGTTGTGTCTTTAGAGGATAAAAATCCCCAATGATAAAATGATGATTTTAGGATCATATGGTATTAGATTATGTATGTGAGATTTTTATTAGGAACAACTTTTGAAATAGAAAAAAAATCTAGGGAGATTAATTCATTATTCTTACTATTATCATATTCCCACTTTTAACTTTGAGAGTTGGGTGATGAAATTTTTGTAAGATTATTTCATTGAGCATATATTTTTAATTCATGGAGTATTATAAAGAGTAAATCCTATTTTTCTTGTCTTATTTTATTCATTACACACCTAATTTAATCATTATATATGTTTGAACATTAAATTAAATTCATCATGATTAAATTTTATCTATGCCTTTATGTGGTGGAAATGTAAAATGACTTGAAAACACATGGTAAGTGATATATACTTGAGTTATGAGAACAAATCATTTACATTTATTACCTTAAGAGATAAGTAAAAGTAATTCAATGTGACATAAATTTCAAGTGGTGTGAACATTAATGATGAGTTCAGAAATTAAAATTCAAGGATGGGTATTTTTATTTGAAAATTTAAAATTTAAAATTTATTATTGGATTTATTTCCTTGAAGGATGGGTACTTTTATTTGAAAATCTAAAATTTAAAATTTATTATTGGATTTATATAAAATTTTTATTTTTATATTTCATTTTCAAAAAAAAATTGTATTCTTTCTTTAAATTGAAATATCGGTATGATAAATTTCGTTTGTTATATATCTGGGATTACATGTTTTGGGAAAAAACTTTCTATGTTTAGGTGGATTTATAGAAATATTTTCTATATTATAATTTTATTATTAACCAAATTTGTTATGTAATTTAATTGATTAATATTTCTATTATTTAAATAAGTTTTAATTTTTGGTATGCTATAATAAATTTTTGAAAATAGTAAAAAAGTTTAATAAATTGATGATGAAAACTATGGTCCCTAATTAAGGAAAGATGAAGGACCAATTCCATGGTATGAAAATTAATAATTTGGATAAAAAAAGATTTTGTTTTTGGAAAACAACAATTCACATCTTGAGTAATGTATTCATGATTTAAACTTCCTAGGAAAAGTGATACAAGGGAAGCAAGTAACGAAAAAATAGTTATCAGGAGAATAAAACTAAGTGTCATTCCATTATATACATATGCCACACCGTGATATAACATTGACACTTTCAAGATTAGAAAAAAACCATGAGAAAACTCACCATGTACTCAACCTCAAAGAATCCATTATGTGAAATCCTTATTAATGTGTTAAAATAGTCTAATGGGACCAAAATACAGTCAATTTGATGTAATTAAATTTAAATTCCCCTTTTATGAACCCATAATTACTAGATTAAACTTTTAATCATTTATTGGTAAATTAATGATATCTATACTATCATTGATGCTTGAAAATATAGATTTATGGGGTATTTAACTTGAATCGGTTAATTTAGGGAATTGGTTTTTGCACTGAAGAAGAGAGATATTGTTGTTTAGGTTTTCCTTTATATGTTTTTTTATTTCTTTCCCATGTAATTCATATTCATATTTTTATTAAAGTGTCCCTTATTCTGCTAATCTCTAAATCTCTTTCAATATTATCTTTTCTTTTTGTGATCTATTATGCTTAAAATGGTAAGTGAATAGCCTGAGGCTCGGCCTTGGGAAAGGTTTCATAGTGTTATCAAATAATTTCAATTTAAATTCTTTTAATTTTTTAATTTAATTTTTGTTGAATAACAGTAAATTTTACGAGTGTGTTGATTTTCCACCATAACATGACTATTGGACTCTTACATATTCTTTAAAATTTCATCATTTTATCCATTCACTTAGATAAAACACTTCATATGATGTTGTTGAGGATTAATTGTGGGATTAAAATATATATGATGAATTTGGATCTTGGAATGTATTTCACTCTAGATCGAGGTTTTGTTTTAACCTTGTCTTTTAGAGGAGGTGAAATTTTGTGTGTTCAAGAAATATCCTAGGTGTACTAAAAACAAACCAAATATAGAGGGTAGTGATTAATAAATGGTATTTCATAAATAAATTATAAAATTGAATTTAAGAAATAATAAATAAAAATTTAAGGAACCTTCATAACCAAACCCTAAGGACCAAGACCTTTCTTCCTAACCTACATTCATTCTATTTTCCATTACATCTGCATTTTGGTTTTAAAATTGAATCCACATTTTACAACCTCAATTTACATTGTTTTATTAATTTAATAAAAACAAAAAATGTAGAATATGTGAATTTGGAATAGTTATTGAGTTACTACAAATATCATTAAGTGATATGATGTAATGTCCCGGAATTTTCGAAAAATCTTTTTTTTAATTATAAGGAATTATTTTGAGACTGTGAAATCTGACGGTGCGTGAATCTGAGGCCCGGAGTGCCTGGAATAGTCCGTTGAAGTTTTGTTAATCTTTAATTATCGTGCATAAGCATTTTTCCTGAAATAGTGGAGTAACTCTTAAATGGTTTCCCGGATCAGAAATCCGAAGGCACTGTTGCGTTCAGGATGGCGGGTTTACCCTAGGCGCGACTTAAGTTTAGTGGGTGTAGGCCTCTTGTGAGAAAACCTAAAAATGGCATAACCATAAATAAAAGTATTAAATAAAATTTTTTTATTTTTCAAATGCTTATAACTCACGAGTGGTAACTCGGACTGAAAATTTGAGACCACTATTGAACTCAAGATGGTATTCTTTCATTAGGTTGATACTAATATTGGTCAACGCGGTCCACCAGTGAAAGTTAGTTTTTAGCCGAAAATAAAATAATTAAGTGACAATTATTTTATTGTAAAATCTATATCTTCTAAATTGTAACTCAGATTAAAAATTATAGAGTATCTTTGGGTTTGTTGGGTCGTTTTTCACTTAAGTAGAGTCTAACCTCGACTGGCGCGGGTCGAGGGTGTCTGTTAATAAATTTCTGAACTTTATCTTGGGTACGTTAAGTAAACGCGCGAGCGGCGTTTTCTAACTTTTGAACCGGTGCTCAGATAAAAAAATCTCAGGGCCTCGTTGAATCCAGAGCGTCGGGATTTGCTTAAGGGAGACTTTTCTTTGACCACAGTAGGTCTGGAGAAAAGGCTAAGTTTTGTGACTTTTTAAAAGAAATGAAATAAAATTATTTTATTATTTTATTTTTCTTTCTTCTCTGCCAACAGAAAAAAAGAGTGTGGGACCAGTGATGTGTTAAGCCATTAAATGCCTTGACTTGCCAATCCTAAGTAATGACTTCATTGGGGAATTAAGAAGGTTCCTAGTTTATGATCCCCCATTAATTCCCCCACATCTTTACTTACCCTCCCCTTCTCTTATATATATGGAGCTTGGGGAGGAGTATCGACACATCTTCATCAAGCAGTGAAGTGTTGAAGGAGTGTCATTACGCCGAACCCTTAGAGGATGGAGCCGATTCTAGTGGGAGGTGACAGGTGACATTGAACCACAAACCGAAGGACAACGTACAAGCAGCGTCATCGGAATCCTGTTGCAGGAACGAAGAACACCAACCCACCTTCAATCACGGGCATTTCTTCGACGATTCGAGGTAGGGGGTTTATTCATTTACACACTTTAAATGATTCCCTCTTCCCCATTATTGAATTATATGAAGAACGAGGATCATCTGACTAACAGGTTGATCCGCAATTCTTTCGTTTTTGCATGAGGTTGTTATGGGGTATCTTTGTGGGGTTTTGATTGTTGTTTAATACAAGAAATTGTTAAACCCTTTTTATCCTCCCATTGATCATGAGCTAATGCAGAGGGCGTGGGCCAAACAAACCCAACCCAAATCCTTCGCAACTTTTCTACCCTTGCACCCTCTGAGAAAGACCGCTGGTGCGGTGGCACTAACCAGATACGAAGGAGGCGACGCACCAATGCACGCCGCAAGAGGAGGTCGCGGCACGAAGCCGTAGCAATCAATGGATGGTCCGGCACTGACCGGCTGCGGAGGAGGTGTGGTGCGCTGTCACGCGTTGCCAATGTGCAAGGGGTCATGGCTCATCAGTCACGATAGTCGGAGAAGACGGCCAGCTCATCGGTTGACTGTGGAAGGGAAGGGCATCATGTTATCACACGATGCCGATGAGAAGGGGGTCATGGCCGAATCTGCGGTAGAGGAGGTTGAACCTGTGCATTTGGCGGGTTCTGCGATAACTGAGCGGCGCCCACGCGGAGCTGCCGCTTCGCAAACCGAACGGCCTCTGTGCCCTTTGGGAGTTCAGAAGACCAGGGGGATCGCACCCCCCCCCCCCGCACCAGCTCAGGTGGTTCCCATAGTGGGCCACGCTCCCCCTTGGACCGAGATGCTGCCCCACCAGGCCTCCACCTTTCTGGGCTGTCACCCTACCAGGTCACCGCCTTTGTAGGATTCCCCCTTACAGGTCGGGCCACCCCTTTACGAGTCGTCCTATATGGTCCAGGAAGCCCTTGTTGTCCACCCTTTGTGGGCTGGGCTGCCCTTGTAGGCCGCCCCTTGCAGGTTGGGCCAGACCTCAGCCCAGTGGGCCGAGTCTTCCGTGGCCCCGCTCAGACCGGATCGGACCGGACCCGGGCCTAGAATCACATAAAGGATCATATCTTGAGAATCAGATGTCCATTTGACGAACCGTCTCCAGCAATGGGATCCTTCAATCGAGACAATCCTTTTGATATACTCTTCTTGAGTTTTGGATATAGTTGGAGTATGGCTAGGTTGGATTGAACCTAAATCCAACCGGGCCCCAGAAGCTAAAATGCTTATAACTCACGGACTGGGTGTCCGATTAATGCATTGTCTATCGCGTTGCAACCCTTGCGACATAGAGGTACTTTAAGTTACTCCTTTTTGAAGATTAGTGATGGTAGATGTATGACCGATATCTCTATGGATGATTCTACAGAACTTGAACGAATCGAGTTCAAGGAATCCAGTGGCTGGTAGTGAGGCGGAGGTTAGAGACAGATCATATAGATTTCAACACTCAGCGATCCTGTGTGGTTCAGTGCATACCGATCCTGTATGGGTCAGATCTTCTATGGGTCAGTGCTCAGTGATCCTATGTGGGTCAGTGCATACCAATCCTGTGTGGGTCAGATCCTTTGTGGGTCAGTGCTCAGCGATCCTATTTGAGTTAGCGCATACTGATCATGTGTGGGTCAGATCCTGTGTGGGTCAGATCCTTTGTGGGCCAGTGCTCAGTGATCCTATGTGAGTTAGCGCATACAGATCCTGTGTGGGTCAGATCCTGTGTGGGTTAGTGGGGGTTAGTTACCTATCAACTCTGGGTGGGTCGGATCCTGTGTAGATCATTGCAGGGGTTAGTACCTATCGATCATGTGTCAGTCAAACTCTGTATGGTCAGAAGCAGTGCCTCTTGATAGAATAAGATTATCTAACTTCGTGACTAATCATTTGTACTTTTTTACTTAACTGAAAACCTAGTTTGAGATGAGACACTTTTTGAGTTGTGTCTGTTGCTTTGTGATTTGTGACTGAGATCATGCTTTGTGGTTTTTCCTTTATGGAATTCTGAGAGACCTTCTAGGGTCTCAGGGTCCCTAATAGGTATTGTTATACTCACCCTTGCATGGGCTTCTCCCACAACTTGTTGTGTCTTGTGTAGACGATGAGTATCTGGGATGAGGTTTGAGGGAGCCATGACCAGGAGGTACGCAGAGGAGACAGGTGGAAGTGGAGTGTTGAGGAGGTGATCTATACCTACCCTTCAGGTGGGATCCTTAGAGGATTACCCGGTAGATATTTTCCCTTTTTTAGATATATTGTTCCTTTTAGTTATACTTGAACTTTTACAGTTGGGCTTGTATTCCGGCCCCCTCTACTTTTAGTACACTTTTACTAAAGTAGTTTATTTCACAGTTGCCTCTTGTTGTGTTCTCAGACCGTGTGTTTGTATATGTTTAAAGTAAATACCTTCTCATCTTAGGAAATACGCCTTTCAGTGCTAGTCATCAACCCCTGGCCTATGGAAGGTAGGATTGGGGTAGTCACAGCATGGGCCCCGGGGGACGAGTTGTGACATACGACCCTGGCCAAACACTATGTTGAAATAATAAATAAATTATAGCTTTTTCATCACCTTATGATTGATTTTTTAGTCATATATTATCATCTCATATGGTATATAGAAAAAATCTTATCATGTAATTACACAGTGTGTAATTTCAATAAATGACACGTAGAAACATGTTATTTATAATGTAATCCTTTTAATGTGCAAGGAGTAGTCTGTGTATTATGACTATACGTGGTATATACTTTTGAATGTTATGAGAAATTAATTAATAATTATATATATATATATATGTGTGTGTGTGTGTGTTTAGCCTCCCACATGATGTGTACTTTCAATAATTTACCCATAGACAAGTAATAATGAGTTTTATATAGGATAAATAATAAATTTTAAATTATGCATAATTAAGTAGTGTACAAAGCCTATATAAGAAAGCAGTATAATATGTATTCTACTCACTATATATCTGTGTCACATGCCAAGGGACTAGGCAGGTATGATGGTTGTGGATATTTATGAGGAACATGGAATGTATGATAGGGAAACTTGCAGTGACCTCCCAGTTACCATGTGCCATGTTAGCCTAGTCAATACATTGTGTGTATTTAAGGAACATTATATTTTTAATAACTTCATGATGAACTCAGTTTCTCATGGTTTTTCTAAGTGCAGTGGACATGGTTACATGGTGTGTACATTTAGGATACACATCATGTACTCTTATGATATCTGACCCGAATACATAGAAACTTTGGGTGGGTTTTTTGGATGATATTAATTTATAATTTCTCTATTTTGATTATATGAGGGATGAAAAAGAAGAATAATAATTGAATATATAGATAGTAATATTTAAAGATAGTTTAAACTATATATTAAAACTAAGAATAAATCAATAAATTGATCAAAGGACAATAAATAATTATAAATTATTATGAAACTGCATTAATACCACTTGATGGTTTTGGAAACAGTTGAAGTGCCTATTTTCTTGTATCCAACGTGAATTTTTTTCATAATCAATGAAAAATATGAGATGTACATAATGAAAAATATTACAACCAATGAAATTAATTCAAATATAAATTAATATAAATTCCAAAACGAAGAAGATAATATCAACACATATAATTTATAATTATTTTATGTAGATAAATAATTACATTGAATATAAATTATTTCTTCATTATAAATTCTATAAAATAAGTCTTGTCACACCATTACTGTAATAAGAGGGTTATAGGGTAGAATCCCTGTACTAGTGATCCACACATGCATCATGAACCTCTGAACATTGCTGTAGAAATATCCAGGTGCTAGTGTGGATGGTTCTATCACTTATTTTGTTTGCTAATAATAATAATAATAACAGTTTGAGTCCATATGGATTCTTATAGTTCTCTCAATATTATAGAGGGTCAACGAGGATAATTTCTCTTCATTTTAGAGAATATTCTAGTATAATAGCTCTCTATTTCTATGGAGAATTGTCTTATGACCTTCATTATGCACAACGACTATTGTGGTTAAGAATGTAATAATCAGGTTTAAACAGATCTAGGGTTAGTGATTAATAAATACATATGGAACCTTGTTATTTTCTTTATTACTTGTAGATCCAATGTCTAAATAATAATTTTATTATCATTATTTATATAACATGTCATAAAATCTTGGTTAAATAAATATTAATTTTTGTATAAAAACATAATATTTAGGCATCTTAAATTTAATATATTATTTCTCATAAAACCATTAATCTATATCCTTCAATCATCCTCAATATTTATCAGGTATTAAATAATGAATATTTATTTAATTACATTAATATGATTACATCATTCCCTAATAAGTAAATAAATAATATATTCATTAAAATATTGAATAAATATTTATAAAATATTCAACTCACATATATTCTCTCAAATAACTAGTGAAATAATATTCTTGATCAATACAATCACTAATAGCTATTAAACCACATACAAGAATAATATTTTTCAATACTTAAATGAAATATAGAATTTAACCAAGGTTTTTTATATAATTATTGTGTGACTATCAAGGCCCATTTCTTTATGGAATTAGGAAACACTTATTAAAGTACAAGGTAAGAATCTAGAATCATTCTAAGGAACCGATGGAAAATATAGTAAATGTTGTAATGGAATATTACCTCCTATGAACACATTCTATGTAATATAGTCCTTTTATCACATTATCAAAAATTATATTGGTTTTATAGTGATGTCATCGATCTATGTGTTCAATGTCTCTTTCCATGACTTTACAAAAGTGAACATACATACTGACATCCATTATCATAGACTTAATTGAGTTATTACACTTCCACTATAGGCTTTAAGATATATTATTTCACTAAAATAGGAAGTGATAAATCCTTTATTACATTATTCAATATTGTAATATCACATGTGATGCAACCAATGTATCCAAACTCAATAAAATCATATATCATCTTAGTTTTCATCAATATATAAATATAAAAAACTCTTGATAATAATTAATAATTTTATTATAGTCTAAGGATCATTAGACAAGTCCACTGATAGGAACATCCAATGACACAAATAAATGTGGAATTCTTACTTGAAGGTCACATTCTACTAACCTCATTTCTTGATATTATCAAGGATAACCTTAATGAGAAGAATCCTCAATGTCTTATGATATCCCTATTCATAGTAGACTATATTATTTTTATCCTATAAAATTATATCATTTGTTCTTGGAACGTAGGCATAATAATACTATAATTTCACATCTAGTTTATCATAATAGTGATTAACTATTATAACATTTTAGTGTGAGAGGTTCCCTAAAGAAATTATCATGTACAGTATCACACTTAATAACAATAATGATGTGATAAAAAATTATTAATATTAAAATTACATGAATTCATATCATCAAATACTATATAGAATTTTTTTTCTAGAGATACAACTCTAATAGACTTCCATTTAAACTGTATCAAGTAGCTAACAACCTTCAGTACACTAGATCTCACATGGTATTCATGCATCTAATATCATAGAATCTTTAGTAAAGGGGTTTAAATAATTCTATTACATGGATAATATACTCATAAAAACCTCACCCGTTTGATGAAAACCCCTCAAGAGGTGATACATCTGATGTATGTGAATCATTTTCTAATGTTACCTTGGCTCTATTTCAAGGGCCACTGCTATAGTATTATCATAGTATATAGTGAAATAATATTTTTTTGGTACCACATCAATCTCATGGATGAAGTTACATATCTACACCACTTTCCTAGCTACATTGAAAACAATTACAAACTCAGATTTCACTATATAATCATTGACAACTGGACACATTGAACACATCTAGATCACAGCTACTCTATTGATACAGAAGATAAATCATGTTCATGAAATCAGATCATTCTGATCTATTTAGTAACTAGTATCAGTATATCATCTAATTACTAGCTCCTCGTCTCCACCATAATGAATTGACATATCCATGTTACGCCTTATATACTTATAGATATCATTAATAGTAATCTAATTTTTTTCACCTAGATTAGTTTAATATCTTCTTACCATGAACAAGGTGTATGAAACATTAATCCTAGTACACAACAAGATATACATGATGGATCTTATTATAAAAGCACATGGGATCTTACTCATCCTTTATCATTTATTTTTTTCAATATGGACACTTTTTCATGGAATGAAGTATATAATGTGACATTGGAACCAATTCACTCTTGGATTATTTCTTAATGAATCTAATATATATCTAGTCAATTTATGTACCTTTAATTAGTACAAGATGCCTCTTGGATCTATCACAAAATATATTGATTCAGAAAATGTGGTCTACTTAACCTATTTTCTTTATGGAGAAACACTTGTTTAACTAGTCATTAACTAACTGTAGAAATAGTATGTCATTTCTAATATATAATATTTAATAAACATACACTACTAGGAACACAAAATCATCCCCTGAAAATAGTATGTAAACACATGGATCACAATCATTTATGAAACAAAATTTGATTATAGCTTCATTGAACTAATGTTTGATGACCTTGATGTTTTCATCAATCCATAAATGGATCTCTAAAAAATTCATAATTCATTAGAATTACCTATTGTCACAAGCCCTTCAACTTCTTTCATATAGATATTTTATTTAAGGATCCCATTAGGAAATGTGTTTTAACATTCATCATGAAAACATCATAGTCAAAGGAATATTATGTAGAAAGTATAATTTTGATGGATTATAAAATGGAAATTGGAGAAAATATTTATTTATATTCAATTCCTCAGTTCTATTAAGACCCTTTATCCAATAGACATTATTTATAGGTACTCAATTAACCATCCAAGTCCACTTTTATTTTAAATATCCATTTATATCCAATGGGATTTATGCCAATGAGTTGATTGAATCAATCACATACATGAATATAATATATGGAATCCATATCAATATTCATGGCTAATTTACATCATTCTTTTTCTGAGACCTTTACAATATCCTTTCAGGAAAAAGGAACATCATTATAAACCAACAATTAGTCACCAACATTTTTGACTTGAAAACCATATCATTCTAGTTCTCTAACCTCTCTTATGATACTACATAGAACCCATGTCTAAGGAAAACCCTATTTTTAAGTGGCCTAGGGAATTTACACATTCACAAACTCTTGTGTATTTTGAGAATCAACTTCATCAATGTCATTCTTAATCTCATTATCTATTTATGAGTTTTGATTATTCTTAAAAAATATTACTTTTCTTTAGACATTTATTATCTCATATAAATGTTCATATATATCCTCTGATTCATTAGGGTATCCTACAATGATACCCTTATTTTCTTGGGGATCAGGTTTGATGCCAAAATTGGCCTTAAAAAGTTACTCACAACCCCATACATGAGTATGTGACAACACTGATTTCCTTTCACTCGATTACTCAAATAAAATTTCATATTCCGCCTTCTTTGTAACTTTTTTTGGTGTGTATTCAATATTATATAATTCATATCCCCAAAAAATAATATAGGATCAGCAATACTTATCATTAAAATTACCATGTATAGCATTGTATAATTCATCCTTTCACTAACATCATTCCACTAATATTTATAAGGAGCAATGAGTTGATATATAATTCGAAAATCCCATAAATAATCGATAAACATTTTTTTAAGGTTCTCTCCACTGTGATTAGATAAAAGAATATTTATTTACTTACCAAGTTGAATCTACAATTAATTATTGAAATATTTAAATTTATAAAATGATTCATACTTGTAAAAATTTGTATAAATATATCCATATCAACCAAATTCATCAGCAAAATTAATAATGTATGAATTTCCACCTCTCGCTTCTATTGAAAAAGGTTAACCTATATCTATGTGTAGAAATTCTAGAACCTCTATGTCCCTTTTTCTATAACACCACAAGGTTTTAAAAATAAATTGAAATGCATAAAAAAATGAGTCACTACATAATGAAACATTGTTTTAAGTAGATATACGTAAACTAGCAATTAAATATAATTTCGTCACTTCTATGATATGATTTTCAAAAAATGGACACCTACAGTTGTGATCAGTTTGTTATTTGGAGTCTGATAGAACCAAATTTTTTTTTGGTGAATAGTAACATACCATTCTGAATAGTAATATGAATAGTAATATGACCCTTATAAATATTAAATCATATTATTATTTTATTATATTAATTTTATAAGATAATGAGACCTTGATTAAATTTTCAATGTGTTATAAAATCAGTTATAATTTTAAAATTATTATTTTTGTAATTAAATAGGATTTTATTTAAAAATTAAATTAATAATATTTAGAAAATTATTTTAAAAAAATGGAGTTCATTTTATAAATATCCATATCAAAAAAAATTTAGGGTTAATTTTTGGGATTTTTCTCAGATTTTTTAATTTTTTGGGAATAGTAAAAATGCAGTTTTTAGTTTTTAGTGTATTTGATGACATCATAATGATGTAATAATGATGTAATCATTATGGTTGAATCTTGAGGATTAAAATATGATATGAGGTGTCCCAATTGACCAATACCATGGGAAAAAACCCCACGAGCAAGACCAAGGTTTTTCAAATACCACTAATGAGGTGTCCTTTGAAATTAATTATAAACTACCTCACAATCACTATAAATACCACTCTCACCCACCTCTTCCTATAACACCTATAAAGCATTTATAATTGTCTAAATTATTCCCAATACCATTCCCACGGCTCTTCCCCATGTCCAAGAAATTTTTTTCTTACAAAAAGTCTAAAACCAAAGGCCTTAAGGAGGATCTTAAGTTCAAGAGATCGAAAGGTAAAGATCCTCTTTCATTTTCCTTGTATTTTATTTTCAAATTTTTTTATTTTATTACACTCTATTACCCTCCCCTTATCTAAAAAGAATTAAATCTATATTATTATATATATTATGGTTTTCTATCATATTTATGGAATAATTCATCATCATTATTTCTCTCCTCTTCCTCTTATTCTAAAAACAAAAACATCATCTGTGATGTGTTGATTTGCCGACATTGTGGATGATGTGTCTTAAATTTCATTTAAATTGTTCATAAATGGTTTAAAATCCATTTAAATGGTTAAAAAAGTTTTAAATTATTATTTTATTACCTATTTTTTTTAATTAACTTATATTCATAATATTAAAGGTATATTATGAAACAAGTTTGTGATTATCGAAGAAATGCCAAAATTATCTAAACAAATATCACTAATGATTTATCTAATGATTCATCCTCAAAACATATAATAAAAATAATTTATGGCATAATTTAATATTCTAAAAACATATTAACACCATTTTATTCCACTTCTGATGTTTCCTTTCCATTCAACAAGAAAATTCTTTACGAACCGACCATGGAAATCATGTAAAGAGCGTACCTGAAACAATGAAAATAAAAAAAAAATTATTAATAAATGGGTTGAATTATGTTATAAAATGATCATATAAGGTGTTATAAAAATAAATTTTTTTCTATAAAATATTAATAACACCATTTTAACCATTATATAGTATGTTTAAACAAGATTTAAGTAAGAAGAACCCGAGGTAAGGGAATTCTTAACCCAATTTCCGTTATTTGGGTTAACCTTTTACTTCATTGATTATATGGTACTAAGAATATTTGTGTAATGAACTTTTGTTTATATTTTTTTGTATTATGTGGTTTTATAGTGTATACACATATTAATTTCATTCTATTATTTCTCACATCAATTATAGGACATTTTTAAGGGTCTTTTCTTTAAAAATCCTCTTTTAAAATTCTAATTTACAAAATTAAAAAGAAGTTTTTTTATACAATTATTCATGTTTTATGATTATGTTATGGTTATTGGGAACTATTTATGAATAACTTTGGGTCCTATATCTCCCTCCAATGCATTGGGTGTGTTTAATTTGGAAGCCGCTCGTATGGTTACTCCAAGTGTAACTGTGATGGTTACACCATAAGGTAGCCATGCCGGTTACATTGTAAGGTAGTTGTGAGAGTTAAAAATTATAAGGTATAAATTAGGATTACAATATCATTAAGTAATTACCATAGATAAAATTATGGTTTTATATATTTTCTTTAATGTTTTATGGAAATATCATGTTCCACAAAGTAATTATATATGGTTGAGAAGTATGTCTTTGTGAAAATGATTTCATATGTTTTTAAGTATTCATGGAATAATGGTTTATTTCCATTTTTTATATCCCTTAATAAGATTTTTATTCCCAGCCATTGTTTTTAAATGTTTTTATAGATTATAAGGATATGTCAGAGAAATAAGGAAGTCATGATTTTTCAAAGAAATCATGTTATTGTTTTTTGTTAAAAATTTTATGTTTTGGTAGAAATGTATATTGTTTTAATAGTACCCACTTTTTAGGATTGTGGGATCATATTTATAAGTTATTTCCAAAATTTCTAAAACTTTAAACCAAAAATATCTTTGGGAATTTAAAGAAGTTAAATCTAGTTTAAATAGCTATATTATGTAATGTTTAAGTCCAGGTCCTTATAGTTTTTATCAGATAACAGTTTAGATAAAATTTAGAGTTAGTGTGATTTTAATATAATAACATAAATGATTTTTACCTTATTCTTATGTTGAAGTTATATATAATTTAAATATTACCATGTTTATTCATCTAATATATATCTTTTCATAATGGTTTTCCGTAGAATAAATAGGTAAGAAAAAGTTTAAAGGAACCGAGAGGCTTATATCTTTCTGAATCTTCAATCGGGAATGGTGGGAATTGGAACCAAGTAATTTTTGATGGTAATAGATCAGTTGATGTAAAAAATAAATTTTGGTGTCATCCTTGCAAGAGAAAAACTATAGATACCACAAAATAACATGATTATAGTAGAACATTTTATGAGGTAACACCCTCCCTCTTTTAAAGGATCTTAGGAATTGGTAGTGGCTGAAGGATGGATTAAATCCCTTGAAAATATATTTTATGTTATGGGATGTTCATATAATAAAAAGTTTAGTCTTTACATTTATCATTTGGAAGGTAAATCTAATCAGTGATGGTAAATGATCAAGAATATCATGGATGGAGAGAAGATTGAATCCTTAGAGTGGGATGAATTTAAAAGTCTTTCCCTTGAAAAATATTTTCCTAAGGTGGTTCAACTTAGGATGGAGAAGAAATTATTTTAATAGAGACAAAATTAAGAAGATTCAGTGGTCTTATGTGAAGTAAACTTCACCTAACTGGAAAGGTACACTCCAAATCTTATTTAGGATCTTGATAGAAAAATCAATCGCTTTTACTAAAGATTAAATCCAAGATAATAAAGGGAATTGGCCTCCCAAGAATTCAAAAGTTATGAGAAACTTGTTCAATTTTCTGAGAGGGTAGAAATGGAGTTTTTGGATGATCACATGTACTTTGACAACAAACAGAAGAAGGAGTCTGTATGGAAATTGATGGGTAAGAATCAATCAAAGAAATATGATGGTAGGAAATTATAGTTTCCAATTTGTGAAAAGTGAGGTAAAAAACACCCTAGGGAATGTCTTACCAAAACCAAAAAGTATTTTCGATGTGGTAAGTTTGGACATATGGACCGAGATTGTAATTAAAATGTTCTGAATAACAATTTTGATAACAAAATAGTAAATTGTTTCAAATTTGGTGAGATTGGTCATTATTCAAATGTCTGC
Source organism: Viscum album (assembly GCA_963277665.1). Lineage (NCBI taxonomy): Eukaryota > Viridiplantae > Streptophyta > Magnoliopsida > Santalales > Viscaceae > Viscum > Viscum album. Next base: position 1,990,414,599 of record OY728152.1, read on the forward strand.
CCAAAGAAAGATCTGATTGATGGAAATCATCCAGACTATAAGAAAAAAGGTGTAGTGAGATCCTTTACGACTACGTCAATGGATGTTGATCCATAAAATGAAGTGGTATGAGGTACTTTTTTTATTTACTCATATTTTTCTAAAGTCTTGTTTGATATGGGGTTTACACATTCCTTTGTTCCTAAGTAATTTTCTAGTAAATTAGAAATTTCACCCCAAGAAATGAGATCGGAACTTATGGTTAAAACACAAGGGGTAAATGATATAGAAAAAATGAATTTTAAGAATATTTCTATTGTTATATATGTAAAGACATTACATAAAAACATGGTTGTTTTCCCATTATTATAGTTTGATGTCATTCTAGGTATGGATTGGTTTTCTATTTATCATGCTAAGATTGATTGTATAGATAAAGTAGTTTTTTTCAGAAATAGTTCAGTTTTTACACAAGAAAGAACCCATATAATCGATAACATCTCTAGAAGTTGAGAAACTATTAAAATATGTAAATGAAAGTTATCTTTCTCATATTGTTGAAAATAAGGGAAATATTCAGATTAATGATGTGCCAATGGTAAATGAATACCCTAATGTTTTTTCTGATGAGTTACCCAGTGTTATGCTTGATCAATAAGATGAATTCACAATTGACTTAGTTCCTGATTCTAATCCAATTTCAAATCCCCCTTATCAAATATCTCAAATGGAACTTCTGGAATTGAAAAATCAGATGCAGGAGTTACTTGATAAAGTCTTCATTCATCCTAACACTTCACCATGGGGATCTCCTGTTTTATTTGTTAAAAATAAATATAGTTTCATGAGACTTTTCATTTATTATAGTGCTTTGAATAAGATTAATTTTAATAAGTATCTTTTTCTTCACATCAATGACTTTTTTGATCATCTCTAAGGATCTCGGTATTTTTCAATATTAACTTTAGATCTGGGTACCATCAACTAAAGGTGAAAGAAGATAACATTCCAAAAACAGCTTTTTGAACAAGATACGGTCATTATTAATTTTTTTTATTCCATTTGGGTTAAATAATGACCCTATTTTATTCAGGGATCTTATAAATAGAATATTTCATGAGTTCTTGGATAAATTTTTGGTTGTTTTTGTGGATTACATTTTGGTATATTCTAGAATAAAATAGGAACATGAAAAAAAATCTAAGGGTTGTTTTGCAATCCTTAAAAGAAAATAAATTGTATGGAAAATTTAGTAAGTGTGAATTTTGGTTGCAAAAAAAATCTTTCCTCGGTCACATTTTTTCTAAAATGGAATAATTATTAATCCTTATAAAAAGAAAGTAGTTGAATAATTTCCAAGACCTATAAATATAACTTAGATTCATAGTTTTATTAGTTTTTCAGGATATGACTAGAGTTTTTTTGAAAACATTTCATGGTTATCTAGTCCACTGACTAAGTTAACTTTAAAATGTGTTAAATTCATCTGGACAAAATAATGTGATTATTGTTTTTAGGAATTGAAATGAAGATTGTTGAATGCTCTAGTTCTGACCCTAACTTCCAGGAAAGAAGAGTTTGTCATATACATTGATGATTCATTAAAGGGAATTGGTTGTGTTCTGATGTAGAATGATCGGGTAATTTCTTATACTTCGAGACAACTAAAACCTCATGAGTCAGATTATCCCACACATGGTTTAGAATTAGCAGCTATTCTTTTTTGCTTTAAAATTTTGGTGGCATCATTTATACAGAGCCAAATGTGAAATATATACTGACCACAAATTTATGAAGTATATATTCACTCAAAAAGATTTAAACATGAGGTAGATAAGATGTTTTGAATTATTAAAAGATTACGATTGCACGATAAATTACCATCCTGGAAAATCAAAAAAATGGGTAAGTTTATAGAATTTAACATTGATAAAGATTTTGTTTTACAATTTGTAAAGAGATTATGTGTGCCATGTGATTATCAGTTTAATAAATAATTGTTGTGTGAAGCTCATATTTCTCCATTTTCAATTCATCCTGGAACTACTAAGATGTACAAATACATTCAGGATTATTACTAGTGGGATAAAATGAAAAGAGATATAACATATTTTACTGTGAAATGTTTTACATGTAAACAAGTTAATGTATAGTAGAAGTAATCGAATGGGATTCTTCAGCCTTTTCCAATACCATATTGGAAATGGGAAAATATATCCATGGAATTCGTTGTGGGACTACCAAAGCCTTCTTGAGGTAACAAAGAAATCTAGTTTATTGTTCATCGACTGACTAAATCTACTCATTTCCTTCCTATTTGGGATACTATGTCTTTATATCAGCTTTCTCAAATGTACCTTAAATAAATTATCAGGTTATGTGGAGTTTATCTTTCAATTTTATCTAACCATGATTCTTGGTTCACTTCTAACTTTTGTAAAGGACTTTATAAGTCATTGGGAAAATAATTAAATTTCATTACATTTTTTCATCCTTAATTAGATGGTAAATCAGGATGGATTATTTAGAATTTGGATGACATTCTTTGATCTTGTTAAATGGACTACTAGGGATGTTGGGATCAATATATTTAATTAATTGAGTTTTCTTATAATAATAGTTTTCATTCCAGTATACAGATGTCACCTTTTTAGGAATTATATGGGAAGCGGTGTCAAACTCCATATTTTTTGGATGAATTTAGGGAAAAGTAGTTTATGGGTTTAGAATTAGTAGAGGGAGTGGCTAAGAAAGTGAAGATGTTCCAGAAACACATGATGATAGCTCAAATCGGGTAGAAAAGTTAAGCAGATAAAAGGAGGAGAGATTTTTCTTTTGAGGTAGGTGATCATGTTTCTCTTAGAATCTCACGATGGAAAAGTGTTATGTGTTTTGGTAATAAAGGAAATCTAAGTCCACAATTCATTATACCTTATGAAATCTTGTAGAAATTTGGACAAGTTTCCTACCGAGTAGCTTTTCCTATGATTTTATCTGAGGTACACAATGTTTTTCATGTTTTGATATTATGAAAGTATGTGCTCGATTCATCACATTTTTTTGAGCCTAGAATCTATTTATATGGAAGAGAATATTTCTTATGAAGAGAAACATGCTCAGATTCTTGATTAAATAGAACAAGTATTGAGGAAAAAGTTAATCCCCCAGATAAAGGTTTTTTTTCAGAAACCAAATGGTTGAAGAAGAAACATGGAAATCTTAAAATTATATGAGGGAAAGGTACCCTTATTTGTTTAATAAGTAAATAAAATTGTGAGGATGCAATTTCTAGAAGGTGGGTAGAATGTAACACCAAAAGGTTTTAAAAATAAATTGAAATGCATAAAACTCTAAGTCTCTACATAATGACACATTTTTTAAGGATATAGTTGTAAACTTAACATCAAATATAATTTTTCTGCTTCTTTGATTTTATTTTCTAAAAATGGATATCTACGGTTGTGATCAGTAAGTTATTTGAAGTCTGATAAAACCATCTTGTTTTTTTGGTTAATAGTAACATACCCTTATGAATAGTAATATTAATAGTAATATGAACCTTATGAATATTAAATTTTATTATTATTTTATTATTTTAAGGTTATAATATAATGATACTTTGATTAATTTTGTAAGGTGTTATAAAACAGTTATAGTTTTAAAATTATTATTTTTGGAATAAATTATGATTTTATTTAAAAAATAAATTAATCATATTTAAAAAATTATTTTCAAAATATGGAGTAAATTTTTTAATTCTACATTTCAAAAAATGTTTAGGGTGAATTTTTGGAATTTTTCTAAGATATTTGTATTTTTTGTTAATAGTAAAAGTACAAATTTAAGTTTTCAGTGTGTTTGATGACATCATAATGATATAATAATGATGTAATCATTATAGTTGACTCTTAAGGATTGAAATATTATATGAGGTGTCCCAAGTGGACAATACCATGGGAAAAACCAAGGGAAAGCCTATTGTTTTTCAAATACCACTAATGAGGTGTCCATTGAAATTAATTAAAAAGTCCCTCACTCTCACTATAAATACCCCCTCACCCCCTCTTCCTCTCAAACCTATAAAGATTTTATCATTTTATAAATTCTGACCAATACCTTGTGCAAGTATCTTCCCCACATCTAATACCTTCTTTTCTCACCAAAAGTCCAAAACTAAAGGCCTTAAGTAGGATCTCAAGGAGAAGAGATTAAGAGGTAAATATCCTCTATCATTTTTCTTGTGTTTTCTTTTCAACTCTTTTATTTTCTTATATTATATTATAATAACCTTATACAAGAGTAATTAAATCTATATTATTATATATATTATGTTTTTTTATCATGTTTATGTAAAAATTCATCATTATCCTTCCTCTACTCTTCCTCTTATTCTAAAAATAAAAACATTGTTTGTGATGTGTTGATTTACTCACATTGTGGATGATATGTCTTATATTTAATTTACTTCCTTAAAATATGGTTGTAAAGTCATTTTAATGGTTAAATTTTTTATAAATTTTATTATATGACCTCTCATGTGTTCTATAATTAACTTATACACATAATATTAAAGGTATATGATGAAACAAGTTTGTGATTATCGAAGAACCACCAAAATTATCTAAATGAATATCACTAATGATTTATCTAATGATTCATCCTCATACCATATAATCGAAATGATTTAGGGAATAATTTAATATTTTTAAAACATATTAACTCCATTTCATTCCACTTTTGTAGTTTATCTTCCATTCGAAAAGAAAATCCTTTATGAACTGACCATGGAAATAATGTAAAGAACGCACCCAAAACAATAAAAATAACAAAATATTATTAATAAATGGGTCGAATGGTGTTATTAAATTATCATATAAGGTGTTATAAAAATTAATATATTAAATTAAAATATTAATAACACACTTTTAACCATTATACAGTAGGTTTAAACAATATTACAGTATGAAGAACCTGAAGTAAGGGAATTCTTAACTGAATTTCAATTCTTTGGGTTAACCTTCTACATCATTGATTATATGGTATTAAGAATATTTTTGTAATGAATTTTTGTTTATATAATGTTTTATTATGTGTTTTTATAGTGTTAAATCATATTCATGTAATTATATTATTTCTCAAAACAATTATAGGATATTTGTAAGGGACTTTTCTTTAAAAATACTCTTTAAATTCGATTTTACAAAATTCAAAAGCAATGTTTTTATGAAATTATCTATGTTTTATGATTATTTTCTAGTTCTTGTGATTTTTTTATGAATATGGGTGGTACCTACATCTATCTCCAATTTATTGGTTATATTTAAGTTGTAGGTTGGCCATATGGTTACTCCAAGTGTAAATGTGATGGTTACACCATAAGGTAGCCATGAGGGTTACATTGTAAGGCAGTTGTGAGGGTTACAAATAATAAGGTAGTAGAAATGGTTAAAATATATGTAGGTAATTCCCCAATATACCTTAAAGGTTTTATATATGTTCTTTAAAGTTTTATAGAAATCTCATGTTTTACAAAGTAATTATATATGGGTGAGAAGTATGTCTTTGTGAAAATTATTTCATATGTTTGTAAGTATCCATGGATTAATGGTTTATTTCCTTCATTTTATATCCATTATTGTGATTTTTATGATCATACCATGTTTTTAAATGTTTTTCATAGGTTATAAGGATGTGTAAGAGAAAAAAGTAAGTCAATATTTGTTAAAGAAATCATGTTGTTGTTTTGTGTTAAAAATTGTATGTTTTAGAAAAAATGGATACTATTTTAATGGTACCCACTTTGTATTCTTGTGGGTTGATATGTATAAGTTATGTCCTAAATTTATAAAACTCATAACTGAAATGATCTTTGGGAATGTAAAGAAGTTAAATCTAGTTGATATATCTAGATTATGTAATGTTTAAGTCCAAGTCCTTATATTTTCCCTATCCACCCAAAGGAATCATGGTCGGCATGCCTTCTGAACAAGAAATATATGAAGTGTAATTTTTTCAGTATAATTTAAAAATCCACCATGATATAGATTTTTCAACCTCATCTCATATACATGACTAAGTTTTTGATTCCACAACTGGGTGTGAAATTATTCATGTGAACCTGCTTTGTTATAATCTTCCAATACATGGTTTTCATAATCTAATTCATGAATAACATTATTTAATTGCAGCATACCATAATATATTATGTATTTTAAAAAACCACATTTATTTTCAAATTTAAAAGTAAAACCATTTGTATCTATACATGATATATAAATTGTGTTCTTTTTTTGATTAAAATAAAATATCATGAATGATGAGGATCAGTAGAAGTACATGTGAAAATCCATGAAGGGAAATTGTCCAACCAAAACTAGTTGGTATTGAATGGTCCTAAAGCCGCCAGCTGATGGGCCGCGTTGTTTCATTCCCTTTTGGTTAAGTAGAAGGTTCATAATGAGAAACATTGGCGAAGTGAGAGGATTCTCCTAATGATGATGCCAAATGATTGAAGCCCGCCGTTGTTGTGATTAATAGCCTTGATAATGGTAAGACAATCAGACTCAATGATGATATCACCCCATCCACGGTCAATAGCGTGCATCATACCAGCAAGGATGGTCGTGGCTTCTACAACTGTCGGTTCCCAGAATGCCTGATGTGGTTCATATTTAGCAGCAAGGATTTGCCCCAAATGATTTTGAGCAAGGAGGCTGAGGGCAACAAGCCCATCCTTTGGAAGATACACGTCCACGTTAATCTTAAGAACTACTTCTGCTGGGAGATTCCAATGAGCGGTATGGGAGGGGGTAACACTTGGCATAGAATATTCATTGTGGCTTTTCCAACCCTCAATCCAAGAAGTGGCCCGATCCATCCAGTACATGGGGGGTCAATGAGCTTGATGAAAACAGCTTTGTTGTGCCAGACCCAAATAATCCAAGCCAAAGTGCAGAGTGAACCAACATTTTCCGAAGGGAGAGAGGAGCACCAATGCGTAAGGATATCGGGAAGGTCATAGGCCAATGCCAGTGAAGCAACAGAAGCTGGTTGTAACATGTGTTATATTGGTTACTTCATGGTCCACTTATCCTCTAGAAATTTTTCAAAAGATACTTGGTTCATATATCTAAATATAGATGATAGTACCACAATCTATTTCTATTAACCAATTAGTTTATATATAAGTATAGAACTAAATAATTAATGCACCTAAATATTTCCCTTTAATTTTTATCATGGTGTATTTTCTTATCTTGTGGCCCAGGTTTCAACATGTAATGAATACTACTTATTTTTTCATCACCTTTCTTGGTATCTTTATCTTTATGGATAGAAAATAATCAAAATCCTTAAATTTTGTGTGACTCTTAGAACCCTTTTCCTTGTACTTCTACATATTCAACAAAAATATCATGGTTTTTTCACACCCCTTGTCTTCATCAACATGGTGAGTAAATGTAAGGTATTGTTAGAGAATCTTTCACTATTTATCATATTAAAATTAAAAATGTAACTTGATGGGTTCTTCTTTAGAGAAGATAAAATGAAATCTATGTGAATATCATTACGGATATTCAATATCAATATGGATAAGAACTTTATATATATAATCAAAATAAATACATGAGTCCCAGATGGCACTGACTCTCCAATCTTACATGTGAATAGTGGATTGGAGAGATAATATCTCTATGGTCTCACCCTCTATTCATAAAGATAATGACGTTGAGACAATATTTTTTATACTATAAATCCTCATGTTTCTTTAGAACCTAACCGGTCATGGAAGATAGAATGAAACATTGAAAATTTATGGAATCGTTAAAATCTTTACTATAGAGAAAAAATTATTCCTCACATACCACATTACCAAGAACAATAGGAATAGATGTTCCAGCATATAAAATATCCTCTCATGGCACAGCATAACATGTAATAACCTATACTATTCAAGGAAATTTTTGTCAAGGAGAAGGTTGTCCTTCTCTAATATAGATTGTAGTGATATAATTGATATCATTTGGATTAAAATTTCTATAATAAATAAGAAATTTTTTTTATTACATTAACTTTATTATAAAAATACATAATAATTTTTTTTAATATCTCATTATTTTATTGAAACACAATATCCCTCATCATTGGTTTCATAATAAGTCAATTCTTAGATATTCTGGTGGAAAAATTTCTTATTTCTCTTCTCATAGCCTGGACTTGGGCCAAACCCGCTATTGAATGATATTTTTCTATATGGGAATTGAAAAAATAATTAACTCACTACTCCCTAAACCATTGAGTGGACTCCCCAATCCTAAAATCCTAAACCTAAATTTCCCCCACACATGCATCTTAGTTACACAATGTCCTAGCTTAAATAATAAAATTATTTAGGATAAATTGTGGATTTAATCTTATTACATCCTTATTAATATTAATTTTATTTTAATCATGTGGTTGAACCTATATTTATAGAATTTTAATATAGACCAATTTATTTTAATTCTATCTTACATATTTTTTAATTCATTTATAACGTGATTAAAACAAAGAACTCATAAATAATTAACCATGAAAAGGACATAAATAAAATAATAAAGTGGTATAATCATGATTATTTTTAATTTTTGGTTTATATATATTTTGATAAACTAACCCTTTACCTTAGGGAATAAACTCATAGAACTATTATTGGTTTGAGTTTAAGTATTCTGCCTTTAATTCTATGTAACTTCTAGATTGGTTTCACCTCAGATATGAACTAGAACCACCTCCATGATCCTCGGTGATCCATACGTTACAAAAGCTTTACTCACACAAATTTTATTGGAACCAAATGATTTTATAGGGGTTTATATAAAGGAAACTATGGGCATGCAATCCCTTGCATATTGTTAAGGAGGGATGACACACAAGCCATCAATTTACTTTATTAAATTATTAAAAAATACCATGCAATAATTATATATTAAAAGATATCAATCACATACACATTTAAATATAAGTTTTTAATCATCCACTCACATGAAATGATTATGTATTTAAAAAACTATAATTTATTTAAATCATTACTAATTAATATAAAACTCACTCAGATTCATTTATTATCATTATTAATTAATAAATTAGTTTATATTAACTTCCATTAAAAATTTAATTAATGTCCCATCAATTATAATTTTATAAAATTTTAATAAATTAATATTATATAAAATTAACAAAGTACAAGGTATGTACTTGGAGGTTGTATGGAGAGTGCCTATTCGAATTAATTGGCATAAATTGTGGTTATATACTATCTACTCATATAGTATGTATCATAAACATCTTGTCACATTATTTCTTTTCATATACTTTTAATAAATGACACATGAACACATGTTATTTTTATATAATGCCATAATTTGAATTTTTGTGAAGTATTTAGTGTATTAAGACTATACATGGTATATAGATCTAAATATTATGTAGAAATTAATTAATCATATGGTATATAAAAAATCCATCACACAATGTGTACTTTTAATAAATGAAACAAAGACACATGTTAATGTGGTTTAAATTGAATAATTTGTTAACTTTACCTTCTATGGAAATAGGTATGGTACATATAATGTTCTATCTAGTAAAATATCATGTTTTCTGATTTATTTATATATAAACCACATTCTTATTAATAGTGTCTGTATTTTGGTTGTGAATATTTATGAGTTATATTATATTTATGGGAGTTACACATCATGTGACATATCGGTTACAGTAAGTCGGGATATCCGGGTCAACAAGTGGTGCATAATGTACTCTGAAAGTTAATAACTACATATTGACTATGATTACTCAAATTTATTTCTGATGTGTTAAACATTGGTACATGGTATGTAGAATCAGGGTAAATATTGTGTACTCTTATGTTTTCTATCTAGAATCCTCATAACTTCCAGATGGGTTATTAATAATTTATTCTTTTATAATTAATCCATTTTAACTATATGAGAAAGAGCAGATAAAAATGATAAGATAAAATCTTGACATTTTTATTTAAATAACAAGTAAACTAGAAAGGATAACTAAGATTAAATGTATAAATAAATCAATAATCACAAAATAATTATAAATTATTATGTGTTTTCTTTACACTCTTCGAAATATGTTATACCAATATAATTATATAAATCCTTCCATTAAATATCTTAATTCGTGATAAAATAATTAATATTCTCAAAAAACAATTCAGTATTATTTCTTAAACTACTCAATATAGTAATGATATCATCCTAAATTACTATAATGAGGATAAAAACTAAATTCAAAAACCACACTTATAAATTTATCAGTGATGATATTAAATTGGCTTCAAAACAAATTAAAATCAATTATATGAAAATCCATGAAATTTTTCTCATTTTTTATCATACTAAAGAGACTTGTCATAAGAAACTCTTTATTCATAGTGGTAGTATTATTATGTATATTAACTAGTATATACATCATTTTAACTATTGTTTTCACCTCATGAACAATGGAAAACCCATTCTTTTCCATCACTATATAGAAAACTATATCTATCTTCTCGTAAATATTCTTCTAATAATATGTTCCTATCTTATCTAACTCGTATTAGGATATAAAAGGAATTAGGTCTCACTGATAATGATGCTCCTCTATTTTTATCTTCTAGAAAAAAATTCCAATAAAACCTAACAATATTCTTCCAACATTTTTCAAATATCATATCCTCCTATTAAGAATTTAGATTTCATATAAATTCACCTACTTTATATATTATAACTTCCATAATCTAAAATTTAAATCTAAAATAAAACTCTCTAATTCCAATTTTTATACCAATATACATATCACCCACAAAACTAAAAAGGTGGGAAAATATAAAAAATACAAAATCGGGTATTTTAGTTAGATATATTTTTATTATCCATATTGATTGAAAAAATCAACTATATGTGAATTAATGAATGAAATAATAAATATTAATAAGATCCCCAAAAATCCTAGAGAACCCATGGAATTGACATTTTTTAGGATAAACCCTTAATAAAATAAAATACACCACTATTCACTAAGAGATGGAAGAAATAAATCTATCAATAAATCATATTATTACAAATAGAAAAACCACAACACTATCTTACACATCATTAGTAGTGATCATATACTTTCAAGACTTTTACCACCTGGAAAACCAATATTTGACATATGGACATAATATTTAGAGGGTTTTCCTTACTAATCAATATTATTTCTTCTTGAAATATCAACACACATTCTTTTGTTTCTCAATAATGAAATCAAAAAAACATTTTCGAGTTATTAACTTAATCATCCACCCATAAACCAACAACTCTAAGCCGTTGATCATATATTTTCACCAATTCTCTATCTTGTGAATATTTTGTACAATGAATAATACACCATTTAAGAAACATTCTTCACACTCTAAAAAAAAATTTCACATCATATTAAAAGAATTAAATTATACATAACCAATGTCAAAAAAATGATTAATAAAATTAAATATCTTAGATAGAACATATATACATGAAATGTGTGGTCTGATACTAAATTGAGATAAACAATGTTGAGTCCTCCACTTGGATAACACCAACAATAATAAATAATCCTCCACTAAAAAATACACAATTATCTCTATAAAAACAATAAACTTTAAAATATATCATATGAATACATGTCCATGAGTATATCACTACACAAGTTCCCCTGTAGGGGTAAGTAAAATGACCCAATATGATATATAAATTTTTGAGAAAATCCTATTTCAGTATTACACATGTATAATATTTAAAGAATATAAAAGAATATTATATTAACATGATCACATAGTTCACACCACCCAAGGGTAAACTATGTAAATTATTAGTTGTAATGAAACACCCATATTTTGAAAATATCACCTCAAAACATTAATTTTGGGATAAGATTTGGTATTTTGAAAATAAATAGGCACTTAATATTAGTATATCCAAACTAAGAAAACAAGATCCAAATTCATACACTAAATTACCTTAGTCAAGAACTTATAGAAATAGAATGAAAATCTAAATTTGATAAATTTATAAATTCTATAAAAATCACTTGTAAATATTTTAATTTATATACTCCCAAGTCAATTGGAGAAACACTAAAACCATTCTATTAAGAATAGATAAAAATAGGGAGAAATATCTTAGTTTCAAGAATTTAACACCATAAAACTACTTGATAGAAACAAAAGAAAATGTAAATCATACCATCTTCAAACCCAACTAAACTTCTAACCCATTTAGAAAAAATTAATCCATGAAACATAGGAAAAACTATCATTTAGTCCTCTTGGTCCCACCAACATTAAATAGTTATTATCTACCACTAAATGAATCAATGGAAAAAATATATTCTAGTTCTCATACTAGGTAAACTCTCACTTCTAAAATCAGTGACACCACTTTTAGAACTAATACTACTATATTCTGAAATCCATAATCTTGGACCACTTGGTTTCATGGTTTCATTATTCAGGTTCCACAATATCCTTCCAAAATAGGTCTTTTCAAATGTTTTTTTATTTATCTTGAATGAATTCTTCATAGATTCAAAAATAAAAAAAATCCCACAAAAAGACTTCTTTTAAGGATTCCTTATTTTTTTCACTTTCGTAATATATCTCTCCACTCTTCTACATTTTCTGTTATTTTAGCCGCAATAATATAACCATTCCATCAATAATCTAAGCCCCATATAGGTACGACATCAACCAAAACTTTCCCATACTGTTACTTTTTAAAACATTTCTATTGGATTCTAATTTACATTAATCATGAATACCACCAATGCTTCAACTTATAAAATACTCTAGAAAAATTAAAACATCAAGTGAATGTGTTTCATCAATGATTGAAACTCCAGATCCAATGAAATATGGATTTCACTATGACGATTAGAGATTTAAATTCTATTTTACTACTTTTTATAAAGTTCCTCTAATTTTTTTTAAAATATATTAACTCATTTTTAATACATGAGACCCTACTATAGTACATAAACACCATATTCCAAACTATCACATAATGCACACTCTTAAGAGCCTTTATTCATGAGTATATTGAAAAGTTAAATTTCTGAATGTTAGAATTTAATTTTAAAAAAATAAAATTTATATTTGAAATATTCATAAATATTTTATATTAGGATAAAATATTTGGATTTTTCTTCAATAGTTGATTTTTAAGTGAATAGTGAAAAATATGTTTTCCAAAAATAGTACATTTTATGAGTTTATAGTTATATAAGAAAGGCCTATAAGTTTATAAATACCTTTTAAAATATAAAATATTTTATTATTAATTAATAAATATTTATTTTTAAAATAATAGTATTAGTTAATAAAACCTATGTTTAGCATTTTATGACCATTCTAATAAAAGAAAATATTTTCGGTATTTTCTTTTAATTAAATATTTTTATTGCAAAATTCTGTTTTGGATTGATTTGGACGCTAGATAAAACTCATTTCTTACCACAATACAATTTATGTCTTGATAATAAAATATAATTAACAATTGTATCCTAAACATTATTTTTATTCTTGAAAATAAAATTTTCCTCAAAGATCAGTTTTACAAAATTTATTGTTAAAAGTTTTTTTATCTACATGTATTAATTTTATTTGATAAATTAGAATTTATATTTATAATTTATATTTAAAATTTATATATAAATATAAACATTTTTTTAGGAATTTAAAATAAATTAAATATATTAAAGTTTATTTACCAAAATAAATGTATAATTTTTGTTTCTAAAGAAATAATTTTATAGGAGTAATATATATGTCATATAAATAAATCATATTAATATGTTTTAAATTATGATTATATTATGATGTTTAAAAATATAAAAAATATGTAAAATAAAATAAAATTAATATTTAATATTAAATACTAATAAAAATAATTAATGTAAAAAAAGACATTTTTCTATAAAAATAGTAATACTAATATTTTATGAATTAATTTAAAAGATTATATTATTACATTTAGATGTTTAATTATATTAAATAGAGTCCAAATTCATATTTATAAAGTAAAAATTTCATAAGATGGCTCATATTATATTTTTAGTAAAAATATATTTATCACAGTTAATTGTTAATCAATATTATTAAATGTAAGAATGTGTAAAGGAAGTATCTTAGATTATAATTTATTTAAAGGACCCTCAAACCTTCTAGAAATAATTGTCAAGTAAGAAAGTCATTCTGAAAATTCTTACCTACCATTTCTCCAACTAACACACCCAAATCACCTAACCCACCTAAAACCCTTGTGATTCCATACTAACCCATTTCCTAACTTTAGTTTCCACAAAAGAGCCCATCTTTTCATCGATAAAAGGAGGTCAACCCATCCATTATCTTATCTCACTCCACCATAAAGGCATTGATCATGAAGTTAACTTCCCTTTGTCTCTCTAAATATCATACTAAAGAGTTTCTATATTTCTATGGAGTCTTCCAAAGGTTTATCGAGCTACTTAGAAATTTATGGTTTTTTAATCCTTCTTTTATATATTTAAATTATATTATTTTGTTATAATAATATTTTAAAATATTTCCCTGATTATAAATTCATTATATTATCTACCTTTTTAAATGTTTCTAATGATACTCTCCTTATAAACACTCAATAAAGCCTTTTTACTATGCCTTTAATATGCCAACATAATGGTTTTCATTGCATTCAATCCATTTTCAAATAAAAATGATTATTATCAACTCATCATGACTGTATTTCTATTGAATTATCACCCATTTGATAAATCAAAATTAATATTTTCTATCATGAAATACTTTCTCCTAATACATCATAATGCCCAAAGAATCTTAAATATTTGGAATTTAATAATTGAATGACTATTATAATAATGAAATACCTCTCTAGATACAAGCATGTGGATGCGAGTATGTCACACATACACCAAGAGGAATCCACATTGAAATGGGTTAGTTTAAGATTTAACTCAAAAATCACCCATATTTTGGATGTGTGGGCCAAAAAATTCACACCTATCTAGTTTTAGGCTAAGGGATATGATTTTGAATATTTACATGCTAGTTATGCACCATGATGAAGGATTTTTCCAACTACTTCCCAAGTCTCCTATAAATGTAAACAATTTAACCCAATTAATGAGTTCCATAGATAACCCAACACTTTAAATGTACTATCTCTATTATATTTCATTAATATGGGAATTTCATGTTACTTTTATGATACCCAACTACTTATATGTTGATTATGGGATGTTATCCTAGATATCGAAATAATTTAAGTTTCTAGGGAAGTATTTATTTTTCAATATTTATTATCATATAGATAGACATATTTTTATTCAGCCATAGGTTCCTTAGGTAATGGTATGAAATTTCTTGCTGATTCTTATTTTTAATGTATTATATTGAATATGGTTATGTGTGGGTCTAATATTTATATAGTCCCTTGACAAGTTTATGGGTATCAAGAGACAAAATAACTTATATTTTATTATATATATCCCCTATATCAGTATATTGTCTTGGAATAATGTCATGAAAAAAAATCTAATCCAAAATTATTCATTAAATCATTATGAAATCAATGATTATTTTTATACATGTTTTCATGTATTTTCATAGATATAGGATTACCTCAGTTTCCATTGAATATAGATTTATGGTCATTATTTATTTCAACCATATCACTAGTGCCATGTTTTTGTTAGTATATCTTTCATTGTATGCTACTTCTTATAGATAATCTTAGCTAGAACTTTTATTTCCATTTCCTAGAAAACCTTGAGGATAACTTTGTGTAATTTTTAGGGATATGATGCAAGGGACAATTATATTCTTATATTGTGTTTATATTGTATCTTATATTCTTAAATGTAATATAAGTGAGTATCTAGTCATCCAAGACTACAAGGCCCTTGGATCCAGTGGAAACCCACGTATTATATTCCATTATTGTAATATTACAACTTGATCTTGGTTTTAAGAGTTTGGGTTTTTATAGTTGGTACCTAAGATAGTTCAGTAGGATCCTTGGGCACTAGATTTTGAATAAAATAGTTATATAGAACATTAAGTTTTAAAATCACACAATATTTATATGGAATTATCTATAATAAATAATAGTAATAGTATTTTACAATTAAATATCATCCATGTCTTCCAAAAACATCCAAAAATTCTCTATCATACTAGTAAGGGAGTTATAAATTAAGAAACTTAGTGTAAATATTAATGCAATAAATATATGTTAACCAGTTATAATTATGATGTGTGGACAATCCATATTTGAAATATTGGTTAATATACCTATGGTTAACTTTGATATGATACTTGGTATGGATTATTTTTAAAATTATAATGAATAAATTATTTCTAAAGGAAAGTGATTAAGATTCATGAAGTTGAGGTGGAATATCATGTAATTATAGGGTAGTTCTCATCATTTAAATATTTCTTGGATTCTCCCCCAATAGATCCACTTAGTGAGATTCTGGGATGATAGGATGATCAATAATAATCTATTTATAATTAATAAATCCAACTAATAGATAATGTTACTATGGTATAAAAATAAAATTATTTTTTTCCAAAATAATAACATGGTCAGCCAGTAAATCATGATGTTTCATTCTCCATTTAACTCATCCCTAGTTCAATACCTATATCTAAAACTCCCTATAGATTGAAACCAGTGGAGTTGGTGGAGTTTAATAAGCATCTTCAATAGTTGTGTGCTAAGATATTTATATACCCTAATTTTTTATGGGTATCCCCTATTTTATTTGTGAAAATGAAGGATATTTCTATGAGATTTTGCATCAATTATAGGGATATAAGTGAAATTACAATAAATAATATTTCTCATTTACCATGGATTGAGGACTTATTGAATCAACATCAATGATTCCAATAAATTTCAAGGATAAATATTTTCTCTGGTTATCATTGATGAAGGTTGAATAATGATGATACATACTAGATGGTATTTTGAACAAGTTATGGACATTTTGAATTTAAGGTAATGCACTTTGTATTTACTAATGCACCATTTTTCATTATGGATCTAATAAATCGATTATTCAACAATTATCTTAATAATTTTTTGTTGGTATTCATTGATAAAATCTTGATATAATATAAAGATATATAAAGATCAAGAGATTTATCTATAAATAATTCTGTATACCCTCGGAAAATAAAGGAATTATATAGAAAATATATTAAATTTGTATTTTTTATCAATGAAGTTACCTTTAATTGCTATATTGTCTCAAAGGATGGAATATTTTTTGATCTTTTGATGATGAAAGTAGTCATAAAATTCCTAACAAATTTGAATATAACCAATATATATAATTTCCTTGGTTTAGTAGGTTTTTATCTCTATTTTGTTCAAAAAAATTCTCAGTTGGTCAACCCTCTAACGGAGATCACATATAATGGGTTTATATTCACATTTTCTAGGGAATGTTAAGAATGTTATTAAGATAAAATGAAGATATTTATCAACACCCTAGTATAAAATTTACTATCAGTAAAGGATTAATTTATATTATATAGGGATGTTGTAATGAAAGTAAGGTTTTGTATCCTTATAGAGAATGATAGATTGGTTTCATATTAATTATAGAAATTTACTATTAATGAATAGAAATATCCAACTCATGAACTTGATCTAGAATATATAATATTTTTTTCAAAATATAAAGGTATAAACTATTTGGTGAAATATGAAAATTATATATGGACCATAATATTTTTAAGTATATCTTCTTTCGGAAGGAGATAAATATGAGGAAAAGATAATTTTTGTAACTAATCAGTGACTTAATTTCTCAATATACTACCACATAGAAAGGAAAACATGGTGGGTGATGTATTTAGTAGTGTGTACCATGGTATTCTAACCATAATTAGGATTAACAAGGATCCAACATATAGTGATAATTCAATGATGGACATGGTAATTTTTTAGAAAGATAATTTCTCATTCATTTTAAAAGAAATTAATATACCCTCCTTACTCTAAAATATAGAAAATACCTAATATGATGAAATGGATATAAAAAAAGACTAAAGAAGAAAATGATGGAAAATTGGTTTAACTCAACGATAGAGATGTAGTGTTTAAGTATAGAAATTGTGTAAGTGTTTTATCCATGTTAGATTTAAATAGGGTACTTCACGATAAATAAAATATCTAAAATTTATCTATACACCATGGTAGCATAATGATGTTTTAGTATTCAAGAGAAAATTTTTGGAGGGATGGTATGATGTGGTAAATTGTACACTATGGGTCCAAATGCCTAGTATGCCAATTTGTATAGGCTAAAATAACACATTCTAAAGGATATAAGAAACATCATCCTATAAATATAAGTATGGGGGAAAATATTAAAATGGATTTTTATCATTGGAATTCTAGTGAATCAAATGAAGAATGATGTTATATGAGTCATTGTTAATCTTTTTTCTAAGTCTACTAATTTTATAGAGATAAGAGTATATCTACCCCTTGACAACCTTACCTTGTCTATATCAATGAAATTGTAATACTTAATGGGTTAACTCTACTAACTATATCTAATCATGACCCTCAATTCACATTAAAATTATGGGAGTGTCATCAAAGTGATTTCAACACTAAGATACCTTTAGGAATCACCTGCCATCCCAAAATAGATGGTCAGTCTGAAAGAAATCTCTAGACTTTGGAAGACATGCTGAAATCATATTATTTTAACATCCAAGAATTATGTTATTAGTTCCTACCTATGGATGAATTTTTATACAATAATATCTTCTATTTGATCATCTAAATGGCACTATAGGAAGCATTGTAGATGAAGTTGCATTATACTCAAACCTATTTTAAAGATGTTAGTTAATGAAAAAAAGTTAGCCTATGGATTATAGGGGAGATTAATATTTAATTATAGACAATTCAGTATGATATTAAAGTATCATATAGTATACAAAAGCAATGTGACTATAATCAAAGGAAAGGATTCGAACATCATGTGGGATATCATGTATTATTTAATGATTCCCTGTGGATGGGAGTAGTAATATTTTTTTAAAAGATGGAATTCAATACCAAGGTATATTGGGCCTTAGAAAATTCTAGGAATAATTAAATATTTAGTTTATATATTGGTTTTTTCTCCCAAAATTTCCAAATAACACAATGTATTCCATATTTCATTGTTGAGTAAATACATGTCATCTTAAAAACATATACTCAACTATAAGGGAAATGAGTTAGAAAATTAATTGTCTTATAATTAATGTAACAACCCGACCCCAGAATCCCAGAGTCAGTGCATTATTACGTATCATTGGCATGATCACAAAATATCAAGTCTCGAAAGATCTATTAGTTTATTAGCCTTATAAATACTAGATACATTCATAAGGATTACATTACATCATAAAATAGAAAACTACATAAAAATTGTTTCCATAGACAACACTGAGATCCCATAGACTATCACTACAGGTCATTCATAATATACTTCTTCGCATCCTAGGAAAAATAAAACATAGAAAGGGGTGAGCTTGGATGCTCATTAAGGATAACAATATAGCAGAAACTTTAATAAATAAGCATAAACATTTAAGGAAATGTATAAGACTAAAACAAAAGCCTTTTAAACTTGAACTTCAGAATAATATGGAAAAGATAAAATCAAATAATTCCATTTACCTATTCACATGGATATTATACTAGTCAAATAATCACATGCAATATCAATAGCCACTTTCATAATGATGGAATGCATAATGCCATACTTTCATAACCACTTATTTAAGGCCATGTTCCAAGACTAGAAATAATATTTTTTTCAAGGCCTTATGCCAAGACACTTGTTTTTCCCATGAGACCTACTTATGCATCGAGGAGCTATAGCGGGCTCCACCCGTCACTTACTAAGTCCAATGCATTCCTCATGTGAAAAGTTTAAAAATAACATAAACATCCGTATTAAAACTAGCATACGAAATGTCAATACTTTATCCATAAACATGAATAGTGTAAAAATAACACATCCATATTCAAACATATCACAAAAACTTTAATATAATATGGATGTTTTGTATTATAATAAATCAACTTCAAATAAGCTTAAAATCCATCAAAGGATGTTGACATAGATGAAATCAAAACCTTTTTTTAGATAAATATCTCTTTCTATTTTGAAATCATTTAAGAGTCACATAATTATAAAGAAGACATTTATTTTGAAAATATTATTATAATCATGTAAGGGAAGCTTCTACGATGTTATAACGGAAGAAAATAGCCACAGCCGCTGTATAAGTTAAAAAAACATTTTTACCTTAATTTTCTCGAAAAGGTCATAAAGTACCTTGTTTGGAAAATGACGGAAATATTCCTTTAAAAACATATAAGGTCAAATAAGGGTATAAATGAATTTACCCCATTGTCTAGTAAATAGTAAAAATGTTTTTAAATACATTTTTAAGAAATATGGATGTGGATGTTAAATAGGTCACAATAGATACTTACATAAAAACAACCTCGGATAATAAAGAGATTGTGAAATTAACCCTTACCTTGTACTTTTCCTTGGTCGAGGGTAGATTAACCCCCTATATAATGGTGAAATAATTGTTTTTAAATTATACTAGAATCATATACATTAATATGATATCATATATGATCTTTTAACATTGCTTTGTTAATAATATCTTAGTATTATCATCGTTTCGGGTGTTAACTGATTCGTTTTCCTTTATATGATTTGTTACGTAAGTAATTTTTGTTATGGATAGGATGTATCTTATTCATATTCAGAATTATATTAAGTATTTAAACATTATTTTTAATCATATAATGAAAATTATTCTTGAATGGATTATGATGGAGAATAAATCTTATCGCGTTCATGGATACGGTAATCTGTGCGTACGCACGAGCGACAATATCATTCTTTTGATATTGAAATATTATATAAGTGGATGGTATATCATTTATAAATAATAATTATCATGTTATATTTATTATTTACATCAATTACACATCATTATTATACCGATCCAAATAATAATGTATTGAATAACAATTACACCACGACGTGGAGACGGTAAGCCGTACGTATGCACGTATGGTGACATGTCATTCAAAGGATGGATAGAATAATGAATATGGTTGTACCATATTTATAATAACATCATAGTATATAGAAGATACTGGAGTTATTATTTTAGAATGTAAACAACAAAGAAAGAGGAAGTGGAAGAATAAAGGAACTTGAAAGATGTGATGAAATATTTACCTCTTCTTCAGGTTCTTCCTTTTGATTTGATCAAAAGGGATCCTTAGGTTGGATTTATGACTAAAGAAAGGCATCTAGGATTAAGGGAGGAATGTTTATAGGGTATTTGGGCAGAGTATTTATGATCCAAAAGGCTTTTAATGTGTGAATGTTAGGGAAGGGGAAGTGCCCTTTTATAAGAGGGGTGAGGGGCACCGTAGGAAAGCTAGAAATATTATTTTATAATAAAATCATTTTCAGTTTCTAATGGATCCAAAATGAATTATTTAAAGTATAAGGTGGGTATGGGTATAAAACCACTCAACCAATAGCTTTTATATAGGTTTTGGTCACTATATTGACCTTATCATTTAGATTTAACTCTTAGTTATATAGTTTGACATTTACCATGTCTCTCTGTATTTTTATATTATATGGTTAATAAACTTACTATATACTTCCTAGAGAACCCCAAGTGGTAAATTAATGATACACCTATCATTATATAAGTCTTTTGGCCGAAACATAGATTTTTAGGAATATAATATCAATTAATAATATAATATTTGTTTTCAAAACTCTTTTATGTCAATTTTGACACTATTTGGTATTTTGGTTTTTCTAAATTCATAACAGCATTATTACTTTGAAAAAAATTCATATAACCAACCCTAACATGTCATATTAACCTATAAAAGTATTTTAATTCATAAAAAGTATCAAATTACCTTTCTTTAGATATTTATAATATCAAATACTTTAATATTTCATTAATTAGGTAATTACTGAATCATCATTGTGTCGTAAATAAATTATATTATTTAATGTCTAAAAAATATAAATAAAATACCATTATGTATGAAATTTGTTTATCTTTATAATTAATATTTATAGTTTAATTTATATTATGTGTAAACCTATATTAAAAATGGTTTAGTTATTAAACTTTGAATTTAACACTTTTAACTCTTCTTTGAATTAAATAATAATAAATGTCCTAATCTAATCCAAGTGAACCTAAAGGATAATATTTTATTCATAAGGTTTTTTCTGTTCTAATTAAACTTATCTAATAGAATTATGATATGTGTTAGTTTAATAATAATATAATTTTTACCTTCAATTACCCTATTTACTTTTAACAGTGGTAAATAAAAGTCAAAAGTTACTTTTCACCAAAAATTATTTTCATCTCATTGAACCACATTTTACTTACAGATATCAACCGTGTCCCTCATATTTTCTAAATTCAACTCACCGAAGTGGTAAAATTAAGTTTTATGTAAATTTGCAAATGCTCCTAGGAGGTGGGTAAAAGACGGTAAAAAGTTCAATAAAATTTTTATATATCTAAAATTATTATAAACTGACTCCCATGAATTACATTGAACTTATATAGGTATTATGTATCTATTTTGACCTAAAAAAAATTTAAATAAAATAAATAATTATTTAAATAAAATGTTGGTTTTAAATAATAACTCAGTGTTTTTCACTATTCATCAAAAATTGAAAGTTTTCAGAAAAATACCAAAAATTCACCCTAAGCTAATTTCAATATTCCAAATCTAAAAATAAAGTCCATTTTGAAAGATAAAATTTATAAAATTTCAAAAAGTTGGTATTACTATTCATAACGGCTAGTTTGATTGATCACGATGTGTTAGAATCTCGAAGTTGCGTACAACGCAAGTTATTGCATTATTCAAATGGAAACGTACCATGGAAACTTGGGGTGTTACATTCTCCCCTCATTCAAATAATTTAGTCCTTGAAATTTATATAATATTACTACATAAAAAAATTTGGGTGATTCTTCATCATAAGTTCCTCGGGTTCCCACATTGCCTCTTCCATCTTATGGTTTCTCCATAGAACTTTTACCAGACGAGTTGTCCGGTTTCTCAACACCTGTTCTCTTGTATCAAGAACCTTGAAAGGCTCTTTGCAATAAGATAGATCTGGTTCCAGTTCTAATTCCTCATAGGTAAGTACATGTGTTGGGTCAGGCATGTATTTTCTCAACAGTGATACGTGGAATACATTGTGAACTTTGGAGTGACTTGGTGGCATTTCCAAATGGTAAGCTACAACCTCAATTAATTCTAGAATTTCTAAAGGTCTGATGTACCTGTGAATTAATTTTCCCTTCTTACCGAAATGTATAACACCTTTCCATGGAGATTCCTTCAAGAAAACATGATCTCCTACCTGAAATTCCAAATCCTACCTTCGGTTATCGTCATAGCTCTTCTGCCAACTTTGAGCTACTTTGATGTGGGTTTGGATTACCTTCATCTTTTCCATCGTTTCCTCAATAAGTTCTAGGCCTACGAGTTTTCTTTCACCAACATCATCCCAACAGGTTGGTGTGCGACATCTCTTTCCATATAATGCTTCATATGGTGCCATTTCAATACTTGAATGGAATCTATTATTATAGGAAAATTCTACCAGAGGTAAATATTGATCCCACATACCTTGAAAGTCAAGTGAGCATGATCTCAACATGTCTTGTAAGGTTTAAATAGTTCGTTCTGATTGTCCATCAATTTGGTGGTGGTAGGTAGTACTCAAACGAAGTTTAGTATCCAGGGATTTCTGGAGACTTTTTCAGAATCTTGATGTAATACGTGGATCACAGTCAAAAACAATCGATAAGGATACTCCATGAAGTCTCAAAACTTCATTAATATATAGTCTTTCTAGACATTAAAGTGGTAAATCTTCTCTTATAGCAAGAAAATGTGATGACTTGGTAAGATGATCAACAATAACCCATATTGCATCGTTCCTTCTAGGAATCTTTGGTAGCCCCATGAAAAATTCCATCATGATATCATCTCATTTCCACTCAGTTATGGGAAGAGGTTTCATGACTTCTCCAGGCTGTTGCCTTCCAACTTTCACTTGTGGAAAAACCGTACATCTTGACACAAAATCAGCAATCTCCCTCTTCATGTTGTCCCACCAAAAATGTTCCTTCAAATATCTATACATTTTGGTGCTCCTAGAGTGTATAGAGAAATTGAAGCTATGAGCATCATCTAACAATACTCTTTTTAGATCAGGTATATCGGGAACACAAAATCTCTTCCCAAATTTCAAAATTCCATCTTCATATACGAAGTCACTCAATCTCCCATCATTCATAGCTTTAATATTCTTTTGAAACTCCTCATCATCAACCTGAGAACTTTTTATCATTTCTAGTAAAGATGGTTTGGAAACCATTTGAAAAATCCTTAATGTTTCGCCTTCCATGGTTATTCCAATATCCATCTTTACTAGATCCGTGAAAATATGATCCATTTCAACTCTCATCTTTTTCAAAACTCCATGATCTTTTCTGCTCAAAGCATCTACCACCTTATTTTCCTTCCCTAGGTGGTAGTGTATCATGAAATCATAATCCTTGAGTAGTTAAATCCATCTCCTTTGCCTCATATTGAGTTTGTTCTGTGAGAAAATATACTTCAAACTCTTGTGATTAGTATAAATCTCACATTTTTAACCATAGAGATAGTGTCTCCAAATATTCAAATCAATGATTACAGCTGCTAACTCAAGATCATGAGTAGGATAGTTTTTCTCATGAATTTTCAGCTGTCATGATGCATAGGAAATAACTCTATCATTCTGCATAAGGACACAACCAAGTCCTTTCTTCAATGCATCACTATAAATAACAAACCCATCATTCCCTGATGGTAGAGTCAATATAGGATCATTGACTAATCTTCTCTTCAATTCTTCAAAACATTCTTCACACTCTTTTGTACAAACAAATTTAACCCCTTTTCGTGTGAGCTTTTTTAATGGGTTAGCCAATTGGGAAAAATTCTGGACGAAATTCCAATAATAACCTGTTAAACCAATAAAACTGTGTACCTCAGTTATACTCATCGATGCTGGAAATTCTTGGATTTCTCTTGTCTAAGAATTATCAACAGAGATTCCATCCTTAGAGATGATATGTCCAAGAAAAGAAATCTCTTGAAGCCAGAATTTACACTTGCTAAACTTCCAATATAATTCATTTCTTCTAAGAGACTTCAGGATAATTCGCAAGTGATTTTCATGATCTTCATTGAATTTGGAGTATACCAATATATCATCAATAAATACCACCACAAAGTCAACAAGACATTCCTTGAAAACAATATTCATTACATCCATGAAGATAGAGGGTGCATTAGTCAATCCAAAAGGCATTACTGTAAACTTGTAATGCCCGTACCTGGTTCGAAATGTTATTTTCGGAATGTCTTCCTTCTTCACACACAACTGATGATATCTAGATCGAAGGTCAATCTTTTAAAAGTATTGAGATCCATGAATTTGGTCAAATAAATCATCAATGTGGGGTAGGGGATACTTGTTATTTATTGTTATAGCATTGATCTCCCTGTAGTTAATGCACAACCTCATAGATCCATCTTTCTTCTTAACAAAAAGAATAGGGGCTCCCCATAGAGAAACACTAGGGAGAATAAATCCCTTATTACTCAATTCCTTTATTTGTTTATTTAGTTCCACTAATTCACTACAAAAAAAACTAGGTTTAGCGGCGGTTTTGTGGTGGCGGTTCACAAAACCGCCGCTAAACGTTTTCAGTGAAAGGTTTTGCGGCGGTTTTTAATAAACCGCCGCGAAACCCTATTTTATTTAAAAAACCACGACCCTTTCCCCTACCCCTACCACGGTTCCCCCACAAACCCTCGCCCCTCTTCCCCGATCCCCCCTCTTCCCCGATCCCCCCCCCCCGGCCCCGGCGACACCTGCGCCCTTCGGCGACCCCCGCGCCCCCCACGCCCTCCGGCGAACCCCGCACCCCCCGGCGCCCCCCTCGACCCCCAGCGACCCTTGCACCTTGCGCGCCCCCCACGCCCCCCATGCCCCCCGTGCCCTCCGGCGACCCCCACACCCCTCGCGCCACCCACGCCCTCCGGCGAACCCCGCACCCCCCTGGCGCCCCCCTCGACCCCCAGTGACCCCTGCGCCCTGCGCGCCACCCACTCCCCTCACGCCCCCCGCGCCCTCCAGCAACCCCCACACCCCACGCGGCCTCCGGAGACCCCCGCACCCCCCGGTGCCCCCCGCGACCACCTTCTATTTTGGTAATTTTTAGTTATTTCTTGGTTCTTTGATTCGAATCATGAATTTGTTACACAATGTGAATCTACTGCAGGGTAGATACTATGAGTTTGGTTTAGATCTTGAAGAATTATAAGTCATAAAACATTTTCAAGTTTTTAATGGGTTGATTAGGATTAATTCAAACTAAGGATACTTTTTTGGGTATTTTTATAAATTGTGTAATTCACACCATGAAAGGGGTTCATGACATTAATTATTTAGAACCAATGGTTTTTATCATGATTTACATATTCCCCTTATTCCATTCAATGTGAAGACCTCCCTCATAAATCTTAGAAAGATTTTAGATAATATTGGGTATCTTCCTCTACCATATTTCTTTTCTTGGAGCATTTGTTCACTAGTGTGGTGGGTTGTCTTCCTTTGGGTACGTGTAATATCATTCACTCTTTTTATCATTTATGTTCTTGGTTTGGTAGTGTTGTGTGATATGGTTTCGATGGTTTCATAAATAATATGTGTTATCAATCAATCCATTGTGGTTTTCCCTCATTACTTTTCTATTTGAGGAATATCTTCTTGTTTCTAATTTATGTTGTCGAAGGATCTTAGGTTCCTTATGTTTATAAGGTAGGTGTATCTATACAAGCGGTTCTAATTTAAAATTTCCTTATATTCTTATTAATTTCTTTGGCTTGTTTCATGAAATTGATGGATTTAAATGGATTTTATGGAAAATATACATGTTTTTAAAGAGGTCTTTCTTCAAAAATGGTTTTTCTCACAAAAATTGGTTGACTAAATTCTTTATGGTTTGGCCTATTTAGATTGAATTTTTTATACTAATGGATGTTTATCTTTATTTTTTATTTTAATTTGGTTTCATAACTTTATTCTCTAAAACAAGATACTACTTTCATGTCTCTTTATTACACATCTCCATGTATAAGACCCTCTTGGGAGACTTTCCTAGTTTTCCCTAGTCGGTTATTTATAAATTAATATCAAAAGGAATATTGAGCCTGGAATGTTACGACACTTCCTAGTTTTGGTTTAGTTTCATTGGTAGACTAGATTTAGTAGCACTCGAATTTAGTTAATATGTGTGGGATGGTGCCTAGACATCTCACCTCCATGTATGAATTCAAGTTACTATGGGTGGTTAGTTATTTTTGAAAATATTGTCACTTGGTCTTTGTTGTTGATTGAATAAACTAGATTTGGTGTCTATTTAAAAAAACTATTCATTTCTTATGTTTTATATTTCATTAATAAAATTCATAAATTCATAAAATTATTATTATTTTAAATCATTAATATAGATTATGGATGTTTTTCTATGATTTAGGAATTTTCTCATGACTAAAGGGGTTTTCATCTTGTATTTGTTAGACGATTCCTACTAGAAGAGGTCTTATGAATCTAAGTGATAGATTTGTGAGACGGGTTTAATAGGATAATCCATTAGTGGTATCTTCTTTAGTGGAAGTTATAATATGCACTATTCATACTTTGGTTATGAAGGTATTAAAAACCCAGGAGGAGTAGTGGATCATGACTCATAATTTACTAACAATAATCCACCTATCTTTCATGGTGATAATGGAATCTAGAAATATGAGGAGAGGATTGAGTAGATTGGTAGGAGATTTAAAATTATAAAGATTCCCAAGGAATCTAAGGGGTGGGGGTCAACATATATTCTTGATGGATTGGGAAGGAAATGGTGAGGCTCAGTTGTGCATGCTATATTTTATGAGGATCTTACGTGGGAATCCTTCAAGAAAATATACAAACTATAGTTTTATCCTAAAATGTTACATGTGGAAAAGACCTGATACTTTCTAACATTATAAAAATGGGAATGTATTGTTATAGTGTATTCCACTAACTTTTCTAGGTTGGTGCATCTAAAGGTGGATATTATTACCAATGTTTACATGAAATCTCTAAGGTTTGAGATTGTGCCAAGTGTCTTCTAAGAAACCTGAGTGTGACATGGATTTTCATTTATAGTGACACTTAATTTTGATATACCTGCACACTATTGTTTGTTTTATATTCGTGGACTAGATTATGCATTATAAACCATTAGTGGTGGCCTACTTAATTTACCTCACACCATATTCAGTACATGGATTGGTACCCAGATAGTCTTCTTTGTCATAGGAAATATGACTTTGATATGGTTGGTTGTGTATGAAACCATTGAGAAACATCATTCCTTTTGGAGGACATCTAAGGTCAAGCCTAAACAATCACATAATGTCTC
Source organism: Viscum album (assembly GCA_963277665.1). Lineage (NCBI taxonomy): Eukaryota > Viridiplantae > Streptophyta > Magnoliopsida > Santalales > Viscaceae > Viscum > Viscum album. Next base: position 1,990,443,298 of record OY728152.1, read on the forward strand.
AAGTTTAAAATGAATTATGATCAGTTTCGATCACACATCAATGGGGTGTTGTTTGAGGCAACATAAATGTGTGATCAATAGTGTTATGATAAGTGTGTAACCCGATATTCTTATTACTCCTCAATGAGGTGTTGACGCTGTCTCCTATGGACCAGACTTGTTCAGTTGGTCTGAAGTGGTAAATGTGATCAATGAATCATCTTTATTATATTATGCATACTTTATGATCAATGGTTCATCTTTATTATATTATGTTTCTGTAATCTTACACTATCGTATATTTTGTGTAGGCACATTGTGATATACATGGATAAAATCTGGATCACATTACCGAGGAACACACCTCAATATGTTAAGGGTTTGAATGAGTTTTTAGATTTTGCAATTTCTAATCGATCCGTTGAAGGGAGAATAAGATGTCCATGTCCTAAATGTAAATTTAGAACATGGTTGAAGAGAGATGAAGTTTATGAACATTTAATACTGAAGCAATTCCCTGATCAATATTTGTGTTGGATTTGGCATGGAGAATCAAACAATACAGAAAGATTGAGGACTGATGTTAATCCACAGAATGAGGTCCCAAGTTTGTCGCCAATGGAAAATGAAATGAAAAACCTCATAAATGATGCATTCGGCACTGCAAGACACCACTATGAGCATCAAAACATATCAGAACAACCAGAAGAGGGTGCTAAAAATTGCAACATGACAAGTGATGTTTTTGAGACTGTAACACAAGCAGATCAAGATTGTAACATATCATTGGATCCTCCTCTTGATTCTGTGGAGCCAAATGTAAGGGAAAACTTCAGTGAGGAAAATGTGTTTCATGATTTATTTGACGATGGAAATCAAGAGTTGTATAGTGGGTGTTTGAAATATTCAAAGCTTTCATTTCTGCTGAAGTTGTACCATATCAAATGTCTATGTGGAATTAAAAATAAGGCAATTTCCATGTTATTGGAATTGATTCGTGATGCATTTCCTGAAGCAAAAATCCCAGAATCGTTTTATGAGATGAAAAAAGTTGTAAACAAGCTTGGTCTGAATTATACAAAAATACACGCATGTCCCAATGATTGTATGCTTTACTAGGGAGAGGATTCAAGTAGACATAATTGTAAGAAATGTTCTTCTTCTAGATGGTAGTCAAAAGGTGATGTTGGAAGTATGACTGAACATAATTTCATGGAGAAGAAGAAAAGGAACACACCTGCAAAAGTTTTGCGTTACTTTCCTTTGAAGCCTTGATTGTAAAGATTATTCAGGTCATCAAAAACCGTAGAACACATGAAGTGGCATTCTGTAGATAATAACAATGATGGGTTAATGATACATCCATGAGATTCCCAATCGTGGAAGACATTTGATTCATTACATCCAGATTTCTCAGCTGATCCTAGGAATGTTCGATTGGGATTGGCTGTCGATGGATTCAACCCATTTGGGACTTTGAGTACGAGTTATAGCATTTGGCCAGTTGTTTTGATCTCTTATAATCTGCCTCCATGGATGTGTATGCAACAAACATCTTTTATCATTTCGATGATTATTCCTGGAAAAAAAATGCCTGGAAATGATATTGATGTATACCTGCAGCCTTTGATTAAAGAATTGCAGGAGTTATGGAGCAACGGTTTTGAGACATTTGATGTTTCTTCTAAAACAATGTTTAAAATGCATGATGCTTTAATGTGGACCATTAGTGACTTCCCTGGGCTTGGGAATTTATCTGGTTGGAACACTTATACGGGTTTGGCTTGTCCCATTTGTAACTTTGATTTCGATCCCAAATGGCTACCTCGCAATAGAAAATGGTGCTTCTTGTGCCATCGAAGATTTCTTGATGCATCTCATAGATTTCGGCTGAACAAATCAAAATTTAATGGTTCCATTGATCGTAGACCACCTCCAAAGTTGTTAACCGGTTCTGAAATATTGACACAACTTGAAAATATTAAAACAGAATTTGGGAAGATTCATCATTTGACTGATAGCGGAAAACGAGTGTGAAGTGCATCGTCAAGTGAAATCAGAACGCAACAATGGAAGAAAAAAAGAATATTCTTCAAACTTCCGTATTGGGAATTTAATTCTTTGCACCACAATCTTGATGTGATGCATATTGAGAAGAATGTATATGATAATTTTATTTTCACATTACTTAATGAGCATGGAAAGTCAAAGCATCATCTCAATGCTCGCAAAGACTTACAAGTAATGAACATAAAATGTGATCTCTAGCCAGATGAGAATGAAAAGTATGCTCCGGCCATTTTTTCAATGAAAAATTGGGATAAAGATGCGTTCCTTCGAATTTTAAAGAATGTGAAGGTATCTGATGGGTATTCGAGTAACATCTCGAGGTGTGTTGATTTTAAGAATCGTAAGTTATATGGATTGAAAAGTCACGATTCACATGTTTTGTTACAATAGTTACTACCATTGGCATTGCGTACATTATTACCTGAAAAAGTTACTGCTGTTGTACTGCAATTCTGCACATTTTTCAGGAAATTATGTGAGAAAACTCTACATCCATTACAGCTTGACAACCTACAGGAGAGGTTTGTATTGACCCTTTGTGCAATGGAGATGATCTTTCCTCCATCATTTTTTACTGTCATGATGCATTTAACTATGCATTTGGTTGACGAAGCTAAATTAGGAGGCCCCGTTCATTATCAATGGATGTATCTAATTGAGAGGTATTTTATTTATATGTTTCCAGTTAAGTAAACAATATTTGGAATTTAAATAAATGCATAATATTATTATTATTTTTCACAGATATCTTGGGAATTTGAAAGCATATGTGAGAAATAAAGCTCAACCAGAAGGCTCTATTACTGAAGGCTATTTGGCCGAGGAGTGTCTCACCTTTTATTCCAGATATTTGGATGATATTGAGACAAGATTTAATCGAGTTGGACATGTTGATGACACATCAACTCAATCTCAAATGCATCAGAAATCAAAAATATTTCCTGTTATTGGCCGATCAGTTGGGAGGACCTCATACGCGACACTAACAGAATTGGAGTTATTACAGGCACATAGATATGTGATGCTGAATAGTGAAATTGCAGATCCATTTATTGAAGAGTTGAGGATACAAACAAAGAGACGAATGAGAGGCCGAAGACGAAATGAAAAAGATATAACGAAATCTATGAATAAAGAGCTGGTAGAATGGTTTTCACGACGTGTAAGTTTATAAATATTGCAATAAATACGAATATTAGTTTGACACATACAATTTTCAAATCTATTAAATTATATTTTTATTATTCAGATCATGAATACTGATACTCGAGCAGACTTGTCAAAAGATTTGAAGTTTCTTTCTAGAGATCCTATAAAACAAGTTAGAAAGTTCGACACTTATAATGTGAATGGTTTTATATTTCGTACAGTCGATCGAGAAGTGGGTTTGAAAACACAGAATAGTGGTATATTTACATTTGCTGAAGTGGAATACTATGGAAAGTTGCATGATATTATTGAATTAAACTACCATGGGAATTTTTCTGTTGTTTTATTCAAATGCAAATGGGTCGATATTATCAGAGGTGTTAAAAGAGATTCCTTGCAATTTACTTCTGTAAACTTCTCTCGCTTGATGGATGTTGGTGATCGTGAACTGCATGATCCATATATCTTAGCATCGCGGGAAAAAATGTTATATTATGTGAATGATGTTGTGGATGAAGGGTGGAGTGTAGTTACTCACGTAATACAAAGAGATTTGTATGATATGGGTGATGAAGTGGAAGATTTGACCTCTACAATTTAATTTCATCAACAACCGGAAGCGGAATTATTTGTCCATCATGATATTGAAAATATTAGTCTAGCAAGGATGAATGAAGTGTATGAAGCAATGGAGCAGGAAACCGACATGATTGAAGGGGAAAACGATTGTATGTACAATTATTTATTCATTCATCAACCACTTGTTTCATTTTTGTAGTCATTCATTATCATTGTTATATATATTTTGTTTGTTAGTACTGGGCATCTATTATCATTTTTAATTTTTTTTTCTGCATAAATTTTTTGAAATATATATTCTGAACTTAATTTTATTTGATTAAATGATAGGAATGCCAAGGAAGAAGAGGTACACCATTTCATCTACTTCTGCGACAGATGACGATCCGCCTGTCCCCACGGCATCTGAGGCAGCAGCTGCCTACATCCCTGCATCATCTCCCCATGCACCATCTCTAACACCGTCAGTGGATGTCTCATTAGAGGATGAGTCATCGCCTCCCCCTACAGGAGCCTCAGCAGTGGGGCAGCGACACGCCCCTTCCAGTTCATCACGGACATTCTGGAGGGTCACAGTCATAGGTACAAATTTTAATTAAATTAATTTATTGCATTTTGTTTATAGTAATTGTTTGCTAATTGCATATGAAAAAAATGCAACTGTGCAAAAACACTTAAAAAGTTCTGATGTTTGGAACATGAATGGAGAGAATATAGTGGTTCCATTTGATTCTTATGGGGTCCCGACGGATGACGCCGCAGGTTTACTTGGTCAGATTATAGGTCAGCTGGCAGCGGAGCCCATTTCCCTGCCTATTTCATATGATGATTGGAGGCATATGCCTCCAAACTGGAAAAATGAAGTTTTTTATTCTCAGATAAAGTTAATTTTATTACTTTATGGTTTAATTGAATGTCATGTTACTAATATATTCAAAATGAATTTCTGTATACAGATGTTCTTCCACTTTACCGTTGCTGATGTGATAGCACAGAAGTGGACATTGAAAAATCTTGGAAAAAAATGGAAAGATTTCAAATGGAGGTTGTGGTGTGATGTCAATGATACTTCGTTGACCGTGTAGCAGATGTATGAGAAGCTAACCAGTGGGGTACCGAAAGAACAGTGGAAAGTTTTTGTCGATAGCCATCGTGATGAGAAGCGGATGGTATTGAAATATATATTATTATATTATCCTCATTTTACATTTATAAATGTACATGAAGAGGATATAGACATTGAATACATTACTATTAAATTGAATTTTATATATTTTAGGATCTCTTAAGACAGAATGCATCAAACCGGGCAAAGCAAGTCATCCCACACACTGCGGGCTCAAAAATCTTTGCTAGAAGCCGAATGTCATTGGAAATCTTTTAATTAGTTTAAATATTTATAAGACAATATTATCTATTTAACATATTTAATTGTTGATTTATCTTTGTTTAATTTAGTCACAGAGTTTAGGGAATGAAGCATCCCGAACAGAACTGTGGCTGGATGTTCATCAAAAAACAGATGGAAGTTTTGTTAATGAACCTGCCAGAGAAGTTGGGGTATGAAGTCAATTATTTATTATAATAACTTATTATCAGTTTTTACTGTGTTAATATATATTGATATTTGATTTATAGGTAAAAATTAAAGAAATATGGGATGTCAATCCTGGGCAATCCTACTCAGTCTCCCAGGATGACCCGGTTGGTAAAGTCCTTGGGAAGGAGCATCCTGGTAGAGTGCGTGGGATGGGTTTGGGACCCGTACCATCTGAGGCCTTTGGCAGGACATCAGGGATTTCGGCTACATCTACTCCTGGTTATAGTCATTTCATACCTGAAGATACTCAGAGGGATATGTCTTCTCTACGAAACACAGTTCACCAGCAGGGGGATCAGATATCTTCTTTGCAGAAAGAGTTGCTTGAAATACGTCAGCATATGAGCAGATATGCCCCCGGTGGTAGTGCATCGGCTAGTGGTGAGCAGGTAAATCACAAAAAAATAAAAAACATTTAGTTTGCACACTTTTATTGGTTTTAAGTTTAATTATAAATATGCAACAATATTTAATTTTCTATATAATGTTCTTATAGGTGGCAGCAGGTAGTGGAGATGAAGGTGGAGAGGGTGACGATGCAGCATCAGATGATGAGTAGTAATGTTGTTGATGTGTTGAACAAGTATGAGAAAGATTGGTTTGTATATGTAACATGTATGGCACATAGTTTCCACAAAACATTTTCATGTCCTAACATTTTCTTGATTTCTCATGTTTCCTGCTATGCATTTTATTTATTTATGATGTTTCATTTTATGTATTGATTTCTCGAGTGTGGTATACATCATTCCATTTATGCCTGTGTTTGAATTGGTACCACATCCAATGAGAATACCATATATGTAACCCATATTCGTACCATTTCTACTATATAGCAGCATTCAGGTAGCCCCATTGTGTAAGCTCGATTCATACCATAACTGATTCATAGAAGTACCTAGGCAGTCCAACTGTGTAAGTCCCATTCATATCATTGTTGCTCCATAGTAGCACCTGGGTATCCTAGCTGTGTAAGCCCAATTCATACCATCACTATCAAGGCCCAATGAGCCACAACACATTACAGAGGCATGAAGAAATTCTATCACATACCAAATCCCCAAACATTCAATGGTATAAAGACAACCAAAACAACATAAGATAAAAATCTCACTGAAGGGCTTCCATAAATTCTAACACATCCTTAGGTCTACGCTAGGTTGGTCTACACATGCCCAACCTATATCCATAATCACAACCAAAGTATATCCCCTTAGAATAAAATCTCAGGAGGGAGGAACAGTCACCCCATGTAACACTCAACAAGGCAGAAGTTATTAGGTAACATATTGGTTTTATATATGCCAATTTTTACTAGATACTCCCTTTTTCAATCAATTTCCTTACTAAGTGGAAGATAAAGCACCTATCTGATGGCCCAATATGTTTTAGTTTAGCATAGACATACCCCTATTGGATCCATATCCAATATGTATCACACTAAAAGGCCAATCCCATGACCATAAATGTCTAAGGCATGAAAGGTTAATGATAAAAGGCTCTGTCATGGCCTTAAAATTTTTACACCACTCAAATGGGTCAAGGAATACCAATTTGTTTTTAGTTTAAGGTTGATATAAAATAAGAGATGAGACCACATATCACATGTATCATAGAATAATGTATAAACCATAGGAAGAATGTTCAAGGACCATCTAATTGTAATAAAAAATGCATCAAAATATGTGTCATTTGGTATCCCAATGCACTAACCATCTTGAGAAACCTGGCGTCTCCATAATTGAACAAACCCATACATTAGGAAAGCATCACATGAAACAACCATGGATTGATAATGTCCCCATGACCAAATTGCCAACAGTCACATTACCTTCATCACTAAATCTCTCTATCTATGAGATCTATAAAAATCCAACAATTATTATAAACCACATGTTAACCAAGTAAAACTACACCTAATAACTACCCAAATCCCCACCTGAAAGGATAATCTTAGACTATACAACCAACATAACAATTATGCTGATAAAGAACTCATGCTCTTACTGACATGGAAAGAGTGTATCTTGGAAGCCTCCCACAATACCTAAATTTAACCGTTATCAGTATAACATGAATCTAAGCTTGTATACACTCTATTAAAACACCTAATATGAATCATTACAATAACATCCAAATAATCATAGTTTAACTTAACTTATCCCCCAAATAACCATGTCAATTATTCATGTTAGACGTAACAAAACACAAGCACTACCCATGCTTTTACATTCACAATACCAAATACAATGATATTACTAACTGAATACCAAACCACAATCCACCTATATACCATCACTATAGAACAAAGTGTCTAAACTTACTTTCATTTATTTAATGAACTCATAGACCTAGGATAAGTCCTCTCTTGGATTACATACATAAAAGAAAACCCTCATCAGGTGGAAATGAGAATCTCTATTTCACTTGATTAGAACACTCCAATCACCAATATCCCAAGATACATCTCAATATTACTAGTCTCTCTCAACCCTAGTTCACATGTCACATCCTATATAGGATACAACCCATGGAGAAGCATATATGAACCCATCTCAAATATCACGAGGAAAATCATAGGCCAATATACCCACTCAAGGGTTCTCATGCATATCACAAATCCCATACCCAATCCAACTATGAAATCTAGGTTACTAATCCTAACTAGAAATCAACACACCATACTTCCCCTGAATAATAAAGATCACATACATGCACATATATATTAATGACATTATCTTATGATAATAACTATTGTGAAAAATCAATATCATTTGGTTTGGTTAAGTATAATTCCACCAATAAGGTATTTAGGAAAACATTAGATAAGTTGTTGTTGAAATTTTAAAAAACTCAAACCTATTTTCTTTAACGAAGTCAATAACAACTATATCATGATGCATCCCATCCAACCTGCAACATGATGACCATCTTGGGACGTATACATGAAACTCTTATCTAATATCCAATTACATAACTCAAATCCTCAATAGGAATCATGTATAACCTACAAGATCATAAACCATACTCTCTCAAGCACCATGCACGGTTAGCGTGTTGTCCAACCTAAAACACACGCCAATTCACAAGTTACCCATTTTCTATAGTAGGCATTAACAACCAACCCAAAACACACAACAAACCATACCATAACATACATTCTATAACTACTCAAACATCCATATTTGGAACAAATTCTATACCCATATAAACATAATTTGTTCTATCCCATAACACAAATCCATTGTTAAAAAAACCCAACCCATATCACAATCCACCCATGGATGTTATATCGGCCAACTTAGAGCATAACCAATTACATATCATTACACATCACCATGGTTATCATGATCACATAAATTGTATCAAAATTCATAACCATTTATTATATAGAGTATTAGTATCCATATAATATAAATCAAACCTTCTTAAAACACATAAGAAATTAAATAAGCTAAAAACACATATACATCTTGCGGGTCACATGGATTGGTTACTCACCAAATTGTGATACATACCTTTCCTTAGGTTGGACTCCATAACATACAAAATTTGCTCATATCCTATTTTTCAATGAATACTACCATGTTATTTGTTTGTATGGTGTCTCCTGTTCAATATTCTGGTTTGATTTGTTTTTCAGGGCAGTGGTATGGTAGGAGCAGAATTATTTTTTTTCCAGGTCAAAATTTCACGGCAGTTTTAACCGCCGCTAATGCCTTACTGGTCATCATTTAGCGGCGGTTTTCACCGCCGCGACATAGGCGCATCAAACGCCAGAATATAGCGGAGGTTAAAACCGCCGCGAAAAAAAAGTATCATCTACGCATAAAACCGCCGCGAAATGGACAAAAACCGTCACAAAAATAGGCATCTACGACGCTTTTCTTAAACCGCCGCGAAATAGTAAAAATCGCCGCTAATAGATTGTCGATGACCAGTTTCGCGGCAGTTGTTGTAAACCGCTGCCAAACCCTATAGCGGCGGTTTAAACCGCAGCCAAATGAAAAAAAAAACGCCGATAGGGGCCGGTTTTGTTGTAGTGATTCAACAGTATCCATTCTATAAGGGGTCTTCGATATGGTCCTCGATCCAACAATTAAATCAATGGAAAACTCAATTTCTTATTATGGAGGATGTTTAGGTAAATCTTTTGGAAACGCATCAACATATTCTTTCACAATAGGCACATCCTCTATTTGAACATTCCTTTCCTCACCCACAGTTATTTCATTATCTTCCTCCCCAATAATTGAATTTAGTTGAGCTACTAGGGGTGGATCTAGATAAGAATTAGATGGTGAAAATTATTCTCTAATGATAAGGTGTTCTTTATCATCGTCATCAAAAATAGTAACCTCCTTCTTCTTACAATAAATTTTGAATCATGGTCAAAAATCCAATCCATACTGAGGATTATATCAAATTTAATCATGGGTATGACGATGAGATCAGCAGATAAAGAACATTTATATGCCCTAATGGGGACTGATTCACAAAACTTTGTTGCAATGATACTTCCCTTAGAATTTTTTACTGACAAATACCTTGTTAAATCAAATTCTAAATATTTAATTTTCTTAGAAAACTAGGAAGATATGAAACAATGCGATGATCTAGAATCAAATAGAGCATTTTCTAAACTTGAAAAAACCATTAAATTACCTGCCACTACATCTTTCAGAGCTTCAAACTCATCAGTAGTGATAGCATAAGCTTGGATTTGATCCCTTGGCCTTTTCTGAGGTAATTTCCCCTAACACTTAGGACATTCATTCACATAATTCCCCCTTTCTCTACAATTGTAGAATTCAACATCGACAGCCTTTTTCTTCCCCTTGTAATCACGAGCTTGGTGGCCTTTTTCACCACACTTGTAACAGACTCACATTCCCTTCAGGAAAGTACCAGGGTGTTTTTTCCCACATTTACTGCAGGATGGATATTCAACTTTTCCCTTCTTCCCCTTATTTGCATTTCCATAGTGTTCAGAAGATCTCTTCTTCTCTTGTTTTGCTTTAAATTCGTAAGACTTAGAGGATTCCTTTTCTGTCTTGATAGCACATGAGACAATGTCTTCATATGATGAGAAGTATTGTGAGACTAATTCTCGACGGAGAAATGGTTTTAACCCATAAAAGAAATGATCAATATTACTTCTTGGGTTATTTTTATAATTTGTAGCATGCCTCGCTAATCTTGTAGAGTTAGATTCATACTTTGCGACATTATCATCCTCCTTTTGCCTCAGACTCAGAAATTGTCTTTCCATATCCGCTTGATGGTCATGAAGAATGTATTTTTCTATGAAAATCTCTTTAAACTCCCTCCATTCCATATTTAGTACTTCCTCATCTTCCTTTGTGTTTTGAATCAATGACCGTCATTGATTAGCATCTCCAGTGAGGCGGTAAACTGTCATGACAAATTTTTCCCTTTTGCTACTCCTCAAGGCATGGAATATTTTCTCTAAGAAATTTATCCATTGCTCAGCCACTAATGTATCTTTACTCCCATTGAATGTTAGAGGTTTTTTCCCCATTAAGCGATCTATCATTGATCCTACATGCTATGGATTAGGGTGCTCCATACGGGTAAGGTTATTATTCATAACTTGAGCGAGTTGTCCCGGTATGGAGATAAGCTGATCAGCACCAGTTACTTCACCAACTCCACTATAATTATATTTAGTAGGAGTGAAATCTCTACATGGATTATGTGCACTTATATGGTTTCCATTCCTTCCACTAGGCACCATTTATAAACAATGGAATAAAGTAGATTTGTTTATGAATCGAAATACATAATTCCAAACTTGTAAAGCACTTAACATAAACTGAAAAATTTATGGATATAATCCATAATCATAAAAATGTTTTCTTTTAAGAATTATATACTCATAAACCATTCATAATGGTTTGTAAAGAAAATGATAATTATCCGAAGCATATCCCGTAGGAGTGTCGTAACCAAGAGTACAGCAAGGCTCGTTGTCATGCACCAGTTCCCGTTCGAGTATAGCTCAAAGCGGTGTTTTTGGGTTTTACCCCTAGGTACATTTGTTCTAGAGCCGCCTTGTAAAGACCCGTAAAATTCAAGGGAAATTTTTTTTTCTTAAATTTCTTTGAGATTTTACAAGAACACAGTTTCTGACGGCACTTGATTCCGAGGCCCGATGTGCCCAGAATCAATTTCTGATGTTTAGCTTGGGTACGTTTAGTAAATGAACGAGCGGGTTTTCCTAACTTTTGAACCAGTGCTCGGAATCAAATTCTGAGGGCACCGATGGAATCACAGCACCAGTAATTGCTTAAGAATACCTTTTCCGGAGTTGCGTTTTCTCGGGTGAGGTTATTAATTAATTGGGTTAACTAAAGAATAAAAATAAAATTTGTGCAACCAATTTTATTTTTATTTAAGGTAGCCTAAACCTACGCTTGGAGGTTGGGGTGGGACCCACTAGTTCCTAAATACCCTAGGTTGGATATTAGTGAAGTGGGGCCCACACAAGCCCCACCCCTTTAATTCCTTTTTACCTACCACGTGCATTTAATATGGTAACTCACCCGCACCCCCTCTTAAATGCCAAAGTCAACTCTCTCTTTTAATAGAATTATTAAACGCCTCATTAATTGGACGACGCTCGATAATTAAATCGTGATCTGTTTTTGAATTTCAAAAATAGTTGGCATGAGAAATAAAATAAGTCAAAGCCTTATTTTAATATGTTGTTTCGTTGTGCGAGAGGGATTTGAAGAGGAAAAGCTCTAAGTCTTGAAGAACGTTCTTCCTCCTTGAAAAACATGAATAACGCACCGTCGCCGATGAAGAACGCCGGTCTCCGATGAAGGACGACGAAGAACACCGGCCTCCGACGAAGTACGATGAAAAATGCCAAATCTTCGGAGATCGACGACGCGACGTCGTGTACCGCAACGCCGACGATCCTCTTCTCCGTGACGCCAACGACGCTTATGGAACTTTCTTCCGCGACGTTCTTTTCATCGATGAACCTTCGTTCGACGACACCTTGAGGAACGGGATTTGGTTTAATTTATTTTATGTGGATTAAATCCTCAACATGTGTTTAAATTATTGAAAGATGTTTGAACCACAAACGTGGTGGGTGCGAACCAATGAACAAGTCTGAACCCACCAATTCTCTGTTCTTGGTGTGCAAATCAATGGGCGACAACGAAGCGGTCCGAAAAGGCGTTTTGAACCCTTCGCAGTAATCTACGGATCCTGGGAGAGCCGCAGGCGCAAACGGCGGGCAAAAAGGACCACCAGAGCGCGTCCGGTGGTCCGTGAAAGGCGCTGCCAGTGCGGCGGTGCTGGCGGCCGGCACCGGCCAACTGCCCAGAGGTGGTGGCTCCCTAGAGCGCCACCGGCAGGATCTGCCGTGACTGAAGCTGCGGCGGCAACGGGATGAACGGACCTCGCGGTCGCGCGGGATCCGTGGGAGACGCGGCGTCCAGCGCCGCGTCGCTGGCAAGGAGCGGCCCCCACGTGGGGGTCGTGGATTCAATCAAGGGGGCAGCCTCCACCTTGCACGTCCGCTCGGCCAGCGCCGAGCCGACCCCGCTCGGCCAGCGCCGAGCCGCCCCGGGCCGGACCGGCCACCCCGGGCCGGACTGGCCACACCAGGCCGCACCGGGCCGCGCCGGGCAGCGCCGGCTGGGCCGGGCCGCACCCACTGGTCCAGGCCGCGCCCTAATGGGCCGGGATCAGACCCGGTTCGGACCGACCCAGGGGGGTCTTGGGCCGGGTCTGTCCGGGCCCAAAACCCCCTATTTCCGGACAGTTCCGTTCAAACACTCGTATCTTGGGCTACGGACCTCCGATCAATGCACCGTCAGTTGCGATGCGATTCTTGGATCGAGACGGTCGTTTTGGTATATTACACTCAAGGTTTAGGAGAACTTTGGGTACAGCCGGGTTGGTTCAAACACGAAACCAACCGGGCCCTCGGAGCGGAAACGCTTATAACTTGAGCTCTGGATGTCTGATTGGCGTGTCGTCGACTTTGTTGGATTCCTCTTAGTGAGACAGACCATTTGGCTTACTCCGCTCGAGGTTTGGATGCATTTGGAGTGTGGTCGGGTTGGTTTTGACTTAAAAACCAATCGGGTCCCTGGAACGAAAAAGCTAATAACTCCCAGATCGGGCGTCCGATTGACGCGCCGTCTATCACGTTGAGTTCCTATTGTCGAGACGGAGATTTGAGATACATCAACTCCGGACTACGTGTCAGCTAATGTATCGACCCCTTGGCTCATGGAGCAGACCCTCCCGGAACGAGAATGTTGTGTGCGGGAACCCAAGAGCTGGTTGCGACTGCGACTGTGACGACTGCACTGAAATCCTATGTGGGTTCGGCAGCGATGAAGACCGGACTGAAATATTATGTGGGTTCGATGGCGATGAAGACTGCACTGAAATCCTATGTGGGTTCGGCAGCGATGAAGACTGTACTGAAATCCTATGTGGGTTCGACGGTGATGAAGACCGCACTGAAATCCTATGTGGGTTCGGCAGCGATGAAGACCGTACTCAAATCCTATGTGGGTTCGACGGTGATGAAGACTACACTGAAATCCTATGTGGGTTCGGCAGCAATGAAGACCGTACTGAAATCCTATGTGGGTTCGACTTCAATGAAGACTACACTGAAATCCTATGTGGGTTCGGCAGCTTGGTTGGTTTAGTATCCTACGTGGGTCCCAACTTAGATGAATCGGTGGCTATATCTGATCATCTCTCTCACTGAAGAAGTATACCTATTTGATATAAGTATTGACTTTCAATCATTACCTTCAATATGATTGAATTTCTTTCCTATGTGGATTGGTTGTGTTCTCATGTGTGGACATGATCGAACTTGGGCTCGGATGTTGGAGCTGAACTGCAATTGATGAATTAGGTATATATATATATGGGCATATCCCTAAGTTGTGTTGGATGTTACTTCGTGATTGTATCTTCCCTTTTTGGTTTATCCTTTGTGGATTATGGGAGACCTTCGGGGGTCTTGGGGTCCCTACTGAGTGGCGTATATTCACCCCTTCATGGGCTATGCCCGCACTATGTTGTGTTGGATGCAGATGACGGACAGCACTGATCGTGGTTGAGGCTAGTGGAGCAGTCCGTACCTGGTGGTGGACCACTAGGCGGGACTTACACGGAGCAGACGGCTGGACCGAGGAGCTGAGGTGGCTATCTGTACCCACCCTTCAGGTGGGATTTCCAGTGGACGGCTCGACGTTGCTTCTTTACTTTAGTTGTTGTACATTCTTTCTAGTTGTACTTTACATTCAGTTTGGGTTTGTATTCTGGCCCATTTACTTTCCACACATACTTTTGTACCCAGTTTTACTTAGTGTTTACTTCTGTTGGCTTACTCTATGGTGTTTTTTTACTTTCTAAAGGCAATGCCTTCCCCTTTTTGTTGGGATTTACGCCTTGGTTCTAGTCGCCATCCCCTGGCCTATGGAAGGCGGGCTTGGGGTAGTCACGGCACGGGCCCCGAGGACGGGTCGTGACAAATTGGTATCAGAGGAGTTCGGTTCTACTGCAGAACTCTGGACTCTGATCTTTCTTCTATGTGAAGCAATATTGTTAAGGGTATTGAGTGTGGTTATCAGTCTAGGGAGTCCAGTGTTGGTGCGGCGGCCGACGTATCCGTACACCAGGATCCTGACTTCTGATTTCTGACTCAATGCACGAAAACATTGATTGCATGTGTATTTCAAAAGTTTTCTTTGTGATTACTTTGTGTCAGTTCACCAGGTATACTATTTTGGCCGTGGCGCACCTGTTTCTTTTCAGGATGGCCCCACGACGGCAGCCAGCTAGGGTTCCGAGCGTTGTGCGAGATGAAAGCCCACCGAGCAACGAGGCCTCGGTGCAGGGCCCTTTGACAGCAGAGGCACCAGCGGTACCTCTACCGGCCGAGCCACCGATGCTACCAGCCCCAGCTGCTGATAGTGCACGTCGCCTTAGTGCGCTGCACGAGTTTCAGCATCAGAGACCGCCCAGGTTCTGTGGGGAGACAGACCCTCAGGCAGCCGAGGATTGGCTGGAGGCGGTTGTGTGAGCTTTCAGGTTAGTGGGGACACCAGTTGACCTCATGGTGATCCACGCAGCGAGCCTCCTGCACGCGATAGCAGGCAGATGGTGGAGCATGATGCTCCAGGTGCACGACGAGGCAACACTCCTCTGGACGGACTTTGAGAGCCTCTTCCGCTCAGAGTTCGTCCCAGCCACCCTTTGTGCGGTGCGCATCTAGGAGCTTCTATAGCTGCGGCAAGGCAGCATGACGGTCGCCCAGTACTCGGCGAGATTTACCGATCTCTCGCGCTATTCGACGGACATGGTACGGGACCCATTCTTCCGGGCCCGGACCTTCAAGTAGGGAATGAGGCATGAGATCAGGGCGTCGATGATCTCCCTCAGCATTCCGAAATAGGCAGGAGTACTGGAGCGAGCTCTTCTCATAGAGAGCTTTCTTTTCGAGCCTACGCCAGCAGCGAGACCTACCACAGGGTGGCACATAGCAGAGTCATCTTCTGCTGGCATTCGACGGATGTCACAGGGGTCTAGGTGAACCGTACCATCAGGCAGACGACCTCAGGACACTGGCTCAGAGGTGCAGGGCACAAAGCGCAGAGCCAGCCTGCCGAGGAGCAGGCAGTGTTACGCATGCGACGGGCAGGGTCACATGGCTCGTGACTGCCCGACCCGCCGTGCAGAGGAGCAGTAGACGGTTGAGGGGTCACCCAGGCAAAGGTAGAGGGTCGACCGTGGCGGTCCACCGAGAGAAGGCGGACGAGGCAGGGGATCTGGCCGAGCAGCAGGTGGTGGGCGACGCTTTGAGGCTTTACCACCACCACCACCAGGAGGCCCACCCCTACCATAGGGAGCTGGCGGGCAGAGACAGGCTCCGCTTCAGGCAGCGGAGGCCTACGACCACGGTGAGCCAGAGATGATTCAAGGTATTATCTGTGTCTAATCCACCCTTGCTGTAGTTCTTATAGACACAGAAGTGAGTCATTCTTTTATTGTCGCTGCCCTTGTTCGGAGTTCAGAGATTCCGACGGAGCCATTGGCTCGATACTTATGGATAGAGACTCCTACGGGAGCAGACTCGACAATTACACACTGGTGTCGGTAGTGTGAGATTACTCTAGGAGGCGAGAGCTTTGGCTGGGATCCTCTTGTAGCAGCATCGAGGCCTTAAGACATCATCTTGGGCATGGATTGGTTATCTACAATCCATGCTCAGATTGACTTTATTAGGTGCAAGGTGCGGTGTGTACGCACCGACGGGACCAGGTTCACCTTCACCGGCGAGAAGGGAGTCTTTGCAGTACAGGATGGACTCACTTAGAGGAGAGGACAGCCCATCACTCATCAGTTGGCTAGCCTCATCCTAGGAGCAGTTAATGTGCAGAGTCCTATTTTTCCTATAGTGGTGGATCAATATGCAGACGTTTTCCCTGACGACGTTCCAGGACTACCTCCTCATAGAGAGGTAGAATTTTATATTGACCCGTACCCCGGGACAGCCCCGATATCCACTCCAGCATATCGGATGGCTCCCGCGGAGCTTCAGGAGCTACGGGTACAGCTGGAGGACTTGCAGGGCAAGGGATTCATCTGACCCAGTGTTTCACCCTGGGCTTCCCCGATATTGTTCGCCAAGAAGGCGGACGGGAGCTTGTAACTTTGTGTCGACTATCGTCGCCTGAACCAGGTGACCATAAGGAATAAGTATCCACTACCAAGGATTGACGACCTCTTTGATCAGCTCAATGGAGCACGGTGGTTCTCGAAGATAGACCTCAGGTTAGGCTATCATCAGCTCAGAGTTCGGGATGAGGACATGCAGAAGACAGCCTTCAGATGTCGGTATGGCCACTATGAGTTCTTGGTTATGCCTTTCGGCATAACCAATGCTCCAGCTGTGTTCATGAGTCTCATGAACAGGATCTTTCAGCCATACCTTGATCGATTTGTCGTGGTCTTCATCGATGACATTTTGATATATTCGACCACTAAGGAGGAGCACGCCTACCACTTTCAGGTCGTACTAGACACACTCCAAGAGCACCATATTTATGGAAAACTCTCGAAGTGTCAGTTCTAGTTACGTGAGGTCCACCTCTTGGGACACGTCATCTCTGAGGCGGGATTTGTAGTGGATCCTGTGAAGATCGAGGCAGTGCTAGCTTGGGAGCCACCCAGGAATGTGACGGAGGTGAAACGTTTCTTGGGGATAGATGGGTACTACTGGAGATTTGTGCCAGACTTTTCTAGAGTTCCGGCACCACTCTTAACTTTGACGAAGAAGGGGAAACCCTTCGTGTGGTCAGACATATGTCAGCAGAGCTTCCAGAAGCTGAGATAGAGATTGACCAGCACGCCTATCTTGAGGCTACTGGAGGAGGGAGTAGGGTACGTAGTCTACTGCGATGCATCAGGGACCAGAATTGGATGTGTCCTGATGCAGGAGTGGGCTGTGATCACCTATGGATCACGTCAGTTGAGGTAGCATGAGCAGAACTATGCTACCCATGACCTGGAGTTATCAAAAGTGGTCTTCGCTCTGAAGATGTGGCGACACTATCTGATGGGCGAGCGCTTTATAGTCTACTCTGACCACCAGAGTCTCAGGTACATCTTCTCGCAGAAGGACCTGAATCTGAGACATCGACGATGGCTCGAGTTCCTCCAGGACTATGACTTTGAGATAGTCTATACTCCTGGGATGGGGAACGTAGTATCCGATGCTCTCAGCAGGAGGACGGGCATCCAGCTACTCGGGGAGGCGACGGAGCAGCTAGCTGCTTTGCAGATATCCTTCGTGGATAGAGATGGAGCAGCCTTTCTTTAGTCACTCATAGTCACTCCTCCACTACTGTAGCGGGTCAGATAGGCACAGTGTGAGGACGCTGACTGTGAGACGCAGTGTGCGCAGATATCCTCAGGACAGGCATCTGATGTATTCTCTGTAGGGGGAGAGCACGTCGTCCTTTTCAGAGGACGTACCATGGTACCAGTTTCTTTACAGGAGGAGGTGCTGAGAGAGTTTCACACTTCCCCTTTAGCGGTACATCAAGGAGTGTCAAAGATGTACCAGGATCTCAGACGACAGCACTGGTGGCCGGGTATGAAGAAGGTTGTGGAAGAGTTCGTTTCTCAATGCCTCACTTGCCAGCAGGTGAAGACGGAGCACCAGGTACCAGCAGGCTTGGTACAGCCCTTGGAGGTCCTAGAGTGGAAGTGGGACGGGATATCTATGGATTTAGTGACTGGACTTCCACGTACTTCCAGAGGTCACGACTCCATTTGGGTGATTGTCGACCGACTCACCAAGTCGGCCCACTTCTTACCCATCAGAGAGCAGGGCTCAGTAGAGAGCATGGGGCACCTCTACATTCAGTATATCATACAGCTTCATGGTGTTCCATCATCTATCATCTCCGATCGAGATGCTCACATTACTTCCCGGCTTTGGAAGGGGTTGCAGGAGGCATTCGGGACGCAGCTACGTCTGAGCACCGCCTTTCACCATCAGACGGATGGTCAGACGGAGAGGACCATTTAGACTCTCGAGGACATGCTCTGCCCATGTGTCCTCAACTTTGGTTGCAACTGGGAGGACCACCTACCCTTCATGGAGTTTGCGTACAACAACGGCTACCACTCCACCATCGGGATGGCACCATACACGGCATTGTACGGTCGACCGTGCATGTAACGACCCGAAATTTTGAATAAATATTGTTTCCTAATTTTGTGTGTTATTTTATTTTATTTTTATATCAACAAAAATGTTTCATTTGATAACATTATTATAATTAAAATGAGACCATTGGGTTTAGACGGTTATATGACCATTAGTCAATATAACCGCTGGAAACTAAACGTTTTGATTATTATCTCTAAATATAAGTAATATTGGTTAATTATTATAGAAAGAAGATTCGATGGCCTCACTCATTAGTCTTGGACTGATCAAATCCCATCTAACAGAACTTGGGAAGGAGGTAGCACCACTCGGCTTTGCTCTGGACCAAACCCAAGCCGAACTTCATCGTGTGAAGCTAGAACGGAATCGCCTTTGAGAGAAGTTCAAACTGATAGAAATTACTACTCGTGCGATGTTAGCCAAGCCTCCCTCAGATTCTCTCACCTTAACACACCTTACACTTAGGTCATATGCTGGTGTGATAAGGGGCTATGTAAGGAGACCGTAACTGCCTTGTGTAATCCTTTGTTTTAAATAAAAATTGGGATTTCTTCTTATGATGAAGTTTATGAATTTTCAACTGACCGGATAAATATAGTATGCATATTTTTTATGAATTTTAGAAAAAGGATATTTTAAAAATGTTTATGTAAACCTTAAATAATTAAAAGTGTGTAATGATATTCAAAAAATGGTCTTCTACAATTATGCTCAGTACGAAATTTAGAGTCTAATAAGATCAACTTAATTTTTGATGAATAGTAAATTATGAATAGTGATTTTATGATTAGGACTAGTAATGTGTCCAAATGGATTAGTAATCTCACTTAAAGAAAGTATTAATATAATCTAGGCACCTTGATTAAGTAATGTGATTCAATAAAATGGTTAAATAACGATTTCATAAATTATTATTCAAGTATTAGTTTTTTTCGAGTGAATAGTGTTTTTAATTAAAAATTAAATTAAAAATATTTAAAAAATTATTTTTATAAAATGGATTTCATTTTTGAACTCAGAGCACCGATATTATGTTATGGTAATTTTTGGGTTTTTTTCTGAAAAAAATGAATTTTCGGTGAATAGTGTATTTATTTAAAAAAATAAATTAAAAATATTTATAAAATTATTTTTATAAAATGGTGTTCATTTTTGAAATCAGAGCATTGATATTTGGTTAAGGTGAAATTTTGGGATTATTCTGAGAAAGTTGAATTTTCGATGAATAGTGAAAATACAGTTTTTAAGTTACGGGTGTTTAATGACATCATTAAATGATGTATTAAGTATGTAATCAATATGGTCGACTTATGAATAGTAGTATAAGGTATGAGGTGACCCAAGTGGCCAATACCATGGGAAAATACCATGGGCAAGCCCAAGGTTTTTCCAAAACCACTAATGAGGTGTCCCTTGGCCATTAATGCCTTGTCCCCTCACTTTCCCTATAAATACCAAGCCATCCTCTCATCCATTCGACTCCCCACTCTTCCCCAACGAAGTTATGGTCTCATTACCTCCCAAGTAGTCCTCCCAAGGTTCCCCCAAGCCCTCAAGGTCCCAACCTTTGAGTTTTAAGAGTTACATTTTAAGGTAAGGGATCTGATCTCTCTCTTTCTTTTCAAGAAATCTCTTTTATGTAATTTCTTTTATGCTCCATGTTATTATGTTAAAGGGTGTTATTTTATACTCCTCTTACAGCCCTTTTAATTTTCACATAATGAGAGATCCCCTCTTACTCTCATTATTTCGTTTTATGAAGTTTTATGTGGCGCCGTTAGGCTGCCGAAATATTTGTAACGGATTCTTTCTCCCTTCTCATTTTTCAAGATCTATTATCATGTAAAGTATTTAAAGTTCCTTTTTATTATGTTGGGGTATGATCTCTAAATTTATCATACTGATATTTTATGATAATATGATGAGAGAGCCTATTTTATCTCTTCAATTCAGTATTTTGAAGTTTTAAGTGGCGCCGTTAGGCTGCCGAATTTTTAAGTGGTTATTCACCCTTCTCGTTTTGAAGTTCTACTTTCATGTCAATTCTTTCAAGTTCCTTTTTGTTATGTTGGGGTATGATCTCTATATCTATTATACTGGACTCTTATGTTCATATGATGATAGACCCTATTTGATCTCTTCAATTCAGTATTTTGATGTTTTAAGTGGTGTTGTTTGGCTGCCGAATTTTTAAGTGGTTCTTCACCCTTCTCGTTTTGAAGTTCTACTTTCATGTCAATTCTTTCAAGTTCATTTTTGTTATGTTGGGGTATGATCTCTATATCTATCATACTGGACTCTTATGTTAATATGATGAGAGACCCTATTTTATCTTTTCAATTCATTATTTTTAAGTTTTAAGTGGCGTCGTTAGGCTGCCGAATTTTTAAGTGGTTCTTCACCCTTCTCATTTTGAAGTTCTACTTTCATGTCAATTCTTTCAAGTTACTTTTTTTTATGTTGTGGTATTATCTCTATATCTATAATACTGGAATCTTATTTTCATATGATGAGATACCCTATTTGATCTCATCAATTCATTTTTTGTTGAAGTTTAAGTGACGTCGTTAGGCTGCCGAATTTTTAAGGAATTGTTTCACCCTTCTCCTTTTCAAAGTTATAATTCCTTGTCAAGTCTTGCAAGTTCCTTTTTATTATGTTGGGGTATGATATATATATCTATCATACTGATCTTTTATGTTCATATGATGAGAGACCCTATTTGACATCATCAATTGATTTTTGGTTGAATTTTATGTAACGCTGTTAGGCTGCCGAATTTTCATAAGAGAAATCTTATTTTTGTCTTCCTTTCATGTTCTTCATTTCATATGGTATATTTTCAAATTTCATTACCATGTTCTTAAATCCCTTATATTCTGTCCCTCTACTGTTTTATGGGTCATTTATGATTGTTTGACCCATGTCCCCTCTCTTTTCAACGTTTTCTAAAACCCTGTAACGTAGCTGTTGTGCTGCAGAATTTTCGTCTCAAAATGCCTCTCTCTTTTTCTCAAAATTACTTCATGTTATTAAGTGAATACTCAAAGCTCTTATTTCTACAGGGTTATTCACATATATACAAAAATGTTCTATTTTAAATTCTGGGATTTACATACATGAAACCCGCTCTCCCCTTCCGTGGGTTTAAAGTGACGTAAAGATCTTGTCTTTAATGCAGTTTTTTAAACGTTATGATTTTGAAATGAAACCCATTTATTTTATGATATATGGGTTATTTATGAAATTTTTGATGATGATATATGTGTCTCACATGATAATAAAGGCAAATTTAAGGGTGCGCCCTGATAGCGCTCCAATGGATTGGGTAATGATGTAACCACTAGAGATTACAATTTTCATGATATCTTGGTGAATAACCTTGGTAATTTTCAAATGACACCTTAGGGATGGACCTTGGTGATATGTTCAAGATTTTCTATATTAAATGTTCCAGCCACATCTTCAAGTTATGAAAAATGTTATTTTTATTATGATATTCCTCATGATTTCTTTCTCATGCCTTAATGTTCTTTCCATGACCTTAAAGAAGTATCTCAAGTTCACATGTAAAATGTTTCTCTTGTTTCCCTTACTGGGCCTTTTGCTCACCCTTTCTTTTGATGTATGTCCCCAGGTTATGAGATGCAGTAATGAACCTAGGATGAACATGAGGAGAATCCTTTCAAGTGTTTAATAAGAATATTTTATGTTTTCATGTTTAAAGTTCCTGGTTTCCAAGAAACTAAACCTTAAAGATCCTCAGTTTTGTAAAATGTAATGAAAGTTTATGTGATAAAAAGGCGGCATGATATAGTTGGTATCAAAGGATGGTTTAGTTATTTGTGGAAATTAGGATATGAAAACTCTTGGAAGAACCCTATATAAAAGTTTAAATATAGGAAATCTTCCTGGTATTTTGGTGAGTATTGAGTAAGGGGTTGCCAAGCAAATACATCCCTGTCTAGATACGAGCAGGTAGAGGTGGCTCAGGCACATATGTACATAGGGGTAAAACCCTAAAACACCTCTTTGATCTAGACTCGAACGGGAAATGGTACACGACAACGGGCCTTGCTGCACTCTTGGTTACGACACTCTCAGGGGATATGCTTTAGTAAACTCATAAGCTTAGTATGAACCATTGTTAAAGGAACAAAGATAAAATAAAATAAATATTCACATAAGAATATATGATCATGGATAACCTAGATGGGAACCTAGGGGATCACAAGTTAGGGTATACTTTTCTTCTACAAGTTATCCTTATATGCTTTAAGTTCCTTTTCATGATTATTGTCTAAGTATTCAAGCCCCTAATTGTACTTTGTTTTCATAGTTAATTGAGGGAAATGGAAGAACATGTCCCAACAACCAATGTAATAGGAAATGCGAAGATTGTCATATTAATATGACAGGGATGATTAGGGGATTAAAATATGATTATAATTTCGGAAGACGTTCACTATTTTGGGGAACCTATATGATCGAGGTAAATAGATTACTACGGTATTTTCATTGAGGAGTAAGGTTGACTTATATTTTGAAGAATCGATGAATTTAAGGTGGACTTATAGTAATTTAGGTTACTTATGGGAATGATTAACCTATCTTGGGTAAAATATGTTTAGGTTAGATACTTTTTTATAAGATGTTAGGAGTGGTTGATGTTGTTCGGAGATGAACAATGAAGTTTATTTTGGAAGACTATGTTATCAAATCCTTCTTGTATTTGGGTTTCAATCTTAGTTTGGTTTATTTTGAGGAATTTTAAGGACCGTTATTTATGGAATGGACTATGATGAACTTTGGGTAGTACCATGGAACTTTGAAGTTTTAAAAGTAGTTTCCATTCCTATGGGATTATTTCTCTTTGAAGAGTTGTTTTACCCTACCCTTTCTGTTTTTGGGATAATGTTTAAAGATAGAAGAAATAGATAGTTAATCTTTTGTAGATTACGTGATTCTCTAGAAGATGATTCTTATGTTTTGATGAGACCAAGTAATTTTTAATTCTCATCGTTTGGAGAAAAGATTAGTTTTGGTAGAAACTTATTAAAGTATGAAACTCTACATGAAGGTAGGTATATTTTATTATGTTTTTGTTCTATGTAGTAAATGAATTCCTCAAAATTATTAAAAGGAACGTAAAACAAAAATGTTGTTGGTTTACGTTTCCTACTAGGTAATCAAAGACCATTTACACACATCGTAAGTTTGGGATTTTCTTATGGTTAACTTTCTCCTAATCATGTTTTCTATCACTCTCCCCCAGAACTTGACCCTTTGTTTTTTTCTTCCATATCCATGATTTCCTCCATGGAATCCTAGTATGGGTTAACTCGGGTGACCTGTGTACTTCCCTTTCTTTCTTTTAAAGTAATAGTTTTTCTGACTCCTTTTCCGATGTGGGACTTTCAATGAAATTTTAAAACCCAATTTTAAAAAAATTGCGAGGACGCAATTTCTTATGGGGGGAAGATTGTAACGACCCGAAATTTTGAATAAATATTGTTTCCTAATTTTGTGTGTTATTTTATTTTATTTTTATATCAACAAAAATGATTCATTTGATAACATGATTATAATTAAAATGAGACTGTTGGGTTTAGACGGTTATATGACCATTAGTCAATATGACCGCTGGAAACTAAACATTTTGATTATTGTCTCTAAATACAAGTAATCTTGGTTAATTATTATAGAAAGAAGATTAGATGGCCTCACCTAGTAGTCTTGGACCGATCGAAGCCAATCTAACAGAACTTGGGAAGGAGGTAGCACCACTGGGCTTTTCTCTGGACCAAACCCAAGCCGAACTTCATCATGTGAAGCTAGAACGGAATCGCCTTTGCGAGAAGTTCAAACTGATAGAAATTACTACTCGTGCGATGTTAGCCTAGCCTCCCTCAGATTCTCTCACCTTAGCACACCTTACACTTAGGTCCTATGCTGGTGTGATAAGGGGCTATGTAAGGAGATCGTAACTACCTTGTGTAATCCTTTGTTTTAAATAAAAATTGGGATTTCTTCTTATGATGAAGTTTATGAATTTTCAAATGACCGGATAAATATAGTATGCATATTTTTGATGAATTTTAGAAAAAAGATATTTTAAAAATGTTTATGTAAACCTTAAATAATTAAAAATGTGTAATGATATTCAAAAAATGGTCTTCTACAATTATGCTCAGTACGAAATTTAGAGTCTAATAAGATCAACTTAATTTTTGATGAATAGTAAATTATGAATAGTGATTTTATGATTAGGACTAGTAATGTGTCCAAATGGATTAGTAATCTCACTTAAAGAAAGTATTAATATAATCTAGGCACCTTGATTAAGTAATGTGATTCAATAAAATGGTTAAATAACGATTTCATAAATTATTATTCAAGTATTAGTTTTTTTCGAGTGAATAGTGTTTTTTAATTAAAAATTAAATTAAAAATATTTAAAAAATTATTTTTATAAAATGGATTTCATTTTTGAACTCAGAGAACCGATATTATGTTATGGTAATTTTTGGGGTTTTTTCTGAAAAAAATGAATTTTCGGGGAATAGTGTATTTATTTAAAAAAACCTAATTAAAAATATTTAGAAAATTGTTTTTATAAAATGGAGTTCATTTTTGAAATCAGAGCATTGATATTTGGTTAAGGTGAATTTTTGGGATTATTCTGAAAAAGTTGAATTTTCGATGAATAGTGAAAATACAGTTTTTAAGTTACGGGTGTTTAATGACATCATTAAATGATGTATTAAGTATGTAATCAATATGGTCGACTTATGAATAGCAAGATAAGGTATGAGGTGACCCAAGTGGCCAATACCATGGAAAAATACCATGGTCAGGCCCATTGTTTTTCCAAAACCACTAATGAGGTGTCCCTTGGCCATTAATGCCTTGTCCCCTCACTTTCCCTATAAATACCAAGCCATCCTCTCATACATTCGACTCCCCACTCTTCCCCTACGAAGTTATGGTCTCATTACCTCCCAAGGAGTCCTCCCAAGGTTCCCCCAATCCCTCAAAGTCCCAACCTTTGAGTTTTAAGAGTTACGTTTTAAGGTAAGGGATCTGATCTCTCTCTTTCTTTTCAAGAAATCTCTTTTATGTAATTTCTTTTATGCTCCATGTTCTTATGTTAAAGGGTGTTATTTTATACTCCTATTACTGCCATTTTCATGTTCACATAATGATAGATCCCCTCTTACTCTCATTATTTAGTTTTATGAAGTTTTAAGTGGCGTCGTTAGGCTGCCGAAATTTTTGTAACGGATTCTTTCTCCCTTCTCATTTTTCAAGATCTATTATCATGTAAAGTATTTCAAGTTCTTTTTTATTATGTTGGGGTATGATCTCTAAATTTATCATACTGATCATTTATGATCATATGATGAGAGACCCTATTTGATCTCTTCAATTCAGTATTTTGATGTTTTAAGTGACGTCGTTAGGCTGCCGAATTTTTAAGTGGTTATTCACCCTTCTCGTTTTGAAGTTCTATTTTCATGTCAATTCTTTCAAGATCCTTTTTTTTATGTTGGGGTATGATCTCTATATCTATCATACTGTAATCTTATGTTCATATGATGAGAAACCCTATTTGATCTCTTCAATTCAGTATTTTTAAGTTTTAAGTGGCGCCGTTAGGCTGCCGAATTTTTAAGTGGTTCTTCACCCTTCTCATTTTGAAGTTCTACTTTCATGTCAATTCTTTCAAGTTACTTTTTGTTATGTTGGGGTATAATCTATATATATATCATACTGGAATATTATGTTCATATGATGAGAGACCCTATTTGATCTCTTCAATTCAGTATTTTGATGTTTTAAGTGGCGTCGTTAGGCTGTCGAATTTTTAAGTGGTTCTTCACCCTTCTCATTTTGAAGTTCTACTTTCATGTCAATTATTTCAAGTTCCTTTTTGTTATATTGGGGTATGATCTCTATATCTATCATACTGTACTCTTATGTTCATATGATTAGAGTCCCTATTTGATCTCATCAATTCATTTTTTGTTGAATTTTAAGTGACATCGTTAGGCTGCCGAATTTTTAAGGGATTCTTTCACCTTTCTCCTTTTTAAAGTTCTAATTCCATGTCAAGTCTTGCAAGTTCCTTTTTATTATGGTGGGGTATGATCTCTATATCTATCATACTGATATTTTATGTTCATATTGTTAGATACCCTATTTGACATCATCAATTCATTTTTGGTTGAAGTTTATGTAATGCTGTTAGGCTGCCGAATTTTCATAAGAGAAATCTTATTTTTGTCTTCCTTTCATGTTATTCATTTCATATGGTATATTATCAAATTTCATTACCATGTTCTTAAATTCCTTATATTCTGTCCCTCTACTATTTTATGGGTCATTTATGATTGTTTTACCCATGTCCCCTCTCTTTTCAACGTTTTCTAAAACCCTGTAACGTAGCCGTTGTGCTGCAGAATTTTCGTCTCAAAATGCCTCTCTATTTTTCTCAAAATTACTTCATGTTATTAAGTGAATACTCAAAGCTCTTATTTCTATAGGGTTATTCACATATATACAAAAATGTTCTATTTTAAATTCTGGGATTTACATACATGAAACCCACTCTCCCCTTCTGTGGGTTTAAAGTGACGTAAAGATCATGTCATTAAAGCAGTTTTTAAAATGTTATGATTATGAAATGAAACCTATTTATTTTATGCTATATGGGTTATTTATGAAATTTTTGATGATGATATATGTGGCTCACATGATAATAAAGTCAAATTTAAGGGTGCGCCCTGATAGCGCTCCAATGCATTGGGTAATGATGTAACCACTAGAGATTACAATTTTCACGATATCTTGGTGAATAACCTTGGTAATTTTCAAATGACTCCTTGGGGATGGACCTTGGTGATATGTTCATGATTGTCTATATTAAATGTTGCATCCACATCTTCAAGTTATGAAAAATGTTATTTTTATTATGATATGCCTCATGATTTCTTTCTCATGCCTTAATGTTCTTTTCTTGACCTTATTGAAGTATCTCAAGTTCACATGTAAAATGTTTCTCTTGTTTCCCTTACTAGGCCTTCTGCTCACCCTTTCTTTTGATGTATGTCCCCAGGTTATGAGATGCAGTAATGAATATAGGATGAACATGAGTAGAATCCTTTCAAGTGTTTAATAAGAATCTTTTATGTTTTCATGTTTAAAATTCCTGGTTTCCAAGACACTAAACCTTAAAGATCCTCTGTTTTGTAAAATGTAATGAAAGTTTATGTGATAAAAAGGTGGGATGCTATAATTCAGATCACCTCTGTGTTGGATAGACCCTGGGGAGTCAGCACTTGTGGGACCGGAGATGGTTCCGTCCATGATAGAGAAGGTCGATGTCATCCACGAGCGGATGAGGACAGCTCAGAGCTGGCAGAATTCTTATGCTGACAGGAGGCGGAGGCCACTGGAGTTTGAGGATGGCGACCACGTCTTCTTTCGGGTCTCACCTCGACGTGGATTACAAAGATTTGGCTGAGGCGGCAAGTTATCTCTGTGCTTCATCGGACCATTCTAGGTCCTCAGCAGGGTAGGCGAGTTGTCTTACCGCCTGGCTCTACCACCTCAGTTGCACCAGGTGCACAACTTCTTCCACGTATCTCAGCTGAGGAGATACGTGCACGACCCGACGCATATCATCGACCATGGGGAGGTGGACATTGATGATGGGGCGACTTTTGTGGAGGTCCCAGTGGAGATTGAGGATGGAAAGGAGCGGGTCCTATGTGGACGGTCGATACCTATAGTGTGCATCAAATGGAATAACGGGAACCTCTAGGAGAGTACTTGGGAGCGGGAGGCCCACATGCATGCTCAGTACCCTCATCTGTTCCCATAGTTATGATGTATCTTTACGGGGACGTAAATCCCTGAGGTGGGAGTAATTTAAAGACCCATAAAATTCAAGGGAAATTTTTTTTCTTAATTTTCATTGGGATTTTACAAGAATGCAGTTTCTGACGGCACCTAATTCTGAGGCCTGGTGTGCCCGGAATCAATTTTCGAAGTTTAGCTCGGGTACGTTTAGTAAACGAATGAGCGGGTTTTCCTAACTTTTGAACCGGTGCTCGGAATCTAATTCTGAGGGCACCGATGGAATCGTAGCGCCGGTAATTTCTTAAGAACACCTTTTCCGGAGTTGCGTTTGCTCAGTTGAGGTTATTAATTAATTGGGTTAACTAAAGAATAAAAATAAAATTTTTGCAACCAATTTTATTTTTATTTAAGGTAGCCTAAACCTACACTTGGAGGTTGGGTTGGGACCCACTAGTTCCTAACTACCCTAGGTAGGATATTAGTGAAGTGGGGCCCACATGAGCCCCACCCCTTTAATTCCTTTTTACCTCCCACGTGCATTTAATATGGTAACTCACCCGCACCCCCTCTTAAATGCCAAAGTCAACTCTCGCATTTAATAGAATTATTAAATGCCTCATTAATTGGACGACACTCGATAATTAAATCGTGATCTGTTTTTGAATTTCAAAAAAAGTTGGCATGAGAAATAAAATAAGGCAAAGCGTTATTTTAATATGTTGTTTCATTGTGCGAGAGGGATTTGAAGAGGAAAAGCTCTAAGTATTGAAGAACGTTCTTCCTCCTTGAAGAATGCGAAGAACTCACTGTCGCCGATGAAGAACGTTGGTCTCCGATGAAGGACGACAAAGAACGCCGGCCTCCGATGAAGGATGACAAAGAACGCCGAATCCGTGGAGATCGACGACGCGACGCCGTGTACCGCGACGCTGACGATCCTCTTCTCCGTGACGCCGACGACGCTTACGGAACGTTCTTCCGCGATTTTCTTTTCTGCGATGAACCTTCGTTGGAAGATTCCTTGAGGTAGGGGATTTGGTTTCATTTATTTTATTTGTATTAAATCTTTGACATGTGTTTAAATTATTGAAAGACATTTGAACCACTAACGCGGTGGGTGCGGACCAACGAATAAGTCTG
Organism: Viscum album; assembly: GCA_963277665.1. Classification (NCBI taxonomy): domain Eukaryota; kingdom Viridiplantae; phylum Streptophyta; class Magnoliopsida; order Santalales; family Viscaceae; genus Viscum; species Viscum album. Next base: position 1,990,473,432 of record OY728152.1, read on the forward strand.
AACCCACCGATTCTCTGTTCTTGGTGTGCGAATCAACAGGCGACGACGAAGCAGGCTGCAAAGGCATTTTTAACCCTTCGTAGTAATCTATGGATCCCGGGAGAGCCGCAAACGTTGTCGGAGGGCAAAACGGACCACCGGAGCGCGTCCGGTGGTCCGCGGAAGGCGCTGTCGGTGCGGCGGCAGTGGGATGAACGGATCTTGTGGCCGCGCGGGATCCGTGGGAGACGCGGCAGCCAGCGCCGCATCGCTGGCAAGGTGCGGCCATCACGCGGGGGACGTGGCTTCAATCAAGGGGGCAGCCTCCCCCTTGCGCGTCCGCTCGGCCAGCGCCGAGCCGACCCCGCTCGGCCAGCGCCGAGCCGCCCCGAGCCGGACAGGCCGCATCGGGCCGGGCCGCCCAGGCCAGGTCGGGCCATGCCCACTGGGCTGGGCCATGCCCTAATGGGCCGAGCCCGGACCCGGTTCGGGCCGACCCAGGGGGGTCTTGGGTTGGGTCGGTCCGGGCCCAAAACCCCCTATTTCCGGACAGTTCCATTCAAACGCCCGTATCTTGGGATATGGACCTCCGATTGATGGACCATTAGTTGAGATGTGATCCTTGGATCGAGACGGTCATTTTGGTATTTTACACTCAAGGTTTCAGAGAACTTTGGGTACGACCGGGTTGGTTTGAACACAAAACCAACCAGGCCCTCAGAGCGGAAACGGTTATAACTTGAGCTTCGGACGTCCGATTGACGTGCCGTCGACTTTGTTGGATTCCTCTTAGTGAGACGGACCTTTTGGATTACTCCGCTCGAGGTTTGGATGCAGTTGGAGTGCGGTCGGGTTGGTTTTGACTTAAAAACCAACTGGGCCCCTGGAACGAAAAGGCCAATAACTCCCAGATCGGGCGTCTGATTGACGCGCCGTCTGTCACGTTGAGTTCCTCTTGTCGAGACGGAGTTTTGAGATACATCAAATCCGGACTACGTGTCCGTTGATGTATCGACCCCTTGGCTCGTGGAGCAGACCCTACCGGAACGAGTATGCTGTGTGCGGGAACCCTAGAGCTGGCTGCGACTGCGACTGTGATGACTGCACTGAAATCCTATGTGGGTTCGGCTGCGATGAAGACCGTACTGAAATCCTATGTGGGTTCGACGGCGATGAAGACTGCACTGAAATCCTATGTGGGTTCGGCAGCGATGAAGACCGTACTGAAATCCTATGTGGGTTCGACGATGATGAAGACTGCATTGAAATCCTATGTGGGTTCGGCAGCGATGAAGACCGTACTAAAATCCTATGTGGGTTCGACGGTGATGAAGACTGCACTGAAATCCTATGTGGGTTCAGCAGCAATGAAGACTGTACTGAAGTCCTATGTGGGTTCGACGGCAATGAAGACTGCACTGAAATCCTATGTGGGTACGGTAGCTTGGCTGGTTTAGTATCCTACGTGGGTCCTAGCTTAGATGAATCGGCGGCTATATCTGATCATCTCTATAACTGAAGAAGTATACCTATGTGAGCTGAGTCTTGACTTTCAATCATTACCTTCGATGTGATTGACTTGCTTTCCTATGTGTATTGGTTGTGTTCTCCTGTGTGGACATGATCGAACTTGGGCTCGGATATTGGAGCCAAACTGCAATTGATGACTTAGGTATATGTATGGGCATATACCTAAGTAGTGTTGGATGTTACTTCGTGATTGTATCTTCCCTTCGTGGTTTATCCTTTGTGGATTCTGGGAGACCTTCGGGGGTCTCGAGGTCCCTACTGAGTGGCGTATACTCACCCCTTCATGGGCTATGCCTGCACTACATTGTGTTGGATGCAGACGATGGACAGTGTTGATCATGGTTGAGGCTAGTGGAGAAGTCGGTACCTAGAGGTGGACCACTGGGTGGGACTTACACGGAGCAGACGACTGGACCGAGGAGCTGAGGTGGCTATCTGTACCCACCCTTCAGGTGGGATTTCCAGTGGATGGCTCGACGTTGCTGCTTTACTTCAGTTGTTGTACTTTCTTTCCAGTTGTACTTTACTTTCCATTTGGGTTTGTATTCTGGCCCATTTACTTTCCGCACTTACTTTTATACCCAGTTTTACTTAGTGTTTACTTCTACTAGCTTACTCTATGGTGTTTGTTTACATTCTAAAGGCAATGTCTTCCCCTTTTTGTTGGGATTTATGCCTCGGTGCTAGTCGCCAGCCCCTGACCTATGGAAGGCGGGCTTGGGGTAGTCACGGCACGGTCCCCGAGGACGGGTCGTGACACAACTCTACCTTCTCGTATCTAGACAGGGATTTATTTCTTGGAAAACTCACAAAATCTCTAAAATACCAAAATTCTAGGAAGTTCTTCTATACTAATCCTCAAAGTCTATATTAGGGTAATGTGCTCTAATCAGAGTTTATCTAAATCTAGATTCCAAGGTTTGTACTAAACTTCCTCTGATACCAACTATAATGCCCCGACCCTAGAATCCTAGAGTCAGTGCATTATTATGTATCATTGGCATGATCACAAAAGATCAAGTCTCGAAAGACAGATTAGTTTAGTAGCCTTGTAAGTATTAGATACATTCATAAGGTTTACATTACATCATAAAATGGAAAACTACAACAGCATTGTTTCCATAGAAAACACTGAGATCCCATAGACTATCCCTACAGGTCAGTCATAATATACTTCTTCGCATCTTGGGGAAAATAAAACATATAAAGGGGTGAGATGAGATGCTCGGTAAGGATAACAATATAGCGGAAACTTTCATAAATAAGCATAAACATTTAAGGTAATGTATAAGACTAAAAAAAAGCCTTTTAAACTTGAAATTCGGAATAATGTGGAAAAGATAAAATCAAATAATTCCATATACTTATTCACATGGATATTCTTCTAGTCAAATAATTACATGCAATATCAATATCCACTTTCATAATGATGGAATCCATAATGCCAGACTTTCATAACCACATATCCAAGGCCTTGTGCCGAGACTACAAATAATATTTTTTCAAGGCTTTATTCCAAGACACTAGTTTGTCTCATGAGACCTACCGATGCATTGAGGAGCTATAGAGAGCTCCACCCATCACTTACTAAGTCCAATTCATTCCTCATATGGAAAGGATTAAACATAACATAAAAATTCATATTAAAACTAGCATACGAAATGTCAATACTTTATCCATAACCATGAATAGTGTTAAAATAACACATTCATAGTTAAACATATCAGAAAACCTTCAATACGATATGGAAGTTTGGTATCATAATAAATCAACTTCAAATAAGCTTAAAATCTATCAAAGGATGTTGACATAGATGAAATCAAAACCTTTCTTTAGAGAAAGATCTCTTTCTATTTTGAAATCATTTAAGAGTCACATAATTATAAATAATAAATTTATTTTAAAAATATTATTATAAGATTTTAAGGGAAGCTTTGAAAATGTTATAATGGTTGAAAATAGCCGCACCCGCCGTATAAGTTAAAAAAACATTCTTACCCTAATTTTGTCGAAAATGTCATAAAGTACCTTGTTTGGAAAACGACGGAATGATTCCTTTCAAAACATATAAGTTCAAATAGAGTTATAAATTAATTTACCCCATTGTCTAGTAAATGGTAAAAATTCTTTGAAATACATTTTTAAGAAACATGGATTTGGATGATAAAGAGGTCCTAGTAGATACAAACAACCTCGGATAATAAAAAGATTGTGAATTTAACCATTACCTTGTACTTTTTTGTGGTCAAGGGTAGTTTAACATACTATATAATAGTTAAATAATTGTTATTAAATTATACTAGAATCATATACATTAATATGATATCATATATTATCTTTTAACATTGCTTTGTTAATAATATCTTAGTATTATCGTCGTTTCGGGTGTTAACTGATTCATTTTCCTTTATATGATTTGTTAAGTAAGTAATGTTTGTTATGGATAGGATGTATCTTATTCATATTAAGAATGATATTAATTATTTAAACATTATTTTTAATCATCTAATGAAAATTAGTCTTGAATGGATTACGATGGGGAATGAATCTCATCGCATTAGTGGAGACGGTAATCCGTACGTACGCACGAGTGACAATATCATTCTTTTGATATTAAAATAATATATAATTAGATGGTATATCAAATATAAAGAATCATTATCATGTTATATTTATTATTTACATCAATTACACATCATTATTATACCCATACAAATAATAATGTATTGAATAGAAATTACATCACGACGTGGAGACGGTAAGATGTACATATGCACGTATGGTGACATGTCATTCAAATGATGGATAGAATAATGAATATGGTTGTACCATATTTATAATAACATCACAGTATATATAAGATACTGGATTTATTATTTTATAATGGAAACAACAAAGAAAGAGTAATTGGAAGAAGAAAGGAACTTGAAATAAGCGATGAAATATTAACCTCTTCTTAGGGTTCTTCCTTTTGATTTGATAAAAAGGGATCCTTAGGTTCGATTTTTGACTAAAGGAAGGCCTCTAGGATGAAGGGATGAAATTTTAGAGGGTATTTGGGCAGATTTTGGCCGAGCCAAAAGGCTTTGAATGTGTGAATTTGTGGGAAGGTGGAGTGCCCTTTTAGAAGAGGGGTGAGGGGCACCTTAGGAAAAGCTAGAAATATTATTTTATAATAAAATCATTTTCACTTTCTAATGGATCCAAAATGAATTATTTAAAGTCTATGGTGGGGATGGGTCGAAAAACACTCAACCAATATGTTTTAGATAGGTTTTGGTCACTATATTAACCTTATCTTTTAGATTTAACTCTTAGTTATATAGTTTGACATTTACCATGTCTCTTTGTATTTTTATATTATATGGTTAATAAATTTACTATATACTTCCAAAATAACCCCAAGTGGTTCACTAATGATACACCTACAATTATATAAGTCTTTTGTCCTAACCTTATATTTTTAGGAATAGAATATCAATTAATAATATAATATTTGTTTTTAAAAACTCTTTTATGTCAATTTTGACACTATTTGGTATTTTGTTTTTTCTGAATTTATAACAGCATTATTACTTCGAAAAAAATTTATCTAAACAACCCTAACAAGTCATATTAACCTATAAAATTAGTTTAATTCATAAAAAGTCTCAAATTACATTTATTTGGATATTTATAATATCAAATATTTTAATATTTCATTAATTAGGTAATTACTGCATCATCATTGTGTCATAAATAAATTAAATTATTTAATGTCTAAAAAATATAAATAAAATACCATTATGTAGAAAAAAAATTATATTTATAATGGATATATATATAGTCGAATTTATATTATGTGTAACCCTATATTAAAAATATTTTAGTTATTAAACTTTGAATTTAACACTTTTAACTCTTCTTTGAATTAAATAATAATAAATGTCCTAATCTAATCCAAGTGGACCTAAAGGATCATATTTTATTCCAAAAGTTGTTTTTGGTCGAATTACACTTATCCAATAAAATTAGGACATGTGTTAGGGTAATAATAATATCATTTTTACCTTTAATTACCCTATTTACTTTTAACCGTGGTAAATAAAAGTCAAAAGTTACTATTCACCAAAAATTATTTTCATCTCATTGAACCAAATTTTACTTATTGATATCAACCATGTCTCTCAGATTTTTCAAATTTAACCCACAGAAGTGGTAAAATTAAGTTTTATGTAGTTTTTCAAATGCTCCTAGGAGGTGGGTAAAAGACGGTAAAAAGTTCAATAAAATTTTTATATATCTAAAATTATTACAAACTGACTACAATGAATTACATTGAACTTATATAGGTATTATGTATCTATTTTGACCTAAAATAAATTTAAATAAAATAAATAATTACTTAAATAAAAAGTCAGTTTTAAACAATAACTCAGTGCTTTTCACTATTCATCAAAAATTGAATGTTTTTAGAAAAATACCAAAAATTCACCCTAAGCTAATTTCAATATTCTAAATCCAAAAATTAAGTCCATTTTGAAAGATAAAATTTATAAAATTTCAAAAAGTGGTTATTACTATTGATAACGGCTAGTTTGATTGGCCGCGATGTGTTAGAATCTCGAAGTTGCGTACAATGAAAGCTATTGCATTATTCAAAGGGAAATGTAGTGTGGAAGCTTGGGGTGTTAAAATTAAGAACCTATCAAGATTCTTTTCATTGGAGAGAAAGTTCTGAAGAATCAAAAAACTAAGCAGGTAAATTCTCTTTTGAGAAATCAAAAACGAGGGAAGGGAACATTAGATCCTAGAGATGATATAAAGAGGAAATACCCATAGTTTTTTATTATCCAACATGTATCAAATTTTGAGGATGGAATTATTTAATAAGTTAATTTAATACCTGAGACCCTACTGTAGCAGGAAAACACAATATCTGAAACTATCAAAAAAATTACTCTAAAGAGACTTAATATTAATGAGTATATTATAATTTTAATTAATAAATGATATAATATTATTTTAACTAAATAAAAAAATTATTTGAACTCAACATAAATTTATTATCATAAGATTAAATTTTGAGATTTTCCCAATATATCTTATTTTTAATTGAATTGTGGCAAATATAGTTTTTATCAAAACTAAATCTTTATGACCTTATCATTAGACAAGAATAATATATTTATAAAACCATTGAAATTACCAAGTATTTGTTTAAATAGTAAATAAATAAATTTTTAAAAAATATTCTTAATTTATAATCCCAATGTTTAATATTTAATGAACATAGTTAATATTTTCCAATAAAAGAAAAAAATTGGTATTTTTTAAAAATTAAATATTATTTTGGTAAAATTAATTTTTTTTATTACATTAGAATTCACATAAAATGTATTTTTTATAATAACCCACTTTATTTCATGAAAATAATGAGCATTGAAAGTTTTATTCTAAACAAAAAAATTATGATTAAAGATAAACTTTTTATGAAAAATAGATTTTACACATGATTCAATTAAAATTAATTTTCCTAACACATATTGATTTTATGTGATAAAATGGAATTTATATATAGAATTTATTTTTCCAAATTATTTAGCAAGGATAATATTATTTTTAGGCATTGAAAATAAATTACATATATTAGTGATTAATAACCATGGTAATTGTAAATCTGTTGTTTTTAGAAAGATAATTTTATAATTCTTATATAAATTTCATATAAATAAATTGGCTTAATATATTTTAAACTATTTTCTTAATATGATGTTTAAAAATATAAAAATTATATAAAAATAATCAATCAATTAATAAATAAATAGTAAATAATGTAAAAATGATGTAAAAATACATTTTTCAATTATAATTGTTTTTCATATATATTATGTTTTAATTTTAAAGTTGATTTTATAAAATTTAAAAGTTGAATTAGTTTTAAACAGAATATAAATTTTGATTCAAAATTTCAAAATTTCATTAAGTTGTTATCTTATATTTTTTGTAATAAAATGATTACCATGGTTATTTTTAATCAAGATTAATAAGGGTAAAAATGGATAAATGAAGTATATCAAAATTTAAATAATTTAAATGTCACTTAAAACTACTAGGAATAATTTTTAGGTATCAAATTCATAACCAAATGTCTCAAATACACTTTATAAACCTAACTAACCTGACTCACATAACCCACATATCATCCATGTGAATCTAATATTACCCCTTACATAACTTTAGATTCTGTGAAAGAATGTCATATATTTCAAATATAAAAGGTTCTCACTCCCACCTATTCTATGATCCCAATACACTCTAAAAGAATTGATCATGAATTTACCATCCCCCCTCTATAAATCCCTCCCATAGGGTTCTTAAGTTTCTAAGTATTCCTCCCAATCTTTAAGAAGAAACATTAAAAGGTAAGGGTTTAAAATCATTCTCTTTCCTATTAAATGGAAATTTTTATTTTATAATACCATTTCCACATATTTCAATGATTTTAATTTTATTTTATTATTTCCAATTTGATATTTTGTTAATGAAATACTACATATCCTCTGCCATTATATTCTTTTTTGTATTCCTTTAATATGTATACATAAGGGTTCTCATTAAACCCCTTCCATTTTCAATTACAAACAATTAATGTAATATCATAATGCTTGTAATTATATAACATTATAACCAATTTGATATAAAAATAACAATATATTATCTCATTCATTCTGTTTACTATTCCATCATAATTTATAAAAAACATATATTTTGGGAATGTAAAGAATACATGGATTTCCTAACATTGAAATACATATCAGGATACAAAAAAATGGATGTGGTTGTCAAACAAAATTCACCTAGGGTTAGTCATGAAGAAAATTTTTTGTTGAAGCATTGAATTAACCATCACTCTGATGCATTAAGATTTGGAATATGACTAAACATGTGCCTTGACACTCTTCTGATATATTCTTTCAAATATTTACACACACTTTATAAACAATTTTGATGTATTTTTACAAACATTGCCTTTGTTTCATACAAATAAAATCTATTGAAGCTAATTAATTTCATACATAGATAATCCAACATATTTCATCTACCCTTTCTACTATATTTCATTGAAATTTTGCTTCTAATTACATTTATGATACCCCCACATATTCTAAGTTTATTAAGTAATGTTATCTTTGACATCCAAATTATTTCATTAAATGGGAAAATATTATTTTTCTCTATACTTTTCATCACTCTAATAGACATGTTTTCATTCAGTTGGAGTTTCCTATGTGAAAGGGATGAAGTTTATTTTTAAATATTATTTTGAAATCATTGGACTTAATTAGGTAATAGGTGTATCTTAAAATTATATATCCCCTTCATGGGATAACAAGTATTGTGATATAAAATAAACATTGTTTTAGTGTATACCATCCCCGTATTGGGTAAGAGTCTTAGAATAAGGACTTTATAGTGTTATTTAGTATCCCACACTATTCATTCCATTATTATGAGATCAATGATTATTTTTATCCATGTTTTCATTTATTATCATGGATATATAATGCCCTCATTTTTATTTGATTATTGCTTTATATTGTTTATTTATTCTTGTAATATAAATTGTGTCATGTTTATGATACGATATATTTCTCTATATTCTACTCCTTATTGATCATATAATATAACCCTTGTTATTTTCCTTTCCCAAGTAAACCTAGAGACGAAAAATGTGTAATTTTTAGGGGTTTTATGGAAGGGCTAATAATGTACTCAAAAAAAATTTCATGTTTTATCTTATGTTCTCAAATGTAATGTATGTATATATAAATTCATTCAAGAATACTAAAATTATGGATACTTTGGGAACTCTAATATTTTGTACCATTAATTTAATATGAATACCATCTCTAGGTTTCTAAATTTAAGGCTATTACTCCTTTATTTCTTCCTTAATCACTATGTACTTCACTTCTGTGGTAGACATTGAAAATTCTGGTTGCATTCTAATTTTCCTTCTCATAGTTTCCCCTCCATAGGTAAACAAATAAATAATGTTACTTATAATTTAGTTTACTATTCCTATTGATTCTTTATTATCAAATACCTAATATGGATAGTTTGTTCTATAACACAATGACAAGACAACATTTCCTTTGAGACAATAGAGTATCCACTTCACTACTACTCATTATTCCTTTCTCAAATTCATCAAGAATGTGTTAACAAATCCCACTAAAAAAGGAATTTTGGACCATGTATAATCCATTAAATGCATAAATATTTTATTTGTTGATGAAAATGGAGCCTTTTCCATGTACCCAATCTCACTATCCCTTCATAGTTCCTTCTCTTTAGGTAATGTTAATTTTCCAACAAAAGTATTTTGTCAAAGGAATTGATTTTGACATTCCATAATAATTATTAGGTCTTTTAATTGCTATCTGACTGAGAAAAAAATCATTGTTTACATCTTTAGGTATCTACTGATCATCATATAATAATACTCTTTAATTACTTGAGATCCTACATCATGGATGTTTCATAGAATTTTTCCTTCATCACCTCAATCAGGTCTATATCTAGAAGTTCCATGAGTATATCTTCCCATATCTTTCATACACTTGAATTCATTATCTATTACATACATATACACTTAATTTAACCATATAATAGAATTGTGGATAGTGTAATTTGGTAATTAGGTATATAGCATAATAGCATGACACGAAAATACAAAAACATAATCTAAAACTCCATAACATGACCCTAAATTTCATTGATCTTCTAAAACTTTAAGGGATAACTTTGGGTGGTACATAAGAAAGGGGTGAGATATAAATCCTAGTAAGGGAGTAATTAAAGAATAACATGATGAATATAATACATGTGATTCAATAGGCATATCAAGGTAACATATGATGGGTGATAATCATAAAAATTAACAACAAATAATGATTAAAGATGATAAAATAAAGGTAACATGGGAATGTATAAACAATATAAAACATGACATCAAAAACATAAGTTAGGGATAATTTCTAATACATCATGACATAGTACATTTAGGATAACCTCTTGTGCACCATGTATAGTATTTCATGAGAAAAAAACATTATCCAATGCATTGGGGGATATATAATTCATATCCCACCCTTCACATTTATATCATGTACAAGAATAAGTTTGTCACATATATCATACAACATAATAACATATTTCATAAAATTTAAACACATGATTAAGGAGTGTGGATTAAATATATATAATTCACCAATAAGTAAAGGATAGTTACAACAAGTTGAATACCCTTGAGTATAAATTAGGATGGGTATTCAAAATTAAATTGTTTGGTATGGAAATCATAGGATGATTTCATTAAAAATTTCATGGAAGGGACTAATGAGAGTGAAAGGGGTATCTCATCACTTGTACATAACATGGATAGTAAAATAGATGAGTAAAAATATATCCAAACAAGAACAATTTTAAATAAAAATTTATTATATAAAGAAGGATATTGAGTAATGAGAAGACGAAGCATGTCCCTTACCATGAGAGGGATCTTCTGAATGCTTGGGAGGTGCTTCTTAAGAGCATGGGGGCACCCTAGGAGGGATCTATAGAAGGAAAGGTAGATAAGAATAATTCTGTAAGGGTATGGAGTGATGATGGATGGGAGGTTGGGTGATATTATTATAGAAAAATATATAATAATTATTTATTTATTTTGAAACATATGTTTTGGACTCTATATGAAAAATTAATCCAAACCAAAACCCATCCAATGATTTTCTTCTAATGGTTTCTACCAATGAGGAGGGATTTCATTAAGGGTTTAAAAAATTAATCAAATAACTTCAAGAAATATTTTCTAAATGGAAAACATAATTTTTCGCATGGATAATCATTATAGTATTTATTATATCACTTTTAGGCTTTTATAATGTCATAACAAATACTGTATAATTATACAGTATTTAATTTTAAATTAAAAAATTAATTAGCTCAAAAAATTATGAAAAATTAACCATTGGATAATTTCAAATTTATGATTTCAAAAATAATATTTATTTTATCAAAATAATTCTCTAAATATGATAATATTTAATTTTAACTAAAAAATACACATTTGTTCAAATATACAGGTTTTTATAACAATTATAATTTTCAGACCCTTATAATAATTACATTTAAATTTGTCAAATTATATTATCCTTTAAAAATAATAAATATTATTTAGTATTAATATTTTTTTAAAATATTATTTATTTGAAAAAAATAAAATTTATTTCATTAAAAAGAGTGTATTGATTCATACTATATATAATTTAATTTGTGTTTCATTGTATCAAAATCTAATATATATCAAACATTACTATTTAACCATTATAATGTAATAAAAGATAAATATATTGATTATTAATTAAAAATATATACAAATTCATATTTTTAGGTTCAGGATACATAACCCTTTATTACACCAATGAATTCTCTAAGGGTAGGGTGCGTGTTGGAACCTCCTTATTGTAATGCTCACAAATCATGATTATTATATTTCTAACAAGTTAATTTTTTTTTTGATAGTCAATCATATTATATGTAATTTGGTGATCAAATTTGGTAAAGTAATGATCTACCATTAGTTTAAGAGATCTATCATTGTCCGTGATGATCTATTATTAGTTCAATTAGATCTACTGATGTATAACATCTACCATTAGACTCTACCGCTAATGGATTTATCATAAATATATCTACACTTAAGTAAATTTACCATTAGTTTATAAGATCTACCATTACTTCAAAATAGATCTATCACTAGATATCTACCACTGATTGATCTACTAATGTACCATGCTTCCTCTAATCAAATCTACCACCAAAATAGATCTACCATCAGCACATCTACCATTATAGATGATCAACCATCATACTAGATCTACTGTTAGACTACATATATCGTTGGTCTAATCTACCACAAAAAAATGAACTACTATCAGTATGCTACCATTTCTATTTTGACTCTTATTTGAATTTAATTCACCCAATGGATAGTTTTTGGAATTTAATGCATTCAATATGCACATGTATCTATTGATAATTATTCTTAAACTACTCAACGGATTCATTGAATACTATGTCATGCCTTCATAATTTAGTTCCATGTACGAAGATCCAGGGAATTATTAATTATTATTCTTAAATGGATAATTTGGACCAAGAGAGCTGTATATTCAATTTATCTTCCTCATGCACGAAAAGAGTTAAAAATGTAAAAAAATTATGAAACTAGGTGTGGAAAAACTTATCCAAAATCTGCAATTCAAAAGTGATACATGTATATTGATTTCAGCATTCTCGTGTTGAATAAACTCTAGAAATTGATATAATTAAAAAATGACTCATCAAAAATCTATGATACTCTGTTTTCTTGCACATTCATATAATCTTATTTGAGATCCTCACAAAGACAAATGTAATGTCCTTTGAACATCCGAAGCAATTCTGGCCGAGCGGAACCACTTATTCCAATATCTAATCATTTTATGTTTTTTATATGATTTAAATTTTAGATGTATATCTCATTACTCTATTTATCTATACACACTATGTCCTATACCAAATTGGAGTGTTTTTGACACTCTGTCATATTTTATCTTTTGTATTCCCATGGAAACTATGGAAGATGTCATGTGTGACTCGGTATTGTTTTCTACACATGCATAACTATGGAAGAGGCATCGATCTTGGATATAATTGTGTTCTATTGGTTGTAAATCCTAATCCAAGTTGTGGATCAAGTTTATTGTTTAATAAACTTCTTATCAGTAGGTGATTGGTAGTTGGACAGGATTAGGTCTCATCTTGAGGCTGAACCCCTTGTTTTATTTCATTGTGTGTTTTATTATCTCTTTTTTCAAATTTCATGTTTAAAACTATATCTATTATTTAAATATGAAAAAAATATTTACATTGATAATTATTATTAATTTTTGTTTATATAAAGTTCTTTATTTAAGTAATTTTATTTCAAATGTTTTAGTGATTTCATATATTGTTTTAACTGAGCCTCAATCTCACCATGAGAAATTATTTGAAAGATCAAATTTATATAATTCTACTATTTTGATTAACATGGAATTTTTATTAATTTGTTGTATTTAGTTCTAAATTATTTTAAATATAAATTTCTATTGGGAACTCAATTCACCCCCTCTCAAGATACTCACTATGGCCAGCATTTGGTATCAATGGGTTTTTCAAATATCTTTTCAACTGTGATTTTGTTGTCCTTTAGAGATCATAAATTTCACTTATTTCTAAATTTAGTTCTGAATGAATAATAATAGACCAGAGGGATATGATACAAAAAAGCCTCCTTATTTTAATGGAACAAACTATACTCAACGGAATATTAAAATGAAGATGCATATTGAAAGTACGGGTTTTGAAATTTGGACTGTAACTAAAGACAAATACAAATTACCCAAAACTTCTAGATATGAAGGGATTGATCCTACTAAAAAAGTTATTAATAATAAATCTAATGAAATGATTGATTTATATTTCTCTTTAATGGATGAATAAATTAATATAATTTTTGCTTATACTACTGCATTTGAAATTTGTGATACTTTAGTTGTTTCTCATAAAGAAACTTCTGATGTCAATGAAATGAGTTTAAATAATTATGCTATCAAATATGGTATTTTGAAGATTAATCCTGATGCACCAATTTATAATATGTATCTAATGTTCAATGATACTGTGAACATTATTCATTCACTATTTAAACCAATTTCATACAAATATCAAGTGATGTGCCTATTGAGATGTTTTTTAGAAAGGTGGAGAGGAATATAAGTTTCAATCCAAGAGTCATGTGATATAATTAAGTTTTCTATTAAATAGATGATAGAAAATATAATTATATATGAATAGGAAATCAAATTAAATAGAGAAGAATAGGATGAAACAAAGAGGAAATCTGTAGCTTTCAAAACTACTGCTTTGAAATAAAAAGTGAAGATAAAAGCTCATAGCTCAAGAGATGAATATTCACCTACTGACAGTGATGAATAAATGGATCACTTATATATAAGATTCAAGAAATTATATAAGAGGATTAAGTTATTCATGAAAACAAGTTATAAATGAAAGTATGATAATATAGGTAATTGGAGAAAATACTAGAAGAATGATGATACTCTAAATGAAATAATCTGACATGAATGTAATAGGAAATTTTATATCAAATATGACTTTACTAATTTAAAATTTAATAAAAAAATATGAGGATAGTATATATAAGAATTATATGAAATAAACTTGTAGTGCTTCAAATAATATCTCACATGAATAAGATTCATGTAGAGAAGACAATTGTGACATATCCAATATGTGTTTTATGAAAAACACATATGAGGTATATAATATTTTTCCTATATATCTTGTTTATATTTATAATCAATAAAAGGATGAAAATAGTGAAGAAATCATGTATAGTGAATAAATGGTTGAATATTGTAATTTTTTGGAGGATAATTTTAATGAACTTAAATATAAATAGAAATATTTTAAAAAGTAGCATGCTCTGACTGGTCATTTTAAAAATGATATTACTATATAGAATTATAAAAATGCTAAATTTCTAAAAGAAAATAATGAGTTAAAATTATCCAATGAGAAATGGAAAATTATTTTAGAAAGATTTATCAATGTATTAAATAATCTAACCTAGATTCTTGGAAATAATGTAGCACTAAAATATACTACTAGATAGGTTATTAGCCTAGAAAAAGATAGATTATTAAAAATAATTTATTCATAGCTTAGGTTATACTAAAACTTTAAATAATTCTTATTATTCTATACCAAAAAATGTTTCAATTTTTGAAAGTTTAATATATTCTTATAGTAAATCTGTTAAGAAGTTATAAATTCATAAATGTATTATTACTAATATTTATAGACCCAATAAGATTTGGGTACCAAAGTCATTTTTGGTTTAAAACTATTTTGTAGGAAACCTTACTGCAAGGATCTATAAAGCACTTATGGTATCTAGATTATGGCTAATCTATACCGATAACTAGGGAAAATTCAAGATTCAAGAACATAATCAAGGTTGATGGTGTATATGTAACTTTCGATGATAATTCCAAAGGAAAAACGAATTGGACTTTGTCAAATCGGTAACTCTAACACTATTTTGATTTCTAAAGTTTTATTTATGAATGGATTAAAGTATAATTTTCTTAACATATCATAGTTATGTGATGATGGTTTTTATGATAAATTTTAAAATAATTCAAGTAAAATTTTTTATTCTAAAAATGCTTTATTTTTTTGTAATTTAAAAAATGATAATGTATATGCTGTTAATCTAGATTCCCTTTTTTCTTAAAATATTTCCTATCTAAGTTTCTTTAATAGATAATAATTTATTTTTCAAAGGATACTTGGGCATTACAATATTCATTCACTTAGAAATCCAACTATGAAAGGGTTAGTCAAGGATCTTTCTAAACTAGAATTCCCAAATGATAATGTCTATAAACCATGTCAAAAAGGGAAATATCACCAAATCTATTTCAAATAAAATATATAAGTTTTATCTTAATAACCCCTAGAGTTAGTAAAAATTTATTTGTTTATACCTTCTGTAGGTTCTAAATTAAATGGGAGGAATTGTGTGTATGTTCTAGTAGATGAATTTTATAGATATAATTGGGAATTCTTTCTAACTCAAAAAAGGGAAGCTTGTTTAAATTTTTTCAATTATGTTAAATCTATAGAAAATCATAATGGAATTAGAATTATAACCTTAATAAGTGATCGTGGTTGTTAGTTTTTAAATCAATTCTTTGAATCATTTTTCTCACAAAATTGATATAATCATAACTTTTCTAGTCCTAGGACCCCACAGAAGAATAGTATAGTAGAAATGAGAGATAGAACCCTTCAAGAAATTGCTCAGACCATGCTAAATGAGTATAACTTACCTATTTAATTTTCGAAAGAAGTTTTGAATACATCTTGTTACATAATTAATATAGTTCTTATAATACCTATCTTAAATAAAACACATTCTGAATTATAGAATGGAAGGAAACCAAAAGTTAATTACATTATAGTTTTTTATTTTAATTTTATTATTCTTAATAAAAATGATAGTATTGAAAAACTTTCTTCCTGGTGTGATGAAGTAATTTTCCTTGGATTTCAATATCTAGTAAATCATATAAGGTTTTTAATAAATGGACATAGATTGTGGAGGAATCTATTCATGTAAGATTTTATGAATAGGTCCACGTTAGCCTAAGAATCTTTTAAAAAATGATGAATATGATATATCAAATTTGAATATAAATTCCAAACCTTGTGACAGTTCTGTGAAACATTAAAAACATTCTTTTAATTCTATGGAATAACCTGAACCTAGACCCATAGAGGGTGATTAGATACCAGCCCTTATTTTCATAGAGCTATTTGGACTCATAAATACCATACCCTAGATGTTGTAGTTTTATACCTAGATAGAGGAACACAAGCTAGATCTTCTTTTATAAATCAGGTTGAACATAAATCTTTCCTGTCATAGCATAAACCAAATAACATCAATGATGCAATTAATGATGAATTATAGGTGATATAAATACAAAAATAACTTAATCCATTTTAAATAAATAATGTTTGGAAACTAGTATATACACCTAAAGACACTCTAACCATTGGAACTAAATGGGTGTTTATAAACAAAATTTATGATTTGGGCACTATATTTAGAAATTAGGCTAGATTGATTACATAAGGATATATTCAAGAAGAAGGTATTTACTATGCGTAAACCATTTCACCAGTGGATATACTTGAATCCATTAGAATATTTCTTTCCTATAAAGTAAATTTTAATTTCATTATATTTCAAATGGATGTTAATAGTTGATTCTTAAAAGGTTATATTGTAGAGGATGTTTTTTTATCAACCCCCTAGTTTTAAAAATACTCATTTATAAAATCATATTTTCAAATTAAATAAATATTTATATGGTTTAAAATAAGGTACTAGAGCTTTTTATGATTGGCTTAGTTCTAATTTCTAATGTTTTCACTAAAGTCATAGATGAACATACTATATTTATAAAAAGAATTTAAAAATATGTTTTAGTTGTACAAATTTATTTTTAAGATATTTTTTTTGGATCTTCTAAAAATTCTTTGTTTACTTTTTTTTCAAAAATGATTCAAAGTGAATTTGAAAAGATTTTAATGAGAGAAATTAAATTATTTCTTAGTTTTAAAATTTTTCAATATAAAGATGGAATTATTTTATATATAAATATGTATACCAAATAACTTCTAAAACATTTTGGTTTGGGTAGCAAAAAAAAGTAGTGATACTCTTATGAGTGCAACCTGTAATATGGAACTTAATGAAAATGGAATATCTGTTGATCAAACCAATTAGAGAGGTATTCTTTGAAGATTTCTATACACAACTACTAGCTGACAAGATATTATGTTTGGTGTGTGCATGTGTATCCATTTTAAAGAAAACCCTAAATAATATCATTTAATTACAGTCAAAAGAATTTTCAAATACCAAAAGTATACAAAAAAAATTGTACCATTCTATCTTAGAGGGAAATCATTTGATTTAAAGAGTTATTTTGATGTAGATTTTGGTGGTTGTATGTTAGATAGAAAAACCACCTCTAGAACATGTCACCTTTTGGGAAAGTCACTAATATCAGGGTGCAGTAAAAAGAAAAATTTTGTTGCACTGTCTACTGCTGAAGCTGAATATATAGTATTAGGAATTTTTTGTGCTTAGATTTTGTGGATGAAACACACTTTAGTAGATTATGGAAATCAATTTTCATGTATCCATATAAATTTTGATGATAAAAGTGCAATAAAAATATATAATAATCTTGTATCTCATTTTAGAACAAAAAATATTGATATAAGGAACCACTTTTTGGGAGACCATTTCCAAAAAAAATATAACTCTATAACTCATAGAAACTAAACATCGTCTTTCTAAATTTTTTACAAATCCTTTGAATTCAGATAGATTAAGCTATATTAATCATGAACTAGAAATGATAAAAAATCAGTCATTTATCATCAAATTTTCACATTTGGAAGATCCACCGTTAGGTGATATAACATTGTGCAATCCACCATAGGTAAAGCCACCATTGGAAATATACCATTGTAAATCCACCATTGAAAATATACCATTAGAAATACACTAATATGAATCCACCATTGGAAATCCACCGTTGGAAATCCAAGGTTGGAAATCCACTATTGGAAATCAACCATTGTCAATCCACTATTGGAAATCCACCATTTGAAATCCAAGGTTGGAAATCCACCATTGGAAATCCACTGCTAGGTAATCCATCATTGGGAGATCCGCCGTAAGAAAGATACACTAGTCGAGTCTCTTTTTTATTTTTTTACCAGTCCTATTTTTTATGTTTACATTTTTTTTATTATATTTTTATGTATATTTTGTTTTATTTTATTAATCTAAATTCATAAATGATAAAATATAACCATAAATCCTATTTTGGGAACACTCTCTCTCGTGGTTCAATTCAAACCTTTCATATTCCTTTCTCTCCTAACCTTCTACTATCCTTGTGCTCATCCTTCTCCCTTTTATTCAGTTAAAATGGTGAGATTGAATCATGATTCTGGGTTGTCCCCTGATGTATTTCATCCCATAAATAAGTCACAAGGTAAACTGACCCATGTTGTAGTTTTCAAACCAAATAAAATGAAACTCGTGACTCGAGTAGTTATTAATGAGAAAGAGACTAATGCTGAATTTATTATTTCAAAAAAAGAATTTAGTTATGAAGGTGATTCAGGACCAAGGATGGATTAATTGGTTTTCAAGGAATAGTAGACCATTCATTCCAAGGTTGGTTTACTAATTCTACAATAATTCTGCATATAGTATCAAGGATAATAAATATGTGATTTAAATTATGATCGATAGAAAATAAGTCAAACTTTATTCAATGAAATGGGTTAGATCAATCAATGTACCTCATTGAGGTATATTAGATAACTTTCAATGTTCCATTCCTAGTGGTATTGATTTCTTTTTATATGATAATTCTCTTCTTGAGTCAACTAGAAACGATATTGTATGAATACCTACAACTACAGTGCTTGATGGTGAGTGTAGAATGTTGTTTAAATTCATCCATAACATGATTTATCCAAAGAAATGGTATTTTAGAATGATAAGGTATGATTATTATTTTTCATTTATACCTTATGAAAAGAGGGGATAAATTAAACATGTGAATATATTCAATGGAACATATGATAGAGATGAGAAAGACCTCATATAGATTAAACTACATAATCTATACTAAGTTAATCTCAATAATGCTGGAAGCCAAGGTATTGGTATATGGGTATGAAGAAGTAGTTTTATTGTGTGGTAGTTTTTTTATACAGTTTACCTATAAGAGGATGAAGGTAAATTGGAATCCACGATTAAAGAAATAGCTGGGAACAATGAGAGGATATATTAGGATTTCAATCATGTGCAGCACCCTACAAGACCTAACAATATAGTTGATCTTTGATTATAGACAGATGAAGTTGTGATTTAATCTAATGAGGAAGTGGAAGAAGAATAATTAGAAACAATTAAATGGGTATTAGTTGTTTTAGTTGAGTAAGGGAGTGACCTAGATGTGGTCAAGAGCCCCTATATTTCCTATAGAACTTTTACCCCCTCAATTTCTATTCCTTCTAGAGATATTGTGTTAAGTGAAGGTGACGAATATGTGAATGAATTATTAAGAAAATAATTGGTTGAGAGTTCTTATGATAGATCAAGGGAATTAGTTGAAGTTCAAATGGTTATGATGGATCTATAAATGGAAATGGTGATGGAACTCAGGAATCTAAATGAAATGGTTATGATGATGATGTCGTTGTAAGAGAATAGTAACATTCATATCTATTTGTTTTTAGTTTAGGTAGAAATGTAAATGAGGATAGCCATGGTTCTATTCAGTATACTATCCATGAATTTTCTCTTATAAATGAGTCTAGAGAACATGTTGAAGGGGAGTAATCTCCATATTATGACAGTCAGAGATAAATTAATAGAGATGGTCATGTTGTTTCATCCATAACTAAGGATTAAGAGCTATCCAAGGGTGGGAGCCATCTCCTATATCCAAGCTACTAGGCATCTCCTACCCTAATTCAGATGGTGAGGGTGATGACTATTGTGATAATTATGACCATGGTAGTGTACCTGAGAATAGTGGAATTTCCATCCATGTTGTGGAGAAATTTACTAAGGGATCTCTATTGGAAAAAATTAATGAGGCTAGCTAGTTGGAATATTTTATTTCAAATGTTCATGCTCTTGGATCTAAGGATGTATAGGTTTTTTTACCTAAGAGGATTCTCTATCCTCTACCTTATGATCCTCTACCCTCAAACTAAATTTCTAAGGATGATATGGAGTATTTTAGTGTGAGAATGATTTCAGATATTAGTGGAATTCCAATATCCACATCTCTTAAGGAGACTGGATTTAGTGAAGATGAAACTAGATGGATTTTTGAGTTGGTTATTTCACACATTAATCCTAACATGATTATGAAAAATAAAAAAGTGGATATTGAGAATAGAATATTTGATAATGATTTGGAAGTAGTGAATTCCATCATGGGAGATATGAGATAAATCTTTACTATAGGTTAGACGTCCCTTATGGATAGGTTGGACACCTTACCTATAGATGGTGATTCTACTTCCACTACTCCACCTCCTACATCATCAATTGATGTATAGATGATTATAGCTAATAATGAGGGAGTAATTTTATGCTATCCTAGGTAATCTCACTACATCTCATTGTGAGGAGATTCAAAATATAAAGGCCCATGATGAGAACATATATAAATTTGTTTGGAAGTGTTTTAATGAAGCTCTAATTGATAGAGAGACTATCACTAAATCAATTAAATAATACCTTTCTAGAATTTATAACAAGCATGATCTCAACTCTCATTTTAAGTTTCTTGTTGAAAATTTAAGGATATCTCATGTAACTCGATCCTTCAAAGAGAAATTGAACCAAAAAAAATTATCCCATCTCTTTAAGCAATTTATATAAGAGAAGAAGGACTTCTTTACTATAATGGAGTGTAGTAGAAACATAATTATTGATTTTGTGAACTTGATAAAAACAAATTTGTATGTCACTGGGACTGCATTGGTGGGACCTAAAGTTATAATTTTGACTTCTTTAACTTCTTCACCTTATATAGAACCACTACCTCCTATATTTCAGCCTTTTGGAATATATATGGTTAAATTTTTTCATCATCTCAAACTAGTAGTGATTAGGGTTCTTCTTACTTCTACCATTAGACCCTCTACCTCTACATTTATTTATACTATCTCAAACAAAGGAAAAACCCTTTTATCCTTTATTTGATCAAACTGAGAGTGATCTTGATTAGTATTATACTTTGATAGGTGTTTTAAATTTCCTTGTTATTTCTTTTTAAGATGTACCCCAATGAATTTTGTCTCTAATGAACCTTATATGTTATTTCTCTTAATCTCTTTACATGTCTATTATTCTTTATTATTTATTTTATTATATTTTGTCTTATAGTATTATCTTTTTGATAATCCTAAAAGGGGTAGTATTATTAGAATGAAATTTAAGATTTAAATTATTTTCTAAATTATGATTAACTCACTGTGTCACATTGCTAATTTAAGATGTTAAGTAGAACATTATTTATCTTTATCTATACTTATCTCTGTATTTTTTTCATTTACATGTTTATAAATGTCATTGTTTTTTATCATAAAAATGGGAAATATTTTTAAACCTCCTTATTTTAATGATCACAAATCATGATTATTATAATTCTAACAAGTTAAATGTTTTATGATATTCAATCATATTCTAAGTAATTCTATGATCAAATTTGGTAAAGTACTTATCTACTATTAGTTCAAGAGATCTTTTATTGGTTATGATGATCTACCATTAGTACAATCAGATATACTGGTGTACTACATCTACCATCGTACTCTACCGATGATGGATATATCATTGATGGATATTCTATTGAGTTAATATACCATTAGAATATAAAATATACCATCATGTCAGAATTGATCTACCACTGTAGATTTACCACAAATAGATCTAATACTAGACTATGTTGCCGCCAGTCAGATCTACCTCCAAACTAGATCTACCATTAGCACATTTACCATTAGATGTGATATATTGTTAGAATATATCTATCATCATACTACATTTACTATTATTCTAATATACCTCTAGATATGATCTACTGATATTATACTTCCATTTCTATTCTGAATCTCATTTTAATTTAGTTCCTCTAAGAGATAGTTTATGTAATTTAATGCATTCAAGATGAATATGGATTTATTAATCATTATTCTTAAACCATTACAATAATTCATTGAATACTAAGTTAGAAATTACAAATTTAGTACCCAGTATGAGGATCCAAGACTTTATTAATTATTATTATTCAATGGATAATTTAGACCTAGAGAGTTATATATTTAGAGGATTATCCTCATTCACGAAAAGGGTTGAATTGGTGAAAAAATGTGTGGCATAAAATTTGAGACAATATCAACAATAAAAAAGTTATACATTTATAGAGATTATAGATTTCTCATATAGAATCAAATCTAGAAATTTATATATGGAAAATAGAAGGAATCATCAGACATCTATGATACTTTGTTTTCCTACACATTCATAGAAACCTGTTCTAACTCCTCATAAAAGAAAATTCATGGACATTTGAAAATTAGTAGCTTTTTAGAATGAGTACCACCACTTCTTCCAATTTATAATAATTTTATTTTTCCTTTTATGCTCTACATTTGAGCTATATGTTTCATTACTATGTTTATCTATACACACTGTCTCATATACCAAAATAGAGTGTGCGTGATACACTTTCTCAATTTTAATCTTTTTTGAACCCATGACAATTGTTGAATAGGTATTTCATGACCTAGTATTTTTTTTCTTCCCATATAAAAAATTAGAATAGGTGTTGAGCTTGGACAGACTTGTGTGTTATTGATTTTAAAACTCAATCCAGATAGTGGATTAAGATTATTGTTTAATAAACTACTTTTTATTAGGTGATTTCCAAGTACAGGGGATTATGTATCAACTTAATACTGGACCCCTTGGTTTATTCCACTATTTGTTTTGTTAGTTTTGTTTTTCAACATTTCAATTTTAAAATCATATCTATTATTTAAATATGAAAAAATATATTTTGATAGTTGGTCTTGATTTTTGTTTATATAAAGTGTTTGATGAAGTAATTTGATTTAAAAAATTAAATTGATTTCAAAGATTATTTTAATTAAGACTTTATTCAACTTTGAGAAATTATTTAAAAGATAAAACCTATATAATTCTACTATTTTGATTAAATGGAAATTTTTATTAATTTAGGGGAATTAGTTTTAAAAAAATTGAACATAAATTTTTATTTGGAACTAAATTCACCCCCCCTGCTTTAGTTACTCACTTTGACCAACAGTGTGGGATGGTGATATTTTCCTTGGATTGTTCAATGAACATTGTTTGGGTCATGATCTTGATGATATTTAACTTTTACCATAAATTATTTTTCCCATGATTTAGTTTTTGAATATCAATTTTGGATTAGTCAGGTTTAATGCTGAATCATGTTATCTCCATTGGAATAACTGATAAATGGGATTCATGGGGTAAAATCCTACCAGTATAGGCCATCGCTTCCTTTGTTTGTGTCAATTAGATTTATCATATCCCTATATATGTATATATATATATATTAATCATATGATCATTTTATAATGGATATACTATCAATGATTGTGGTGTTTAACTATCTTTTAAATATGATAGGGTATAACTTATAATAATCCAAAAATCAATATATTGCATGAATTTTCTATAATTTCATTTATTAATAAGTAATATACTCATTCAAAAAGGGAATTTCATTTATAAATTTTTGGTTTGTTACATTATTAACCTTGTTATAAATTTTACCCTCAAAATTTCATCTGTATAGTAAAACTGATGATGGTACTTATATTTCATCACCTATTATGGTTCCCATGTTAGTTTCTCAAACATGTTATTTCGCCTCAGCAATTTTTCCAGGTTAGTTGTCTTCTTTCATATAGAATTATCTCCATGATCTAAGATCTTCACCAACTACTCCACATATGAATGATAATTCTCCAATGGTGCCACCTATAGATACAATACATGTCAGGGGTATAGTATATTATTCCTCAAAAAAGATACATGAATCAAATCATGTACATAAGATAGGTTAAGTTGGAGTTATAGTCAATAGGCCACCTCTCTAATGAAATCAGGGATCTTGAAGTGGCTGATGTATCTTGAACTAAGATTTACATTCTTCACAGAACTCATGAAATTCATCCACTATCATATATGAAGGAATAGTTCATATCTGACCTCAAACTCTAGGTCTCATCGATTATTTTTGGTATTTTATTTTTTTAGATTTTTTGAGAATTTCATATGATGGTTGAATAGCATGAACCATATATTTCATCTCTTGAGTAAGATTAGGTCCCATCAAATTCTACTCTCCGACATTATCTTTGTATAATAGATTCCAACAACTCTTACCATATAGATCTTCATAAGGTTTCATTTTGAATCCAATAATAGAAACTATTTCTAAATGATAACTTCATTAGGGTATTTTTTTGACCCCAACATCCTTTTAAATCTATTAAACATGATCTAAAAATATTCACTATTGTTGGAATAGTCCTTTCAAAATGACTATATGTTTGAGGGTGATAAGAAATGTTGAAGCTTATAATTATATCTTGATAAATGATTCTCTATAACCTTGAGGTAAACCTTTGATATTGATCAAATCCAATGGATAATATAAATCAATACAATCATACAACAACCCTTACATATATCTTTTCATATTGGTAAAGAGATAAATATTTCAAGATAACAATGAAATTTGATGAATTGGTAATGTGATAAACTACCATCTAGATGGCATTATTACCTTTAGGGGTCCTATGGATTACTTTGAAATAATCCTTGGTTATATTCTCCAATTTATATACTGGTATGGTAAATGATTTCCTTCTACCCTTAATCCAATGGCTTGGAGGCCTTCATTTTTTATTTATTTTAGATAATCCACCTTTCAAGGGGTGAGGTGGAACCCTTACAAGGCCCGTAGGCATAAGTATTACATGGCCTATAGGCCTTAGAGGAATTAATTTCCCATAGGCTTCAAACATTACATAAATACCAGACTAAATACTTGGAACTGCTCCTCCCTAGCATCTTCATCATGAAATCAGCTCTCCATCTTTGCATGGTTGTTCGGAAAGGTTATCCCATGCATGCACAGGCTTGTCCCAATGGAAGGTTCCATACCCTCTCATTATTGAAATCTGTTTAGCTTCTGCTATGGTGTAAGCTCCTTGCTCATCATCTTTCTGAAGCTTGTTCCTTGTAGGTTTTCTGGTTTGCATCTGCACTTAAGGTGGCCCGAAGGCCTTGAGGTAGATCGAAGGCCTTACTGACCTGAAGGCATGGGTGTCCCGAAGGCCTTAAAGGACTCGGGGAACAAATCGGTGGCCCTAAAGACCAAACGGGAGAATATTCTCGGCTGCTACAGTGCCAAACAGTGCCTGCTACAGTCCCGCCACAGTACCTGCTATAGTACTGCATAGTTCATGCTATAGTTCCTACTATAGTGTCTGCTACAGTCCTGCTACAGTAACCTCATAAATCAGCCTCTTTCTAGATTTGATCTCGGGTCACCTAGATGCACTTAAGGAGTCCTCACCAACTGGGCTGAGGCTCATGTGCAGTTTCCTTATACCCTTAGGTTTTTATTATTCAACCGTGACTTTTCATCATACCAATCATTGATATACAAATTATGTAATCACCCTCTTCATGTTATCCCATTAGATTTTTTTTCTTCAAATATATATACATCTTGGTGCTTCATGGATGAATATAGAAATTTGAGCTATGAACCTCATCAAGAAGTACCCTATTCAATTTTAGTATTTATGGGAGACAATCTAGGTTCCAATCCTTATAACTCCATCTTTATAGAAGTTAATCTCTGAAATACTTTCTACCTTTTTATGTGCCACAACATCATCCTTTTGGGCCTCCTTTATCCTCTCAAGAATGTATGGTTGATAAATTGTTTGAGAAAGGTAGGATAAATATCCTTTTATTATTTCCATGAGAATCCTATAAATTTCCATGAATATTATATCCCTTTCAATCTTCATAATGGAAAGGGTTTTGAGATCCATTCTACTCAGTGCATCAACCACTTTTTTTGCCTTCCAAAGATGGTAATGGATTGAATAATCATAATCCTTGATTATCTCTAGCCACCTTCATTGGTGCATATTTATCTCCTTTTGTGTGAATATATACTTGATATTGTTATAATTTGTATATATGTCACACTTCTCCCTAAAAGGATAATGTCTCCAAATATTCATCATAAATATCGCTATAACCATTTCTAGATCATTTTTTGGGTAGTTCTACTCATGGATCACTAATTAGTGAGAGATATAGGCTACTAATTTTTCATCTTATATGAGTAAAAAACCCAATACTTTTTTGGATGATTCATTATAGATCAAAAATACCTCCTCTCTACTAGGTAATGTGAGTACAATTGTAATAGTTTTCATCTTCTTATTCTCTTTAAATATTTCTTCTTATTCATCATTCTAGAAAATTTTCACCCCCTTTCAAGTTATCATTGTTAATGGTATTGAAAATCATGATAATGTTTTCAAAAATCGATGACAGTTCGCATAAATTCCATGGAAACTATAGATTTCTATCATATAGGATGGTTTAGGCCATCCTTCAATTGCCTCTATTTTTTAATGATCCATATATATAACTTTTTTGGAGATACTATTCCTTAAGAATGTTACTGAATCTATCTATAACACACATTTACTATAATTTAAAAAAATAATTTCATTCTACATGGTATTCAATAAAACATCCAAATGATTCTCATGTCTCTCCTCACTTTTTATATTTATAAGAATATCGTATATAAAAACTACCAAAAAATTTATGAGGTAACCCCTAAAAACTCTATTCATTAAGTCCATGAATATCGTTGGAGAATTAGTGAGTCTTAATGGAATCACCATGGACTCTTAGTGATATTACCATGTATAAAAAGTAGTCTTGGGGATATTATCCTTATTCAAGATTACTTGATAATATCCCAACCAAAAATCATCCTTATAGAAGTACTAGAATCCATGTAACTGATCAAATAAGAAATCAATTTTTTTTTAGGATACTTTTTATTTATTAATAATTTTTGGATTTCATGATTATCAATGCATAGGATAATTGTCATATCCTTCTTCATCATGAAGAGGACCTATACACCCCATGGTGAACCACATGGTTATATGACCCCTTTTTCTATATTCTCCTTTATTTTCTTATTCAGCTCCTCAAGTTCAATAAAATACATTCTATATATAGTATTAGATACTATCAAAGCTCATGAAATAAGTTTGATCAAGAACTCAACCACTCAGGAAAGGGGAATACTAGGAAATTCTTTAGGAAACACATTGGAAATTTCCCTTAAAATGTACATGTGATCAGTTATGATCTTTTCATTATACTCAATAATTTGAGATAGATATGATTTCTCATAAAGAAATAATATTCATTCTTGAGATAATGATACCAAATAATATTAATCCTTCTCCTTACACATGTATACATTCAAAGGTCAATTTTTGATATGGAGAGTGATTTCCCTATCTTGATAGTTTATAATGTATCTATACAAGGAAATCCAATCCATGCCTAAAATATAATTGAAATCAACTAAAGAAAGTATTACAAGGTTTTATGGGAAATTTAGCACATAAATTATGAAAGGGGAGAAGATATATACTTGGGATAAAATAATTTCCCCATTTTTTTCTTTAAAGATAAAAATACGTCCATGATTTTCCATTTTGTATGAATAGTTATACTAAACATACATGATATGAAGGAATTTTTAGATAAAGAATCAAATAGTATATTAAATATCCTTGAATAAATAACTAATTTACATGTCATCACTTTTTCATCAGGATCTTCCTTAGTAGTTGTGATGGTATAAGCTCACCCATTCTCTTTAGGACTTGGAGGTTATTGTCATCAG
Source organism: Viscum album (assembly GCA_963277665.1). Lineage (NCBI taxonomy): Eukaryota > Viridiplantae > Streptophyta > Magnoliopsida > Santalales > Viscaceae > Viscum > Viscum album. The sequence goes on from OY728152.1 coordinate 1,990,502,246, forward strand.
TTTTCATTGAAAGTACTTTGAATAGTGAATTGATTAAAATATTATCATTATTCCTTACAATTGAAACATTGGAAAATAGGATGAGGTTTGACTGATCATTAAATTTTTCCATCAAATTGGTGGGTTTCTCCCATTATTAATCGCTAGCAAGGATCCATTCCTTCCACCGCCTAAATCATTTCTTTTCCCCTTCTGGTTATTTTAGGGATTATTCTTTCCACGTGTTTGAAAAGTGGGATGTTGGACTTTTGTGTCCTCATGAGACTTTTCCATCATAATTATTGAATTAAAATATATTATCCACTTCTTATCTCATTACATGTGAAACCCTTGAGATTCAATGATCTATGTTTCAACATTGAGGGAATATCAGACAATTTCCTCATTTATATCAAAGTTTCAAATCACTAATTCTTTTTATAGACTCATATTTATCCCACCAATGAATCATTAAAATTTACTATTATGTGAAATGAAAAGTAATAGATGTATCATGCAAGTCCTATAAAGTTTTTCATGTATGCCTGGGTGGACTCATCATCCTTTTTCATGAGATGAAAATATCCCTCTCCATTTTATGTCAGATATCTTAAGGAAAATAATTATTGAAAAATATTTTCTTAAATTCTTTCCACTCCATCACTTAAATATATTCCTCATGCTTTTTATTATTATTAATGTACCCCATTGATTATCTACTCCCTTCATATGATAAGTATCCATTACAACCTTACCTTTCTTAAATAATTAAAGGATATAGAAGATGTTTTCAATGGAGTTAATCCATTATTCCATGATTAAAGGATCAAAATAAAAACTTCAAGTTGGAGGACTTTATCACATAAAGATCTCAATTGAAAAATTTACCTTCTTAAAGGAATGTAGTGTTGCCTTTGACTTTAGATTCAAAAAATATTTTTATTGAGAAATTATTTCCATGAAGTTCCTGACTCTATCACCCATCTATTTGGGCATCTCATTTTGGTAGTCAACGCATTGGTCATCACACTATTTGTTGAATTGGTTCCTATATTTTCAAACAATTGAATAAAATAAAACAAAATTATGGATGAAATGTTTTAAAATATTAAAAACATAAATGGGACACTATTAACATTAAATAGATATCTCATAAATGACATATATTCTTTAACCTATGAATTTCTTGGTTTCAATCTAAGTTATCCATGATCTGTTTCCTAGCATAAATCTTTTTGGGAAGTTTTTTCCCGCTAATAATGGTTCATAATGATCAAGTAAATTTACCAATGTATATTCCCTAGTATTATAAAAACATATGTTTATTAAGGTATGTTTTTCATTAATTAAGTGATTATTGAGTCCAACACAATGCACCCTTTTTGGGGATATTACCCCTAGGTACAACTATACCAGAGCCACATCTTCTTGTAGTATACAAACAGAGATGTGTTTTCATTAAAACCACATACTCTATATTTTACCGAAATTAAGGGATGCTTTCCTAGGTGTAGTCTTATCAAAAATACATTCACTGGAGTTTTATAATCTAAATACCTAAAATAACTATACTTTTCTCCAGTACAACTATGACAACCCTTATCATTTATAAACTTTACTTCATGATTTATTGTACAAAAATACACTTAATACAAAGATATAAGATCATGACTCCAAGTGTCATTGGGTAATTAGTTACATTGGATAACAACATGACACAAAAATATAAATACATAAACTAAAACTCCATAGCATGGAATTAAATTTTCTGGATCTTCTAAAACTGCACAAAATATCCTGGGGACATACATAAGAATGGGTTGGGATATAAATAGTTGTAATGGAATAGTCAAATAAAAACATTATGAAAGTAATACATGGGATTCAATATGAATATAAAGGTAACATAAGAGTGGTTAGAATCAAAAACATAAACATTGAATCATGATAAAAGATTATAACATAAAGACAATATGGGGATATGGAAACAACACATAAAATGACACGATTAGCATGAGTCAAGGATGAATACCAAAAAATAATAACATAGTTCCGATAATATAACCATCCATTCACAATAAGTATTATATCATGAGATAAAAACATTACCCAATTCATTGGAGGGACATATAATTCCAAGTTCGCCTGTCACATTCACATCATGTACATGAATCAGTGTGCCACATAGACCAAACAACATAAGAAAATATTTAATCATGTTTAACCCCATAAAAATGGTGTGTGGATTAAATAAATTCTTTTTCGGAATAAATTAATGATAGTTAGAATTACGTGAATACCCATGAGTGGAAATGGGGATGGGTATTCACAACAAAAATGTTTAGCATGGAAAATAAAAGGATACTTTCATGATCATAATAGGGGTACATAAAGACTCATGGAAGGGTTTAATAAGAGAGAAAGGGGTTTATCATCACTTGGAATCATAGGTAAAGTAATAAGGATGTTTAAAATAATATCCCTACATGAAAAATAGGGAATTAAAAGGCATAATATAAAGAAATTACTTGAATAAAGAAAAGAAGGAGATGATCCCTTACCATGGGAGGGTGCTTCCAAAAGCTTGGGAGGATATTATTAAGAGCATGGGGAAGCATGGTGGGAATATATAGAGGAAAAGATAGAGTAAAATCATTATCTAAGGGTTTTGAGTGAAGACGAATTGATGGATGTTGGTATTATATAGAAAAAGATAGGATAATTATATATTAATTTCTAAACATAGGTTTTGGTCTCTCTATGATAAATTAATCCAATACAAAAACCATACCATGATTTTTGTAAATTTTTCAACTAAATAAGATTGAATTTTAATATTTTATAATTTTATGAACCAAAATACTTAAAATAATACCCTTGGTGATCAAGAAGTGAGTCATGTTCATAAAGAATTTATTTTAAAACCTTAAAATATAATTTAAGTTTTGGTGGATTCATTATGGTTTATAAAATTAATCAAATAACATTAGAAACACGTTATTTTAAAGTGGAAATATAATTTTTGTGTCGAATAATATTTATTTTATTTATTACATCAATTTTTTATTTTGTGATATCATAACACATAACATATAATTATACCATATTTATTTTTTACCCAAAAAAAATTGAATATATCAAAAAATTATAAAAAAATCATAGTTGTATAATTTTTATATGATGATTTCGAAAATAATATTTAAATTTTCAAAATAATTCTAAAAATATGATAATTTATACTTTTAAAACTAAAATACCCATTTATTAAAAAATACTAGTTTTTTTAAAATAACATTTTTCAAACCCTTATAAAAATTACATTTGACATATTAATATTACATAATCATTTATAATTAAAAAATATTATTTAAAAAATATCAAATTAAACTATAATTTATTTAAAAATTATATAATTTATTAAAAAGAGTGTCATTATTGATACTAAATATTTCCCAAAAATACATTTTGTGTTTCATAATATAAAAATCTAATTTTTATCAAAAAAAATTATTTAACCATTATAATATAATAAAAGATAAATATAATAATTATTTTATTAGAAATAAAAATTTGACAATTCATACTATTAGGTTTGGGAGACATATCCCTTTATTACACAAGAAGATTCCCTATTGGTATGGGGTGTGATTAAGATATATTCTTATGGTGGTTCAGTGAAAATGGTTTAGGCCATGATCTTGATGATATTTAAATTATCCTGTAAATGGTTCCTATTGAGCTTCAGTTATTGAATATTGTATTAGGATTTCTCAAGGGTAAATTCAATTTATTCTATCTCCCTTTTGTTATATGGTAAATGGGCTTCATAGGGTACAATCCTACTCATTGAGTTCATAGCTAACTTTGTCAGTGTCAATTGGATTTATCATAACCCAATAAATACACAAATAATATGATCTTTGTATAATTTATATACTATCAATGACAATGTTGTTTAACGGTCCTTTAAATTTGATAGGATATAACTTATAATGGTCTAAAAACCCAAGTATTTCATGTATTTTATATAATTTCATATCTTAATAAGGCATTTACTAATTTAAAAATGTAATTTAATTCATAAATGTTTGGGTTGTTACAATATCATCCATGTATAAGAGAATTATAATGATAATACCATCATCAAACACCTTTTTTAGAATTAATGATCCAAATTACATCAGATGAACTCATTCTTTGACATAATTTCATCAAACATCTAGTTACACTATCTTAGTGCTTGATTCTACCCATAAAAATCCTCCTTATCTTATACACTAAATCAGTAATTCTCATTTACATGAATCTTATTGGTTTATCCATTAAAAATGCATCTTATAAATTAGTAAGGAGTGATGTATTCAAATATACGTGTTCAAAATGTATAAATTCATTCACAACCATTTTGATCACTATTCATATTATTGTATTCTTAATAACTAGAGATAATATTTCCCTAAAATAAAAAAACTTACATTTTTTAAAATAATTCAATAAAATATATTATCATGTATAGTTTTCTACCTTCCACTTCTTCCTTTATCTAGTAGAACCAATTATTTAGTAATTCACTTTTCCCAGGAGTAATTTCCATTAGATCTAATGTTTCATTAACATGTAATGACTCCATGTTTTATATTATTACTATCTCCGACTCTCTTAGGTAACTAATACTTAGATCCCCTTCAAGTATTTTTAGTTCTCAAATATTTATAAGAAGTGGGAAATAAACATTCGATTGGAACCACTACATTAGCCTTACAACCTTGATAGAACTGCACAACTAAACATGAGGATCCACTCTTTTTGGAAATTCTTCTTCAATAATACTACCCAAATATTATTTAGTCCTAGATATATTTGGAACATATAGACTTGATGATACCTATATAATCTAATATTAATTTGGTTTTCCCAAACTAACTATTATCTCCCAATATTTCTTACTCTATGGTCTAACAAGAAAATTTGGACATCTATTTAGATTAACTTATAGATGATCAATTGATTAATTATTGTTAACTACATATCATACCCATTTTCAATCCTTCCATAGGATCTTCTCATAAAAGAGTACATTATGACCTCTGATTTTTAGTTTTTGGCCTTTGTAGTATAGTCAAAAACCAAAATTTTCATCATTATACCCCCAAAGAAGCATGTATGGGTCTTGACCTTCAGTCTATCCCACTTTCTAAAATCAACCTAGACATAAGAGATACCTTAAAAACATATAGTTATGAGAAATATATCATATTTATGGTCCATATTTATTCAAAAATATAATTTTCCATCAATGTGAAATAAATCATATGCATAATATATTTTCCATTGTAAATTAATTATTCTAAAAACACCATTGTTAGAAAAGTGTATATCCTCATAATTTGGGATCTCACATTTAGTGCCTTGTTCATTGGTTTATACACAATATTTTGTTTTTTTGTCCTAGTTTTAATCCTCTCAAACCATATTCCTTTATTACAACTAAATTTACAAACTGTTTTACTTCTATTTTTAACCACATTATCAAACCTTGATAATTTTACATTCATTACAGCCTTATATTCCACCATGTATCTCCTTCTGGTGAATTTTCTCAAAACCAAAAACTTGGGTTTAAGAAAGAACACCCACACCTTTTATGTTGCATAGTCAATTAAGGTAACATTATACAACATTCCACCATGAGATCATAAATGAGTATTCCACCACACAACCATATGGAAAACTTGTAGTTTTTTTATGTTGAGTTTATTTCCATACACTAAGATGGAAAAATTTAGTTTATTTCCAAATAAACACTCCTCACATGTTATATAATTCATTTTATTGAGTTTTAATGTTTCATTTATATCCATTAACTTCATCCCATTATCACCCATGAAACCATGACTATTATGAAAAAACATTAAATTTCATGAAGTAGAATATCCAATAGTAATTTCATTATCTTAAAACTAAGTTAGATGTAATGTATCATATTTAATAGATTTGGACACAACCATGGAGCATTGTATGGTCTTTCATACACCATCTGTAATGCCCATATATAAACATTTTTCTTTTAGCTGACCTACTTAAATTAGGTTCTTCCATAACCCATGTCTGTCTCAAACTCCTTGAAACATTAGTAAAAAATATTTGATGTACTAATATTCAAAACACCCTTTAAACAAATTAATAGGTCTTTACCATCCTCAAGTAAAGAATAGAAAAATATTTTTGATGTATATTTATCCATGAACCCTCTATCAAACATTGAGTGTAATGAATCCATAGATTCAACAAACAACGAGTACAATGAAGTAAAGATATTCAAATAAAATAGATATATTATACTCAGTTGTTTTTTTAGGATTAAATTCATGATGTGAACCTTCAAGAATTGAACCTTTGGTCACTATAATCCTTTCATAGATTACAATTCATACCTCAATGTTAGTATACATTTCCTAGGATGGATGACATCCGTTGACAATTTTCTCTCTTTATATCACCCAACTTTTAACTTTTCAATTGAGAAAAAAAATATACATTCCACACTAATGGTAGTTCTAGTTGTTTTATGGTATTACTTAATTTGGATATATTTATTCAGAATATAATCATATCTATCCTAAAATACAATTTATCATTACCACTTTAGTATATCATCATGTTAACTATAACATACAATGAATCTGGTAGTGATAATAGAAGTATAAATTCTCACACTAGCCCTTTAATATTCATAAAAACTGATTTTTCGTCATATTGAAAACATAGATATGATCCAAAAATAACATTCCATATATCTTCATCAAGGTGAATATTCTATTCCCCATAAAATTTCTCTCTATTATGGTATGTGTATCATACATATTGACGAGTGTTACATAATGTCAGTATTTTTATTAACCTCTTGGATGTAGAATTCCCCATTTCAGGAAAATATCATCCTAAAAAAATAACCTACCTTCCAGAAATGTTTCTCCTTCTCTTACTTTTCCATTTATTTTAATTTGAATCATTTTAACATAATATAAAGATCACTCTAAAGAAGATACAATTCCAAATGTATCAAAGAGAATTTGAAACCTAACCTATCAAACTTATCAACCTATAGCTTTCATTTTTCTAACACTATCCCTTTATAAAATCACTCACACTGAATGAAAATCATATAAGATAAAGAAATATTCAAGATTTCTCCAAACAAGATAACTTGTATATGGTAACACATTTTATAGGGAAAAAATCCCCTTAGTTCAAAATCCTCATTCTAAAACCATACACAAGTAACAAAGAACAACCTATCTAAACTAAAGAAGACCCTAATGTTAGTGAATCTGAATTGAGTAACCAATATTTAAATCCATGAACTAAATCAAATTAGTTATGAATTTTTAGAAAAGTAATTAAAAATAGAATGAAACCAAGTCACACATTATGGCATAAAAATAGAATTATTTGTGTGGTTTTAATATTTCCCCACTCATGGGGAGAAACATTGAAACCAATCTATTTATAAGAGTAGAAGAAAATAATTCTCCTCAATTTATATTCCTTTAATATTGGAATACTAAATGATATAAATAGTAGTATGAACCCTCATATTCAAACTTTATTGAATTTGTTTCCCTTTAATAGATGATTAATTTGAGGAAGATAGGATAAAAAGTAATCCATTCCTCTTTGTTCTAGAATTACTTGATCATTTTTCTCCAATACGATATTGAATAAGGAATCTTCCACATTCTATAGCCCATAACATGTGAAATCCTCCATCACATATTATAGTTACTGCTTTTGAAACTCATCCTTTCACATTTTGGACTCCACCACCCCACACCACTATGTTCAAATTTAATGTTATTTCGGTCCTTTTTATTCATTCTAAAATAAATCCTTCCAAAATTTTAGTTTCCTTATCTAGAAAATCAGATTAATAGTATCTATCCTGACATTATCAACTGTGATAGTATTTTATCCTCATGGTCTCTCTATACACCATATATGAAGATCACCCATACTTGAAGGATATAGGTTTCTATATAAAGGTCAAGATAATATGTGAATGATCAAGAATAATCTCAACATGAAAATTCTATATCCAAATAAGGAAACTAAATAAGATACATACATAAAAACCAATCAAAAACTGACAGGAAATATGACCATCAATGAATGTCATTGAATATTAGGGGGATCATGTTATGATCTAAAGAAATGATATAATAGAATACAGAACCTCATCATAGAGTATCACATAATTCATAGCCTTATCTAGTGTGAAATAATATCCATCTCAATTTTTCAATAATTGTAGGATCACACGTCATTTTTAATGAACTAGGATATTGAAAATCAATTTTTTCAAAAATTTCTATGTTGGATTCAATAGTTTAATACATTATTTCTCATATAGGGTCACCAAAACTCTATTAATATCCAATAATCAAAGATTTTCCATTGATATAATTTCCCAATATAAGGGTCTCACTATGGTGAGCTCAAATAATTTTTCTAATGAAATGTTATATTTTTAATAACATAATTCATTAATGATCATCCATAAAACCATTTTCTAAATTATCACAAGAAATATTTATCTTAAATCGTTTTCTCCAACATATTATACCCAAGGTAAAATCCAACATGTTACCATTTATATTATTCCATGGAAAAATGTAGTAGTATCATGGAACAGGTTATATAAATGATTAGTAAATTAAATCATTATAAACAACAAATTTCAAGTGGTTATACTCACTGATTCATTATTTATTGCAAATTGGGATATTTAATGTGATGAATAATCAATATAATGATACTCTCGCATAAATTTGTCAATAATTATATTTAGAGAATTTCTATATATCTTCAATATATTATAGATACACCCTCTATTCAAACTACCCATATGTATTACAGAATATGTGTAGTCGTAGGATTTGGGTCATTAAAAACATTATTGTTTCACATATTTGATCTTAGTGGTTCATAATTATAATTTTATATTCCCACAAAACTCATTAATATTTCATCACATATCATAATATATAATGTTCATCCCAAATATTCATCCTAAATACCATCATTAAACATGTATGTAATGTTGAATTACGGATTGATTCAAGTCATCATAGTCATGGTCATTATGTTGGTCCCATTTGAAGTTCATCATGTATTTTAAATGTTTTAATTATCACTATATTTTTCTCACAAAATTATCCATCTAAAATATATTTTTTTGAATAAGTTTTATCTTAGGAACATTAAATTATCCAATGAGAGATTCAATTGTGTTCTATTTGATTAATTGAATAAATTATACTCTCAAAATTTTCCAATATGATCCAACATTGATTTCATTATTTAAATACCTAAATTAACAAACATTTATATTAAATTTTCTAAAATGGAATTCAAAATATCACCATAATTATCTAAAAATAAATATTAAAAAAAACATATTTATTTGTTTGCTTAAATTAGACACCTAATGGAAAATATATATTTTTTCAACATTTAGACAAAAGTATTGCCACATGGGAACCCTTAGCCACACCATGTGACACCCAAAAACCAAACAAGAGTGATTCTAGACCATGGTCCCCAATAGTATACTTAATTTTTCTTTTAAACATGTTCTAAATGTATAATTCCATGATCAAACATACACATCTTACTAAAAATTCGATTCTAGGAATACCCAACCTTCATGGTAGGTAATTTGACTATTATAATCCCAAAAATAGTGGTAGGATCCCTCCTTTATCTTTAATACATGATTAACTAGGGGAACCACCAAAGAAATATTCCCTCAAATATCGTAAAATATAGGATGTTTCAAATATTTTTTTATCAATATTGGATCAGCAAGTTCTAATAGAATTTGAATCATCATTTGAAAATCCCTTATCCATCTATATAGGATTAAGTGAGAAACCCCTAATTCACCTAGACTTCCCCACCACTTACCTAGAGAACCATAATAGATATAGTTAACCAAAGATATCCTTTTCTAAATCCCCATCCATGTGACTATTTTATATGGTTCTCTAGAACCAATTATTTGGTACTTTAGATTTCATATATATTAAAAACAAGTATATTAATAAATTTATTATCAAAAATTGATTAATCTTTTAAATAAAATTAATTTTATAATGTCCATAGAGTATTTTTCACACCAAAACTTCCTTATGGTACCCTATGATTATGATAACCCTGATGTTCTGTGATAATATTCTAGAATATAAAATCCATATAGTCTAGCGGTGTAATTTGGTGGGACATAGATGATTTAGAATATCAGTTTCTTGATTCTCATAAAGTGATTAGGATTCATCTCATGAATTTTTCACTTGTTAATCTCCAAGAGTGGAGATTATAATGATAGACTCATAAATATTAATTCCATATGTTTTTTCATTATTGGATATTAATTTTTTTGAACATGCATATTGGTCCTTAGACTTAATATTACTATTGATACATATTATAACTAGTGTACTTTGATGTAGGTCCCAAAAATTTGATGAATAATATTTTTGGTGATGTTAGATGCATTGGTTGCATCATGAGTGATATAGAATTCATTAATTAGTTAATAAAAGATTTTTCCTTACATAAAGGTAATATGATATATTTTTTCATTGATTGAAATGAAATGGTTAATCTAAAATTCATCACCATGGTGATTCATGGATACATTTTAGGAAGAAAAATAATGATATATTGATCAAATAGTTTGATTAAATGAGTATGAAACATTCTTGGTAAGATTTTGAGATAAATGTAATATATTACATAGTGAGAAATTTAATGTAGTTATTTTAATTATGATATTAATTGCTTCCTCTTTGGGTTAATGTTTTTGTTTCTGGATGCTGATACTATATTTTTGTGAATCCCTCCCAATGCCACTAAGAAAGGATCATAGAGGGTAACACACTTAGTGTTTCCATTGATCCATTTTGAATTATTTTTAAATTTAATTATTAGAAAAAATGAAATTTTAAAAATCAAATTATTATATTTATTAAGGATTTATTGATTGAAAATAATCAGCCACAATATTTATTTGAGTTAAATATTAAATAATTGTTAGTAAAAATCCCTCAAGTTAACTTTACAGTGTTTTTAGGCTGATTGTGTTTATTGAAAAAGAAGAATTACAAGTTCAGTTGTGAAGTTTCAGATAGATTACTAACAATTTGTATTGACAAATATCTAAGACAATGGAATGTATGCTCTGGAGGTGGTACTGAAATATATGTATACAAGGTGGCATCATTTCCCATTGTTGGCCAACTTTTTTAGGGTCTTAAATTTGGATAACTCAAGCTTCATGTAATATATATCTCCAAGACTGACTCTTCATACATATGGAAAATTAACCAATTTCACAAATATTAGAGTTTAATATAGATTTTGAGCTTCACAAAGGAAGATGGTATTGTGAAGGTTTGAAGGTTGGAAAATGTGTGGTGGAAATATGGTACTATTGAAACTATGATAAGATTCATGAATGGGGAAATTTCCCTTGTGATTTTTGAATACAAGGAGATTCACAAATAAAAAAGAATAGCTTCATGAAAAGGCAGTGGTGAGATTGAAAGTTTCATGAAATGGAGTCAATTACTCTAAATAAGTTTTTACCCCCGTAATTTGAAGTAAGAAAGTCTTCATGAAAATCCAATGGATCTGAATTCATAAAGGTGGTTCATGAAGGATTTTTATTATGAGAATGTTTTCATAAGATCATTTCTTTTATGGCGAAAGGTATTTCATGATGGTTAAGTGAGCTTCATGAAATTTGTGAGCTTTGTGAAGTCTAAGTGAGCTTCGTGAAAGTTGTGAGCTTCGTAGACGTGTTGAGATTTATGAAAGTGTTTAACTTAAAAAAGTAGTGAGCATCAAAAATCTTTTGGAATTTGAAAACTTAGATTATTATTGTGAAGAATTGGGAAGCTTCATGAAGGCTGTTTGATCTCTGTAAAATCAATGAGCATCAAAAAACTATTAAGAAGGGATCTCCTAGTAAATTTGTGGTAAAGTGGTACTCATTAAGTGAATGAAAGTTAAACTAATTGATGCTCCAAATGAGGTTTAAAACATAATGATTCAAGTGATCAAAATAATCATCATTTAAAGTAGTAGTGAGAACACTTTAGTTGAGAGAGCAATGAAATTTCAAATTTTGATTGGTTGTAAACCACAAGGGATAGTGATTCCACTCCAAAATTTATATTGGAAGTGAGATTTAGTATATTTGGTACATTGGAACATTGCCTTTGTATACTCCTTGCATGTAGACCAATTCAGGTGAAGCAAGTAAAATTGATGAGTCTCATGCATACTTTCATTTATTCTCATACATTGTTACAGTAAGAGGACATAAAAGTGTTTTGTTTAATGATGAAACAAGTTACAATGGGGTAATATTTTTAATCTGTCATATCCAAGATTCACCCCCCACCCTCTTCTCAGTGTATTTAACCTTGTTGGGTTGATAATTGGTATCAAAGAAAAGGTTAATTTTAGAGTTTCTCTCTAAGGGGTTTCAATGGAGGTTGTCAATCATAAAGGGATTCTAATATTTTATGGAAAAATAAATTATAGAATAATTGGATAAAGAAATACTTCTGATCCTTAAGAATAGATGTCTTAATAGCAGCGATTCATGGTATTTTGGATAGTGTAGATAGTGATGCTTTATCAGAAGATTCCTGAAAAGAATTGGATGCTGACTCCAAAGGAACTAATGCTTTAAGGGGTTCCCTATCCAATAAAATCTATACAAAGTTGAATTCATGAAATTCGTCACATTATATGTGAGAAAAGTTGCTAAATATTTATGAGGGAGGCTCAGAATTTAGAGAAGAAAATATAAAGGTTCTATATAATAAGTATGAGGATTTGGGAATTCACCCTAATGAGTTTGTTGATGCATTTTTTTACTAGATGAATGTTTTTGTGGAAGGAATGCATGGTCTCGGAGAAAATATTAAAGATATAAACATTGTTAAGCATGTCTTGAGAATATTTCCACCATGGTTCAATACAAAAGTTTCTATATTAGATGATAAAGATCCAAAGGAGCTAACATTGGATAGATTTCATTGTACTCTCATTTTATACAAGATTAGAAATGGTGATAATGAGTCAATGAAAAAAGGCAAGTCCAAAGAATTCGCATTCAAGTCTATGAAGAATATCACTAATAAAGATGGATAGAAGAAGAATAAGGGATGGATTAATTCATGTCATTAATTTTTAAAATATATAAATTTGAAAAGGAATGTTCAATAAGAAACTTCCACTTACATGATTTTGATGTGCAAGAGTTGGAAATCTTGCAGCAAGATTCCCCAATAAGTTTCAAGACGATGATGAGGATGAAGTCAAAAATCCCATGATGAAGTTTTTAGCCTATGTGAAAGGTGAAAAATATTTTAAGAGAAGTTTATTAAAAAATAAAAGTATTCTTTCAAAAAAAAATGGAAATTTAGAAGAATATGAGGTTAAAGAAATAGGGAAATTCAAATATTAGTGAGAATATTTTATGGTAGGAGTTTTAGGTTTCTCTCAAACATGAGAACAAATTGATAATGATAAAGAATAAGTTGAAGGAATATTTGATCTCCAAAATAAATTAGCATATTCTATTGAAGAGATAGATGTTTGGAGATCCAAAATGAATATAGAAAATAGAGTGGTTCATGATTCCAAACTTTATATACAGTAGTAGGAAGAAGATAAGTATTAGAAAAATATTGAAATTGAAAAACATAATTCTTAAATTCCTAAGAACTCAAAAAAGGTTGTTGATTACAAGATCAAAATTGAAATAAAAAAAAAGAGAAAATGATGGTTTGACTAAAACTATAAAAGATCAAATAAAATGTACTGAAGAACATGAAGAGGAAGTTTTCAAACTACAAATAATGTTAGAATATTAGGAGAGACTCTTGAATCATAGTATGACATTAGGAAAGTAGATTAATTAGGCAATATAAAAGATATAAGTGGGTCATAATGATCTAGAAAATTAGAACAAAAATTTATATCCAAATGAAAATACTAGTATAGGGCTTGTTCGGGAAAAAAAATTGTGGTGATTAATGTGAGACCACAGGCACCCACTCTGAGGTTAAAATTTTATTTTGTTACAAATCAGAATCAAAAGGTTTAGAGAAATCATAGAACAATAAGTCATACAGTAATGACTCACTAGAAAATACATCATATCATATGTTATTATTATAGAAATATGGGACATTCTCAAAATATATATTTCATAGAAAAAATATACTGAAGGGAACAAAACCAAAAAAGGAATACACATGAAGTTCAATATTCTAAGAATTATTGTGATGGTCACTATTTCTAGTGTGGAGGATTTAGACCCATGGCCAGATATTTCTCATCAAGCATATAGAGGAATGTGTTGAAGAAAACACAAATTGGTTATAAGAATCATCTCAATGTATCATCAATTGAGTTGAAAAGGAAAAAATAATTTATCTTTACAAGATGATGTTGGTCTATCATACTCGGAGGAAGATAAAGATTATCAATCCATAATGGGTATGGAGTCAAATATGTGGATCAAAAAGAAAAGAGTTGAGTAGACAGTGGTTGAAAATATTACCCTAAAAGCATCATATCATGTTGGTGTATGTATCTTTGATAGAGGATTCACATCCCATATGATGGGAAATAAGAATCTTTTCACGGATATCAAATATGACAAGGAGGGTGTTGTAATATTTGGAAATTATGATGTCCTGAAGATTATTCACTCGAGAAAATCCAAATTTTGGGGCAAAGAAACAAGTAATTTTGATGACTTTGTTTTCAAAGATCTCAGTCTCAAATTTCTTAGTTTCATTCAACTATGTGACTTAGGGAATATTATAAGCTTCACTAAGAAGATGTGTATCATCAAGGGAAGATATGGTGAATTTTTTTTATAGGTAAAAATAATTAAGGGTAATCTCTACCTTATCAGTGGAGAATAAGATATGTGCTTTATATCTATAGAGGAAGAAAACAGGTTGTGGAATAAACAGTTTTCCCATATATACCATCCATCCCTAGAAGATCTGGTCAAATGTGATGTAGCTCAAGATCTCCCCAATTTATCACATGATCTTACTCACATGTGTGATTATTTTCAACAAGGTAATATTATTAAAAATACATACAAGTAAAATGAAAAAAAAAAAGTCAACCAGAGTGCTTGAAATGGTGCATGCAGCTTTGTGTGGACCGATATCACCATGATCCACTGATGGAAGGAGGTATTATGTTCTTTTCATTGATGGTTTTAGTATAACGGAATGAGTATTTTTCATTTCCCACTATCCTGACATGTTTAGTTACATAAAACAATATCGAAGGGAATCTGAAAGGATTCTTGGACAAAAGATTATGAAGTTTCATAATTATAATGGTATGGAATTAAAAAATATTCAGGTGTAAGAATATCTCAAGAGACATGAGATTGGGAATAAAGTTTCAGCAGTAATAACTCCTCAACAAAATAGAGTGGTTGAGAGGAGATATCGGATCATAAAAAACATGTCCATAATAATTCTTATTGAAGAGGACCTACCAATGAAATTGTAGAA
Organism: Viscum album; assembly: GCA_963277665.1. Classification (NCBI taxonomy): domain Eukaryota; kingdom Viridiplantae; phylum Streptophyta; class Magnoliopsida; order Santalales; family Viscaceae; genus Viscum; species Viscum album. The sequence continues at coordinate 1,990,517,851 of OY728152.1, forward strand.
GGAAGTAGTCTTAACATCTATACACATATCCAATAGGATTATTTTGTATCTGAAGGAAGAAAAGAATTTGTGCGAGTTGTGGTATGAAAATAATCCCACATTTAAATAATTTCGAATCTTTGGATGTAAGTGTTTTATTCTCAATAAGGAGAAACATAAAAAAATTTAATCTTATACTGATAAGGTATATTTCTTGTCTATTCGGGAAAAAGAAAACTGTATAAATTATTCAATAAGAGGATGGAATAAATAGTTGAAATCAATGATGTAACTATAGTATAGAATGAATATAATCTTCAACAACATAGTGAATAATTTCCTGAGATAAGTGATGAGGAGGTAAGAAACTCAGGGGGAGTAAAAGTGTAAAATTATAATTCAAAAGAAGATACTGATGATTAGAAGGAGGAATTAAAATCAATATCTACATAGAATCCAAAGAGTCAATATGTAATTGACATTCAAAAATATCATTGTTTAATAGGTAGTTCTAGTTCAAATATAGATAATGAATTCTTTATAGTAGAAATATTTTTTATCTTAGGTAGATCCTAGTGTTTTTCATAATTAGATGGAGATGATAATTGGGTTCAGGCTATGAATAAACAGCTTGACCAAATTGATAATAATCATACATGGGATATTGTTTCAAGATCAATAGATAAAAATGTCATTGAGACCAAATGGGTCTTTCGCAACAAGATAAATAAAGATAGTACATTGATTTGAAATAATGCATGTCTAGTGTGAAAATGTTACTCCCAAACAGAGAGTATCAATGTTGATGAAACATTTTCACCTATTGCGAGGCTAGTGAAAATAAGACTATTCTTGGCCATAATAATGCAAAGAAATTTCAAAGTTTTCCATATGGATGTCAAGTCAGTGTTCTTAAATGGGGTTTTGAGAGAAGAAGTGTATATCGAGTAGCTATATGGTTTTATCATTAATTTATATGAAAATAGAGTTTTTTGGTCGGGAAAGGAACTATATGGATTGAAAAAAGCATTGAGAGAGTGGTATTCCGGACTAGAACATTTTTTAAAGAAGATCAGTTTTCAGCATGGTGGAGTTGATTACAATATTCATGTCAAAAGTTACAGTAATCAAAGGATGATGGTGTCAGTGTATGTCAAAAACATAATTTTTGGTGGATCAGATGAAGAGTAGTGAAAATAGTTCACTGAATTCATGAAAATTGATTTCAAAGTATCAATGATTGGTGAAATGGCCTTTTTCATTGGTTTATAGGTGACATAAAGAAGGAATGACGCATTTATCTCTCAATCCAAATATGTCAAGGTGGTTTTTAGAAGATTTTGTTTGGATAATTCTAAGGAGATGATGACTCTAGTGGATACCCAGATGAAACTTTCATGAGATAATGAAGGCAAAGCCATTAATATCACAAAATATTGGGAAATCATTAGAAGTATTCTATTTTGTTTAATAGTGACAAGGCCTGATATTGTTTTTCCACATGCCAAGAAGCACGATATATAATTAATACCAAATAAATACACTTAATTTTAGTTAAAATAATACTTTGGTATAATAAGGTCATGGTGGATTCTGGTTTTCTATATAATGAAAAATATCAGCAAGATTTATTGGGTTATACAGATGCATATTGGGTTGGTTTACCAGATGATATGAAATAAATGTTAGGTGGTACATTCTATCTTGGTATATTATGTATTTATTTTCTAATAAAGAAACATGATTTAATTTCATTGAGAATAGTAGAATCAGAATATATTGTAGCTACTACATTTTGCACACAGTTATTGTGGATAAAGAAGTAGCTTGATGACATGGGAGTCGAAGTGAAGTCTCTGATTAAAATTTTTTGCAATAATTAAAGTTCTATAAATATTAGTAAAAATCCAATCCATCACTCAAGAAAAAATCACATTGAAATTAAGTATCATTTTATCAAGGATAAGGTGGAGCATGGGCTTTTGAAATTAGAGTATGTGACTACAAAACTAAAGTTTATAGACATTTTGATAAAGGATTTACCCAAAGTGGCATTTAAGTGGAATTGACTAGATTTTGGAGTTTAGTTGACACCCCACACTTAAAATATTGTGGATGTGGGACCCCTATCCCTAAGGTATGATTTTTTTTCTCTAATGTGGGAATATATGTTCTTTACCCTATTCAAAATCACAAAGGAGTAACCTTTAGGTCCATTGACAATGGGTGATCATTTGTGGCTATAAATGGGGGAGAAAATTTCTTAATCAATATACGAGAGAAGCTGATAAGGGAGCAGTGAAGCAGGGGATGTTTTAAATTTGAAGATGCTAAAAAAGATTGATCAAAGGCTATATATAATGAAAAATGGGGTTCATGATGAAATTAGTTGACTGATTAGGGAATGAAGTGATTTATTGATGAACATCACATGTTACTGTTTCTTCTCACATTGAACATGGATCATGTGAGATTATAGTGTATGTTGATTAAATCTTTTATTGATATCTAGATTCACAAGAAGCGAATTTTGGATGAATATGGAAGGATATTTAATGTGGTATCAAAATGTGAAGAGTTTTCAACAAAACCAAAGGGGGGATTGTTGGGAGAAATACCTCAAGGTAACATGAAAAAAAATTAGGTTGATTGTGTTTTTTGAAAAATAAGGCTGATAAGGTTAGTTGTGGGGTTCCAGAGAGATTTTTGAAAATTTATGTTGGAAAATATCCAAGAAAAAGAAATTGCTGATCTGGAGGTGATGCAGAAAAGTGTGTATACAATGTGGTGTCACTTTCTAGTTTTTTTCCAAATTTCGTGGGACCAAAATTTGGATAATGAATAAATCTTCAAGAAATATTGATTTTGAGTACTAAATCTTCATACATATGGTAAAGGCATGTATTTTGAAAATATTGGTGTTTTGTGAAGATATTGATCTTGGAGAAGGAATTTGGTGTCATGAAGGTTTGAAGGTTTATGAATGTGTGATGTAAATATGGTACTCTCACGACTACAGGAAGCTTCATGAATGTAAAAAATTTCCCAAGTTATTTGTGAAGAAATGGAGGTTCATGAATAATTAAAGATATCTTCACAAAAAGGTGGTTTGGAGACTAAAAGATTCATGAAAGAGATAAAATTCCTATAAATTGGATTTTACCCCCTCATTTAAAGTAAGAAATCCTTAACAAAAGTCCAAATACTCTGAATTTGTGAAGGTGGTTCTCAAAGGATTTTTCTTTTTTGAATTTTTTTATAATATAATATGTTTCTTTTAGAAAGGGAGTTTGTGAAGGCTATATATGATTTGTGAGAGTTATGATATTTGAAAAGGCTAAGTGAGATTCATGAAATTTTTTAGATTCGTGAATATGTTGAGCTTTGTGAAAGTTTTGAGATTTATTAAAGTAGTTAAATTCATTAAATTTTTGGGTTTTATGAAAGAATATTGTTCATGTGAAAAAATGGTCAGTTTCATGAAGGTTTTTTTCTCTTCATGAAAGTAGTGATCATTTAGGAAGTGTTGTGAATGGATTTACTAGTAAATCTGTGGTAATGTGGTACTTATCAAGTTGATTAAAGTGGAAATTAATGATTCACCGAATAATGTGTAAAACATATTGATTCAGTTGATCAAAAGAAAAATAGTATAAAGGAGTAGTGATCACACTTAATTGAGAGAGCAGTAAGATTTCAAATTGTGATTGGTTGTAAACCAGGAGGGATAGTGATTCTACTCTGAACTATGTATTGGAAATGAGATTTAGTGGATTTGGAATATAGGCACATTGTCTTTGTATGCTCCTTGGATGTATCCCAGTATTATTGAACCAAGTAAAATAAATGTTTCTCATGATGAATTTCATTTAAACTCATACATTTCTATGGGAAAGGGTGGGGAAGTGTTTTTTATAAAGACACAAGATTTGAAGGGACTGTTGATTTAATCTTTCATACCCTGATTCACCCCCCCCCCCACTTAGGGTATTTATCCTAGTTGGCCTAATAATAAATTTTTTTTTCAAAACTTTGAATATAATATTTCTTTATATATTGAATGTATAACATTTATTATTCAATGATTGGTAATTTTTGGGGATGTTTGATGGGAAGAGTTAACGTCATGGAAATAGAAATGTTATAATATTAAATATCTTTTAAAAAATAAGGAATTGTTAGTTTAAATAAATTATATTCAATTTATTAAACTTTTAACATTCAATTATATAATAATATATTATTATTCTTATTATTATTATATTAATCTATAATATATTAGGGCTATTATTTGATTAAAGGAATTTATGAAATTTTGAGTTCTAAACCCTACATATCTATATATCCATTTATATAATATTAGAGAGGGGTGAAATAATTTGTGTTGTATACAATGCATCCACTCCCTAGAAATTTCTCTCAATGAAGAACATTTAAACATTTTCCCTTAAGGCCAATAGAATTTCTTCAAGTCTTTCTTCCCCATAATGATCTCGTAGATAAGAGAGATAATACTCCGACTAGAATGAATATCATGTGACCAGTGATGAGCAGTGTATTATGATTGGTACTTCCATTCTAGCACCTGGAGTTCCATCTACGATGATCTGAGATTATGTAGGACATATGGATAACCTCTAGAGGGATTATACTTTCAATCATCTTAATGAAATGGAAATATAAATCAAGTGGATTTCCTATGATTGACATGCTCATCGAAGAAATAATCTCATGGGTGATGTAATTCTTATTGTTAAATTTAAGAGAATTTTAACATGGAACGATTATCTCTATACTCCAATATATATTTTTTTCTAGTTTTATTGTAAAAATTCAATAGGCATGATGAGTATTTATCTTTTTCGTATAGATTATACATTAATTATAATGAAAACCCATCATTGGTCTTGGGACCAACCAGTATCTATCGTTCCATATTCATTCTTATGATATTAGATTAGTCACATTCAAATGTATGGTTATACAATTTTTTGGATCATTATCATGGTTATTTTGATAAATTATTTATTTTAGTGTTCATTTATAATACTTTAATTTGAGATAATGAGTCAATTCACTATCATATAACCAAGATAATTCCATTAAAATGTGAATAATGTGTGGAGATACCATCTGAGTGTGTTAGAGATTGTACATGTATATCAAAATTATACAATGTGAAACCAAATTTAACACCATGAAATATTAGTCAACCACATGCCCATACGGTTATACCTATCACAGAAGTTCATATGGGATATCATTATGTGGTGTGTTTCTTCAAATTAAAAACATTAAGTATTGAATACAAAGTCGGAATAGGGTTTATAGGGTTACAAAACATGATACTGATATAAACATTGAGTAACTCTGTAGGATATGGTGGTTATTTGGTCAACACATGTAGTGAGTAATAAATTCACACATCATGTGTTGAATTCTAATCGAGAAACACTGGACAACTATAATTACACAATGTGTATCTAGCATACATTCCATATAATACAATTTTTCCCTAAAAAGATTCCAAATAAATTTCTTAGTCATGCATAGATGATGACTAAATAATGTGATACATATCATATAGAAGGTTATACGCTCCATGTGACATATACCCATTTACATGAAGTATATGCCATGTAAGGTTATACACTGTGTAAATCCATTATGCATAAAAAATTAACTATGGAATTAAAACCAAACTACACAGTGTAACTGGTGTATACATCATCTAATAGGGTTTTACAAAATATTAATTTATTTATTTATTTTTAAATTAAATTCCATAATAAAAATTTTTAAGGTCATTGAACTCTTCATGTAAGTCACATCCATTAAAATTTGTACACACCATGTATATTAATTTTTATAATGTTTCAAACATTCCAAGCTGACTAGTTGTCTTGATATATAAAACTACATGTCAGGTAATAATGTGACACGTTTTTTATGATATGTGCCAAGTAAGTTTACAATAAATGATTGAATGGGAAACTATTTTGTTCATATGGGTACTTGAAAAATTTTCTCCATGTACATATCACATAATTAATTAATTTTAAATTTATTTAGATTTAAAAATAAATAAATTATTATGGATGGGTATCTTATGTATCTCTAGGACTACATTGAATAATCATTAATATAAAAAAAATTAAATAATCATACCATTATTTATTATTTTAAATGAAATCTATCTTAATTAATACAGAATTTAATTGGACAATACCATATATAAAATTGATGTTACTGCATATAAGTGATAGATCAATGTATTTTATTGGGTTTCAATTTAATTTAATATTATTTCATGGGTTTCTATATCTAATTTTATTTTATTAAATTAATTATGATAGACTTATAGTCATGCCTACAACCATTATTATGTTTAACCTTTGTGTCTATGGTTTATTTTATGTATCCCATACCCCTGGTTCTCCCAATCCATAAGTGAGTAAAAGAAGTGAGAGACGTATTGTAAAGGAGAAGAGGCAATTAAAAACCTAAGATAAGGTGAAACCAACCATGAAGATATAATGGTTGATGGTGGAATGATTCAACTCAATCCAAATCTAGCTCAAGGTTTTTTACCCTAGGGTCATAGGTTGATTTATCATCTAATTAATAAATCAACTATTTGAAAGCTTATGATTATGGAAAATTAATTTTTTTCTAAGTTCATGGTTATATATTTCAAATTATTTTTATATATATAATGGTACATGAGATCACATAAACTAAATAAGATAACAAAACCTACAGATAAGTGGATTATTCATAAAAAAAACTATCATGAAATGGTTAATTAATTATGTAAAATTTAAATAATACTAAAAATAAATATAAATTATATAATTTTTAAATTTACACATAAAATAGAAAATATATCATGTAAATATTAAAAAAATCGGCCATTACATAAGTTTTAAATTGAAAAATAGTTCAATGTACTTTTTTTCCAAACTCAGGGTCCTTTCAATCATCAGGGAGTTTTAACAAATGTTTTGGGTTTACTTACCTATGATATAATCAATGGTTGTCATAGAAATTAATACATAGTGAAACTTATAGGAATGTGTTGAGAAAATCAAATTTATAATTTTTGGATTTGAGAGCCCACTCAACATATCATGGAGATTCAAGTTTGTAGTTGGAGATACTACCCAATTAAATACCTTAAAGTAATTTTTTAGGCCAATGTATGGATTATGAGAAGGTAAATATGGATCATTTTAACTATAATTTTCATGTGATAGGTTATTCCAAGTACAATGGTGAAGGATATGGAGAATTGATAAAAAAATGTGAAATTAATAAGGTATTTAAAATTATTCCATCTCACATATTTTGGTAATCATGATAAGGTACTAAATTAATTTTTATTTTTTTGTAAAAAATGTAATTTAATTTAAATTCCTATGATCAATACTAGAGAAATACAACATCATCTCTGGAAGTAACATCCAAGAGTCATATAGGTTCTTGTGCATTGTAATATAAAAGAAAAAGAATCTTTATATGTTGGAGGTTTCAATACCTAATCCATTTTTTATAGAGGTGAGTGATTAAAATCTCATTGTTTACCTAAAATACTTGGATGATGATCTAGATGACTAGTGTTTAATGTTATCATCCTTTGTGGATAAAATCCAAAAGTCTTATAAGATCATGGATGTATATACAATACTCAAACATCATCATGATATTTATCGGGAAAGATACAGATAAGAGAGTTTTGAAATCCCTAGGGAAATCTTTACATGAATATCATGAGAGGGTTTGTCAGGTATTCCCCATGTTGCCAAGAATATTGGTTGCATTGACTATCTAGACATTACATTATTTAAATTACATGATGAATTTAACAATAATCACATATATTTTTCACTCATTAAATTCATCAACATAATTTTTGTGAATATTAATGTGAAAAAAAAATTGGAATTATTTCCTATATCTCCTTACTCTGTAGCATATGGTATATAAGGTCATTAAGTGAAATAAGACTTTTGGACTTTTGGTGAACCAGAATAAGGGAAAATGGAAAATGAATGGGGATAAATCAATGTTTAAGGATTCTTAAAAATTCCCATCCAGGAGGAGGAAGATCAATGGGAATAAAAGTGATTATGATGTAGACACTTTTTGATATGGAAATAATTGCACCTAAAAAAATAATTCCACCATAATTAATAAGAAATGGGAATCATCTGGTGTATTCGATATCGAGTGAAATATTTTTATTACTAAAAATTGTGCATTAGATATAAATCTGTTTGCTCTAATTTTTATATAATTATAATAACTATGTATATTTGGAAGTGATTCCTTGAGGTAAGGTGGATTTATAGGATACAAACTGATCTAGACTCACTGTTGAGGATATTTAAGACGACCACCTCACATTTACAATATAGATGATATTGGTTTTATAAAACTATTATTATGTGCCAAGATTTACCAAAAACATTATCTCTATAAATACTATTTATATATATGGTTTTTAAATATATATATATATATATATAATTAGATACTATTACAATGGTAAAATATATTATTGTATGAACCTTCTTAACAATCATATTTATGTGTTTGAATATGAAAAACAATCATAAGAAATATACAATGAATCTAGTTTACATGAATCATATTACACCTAATTTTGGAATCATTGACTAGGTAAGTTAGAAGAAAAAACAATTGATAAACTAATGTCAATATGGGTATTTATATTTTTTTTACTAAACCACTTGGAATTTTTCACACTTCTTTGCAAGTAAAATTGATTAATGCTCTATTTTGTGGTAAGGGTGGAAGGTATATAGATCTTATTGTATTGGTTCATATAGATGTGTGTAGAAAACTTACTATAGAAGAAATGGGTGGATACTTATACATTATAACTTTTAATGATGACTTATGTAGATATGAATATGTATTTTTAATGATATATAAGTTTGAAACTATTGAGAAATTAAAGGAATATGAGATGAAATTGATAATCACCTTGGATAGAACATAAGGAATCTTCGCTCAGACCAAGATGAAAAATATCTTAACCAGGAGTTCATTGATTATATATTAGTTTTTGGGATTAAATATTAAATCACTCCTACCTATAAATCACAATGGAATGGTGTGAGTCAACAGTGGAACCACACCATGTTGAACATAGTTAGATCGATGATGAGTCATAAAAATCTTCCATTATTGTTTTTGGAGATATCATTATATATAGTAGAAAACACCTTAAATTGAAGGCCTGTTAAATTTGAAAAAATATTTCCCTTAAAATTATGGATTGGAATGAAACTTTTTTTATCAAATATATGTTTTTGGAGATGTGAATCAATTTTTAAGGCCTATTCAGGAAAAAAACATGAATCCCAAGGCCCTATGTGTATATTTATTGGGTATCCTATGGAAACTAAACTGTACTAACTATAAAACCTATCATATATAAAGAAAGTTGTGGGTATAAAATCCATATTCATTAAGAGGTACCACATAAAAAAACGAGATAGTGGGAGAAATATACTTTGATAAAGTTGAGGGTCAAGATACACAGGATCTGGCATAGGAACTGATTCTCGAATGCCCTATAGAGGAAGAAATTATTGAGAAATAATTAATATTTATAAGAAATAGAGGGGTTATAAAAATAATAATATATGGGTTTTTAGTCACTAAAAATGGTGTCTTATTAATAGTTTATAATAAAACATATGTGGCCTATAAGAAAATAAAATGAGGAATGAGAGTTACTAAATTTCAAGAAAAGATAAATACTACAATATATTTCATATAAAAAATTGTGAAAGGATTTTTATAGTTCCTCTAGTATATGTAAATAATATTGATTGAAAAATGGTATTTGAGAATAAATTTTATATAGAAGGTAAATTTAGAAAGTATAAGGATAGAGTGGTTGTAAAAGAGTTTTAATATTGTTAATGTCACGACCCACATTCACCAAAAGGAGGGAAGGGTAAGCAGATTTCCAGGCCCTTCCTTCTTTAAGTTGAAGGAGAGATAATGACCCCCGAAACCCGCCTTCTATAGGTCCCAGAGTGGCGACTAGCACCAAGGGTATGGAAATTACACACAAATGGAAGGAATTACCCTTTTTGTTTTATAGGATCGGGAGATAAGATGATGAAACCCAACAACACCAAGGTAAATGAAAAGTAAATCCAAAAGTAAACTGTTCTCACATGCATGTTCCAAAAGTAAAAGCCAAAAAAATACAAAAGGTGACTACAAAGGTAAGTACCAAAGGAATAAAAACAGCAACTGCAACTATCCCAAAGGTCTGAGCTAGTATGGTCCTGCGCGATCCCCGAAGTCCTCCTAGAAACCTGAAAGTAGTTTTATATACGTAGGGTGAGCATACAAGTACACTCAGTAGAGAAAATCAAAGACTCTCGTGCACAAGTGGGGGAAAGTACTAAAGTCCTGTGAGAAGTAGACAACCAACACTATCAAGGAGTTCACCCATCCCACTCACCGGCTACACTCACCAAATAACGCAAGTCAATTAATATATATATTAATAGCACATCGATGTTTGGGTACCCCACGCCACTTTCCCACTGGTTATTGAGACATCCAACGCATCGAACCAATCCTTCCATTCTCACCGCAGTCCCACTACCACACCCGCCCGCACACACCTAGGCCACAACCGCACGCAGTCCCACTACCGAATCCCACCCGCAAACACCTGGGCCACAGTCACACATAACCACGCCTGCAAACACCTAGGCCAGAACAACCACCACCACACCCAAAGACACCTGGGCTAAAAGATCCACTGCCACACCCGAAGACACCTGGGCCTCATCCCGAAGACACTTGGGAAACCACCTGCCACACACACTTGGCCAACCACCACACTACCCCACCAGAAGGTTCTTGGGCTAATAATGGACCTCAGGCTATCACAGTCTACCTAAAGATACTTGGGACATTCGGGAAAGGGAGCAGAAAAGGAGCTAATAACCATCCACTAAGAATAGTGTTGGAAAAAACACCCTCCCCCATGAAATGGGGGTGTTCGGCACTAAGTGCTCAACATGGGTGGGGCGTGAATAAGAAACACAAAACTAAAAGTATATACATAGGTAAAAAGCACTCACCCAAAGTTAGGTTTTTCTTCAGACAGCCTACAGATCACAACAGCACTCAAGTCCGAGTCACGACACTCACCAACCAAAACTCGTTTGTCCCATTATTGTTTTCATGTTCAATAATAATGTTTAAATAAGTTCATGCACCAACTTTGGCAACTAAAACCATAAGCATGGCCAAGGAAAGAATCCATCCAAACGTCAATTTAAACATTCACACCCGGTTTCCTTGTAATGTTACAAAAACAAGGGAATAAGTGAGATCCCTCGAAGTACTAGAACCAAATAAACCCTCGAGACACTACCTCCTGTCCCCCAAAATGATTTCTCATCAACAGAGGATCCCACACCAATTGGTGATATAAACAAGGTAACCACCCGGTCATAAAACTCACAACCACCGAATCTGTAACAACAGGGAATCCCATTCCCAATTTCACAACCACCGAGAGTATAAAAATAGGGGATCCCATCCCCTCCCACATCACCCAGCAACCGGCCCGTGAAAAAAAAAGAAACAAACAAACCACTACCACTAAGCAAGGCAGACCCAAGAAGGTATTTTCAGATTTAAAATATTTTACATGCTCTATGATTTCAATTTCGTGTGCTTTAACTGGGGGTTATCACAGAAGGGTTGATCCTGGTGGTTTCAATTTATTCAGCCGGGTATACGTAATCAACCAATTTACTTTTTTTTACGGCAGGAGTTCACAACCACAAAGAAGCCACTTACAAAATCACCAGGTGTTCGTTAATGCACAGAGAAAGACCACCAACGACCATGATTTTCAGTAGTCGTAAGCCCGTACAATTCAGAAAGAAGATCATAATATAAAACAACATCATAATATAAAACAGCATCAATGATCACAGCCCCCCCCCCCTTCTTTCTTTATAGAATCCGTTCATTATCTTTATTAGGTATGGTTTAACCAATTCTACAAAATCAAAAGCACGCCCACCCCACATGATACACAAAAGAGAGAGGCGAAGGAGAAATTCCCTACTTGTTGATCGACGATTGACGCTTAGGCCGGGGCCAGAACTTCACGAATAGCGATGCGGTTCGCCTGAACGAAAATCGCCTCGTCTATCAACGCTTAGGCCAGGCGCGGAACTTTACGCATAACGATGTCGCTCGCCCGATGCACGAAAATCAGCTCGTCTGGACGAAAGTACTCCTCGTCGAGGGTGATCGAGAAAAAGAAGAAACCCAGGGTGAACCCTTTAGTTATAGGGGTCACGGACGGTTGAGATAAGAATGTGAAACCGCGTGAGCAGGGGTTATGGTTTGACCATGCGGTTGGGCAGTTACACACGATGATATTAAGGTGTTATTTAATATCCCCCATCGGGGAGGTTTCTCAGGATTTTCAGGAATTAATTATGGTCTTTAAGTGGTTTTAAAGGGATTAAAAGAATTAATTTACATCAAAACTTACGTTGCAGGAGCGGAAAAGTCAGGTACTGGAAAAAAAACAAAAGGCTCGGTGAGGGGACACGGTGCCACCGTCACGGTGTCACCCTCAAGGTGTCACCCTCACGGTGTCACCCTCACGGTGTCACCATCACGGTGTCACCCTCACGGTGTCACCATCATGGTGTCACCCTCACGGTGCCAACGTCACGGTTCCACTGTCACGGTGTCACCGTCACGGTCTCACCCTCATGGTGCCACCGTCATGGTGCCACTATTTTGGTGGAGCCTCACTTTTGGCAAAGTAATGGGCCAGGAGGGTCCGGGCCATTACATTAGATATCTCTTAAACGATTCTCATCCTCGAGAATCAAAATAAACCAAGAAGGAAAGAGAGGGTCCGAACAACCACCTCGAAAGGTACCTCTTAGAAGTGAACCCATGCTAACTAAAAACACTTCCCTGTCAAGAACCAAGAAACATACCATGCCAAACTGCCCAGGCATGTGGGTTGGGGAGTCTCCTCCCCCATGTCAAGATATTATCCACTTTGGGCGGCACTGACTCGCCCACACGGGTTTAATCGCATCCACCTTAATGCGTCTTGATTAGGGGTCGGGTTCTCTCCTCCCCCATAGCCGGGGATTTTCACACACATTCATTGGAAAGAAAACCAGTACATTTCATAGCCAAAAAGACAAAACGTTCTACCACAACTGGTATAATAAGGAACAAAACTCAAAACAACCCTGGGTACTGGGTACGCATCTGTGCTTCCCTCTCCCATGTACTCTCCTCAAGCCCACCATGTCTCCACAACACACGAACCAAGGGAATGGTTCTCCCATGAAGAACCTTCTCCTTGTGATCCTCGATCATCACTGGTCTCTCCACAAAAGTCACGTCATCCTTGATGTCCAGCTCACCCCAATCAAGGATGTGTGAATCGTCATGCAGATACCGACGAAGCTGGGACACATGGAATACATCATGTATCCTCAGTATCGGCGGTGGTAACGCTAGATGATAATCCACTTTTCCGATCCGCCGCAACACTTCGAAGGGTCTGATGAATCTGGGATAAAGATTACTCCCCTTGTCGAACCTCTGCTGCCCACGCCGAGGAGAGACCTTCAATAACATGTGGTCTCCAACCTCAAACTCCAAGGGCCTCCTCTGGGTATCCGCATACGACCTCTTCCGGTCCTGGGTCGCCTTCATCCTTTCCCGTATGAGCTGAACCTTCTCTGTCATGCTCTGCACCACCTCCGGGCCAAGGATGCCTGCCTCTCCTACTTCGGCCCAACACATAGGTGAACAGCAGGGCCTCCCGTACAAGGCTTTAAGCGGGGCCATACCGTTGGTATAGTGATAGCTATTATTGAAGGTGAACTCTACCATGGGCAAGTGTCACACCCATGATCCTCCTAAGTCCAGAACACATGATCGCAGCATATCCTCCAAGGTCTGGATGGTGCACTCTGTTTGTCCATCTGTCTGGGGATGGAAAGCAGTGCTAAGGCATAACTATGTTCCAAAAGCATGCTGCAATCCTTTCCAGACCCGTGAGGTAAACCGTGCATCCCTATCCGAGACTATAGACCTCGGAACTCCATGCAACCGCACCACCTCATCCACGTATTTTCGTGCCAAAGCATCCATAGTACTCGACTCACTGATCGCCAGAAAGTGGGCCGATTTCGTTAACCGGTCCACTACCACCTAGATGGTATCATATTCCCCTTGGACCTTGGGAAGTCCTGTGATGAAATCCATTGAGATGTCATCCCACTTCCACTTGGGGACATCTAGAGACTGCAGTAGGCCACCTGGAACTCGGTGTTCAGCCTTCAGTTGCTGACACACTAAGCACTTCTCCACAAACTCAGCCACTGCTCGCTTCACTCCGGGCCACCAAAACTGTCTCTTCAGTCCCTAGAACATCTTGTAAACTTCTGGGTGTTCTGCCAGGGGTGAGTTGTGGAACTCACTGAGAACCTTTCCGCGCATCACTCCTGTAACAAACAACCTTCCCTAGAAAAGCATTTGGTTCTTACCATCCTCTGCCCATCCTTCCGGAGCATTGCCCTGGTCAACTTGGTCATGCATCACTTCGCACTCTGAGTCTCCCCACTGAGACTCCTCCACTTGCTAAAATAGAGAAGATTGCACTGTCATCTGATATAGGAAACCTCTACCACCATCCATCATTGCATCCAGGTGTAAGGAAGCCAACTCCTCCATCACTTTCCAAGCATCCGCCGACTCTCAGACCGCATCCTTCTGCGTCCTCCTGCTCAAGGCATCGGCCACTACATTTCCCTTGCCCTCAGTATAAGAGATCTCGAAGTCGTAATCCTGGAGGAACTCCACCCATCTCCGCTGTCGCAAGTTTAAGTCCCACTGGGAGAAGATATACCTCAAGCTTTTGTGATCCGTGAAGACCACAAAGCATTCTCCGATGAGGTAGTGCCACCATAACTTTAGTGCAAAAACGACTGTTGCAAGCTCCAGGTCGTGGGTGGCGTAATTACGCTCATGGGGGCGTAGCTGCCTGGACCCATAAGAGATCACCCCTTGTCGCTGCATCAAAACACATCCCAGGCCCTATCCTGAAGCATCACAGAAAACCTCATAAGTCGCCCCTTCTTCTGGTAATCTCAGCACTGGGGGACTAACCAACTTCTCCTTCAGATAGCTGAAGGCGGACTCGCACTGCTCACTCCACATGAAACCCTGGTCTTTCTTGGTCAGGGCTGTCAAAGGGGCTGCTACTCGGGAGAAGTTGGGTACGAACCTCTAATAGTAACCTGCCAGCCCGAGGAAACTATGGACCTCTGCCACATTCTTGGGTGTTGTCCAAGAAAAAACTACCTCAACCTTTGACGGGTCCATCGCTACTCCCTGCTCGGACACCACGTGCCCGAGGAAGTGCAATTTTTGTGTCCAGAATTTGCATTTTGACAAATTCCCATAGAGATAGTGATGTCTGAGGACCTCCAAAACTGTTCTCAGGTGCTCTGAATGGTCCTCTTCTGACCTCGAATAGATAAGGATATCATCGATGAACACAACCACGAACCGATCCAAGTATTCCCGGAAGATGGAGTTCATAAGCCCCATGAACACAGCTGGGGCGTTCGTAACGCCGAAGGGCATAACCATGAACTCTAAGAGTCCCTATCTGCATCTGAAAACCGTCTTCGGTATGTCTCCCTCCCTTACTCTCAGCTGGTGATACCCAGACCACAGGTCGATCTTTGAGAACCATCCTGCCCCTTTCAGCTGGTCGAAAAGATCATCTATCCTCAAAAGAGGGTAGTGATTCTTGATCGTCACCTGATTCAGCCTCCTGTAGTCTATGCACAACCTGAGACCCCCATCTTCCTTCTTTGCGAACAAGACTGGAGCACCCCACGGTGACGCACTCGGTCGAACATAACCCCTCTTCATCAGATCATCAATTTGGATCCGCAACTCCTGCAGCTCTGAAGGTGCCATCCGTTAAGGAGACATCGAGATCAGACGAGTGTCGGGATGTAGGTCTATCCCGAAATCGATATCACATTGAGGTGGTAGAGTCGTCACCTCCTCAGGGAAGACATCCATAAACCCACAGACGATCTCTAGCACTTCCACCATTTCAGCATCTACCGAACCTACTGACAGCTCAGCTAACAAGGAGAGGAGGGGTTCCCCTCGCCTGTTTCCCTTCTGACTGCTCCGCTCACCAGTGAAGGTAACACACCGGCCTCCCAAGTCTGAGAACATGACCCTTCATCAGAAATAGTCGATGATGGCACACATAGAGAATAGTCAGTCGATGCCTAGGATGACATCGTATGGCTGTATCTGTAGCAGAAGAAGATCCCTAACCGACTGATGTGGCCCAATCATTAGTCTGCATCCTCGAAAAACAAACAACAAGTTGGTCTGACCCCCGACTGGTGTGCTCAACACTAGGGGCACTGGAAGTCTCTCGGCATCTAGACCCAAGGCACGGGCTAGACTAGGCACAATAAAGGAGTGCGAAGCTCCGGTATCGAACAAGGCATAAGCAAGGGTACTAAACAAACTGGTTGTACCTTGAAAAACCTCCATCCCTACTGGAACTTCTGCCTCTGTGGCGTGTAAATATCCACACCCATATCCTCTACCCCTCGGCTGTCAGCCACCTCCCCGACCACGCCCCGGTTGAGGTCCCTGATGAGTGCCCTGAGGTCGACCTCCTCCTCCTATGTCTGCCCTCGGAGGAGCGGGAGCTCGCTGTCCCTGCTGCTGCTGCTGGATAGGCCTGGCTGGAAGCTGCTACTGGGGTGGGTGGTGGGGTTGTCCTCCACCTCCGTACTGTACCTGGTCCGGGCACTGACTCCGGAGATATCCAAGGCTCCCACAGATGAAGCATCGCGGTCCCGGGCCCGAAGGAAAAGGGCTAGGACCATGGGATCGAAACTGAAACTGATGTGGCCTGCTCCCTACCAGTCGGAACCTGGAGGGTCCTGATGCTGGAGGCCTGGTGCTGACGGCCTTCCCATTCGATGTTCCCAGTTGGATCCCCTCTCGTGACACTCCTCCTAGAGCATGCATCCTCTCCACGACTTCGGCCTTCTTCTGGACCTCCAAGTATGTCGAAAGGGTAAAGGGGGTAACAGCATACTGGAGGGAGGGTCGGAGCGCCTCCTCCAAATGTCTTTCCCAAGACTCCTCGTTGGGAAAGAGTTTTGGAGCAAAATATAGGAGGTCCTTGAACTTGATCCCTAGATCCCTCACGGACATACTCCCCTGTTGGAGGGAGAGTAGCTCCTGTCTCTTTTCCGCCTTCATCATCGAAGAGAGGAATTCCACCCGGAAATCCCTCTTGAAATTATCCCATGCCACCTCAGCCTCTCTCCTCTCCCCCAGGTAAAGCGTCCACCACTGACATGCCGCTCCCCGCATCTGGCTGATGACCAGAGGAACCCAGTACTCGTTCGGGGCCCGAATCAGGCCGAAATCTATCACTAGCTCATCTAGCCAGCCTTTCGTCTTCATGTCAGAGGTGCTGCCATCATACTTCTCGAGGGTCTGTCGCTGGAAGGCCCGAAGAGTCTTCTACCACTGGTCGTCCTCTTCTTCTCGATCAGCTCTCTGCTGATCGTCCAAAGTAGTCTCTGGGGCCTCGATCACCTGTACCACACATGGTCGCCTTCCAGGTGCCATAGCTTCAAGGTAAACAAGGAATTCCTAACCCCAAGTAGTGTAGAATATTGTTCTTAAAACATCTTAACTTTTTATTTATTCTTAATTCCCAAGACACCCCATAAACATGAGAACGCAATTCATTATGATGCATGTACCTTTCCTAGGGTCTCTACCCTACAATCATCGTGACCTTGCTTGGTCGTTCAGTAGGTCCAGAGTCCTTGCATCGGATCACGGGGGGGCTAAAATCTTGTGTCCTAGCTGGTCTTCCCTGGCCTAATTCATGCACCAAGGTCATCCAACACTGTTGCCTTACCATCCCATGGAATCCTCACTATGCCTAACTCCAGACTCCATCCTACCTCTCAACCATCACCTATGATACCATTTTGTCACGACCCGCCTTCACCAAAAGGATGGAAGGGTCAGAAGATTGTCAGGCCCTTCCTTCTTTAAGTTGAAGGAGAGATAATGACCCCCTAAACCCACCTTCTATAGGTCCCGGAGTGGCAACTAGAACCAAGGGTATGTAAATTACACACAAATGGAAGGCATTGCCCTTTTTGTTTTATAGGATCGGGAGATAATATGATGAAACCCAACAACACCAAGGTAAAAGAAAATTAAAGCCAAAAGTAAACTGTTCCCACATGCATGTTCCAAAAGTAAAAGCCACAAAAAAAATACAAAAGGTGACTACAAAGGTAAGTACCAAAGGAAGAAAAACAGCAACTGCAACTGTCCCAAAGGTCTGAGCTAGTATGGTCCTGTGTGATCCTCGAAGTCCTCCTGGAAACCTGAAAGTATTTTTATATACGTAGGGTGAGCATACAAGTACACTCTGTAGGGAAAAACAAAGACTCTCGTGCACAAGTGGGGGAACGTACGAAAGTCCCATGAGAAGCAGACAACCAACACTATCAAGGAGTTCACCCATCCCACTCACCGACTACACTCACCAAATAACGCAAGTCAACTAATATATATATTAAGAGCACATCGATGTTTGGGTACCCTGCACCACCCTCCCGCACACACCTGGGCCACAACCGCAGGCAGTCCCACTGCCAAATCCCACCCGCAAACACCTAGGCCACAGTCACATGTAACCACACCTGCAAACACCTAGGCCAGTACAACCACCACCACGCCCGAAGACACCTGGCTAAAAGATCCACGGCCATGCCCGAAGACACCTGGCCCTCATCCCGGAGACACTTGGGAAACTACCTGCTGCACACACCTAGACAACCACCACACTAACCCTCCCAAAGGTTCTTGGGATAATAATGGACCTCAGGCCATCACATCCTGCCCGAAGATACTTGGTCCATTCGGGAAAGGGAGCAGAAAAGAAGCTAATAACCAACCACTAAGAATAGTGTTGGGAAAAACACCCTCCCCCATGAAATGGGGGTGTTCGGCACTAAGTGATCAACATGAGTGGGTTGAGAATAAGAAACACAAAACTAAAAGTATATACATAGGTAACAAGCACTCACCCAAAGTTAGGTTTTTCTTCAGACAGCCTACAGATCACAACAGCACTCAAGTCCGAGTCACGACACTCGCCAACCAAAACTCGTTTGTCCCATTTTTTTTTACATGTTCAGTAATAATGTTTAAATAAGTTCATGCACCTACTTGGGCAACTAACACCATAAGCATGACCAAGGAAAGAATCCATCCAAACGTCAATTTAAACATTCACACCCGGTTCTCTTGTAATGTTACAATAACAAGGGAATAAGTGAGATCCCTCAAAGTACTAGAACTAAAGAAACCCTCGATACACTACCCTGTGTCCCCCAAAATGATTTCTCATCAACAAAGGATCCCACCCCAATTCATGATATAAACAAGGTAACCACCCGGTTATAAAACTCACAACCACAGAATTCGTAACAACAGGGAATCCCATTCCCAATTTCACAACCACCGAGAGTATAAAAACAGGGGATCACATCCCCTCCCACATCACCCAGCAACCGGCCCGTGAAAAAAAAAGAAACAAACAAACCACTACCACTAAGCAAGGCAGACCCAAGCAGGTATTTTCAGATTTAAAAGATTTTACATGCTCCATGATTTTAATTTCGTGTGCTTTAACTGGGGGTTATCACAAAAGGGTTGATCTTGGTGATTTCAATTTATTCATCCGGGTATACGTAATTAACCAATTTACTTTTTTTTACGGAAGGAGTTCACAACCACAAAGAAGCAACATAAAACATCACCAGGGGTTTGTTAATGCACAGAGAAAGACCACCAACGGCCATTATTTTCAGTAGTCGTAAGCCCGTACAATTCAGAAAGAAGATCATAATATAAAATAGCATCATAATATAAAACAACATCAATGATCACAACCCCCCCCCTTCTTTCTTTATAGAATCCGTTCATTATCTTTATTAGGTCTGGTTTAACCAATTCTACAGAATCAAAAGCACACCCACCCCACATGATACACAAAAGAGAGAGGTGAAGGATAAATTCCCTACATTTTGATCTACGATTGACGCTTAGGCCATGGGCGGAACTTCACGGATAGCGATGCGGTTCGCCTGAACGAAAATTGCCTCGTCTATAAATGCTTAGGTCGGGCGCGGAACTTTACGCATAATGATGTGGCTCACCCGATGCATGAAAATCAGCTCGACTGGATGAAAGTACTCCTCGCTGAGGGTGATCGAGAAAAAGAAGAAACCCAGGGCAAACCCTTTAGTTATAGGGGTCGCGGATGGTTGAGATAAGAACGTGAAACCGCGTGAGCGGGTGTCGTGGGTTGACCACGCGGTTGGGCAGTTACACACGATCATATTAAGGTGTTATTTAATATCCCCCATCGGGGAGGTTTCTCGGGATTTTCAGGAATTAATTATGGGCTTTAATTGGTTTTAAAAGGAGTAAAATAATTAATTTACATCAAAATATACGTTGCGGGAGCAGAAAAGTCATGTACTGGAAAAAAAACGAAAGGCTCAATGATGGGACACGGTGCCACCATCACAGTGTCACCCTCACGGTGTCACCCTCACGGTGTCACCCTCACGGTGTCACCCTCACGGTGTCACCCTCACGGTGTCACCCTCACGGTGTCACCGTCACGGTGTCACCCTCACGGTGGCACCGTCACGGTGTCACCCTCACTGTGCCACCCTCACGGTTCGACCGTCACGGTGCCACCATCACGGTCTCACCCTCACGGTGCCACCGTCATGGTGCCACTGTTTTGGTGGAGCCTCACTTTTGGCAAAGTAATGGTCCAGGAGGGTCCGGGCCATTACATTAGATACCTCTTAAATGATTCTCATCCTCGACAATCAAAACAAACCAAGAAAGAAAGAGAGGGTCTGAACAACCACCTCGAAAGATACCTCTTAGAAGTGAACCCATGCTAACTAAAAACACTTCCCTATCAAGAATCAAGCAACATACCATGCCTAACTGCCCAGGCATGTGGGTTGGGGAGTCTCCTCCCCCATGTCAAGATATTATCCGCTTTGGGCGGCGCTGACTCGCCCGCACGGGTTTAATCGCATCCACCTTAATGCATCTTGATTAGGGGTCGGGTTCTCTCCTCCCCCATAGCTAGGGATTTTCACACACATTCAGAGGAAAGAAAAATAGTACATTTCATAGCCAAAAAGACAAAACGCTCTACCACAACAGGTGCAACAAGGAACAAAACTCAAAACAACCTTGGGTACTAGGTACGCATTTGTGCTTCCCTCTCCCACGTACTCTCCTCAAGCCCAACATGTCTCCACAACACACGAACCAAGGGAATGGTTCGCCCATGAAGCACCTTTTCCTTGTGATCCTCGATCATCACCGGTCTCTCCACAAAAGTCACGTCGTCCTCGATGTCCAGCTCGCCCCAATCAAGGACGTGTGAATCGTCGTGCAGATACCGACGAAGCTAGGACACATGGAATACATCATGTATCCTCAGTAGCGGCGGTGGTAACTCTAGCTGATAAGCCACTTTTCTGATCCGCTGCAACACTTCGAAGGGTCCGATGAATCTGGGAGAAAGCTTAGTCCCCTTGGCGAACATCTATTGCCCACATCGAGGGGAGACCTTCAAGAACACGTGGTCTCCAACCTCAAACTCCAAGGGCCTCCTCCGGGTATCAGCATACGACTTCTTCCGGTCCAGGGCCGCCTTCATCCTTTCCTGTATGAGCTGAACCTTCTCTGTCATTCTCTTCACCACCTACGGGCCAAGGATGCCTGCCTCTCCTACTTCGTCCCAACACATAGGTGAACGGCAGGGCCTCCCGTACAAGGCTTCCAACGTGGCCATACCGATTGTAGAGTGATAGCTATTATTGTAGGCGAACTCTACCAGGGGCAAGTGTTGCACCCATGATCCTCCTGAGTCCAGAACACATGCCCGCAGGATATCCTCCAAGGTCTGGATGGTGCGCTCTGTTTGTCCATCTTTCTGGGGATGGAAAGTAGTGCTAAGGCATAACTGTGTGCCAAAATCATGCTGCAATCCTTTCCATACCCATGAGGTAAACCGTGCATCCCTATCCGAGACTATAGACCTCAGAACTCCATGCAACTGCACCACCTCATCCACGTACTTTCTTGCCAAAGAATCCACAGTACTCGACTCCCTGATTTCCAGAAAGTGGGCCAATTTCGTTAACCGGTCCACTACCACCCAGATGGCGTCATATTCCCCTTGGACCTTGGAAAGTCCCGTGAAAAAATCCATCGAGATTTCATCCCACTTCCACTCAGGGACATCTAGAGACTGCAGTAGGCCACTTGGAACTCGTTGTTCAGCCTTCACTTGCTGACACACTATGCACTTGGCCACAAACTCTGCCACTGCTCACTTCACTCTGGGCCACCAAAACTGTCTCTTCAGTCCCTGGTACATCTTGGAAACTCCTGGGTGTACAGCTAGGGGTGAGTTGTGTAACTCACTGAGAACCTTGTCGTGCATCACTCCTGGAACAGACAACCTTCCCTGGAAAAAGCATCCGGTTCTGACCATCCTCTGTCCATCCTTTCAGAGCATTGCCCTAGTCAACTCGGTCATGAATCACTTCGCACTCTGGGTCTCCCCACTGAGACTCCTCCACTTACTGCAATAGAGAAGACTGCACTGTCATCTGATATAGGCAACATCTACCACCATCCATCCTTGCATCCAGGTGTAAGGTAGCCAACTCCTCCATCACTTTCCTGGTGTTCGCCGACTCTCGGAACGCATCCTTCTGCATCCTCCTGCTCAAGGCATCGGCCACTACATTGCCCTTGCCCTCAGTATAAGGGATCTCGAAGTCGTAATCCTGGAGGAACTCTACCTATATCCGCTGTCGCAAGTTTATGTCCCGCTGGGAGAAGATATACCTCAAGCTTTTGTGATCCGTGAAGACCAAAAAGTGTTATCCGATGAGGTAGTGCCGCCATAACTTTAGCGCAAAAACGACCACTGCAAGCTCCAGGTCGTGGGTGGCGTAATTACGCTCATGGGGACGTAGCTGCCTGGACCCATAAGAGATTACCCCTTGTCACTGCATCAACACACATCCCAGGCCCTATCCTGAAGCATCACAGAACACCTCATAAGTCTCCCCTTCTTCTGGTAATCTTAGCACTGGGGCACTAACCAACTTCTCCTTAAGATAGCTGAAGGCTGACTCGCACTGCTCACTCCACAAGAAACCCTAGTCTTTCTTGGTCAGGGCTGTCAAAGGGGATGCTACTCAGGAGAAGTTGGGTACGAACCTCCGATAGTAACTTGCCAGCCCGAGGAAACTACAGACCTCTGCCACATTCTTGGGTGTTGTCCAAGAAACAACTACCTCAACCTTTGACGGGTCCACCGCTACTCCCTGTTCGGACACCACGTGCCCGAGGAAGTGCACTTATCATGTCTAGAATTTGCATTTTGATAACTTCCCATAGAGCTGATGATGTCGGAGGACCTCCAAAACTGTCCTCAGGTGCTCTTCATGGTCCTCTTCTGACCTCGAATAGATCAGGATACCATCGATGAACACAACCACGAACCGATCCAACTATTCCTGGAAGATGGAGTTTATAAGCCCCATGAACACAGCTGGTGCATTCGTAATGCCGAAGGTCATAACGACGAACTCTAAGTGTCTATATCTGCATCTGAACGCCATCTTCGGGATGTCGCCCTCCCTTACTCTCAGCTGGTGATACCCCGACCGCTGGTCGATCTTTTAGAACCATCATGCCCCTTTCAGCTGGTCGAAAAGATCATCTATCCTCGGAAGAGGGTAGCGATTCTTGATCATCGCCTGATTGAGCCTCCTGTAGTCTATGCACAAACTGAGACCACCATCTGCCTTCTTCGCGAACAAGACTAGAGCACCCAACGGTGACACACTCAGTCGAACATAACCCCTCTTCATCAGATTGTCAATTTGGATCCGCAACTCCTGAAGCTCTGAAGGTGCCATCCAGTAAGGAGCCATCGAGATCGGACGAGCGTCGGGCTATAGGTCTATCCCGAACTCGATATCATGTCGAGGGGGTAGATTCATCACCTCCTCAGGGAAGACTTCCATAAACCCACGGACGATCTCTGGCACTTCCACCATTTCAGCATCTACCGACCCTACTGACAGCTCAGCTAATAAGAAGAGGAGGGGTTCCCCTCGTCTGTTGCCCTTCTGACTGCTCCACTCACCGGTAAAGGTAACACGCCGGCCGCCCAAGTTTGAGAACATGACCCTTCCTCAGAAATAGTTGATGACGACACACATAGATAATAGACAGTCGATGCCTAGGATGGAATCGTATGGATGTATCTGTAGCAGAAGAAGATCCCTAACTGACTGATGTGGCCCTATCATCAGTCTGCATCCCCGACAAAAAAACAACAAGTCGGTCTGACCCCCGACTGGTGTGCTCAACACTAGGGGAACTGGAAGTCTCTCGGCATATAGACCCAAGGCATGGGCTAGACTAGGTGCAACAAAGGAGTGTGAAGCTCCGGTATCAAACAAGGCATAAGCAAGGGTATTAAACAAACTGATCGTACCTCGAACAACCTCCGGCCCTGCTGGAACCGCTGCCTCTGTGGCGTGTAACTGTCCACGCCCAGATCCTCTACCCCTTGGCTGTCGGCCACCTCCCCGACCACGCCTCGATCGAGGTCCCTGAGCAGCGCCCTGAGGTCGGCCTCCTCCTCCTATGTCTTCCCTCGGAGGAGCGGGAGCTCGTTGTCCCTGCTGCTGCTGCTGCTGGATAGGACTGGCTAGAAGCTGTTGCTGGGGCGGGTGGTGGGGCTGTCTGTCACCGCCGTACTGTATCCGGTCCGGGCACTAAATCCGGAGATGTCCAGGGCTCCCACAGACGAAGCATCACGGTCCCGGGCTCGAAGGAAAAGGGTGAGGACCAGGGGATCGAAACTGAAACTGATGCGGCCTGCTCCCTGTTGGTCGGAACCTGGAGGGTCCTGACGTTGGAGGCCTGGTGCTGACGGCCTTCCCCATAGATGGTCCCATCTGGATCCCCTCTCGTGAAACTCCTCCTAGATCATGCATCCTCTCCACCACTTCGGCCTTCTTTTGGACCTCCAAGTACATCAGAAGGGTAAAGGGGGTAACAGCATACTGGAGGGAGGGTCGGAGCACCTCCTCCAAACGTCTTGCCTGAGACTCCTCATCAGGAAAGAGGTCCGGAGCAAAACGTAGGAGGTCCTTGGACTTGATCCCTAGCTCCCTCATGGACATACTCCCATGTTGGAGGGAGAGTAGCTCCTGTCTCTTTTCTGCCTTCATCGTCGAAGAGAGGAATTCCTCCCAGAACTCCCTCTCGAAATCAGCCCATGCCACCTCAGCCTTTCTCCTCTCCCCCAGGTAAAGCGTCCACCACTGACGCGCTGCTCCCTGTATCTGGCTGACGGCCAGAGGAACCCAGTACTCGGTCGGGGCCCGAATCAGGATGAAAGCTATCTCTATCTCCTCTAGCCAGCCTTCCGTCTTCATGTCAGAGGTGCTGCCCTCAAACTTCTCAAGGGTCTGTCGCTGGAAGGCCGGAAGAGTCTTCTGCCATTGGTCGTCCTCTTCTTCTCGATCATCTCTCTGTCGATCGGACAAAGTAGTCTCTGGGGCCTCGATATCCTGTACCACACGTGGTCGCCTTCCAGGTTCCATAGCTGCAAGGTAAACAAGGAATGCCTAAGCCCAAGTAGTGTAGGATATTGTTCTTAAAACTTATTTACTTTTTATTTATTCTTAATTTCCAAGACACCCCATAAACATGATAACACAAGTCATTATGATGCATATACCTTTCCTAGGGTCTCTACCCTATAATCAGCGTGGCCTCGCTTGGTTGTTCGATAGGTCCAGAGTCCTTACATCGGATCACGGGGGGCCCTAAAATCCCGTGTCCTAGCCGGTCTTCCCTGGCCTAATTCACGCACCAAGGTCACCCAACATTGTTGCCTTACCATCCCATGCAATCCTCGCAGTGCCTAAATCAAGACTCCAACCTACCTCTCAACCATCACCTCTGATACCATTCTGTCACGACCCACCTTTACCTAAAGGAGGGAAGGGTCAGCAGATTTCTAGGCCCTTCCTTCTTTAAGTTGAAATAAAGATAATGACCCCCGAAACCTGCCTTCTATAGGTCCCGGAGTGGCGAATAGCACCAAGGGTATAGAAATTACACACAAATGGTAGGCATTACCCTTTTTGTTTTATAGGATCGGGAGATAAGATGATGAAACCCAACAACACCAAGGTAAAAGAAGAGTAAATCCAAAAGTAAATTGTTCCCACATGCATGTTCCAAAAGTAAAAGCCACAAAAAAATACAAAAGGTGACTACAAAGGTAAGTACCAAAGGAAGAAAAACAGCAACTGCAACTGTCCCAAAGGTCCGAGCTAGTATGGTCTTGCGCGATCCCCAAAGTCCTCCTGGAAACCTGAAAGCAGTTTTATATACGTAGGGTAAGCATACAAGTACACTCAGTAGGGAAAACCAAATACTCTCGTGCACAAGGGGGGGAACGTACTAAAGTTCCGTGAGAAGCAGACAACCAACACTATCAAGGAGTTCACCCATCCCACTCACCGGCTACACTCACCAAATAACGCAAGTAAATTAATATATATATTAAGAGCACATCGATGTTTGGGTACCCCGCACCACTTTCCCATTGGTTATTGAGATATCCTACGCATCGAACCAATCCCGCCATTCTCACCGCAATCCCACTGCCACACCCGCCCACACACACCTGGGCCACAACCATACGCAGTCCCACTGCCGAATCCCGCGTGCAAACACCTGGGCCACAGTCACACGTAACCATGCCTGCAAACACCTAGGCCAGAACAACCACCACCATGCCCGAAGACACTTGGGTTAAAAGATCCACTGCCATGCCCGAAGACACCTGGGCCTCATCCCGAAGACACTTGGGAAACCACTTGCCGCACACACCTGGCCAACCACCACACTACCCCGCCCGAAGGTTCTTGGGATAATAATGGACCTCAGGCCATCACAGCCTGCCCGAAGATACTTGGGCCATCCGGGAAAGGGTGAAGAAAAGGAGCTAATAACCAGCCACTAAGAATAGTGTTGGGAAAAACACCCTCCCCCATGAAATGGGGGTGTTCGGCACTAAGTTCTCAACATGGGTGGGGCACGAATAAGAAACACAAAACTACAAGTATATATATAGGTAACAAGCACTCACCCAAAGTTAGGTTTTTCTTCAGACAGCCTACAGATCACAACAGCACTCAAGTCCGAGTCACGACACTCGCCAACCAAAACTCATTTGTCCCATTATTGTTTTCATGTTCAGTAATAATGTTTAAATAAGTTCATGCACCTATTTGGGCAACTAACACCATAAGCATGACCAAGGAAAGAATCCATCCAAACGTCAATTTAAACATTCACACCCGGTTCTCTTGTAATGTTATAACAACAAGGGAATAAGTGAGATCCCTCGAAGTACTAGAACCAAAGAAACCCTCAAGACACTACCCCGTGTCCCCCAAAATGATTTCTCATCAACAAAGGATCCCACCCCAATTCGTGATATAAACAAGGTAACCACCTGGTCATAAAACTAACAACCACCAAATCCGTAACAACAGGGAATCCCATTCCCAATTTCACAACCACCGAGAGTATAAAAACAGGGGATCTCATCCCCTCCCACATCACCCAGCAACCGGCCCATGAAAAAAAAGAAACAAACAAACCACTACCACTAAGAAAGGCAGACCCAAGCAGGTATTTTCAGATTTAAAAGATTTTACACGCTCCATGATTTCAATTTTGTGTGCTTTAACCAGGGGTTATCACAGAAGGGTTGATCATGGTGCTTTCAATTTATTCAGTCGGGTATACGTAATTAACCAATTTACTTTTTTTACGGCAGGAGTTAACAACCACAAAGAAGCCACTTAAAACATCACCAGGGGTTCGTTAATGCACAGAGAAAGACCACCAACGACCATGATTTTCAGTAGTTGTAAGCCCGTACAATTTAGAAAGAAGATCATAATATAAAACAGCATCATAATATAAAACAGCATCAACGATCACAACCCCCCCTTCTTTCTTTATAGAATCCGTTCTTTATCCTTATTAGGTCTAGTTTAACCAATTCTACAGAATCAAAAGCACGCCCACCCCGCATGATACACAAAAGAGAGAGGCGAATGAGAAATTCCCTACTTGTTGATCGACGATCGACGCTTAGGCCGGGGGCGGAACTTCACGGATAGCGATGTGGTTTTCCTGAACGAAAATCGCCTCATCTATCAACGCTTAGGCCGGGCACGGAACTTTACACATAACGATGTGACTCGCCCGATGCACGAAAACCAGCTCGTCTGGATGAAAGTACTCCTCACCGAGGGTGATCGCGAAAAAGAAGAAACCCAGGGCGAATCCTTTAGTTATAGGGGCCGCGAACGGTTGAGATAAGAACGTGAAACCGCATGAGCGGGGGCCGTGGGTTGACCATGCGGTTCAGCAGTTACACACGATGATATTAAGGTGTTATTTAATATCCCCCATTGGGGAGGTTTCTCGGTATTTTCAGGAATTAATTATGGGCTTTAAGTGGTTTTAAAAGGAGTAAAAGAATTAATTTACGTCAAAACATACGTTGCGGGAGTGGAAAAGTCAGGTACTGGAAAAAAACGAATGGCTCGGTGAGGGGACACAGTGCCACCGTTACGATGTCACCCTCACGGTGTCACCCTCACGGTGTCACCCTCACGGTGTCACCCTCACGGTGCAACCGTCACGGTGCCATTGTTTTATTGGAGCCTCACTTTTGGCAAAGTAATGGGCCAGGAGGGTCCGAGCCATTACAGTTAAGGCATTGATCATGCTGAAATTTCTCACCAGTTTCTATGATAAAATCTATAATATTTTACTTTCCACAATATATTACCCTTGTTATGAGATTTTTAAAATTTATTTCAGAATATCCATCTATAATGGGAACTTTTTAGAAGATACGAATGTGGAACAAATAGAATAGTTTATGACTAAAAAAGATACCATTAAGGATTGTAATTTACAAAGATCCGTTTATGTATTAAACCAATAATTCAGATCATGGATCATTTGATTTAATGAATCTATAAGATAATTTGTTTTCATATTGAATGAATATGATCCTTTTGTCTAAAATAATTCTAGTTTTAGTGTAGTAGGTTTCCAAATATTATATATTGATGGCATAAAACTAATTAGAAACAAGATACTAGTATTATAGTCCTTTAAGAAATGGTTAAACACATGATTATACATGAAATAATTAAATCAAAAATCATATATTCTTAGGATCAAGATTTATCATGATAGATACTAAATGTTTCTTGGTTTAAGTCAATATGCATATATTTTCAAGTTATTGAAGAGATTTAGTATGGAAAAATCCAAGAGGGGATTGTTTTCAATGTCACATGGAATATATCATTTCAATAAAATATATCCTCAGATAATGGAAGATAGATAGAGGATGAAACAAATACCATATGAGTTTTTGATCGGGTGGTCCATATATACCATGCAATATACTTATTGCTTGATCATGTTAGGAAGATGCCAAGAAAACCTATGAGACTTCAATCATATGATATCCACGACTATCCTAAAGTATCTATGATATAATCTGTATATTATATTAGTTTATAGAGGAAATGAGGAGTTATTCATAACGGGATATACATATGCTAGATTGTAAATATATCATGATGATCTGAAGTCAAAATTGGGAGATGTATTCACCCTCTATAGAGGATCTTTGATCATGAAGATCTCATAGAAATAAATGGTCACAAATTATACATAAGAGTCTATTTTTATTTTGAAATTTAATATATCTAATGAAATATTTTGGATACCCAAGTTCATCCAGGATATTGATGTGATTTCTAGAAGTAAAGATCACATAATAGTGTATAGTGATTATACAATAGTCATGGCTCTCTCCAAGGTGTCAAGGTCATATCAGCAGAAAAAGTTCACACTTTGTAAGTATCATATATTAAGTTATTTTTCACAGAAAATTGAGGTCATAGTAAGTAGTGTTTCTACAAAATAGAATGAGGTAAACACATTGAATAAATCTATATCTCAGAAGAAGCATGAATATAATGTTAGATCCATAATACTAAAAGTCATTAGCAATTGTCTCTAATTCAAGTTAGTGTCTATTAGAGTTGGTACCCTAAAACAAATGACTTTGTACATTATATTGAATTTATATTCAATAAATTTTATATTAATAAAGGTATTATCAAAAATTAATTTTTATTCTATATAATATTAATTTGATAATGTATAGTGTTTCTTTTTATAGAAAATACAAATAAGTTCCTTGTTGTGATGAGAACCATTATTTTTTATGACAATATTCTAGATCATATGAGTCTTATAGTTGAACGACAACATTGGATGGGATAAGAATGATATAGACTATCATATGATTGATTATTTTAACTGATATAGGTGTCAAATCAAGAAACACATAC
Source organism: Viscum album (assembly GCA_963277665.1). NCBI lineage: Eukaryota > Viridiplantae > Streptophyta > Magnoliopsida > Santalales > Viscaceae > Viscum > Viscum album. Next base: position 1,990,548,588 of record OY728152.1, read on the forward strand.
ATGGTATCTTCATGATGTAAGATAACAATGATAGACCCACAAATAGGAATTCTAAATTTTTTCACATTATTTGATATTTATATTATTGAACATGTGAATTAGTCCTCATGCTTGAGATTGTTATTAATGTGTATAATGATTCAAATACATTAATGTATTTACCAAAACTTTGGATACATATATTCATGGAAAAATAAGATATATTGGGTGCATCATGGGTTATACATAATTAATTAATATGAAAATAAAGGCTTTCCCCTTTGAGCACTAAAAGATGATATCTTGGTCCATTTATTGAAATGGAATTTTCAAACTAAAATACATGTCCATGGTGATTGAGGATTTAATTTTATAAATTTAAGGAATTATATATCAAACTTATAGGATGATGATGAAATTATGAAACATTCTTGATGAAATATTTAGAAAAATGGATTAAATTACATAGTTAGTGTTCATATGTAGTTGTTGTAATTGTAAAAAACATATTCTTCTTTGGTGGGAGAATTTGTGTTGTTAGACACTAATATTTTACTTTAGGCAACCCCACCCAATGACTTTGAGGAGGAGGTTTGAGGGTCCCAAACATTGTTTTTCTATTGATCATAGTTGAATTCTATTTGAATTTAATAGTTGTAATAAATTTTATTCTAAAGAACGTGGAATAATATTTATTCACATAGGAAGGTGGATGGGTCAAGCTGAATCCAAGTTAAGGGAAATTATATTATCATAAAATTAATTTAAATAAATAAGGAATTATTATTTTTAATTAAAATAATGTTTTATTGGCACAATTTTATGTGTGACATGATAGTATAACCCAAATAGTGTTTGTACAATCAGCATGTTCATTGAATAAATAATAATAATATTGAGGTAATTCTTGATATTAATTTAATTATAAATTTGACATGAAAATATCCATTATGTTTTATGGGATTTCATTCATCTAGTTTTGATGAAAATGTTCTATTGACATGATGATTATTCATCATGTTCTTATTGATTATCTATTATGGATCCTCTTTCCAGATGCATGTAATCTTGGTCACAACATAAACATTTTAGATTTAGCTGTGTGTAATGACCTGAAACCCTTAGTTGCATTTACATGACCACTATTATCATGTATAATTATTTTTATTTGACATTCATTAATGTGGTGTATTAATTATTCATCATTGAAGATAGGCACAAAAAAATTACAAATTATAGTTGTGGATGTGGTGAATATAGATCCAAATTTTCCATAATAAAGATAAGGGTGGTCTGATGGTTTCTATCCACTAATTTTTTAACATAAAAAATTTTAAGAATATATTAACATATATTAGTAATTATATTTCATTTTATCATTTAAGTAAAAATATAAATTAGTATTTTATAATTTAATGACCATATATACAAAATAAACAAATGACAGAAGCTTAATAATCCAACCAATAATTGTTTTTTGGTTTTATTTATTGATGTTCTCCCACCCCAAGTTCTCTATAAATACTTCAGTCTTAGTGTGAAATTTCTATTAGAGGGATAAAACATGTAATTTATATATTAAAACTTAAAATTGATCTGAAATGGGAACATATCCCTATAGAAATATACATCAATACAAACTAAAATTCACTTCCCATAGAAAATACTATACATAGTGGTTTTCCATTAGAGCTGTGTTTTAAATGATATTTTTATTTTTTGGAACATTTATAATGATAAATTTAATTTCTCATCATTAATTTTGGATTCTATATTGGTTAAAAATAAAATAATAAAAATCCAATTTAAAAAATATGATCCTTAGTTACAAATCCAGTGGAATTAAAATAGAGGTGAAACTGTAAGTATAAGATAAGTATTTCTTACTTGACAATTAAAGAAATTATATGGTTTTTCCTAATATGGGATGAAACCCAAATTTCAGAAATAAATTTAAATATTACAATTCAAGAAATAATATCGTTAAAGAGTATAGTGGAAGGGTTTATGTAATAATTTTTTAGGAGGCTACATATTGGTATATCATGTGTTAAATATTGATGAATCATGTTATTTGAAAATATTTCCAAAAAATTAATTATATTTAACCATTTGAAATACCTAAATATTATAAAATTTCTATAATGGTTCTAATGTATGATTTTTTACATATCTTAATTCGTTTTCATATGAAAAATATGTTATGGGTATATAAATATATTTTGTTTTTAAAAATGTGTTATTTTTTATCCATTATTCGTGTGTGATATACTTTTATTATGATAGTTTAATAAAAAAACTTGTCTAATATAAATATTAAAGTTGTATATAATAAATTTTCATCATGGTTAAATAATTTTTGTGGTAATATTTTAAAATTAGTGTGAATATAGTCACACATATAGATATAGATTTCACTCATGAGACACAAGTGTTACTTGTTTTATTGGATTGAATTCCTTGATTATACCACATAGAATGTTGTATATAATGATGTTGGTATAATTAGGGTGTATTTTTTAATTTATTCCCCATTACCAAAGGTTCGATAAATACCCTACATGTAAATCTTCATTAATTGATAATGTTGTTTTGTTATTATTGATATTGAGTTAATTAGGGGTATTTGGGTATGTTTTTGATCATGTCATGGGATTTCATAACCAAGATGGGATGTTCCTTCCTATATAATGGTTATGAAATTTATCCAACTGAATGAGTATAACTGATTAAGTTCATAACTATATTTTTTTGAGTTTTATAAAATTTATCCATCTATTTGTATGAATGTCATGTTCCATATTCATCTATCATAATCAATTTAACTTAATGAATCAAGGATGGATAAGTTATCCCATATGTTATTGAAACCTTACCAATAATACTATCAAACTGAATAAATATCTCAATACTCAAAATAATTATTCAATCCACCCTCCTTATCATCATATACTATTGATCTTTCCAAAATACACTAATCATTTCCTTTAACTAATATTACTCAGATCGTCTTACCATTTTTTAACCCCTGCTCATCTCACCAATCTCAATATCAATGAAACATAAATATTTTTAATATATAATATTGGTAAATTTATCTATCATATAATCAAGATTAAATATATTTATCAAAATTAATGAGTACATTATAATCAAAATGTTCTCACTAAACTAAAATGATAATTTTAAACATAACAATTGATCCTCAGTAAACATCAAAACTATTAAGAATATAAAATATGGATCATGAAAGTATCTAACATAAATAATTTCACTTCACATCCATGAAATATTGGTAAACCATTCCTTTTACAAAATAAAAGGATTCAACACACTCTAACTATAGATAGTCAGATGGTATATAGAAATTTAAAACCATTCCTAGGAGAATAATATAACATTCAAAAAATGAACGAAAGAATAAATTTTTATTTTAAAATATTGTTTCCAACTTTAATGTTTATTTATAATATAATTAAAATTTTGGGACAATATGATTTTCATTAAAACCAAATAATATATAATCAATAATTTAATCCACCCAACTTGTCAATTTTAAGAATGACCAAACATTGAACGCCGTAATATCCAAATTCATATCTCAATAATTTATTTTCATAATAAAACTAAATCCATCATATTTATTTAGATGATAAATGTAACCATCATTCCTCTACTATTATAATCTCAATCGTTATCTAAAATTATAATTAAAGAACTATTTTAATATAATAATTTTTATATGGGGGACTAGAATAAAAAAAATTGACATATAACATATTTCCAACCATCCACATTTGCGCCTCATAATCATGACCTTCATAATATTTATTTTTTCATTAATCTAGTTCTCATAAACTCAAGTGTAATTTAATTTATAATATTTTTTAGTTATTATTTCCATTCTATAATAAATTATTCCAATAACACTAATACGGGGGTTGAATCAGTGTTTCCCATTTTTAAATTTTTAAAATTTATTACCTCTACACTTGTTAAAGAAAATATATATTTCTAACTAGTTTCAAATAATCATAGATAATGTAATAAATAATACATTCATAATATAAAATAATGTTTTTATAATTTTTACATCCAAATTTATGGACTATTTCCTTGTTTATATGTTAACATACAAGGAACCAATTATATAATTCATATCATAAAGAGATTACAATTTTATAGGCATCTGACCAGAATTCGTATCTAACCACTATTATAAGAAGACCTATAGTTTAAAAAATATGTATTTAAAAATGAAAAATATCCCCATTTTTTATTATAGAATCTTATCATTAATATATATATTTTGTAGAACTTGGGTGGTAGTAATATTTGATTAATTAATTCTCTCAGTATAGTTTCTTATTCCCCAACTAGGCTTCATGTATGGTTCACTAGCATGTGCTCTATTAATATATTTCAATATAGAAATATAATTATCTCTTACAATAATTCTCTAGAGTGTATCTCATAGTTACCCTAAATTTTCAATGAATTCCATAAGAATATCATATTTTTATTACTATAAATAAATTATCATACTATTTAATAGATAATTAAATTATAATTTACTAAATAATATAATATTTTTCCAATATAGATTAATTCAAATTATGGAAAAAAATCCATGAAAAATTCTTAAATATCATTATCAATTTAATTAATCCAATATTCAAAAAATATTATTTATTTATATCTCACATATCCTCATTTGAATATCTAGAAATATCTCTAAGAAATCATAATATTTAAATATATCATATATTTAAATAAATTATATGATAAAAACTTCCTTTTCATTCAAATTTTCATCCAAGTAACCACCAGATAAATCTATAGCTAATATTCTAAATATATTTATTAGATATTAAACTTAGTAAATAATGGAAACTATTGAATATTGGTATGAACACATGTAAATAAAAATTAATATTTTTTTATATTAAAATTAATCTAATGTATATATTGATATTAATCTTTCAATCATACATACCATTCTGATAATTTTTTTTATCTAATGAAATCATAAAATTAATCTTAAGTAACTTTCATTCAACTTAGTTTAACATCGCACAACCTCAAAAACACAATTACCCAAGTTTAACATTACTCCAATGAAAATATAGTTATAATTATACAAAATGTTAAAATTTAACTTCAATGTCATGTATTTTAACTACTCTTAAATTGATTATTCATTTTTCTTTTTAATTTTATACAATGTTTATAAATCCCATCTCATATAATATAATAGTCAAGAATCTCATATTACTTGTATTTAAACCTTAAAATCTATAAATTAATTTCATATACATGAATTTAAAATTTAATAATATATTTATTCGGCCTCCTTTAACTCATATAGGTATATTTTATATATACTTAATTATAGTAATGTTATATGACATTCTTCAGAAATAATTTATACTCACCTAAAATAGTTTCTTGGCTACTCTTATATTGAATTCATTAACACCAAAAACTATATTAATATCAAATATAAAAAATTAAATTCATTGGAAATTTTTTAATATCTCTAATATAAATTCATGATAATTTTATGGGTTCTTCAATCTCAACCTTTAGATTTTATGTTGATACAAACATCAATAGTAATTTCACATTATTTGATGATATTTTTTAATGAAACACTTTTCCCAAATGTAAATAATCACCCCCTTATTCAAAATAAAATAAAATCAATTCATACTTATTAAAAATTTGATAATATTTTCTTCTATGAGAGATATAACTTTTGAAAAAAACGAAAAATAAATATTAATTCACTATAATTAAGTGTAATTTAGTATCAAATTCTTGTAAATAAGGGAAAATTATTTTCACCCAATATATTTATCAATACACCGTTGTATAGTTTATCAATTTATCAAACTATACTTTATTTTAAATCCATTATATAATTAATTATTTTCTCTCAAAGAATAATTTATATTCTTTAATTATATTCACCCTGTCAATTATATAACCCCTTAGGTATTCTAATTAAAAATTATATAACTTATATAATTTTAAGAAATGATAATTTAATAAATATTCATATTATTATATAGGGAAGGGGAGTAGTCACCATATCATTATTCTTGAGTAGGATTGACTAAATTCACATTGCCTCATCACTTTAAATATGTACACTGATAATAACATAGTAAATGTATCAACAATCTATTATTTTATTAGTATATACTCTTGCATCACTATACCACTTGAGGACTTCTCTTTTATAGAATGATGTTGAATATCAATGTGTTATAATTTTCCTTTTAAAATAGAATTCCAATATAAATTTATTTATCTTTAATTTTGATAACAAATTATAAAAGGTAAAATTCTCATTTATGAATTTTAGTTGTTATTTCATCCATGTAATCTATTCCTAGGCTGTGGTAGCATCAATATATACTATATTTATAGTATTTTTTAAAGAAAATTGTATTAGAATATCACATTAAGTGACCACCTAATGAAAAAGAGACATCCAAAAAATGCAATGAAGATATGTAATTCTTATTTCATTCAAAATTTATAAAATTTCATCAGTATAAAAAACCCATATTTTCATATAATTTTTGAGTTTTAGAGCATGTTAAAATTTGGACTATTTTATAGGTGTACTCATCCTTAACAACCATATAACTGATTTTTACATGTTTATATCTAAATATCATCATCTAACTATCCTTCATTAGAAAAAATAGTATGATCATTGTGGTTTCCCTCAATAACTATTGAGAAAGGATCTATAATCTCAACATAAGTTAATAGAACAAGTAATCTTATGTCACCCCTAAAAAATATGGTAATTCATTCCCCAAATCCTCCTAAACATTAGATAAAACATCACATGAACCCCGTTAAACAAGAACAATGGTAAAATACACAAAAATTCCAAAGGTAGTTCTTGGGATGCAATCTAAATCACAGTGATGAAACTAACCTCGCATGAATGGGACTCCATGTCGTAGTAGATTATGTGGAACAAGTTATAGATCCCCTTATGTTTTTGTATTTTATTTTTTTATGTCAACAGTATGTTGGACAAGGGATTTTTTTCTATTACTAGGTAGTCAGTGCATATTGGTCAAAATAATGGAAGTTTTCAAGTGCCACCAGAAAGATGGTGGACTCCCACCAGCTTTCAAGTGGATTCTTGTATCTAGAGTCTTGTTTCCTATAGTCACTGGCTAGCTGATGGAGGCCAATGACTAGATGACGACACCACTAAAAATGCAGATTATTAAGGGAGTAAGTTTAATTTTGTCTCAAAATATTTTCTTAATCCCTATAAATCCAAAAAAAATCCACCAACTTCATTTTTATCGATATTAGAGGCTCCTTGGTGACTTTTTAGCTCTCTCCCCCTCTCTTTTAGTGAATATTTGTGTGGATTGATGACTTAGATCCCCGTTTTTTATAATATGTTAAGATGAACCCTTATAAGATTTTCCCTCTCTTTCTCTATGATTTTGATGTCTCATTTGACTGGGTCATTATATATAACATATTCATATAGAATTCACCTTGTTTCAATTGGATCTAGGTTCTTAATAATCTAATTTCCTTATCTCCCATCACCGGTCTTGAAGATACAATATTTTATCATAATTCATGTGTTGGGAATCTCTAAAGTATGGTGTAACAATTTTCATGCCTTATTTTATATGATTAATTCCTTTGGTTTTGATTATGAAATTGATGGTTGGAATTATCTTTGATCATTTATGGCTATAAAAAGGTTTTTCAAATTGGTTTTGTTTTGCGAAAAAAAATTATGCACTTTATGTGTTTTATAAAAAATTCCCAAAGATGTTTTTAAAATGAAATGGATTTTCAATCATGAATGTGGAGTGTTGTGGGTAATTATAGAAAAAAATTTAAGAAAATTTGGGCTTGGTTTTGAAATGATTTATACTTTTGGAAATTTTCTTAAAAGTTGGTTCTTATTTATTCCTAGAAAAATATTTATGAAACCATGTTTTGTTATCTTGAATGCAATGTTGTTGTAATATCACACATATGAGACCGTTTGGTATATGGTTAAACTAATCAAAGTCTATCCCTAGTATAGTTAGATATCACTATCTAAGGTTCCCTTATTGTTATGGTGACTAGGGGGTATCCTTTCCAAGGAACTAAGGTTCATGGACTATGGGATTCATATACATCAGATAGTGTTCCTTAATGTGTCATAGCAGTTTGGTTGTGTACACCCTAATTTAAATTATAGCCCACTTGGTTGCTTTGAGATTACATTACATGGATGATCTTTTGATATTATTATTTTCACGCTAGATATTTATCTGTATATCAATGCTTAAAATTTTTTTATTAATCTGTTTATGCCATTGGATATGTGATATGTCATATTGATCTTGTTATTTTGATATGGAATGATTTTGAAGGGAATGAAATGATTTTGATATGAGAACCAAATAATGATATATAAATTAGAAATTACTTATTTTAAAGTTTATTAGAAATTTTTCTACATAAACGAATTGATGCATGTGGTTATACATTTTATAGATTCCTTGATAGTGTCCTGGTGGGTATTTGTTCTCACACCCCCCTTTTTCCTTTGGGAATTTGTAGCCTTGTTTTTATAGGACATGGGTAAATATAAGAGGTCCATGTATAGGATGGATTTTTTTCTCATGTTTCCTACCATTTGGTTGGGATGGAGGTGACTTATAGTCATGTAAAGGTAGACCCATGGGTTGTTTTTGGGTTCCATGTTGTTGATGTCCAACTTGTAGTATTTTAATACCTTTTTATTTTTATATAGGATGTGGAATTTATTTTTTTTATTTTTCATATGAAACATGTTGGTTATCTGCTGTTTTACTCTATTTATATTATATAAAATGTATCATCAGGGTGAAATCATTCACTTTTTCTCTTGTATGATACCTAGGTTCTTATCTTAAGCCTATGGTGATCATGAACATGATTCAATCCATATAGACTATCAATTCAGGTATAATTATGGGTACACCTAGATTGGTCTATTAGAAATTCGTATCAGATCCTCATTTTTCATTAAATCTTATGCTCATTATTTTTTTAGCCCTCTTGTGTATGGGGGTTGTTGATATACTATAGATAGGATTTTCAAAACTCAAGAGGTAGTGTAGAGAGTTCATAGTATGTTCACTTTCATGAAGATACTAGAGTTAACATGGTTAGTTTGAGGTTTTTTAGTGTTCTTATCTAAGTTTTTAACATTTTTTATTTATATCATTAAACATTTTTTATTTTATAGGAATAAAATTATATTTTAAATTATTTCTATTCTCTGGTTTTTAGATTATGAAACATCTAAAAAGAGATCTTAGTATTTCTATAGAGAAGGATATGGAGAAAGCCCCATATGATAATCCTTTAGTTCATCTAGTTCTAGTGGAAACTATCATTCATATGATCCAATCTATGGGATAGGTCACCAACTTTGAATATGAATAAAATTTTTAATATTCAATGAAATTTACTAACCATCATCCACCAATCATTTGTAGTGACAAGGGTCCATAATTTGTTAAGGAATGGATCAAAATGATTGATATGATTTTACCTTTATCAAAACTACAAAGTAATCCAAGATTAAATTAACCATATATATTCTCAAAGGTCTATGGAGGAAATAATGGGAATCTATTTTTCAAGAAAAGGTGTATAAATATCTCACATGGACTACCATCAAGAATTTATTCCCCCAATATTTTAATCCTAAGACACTGAGGGTGGCGAAGGAATGGGAGTTTGTACTTTAGAGAAGTGAAATATCTATTTCCAAGAATATGCTACTAAATTTGTTGAGTTTTCCCACTTGTATCTAGAACTTTTTTATAATTTTTATCTCAAGGAATGAAAGATTGAAATGGTTTTAAGGGATGATATAGAATCTATTCTTATTCCTATGTGATTACTGACCTATACAGAGGTTGTAGATAAGGTGTCCATGGATGTGGTAGACATAAAAAGGAAGACAAGACTCTTTAGATCATCAGTTATAGTGGGAGGTAGCCAAATTTTTCTTCCTATTTAGAAAAGAAAGTGGGTTGTATAGCACCAAGGTAGAAGTAGGAGTACACAACAAACATCAAGGCAGAGTCAGGTTGTCTATTACCAGTTTAGGAAAAAGCGGAAACATAATCCTTATTGTCAGGCTACACATAAGGTTTGTAACACTTGTGGTAAATCTGGTCATCTTTAGGGTTTCTATAAGAGAGAATACCAAGTCATTGGATAATTATCCACCTTAAATAAGGACTCTTATTTTATAACTAATGCATCAAAATTGGTGGGATCTGAATACTATTCTATGGGAGATGCTTATGTGGGAAGGAATAGGAAAGGTGATGTGGGATGTCTGTATCTAGTGGAGTGTGAACCAGAGTAGACAGAGGTAGAACTATCTACTATGAGAGGTATAACATGAATAGAATCTTCTATGGTTATACAATTTTTTGATACAGGTAAATATCATTCTTTTATATCTACCAATATTTTTGATGCATTAGGCTTGTGTTTTGAGGTCATTCTTTTCTTGATGACCCTTTTTACTCCTATAGGAATGAAGATAGAGTAGGGATTTAACTATATTGAGTGTGGAGTGATGGTTTCTAATAATTAAATTTGTTGGGACTATTTATTCCTTGACCTTAACATATTTCACCTTATTGTTAGCATGGATTAGATGATAAGTTATACTTCTTAAATCAATTTCTATTATCGTTGGTTATAAATACTATATCCCGATAGAGTCATTCACATATTCCAGGGTGAGTGGGATCCATTGTTAGGGAGGGAAGCTCTTGTGGTTCCTAGTACTAAATTGATCACTTCCCAATTATAAGAGTTGTTTCTTGATGTCATAGATCTGTGACTTAATGGTTCTCTTCTAGAATGGGTGTGTGATTTTCAAAATTTTTATATAAATTATTATATAGGTTTCTGCCCGAGAATGAATTTTATTTCTCTATAGATATACATCCTAGGATGATACTAGATTTTTTAACTGCATATCATATGGCACTCGCTAAATTGAAATAATTGAAGGTTTTTCTTGAGGATCTTGATGATAAGTTATTTATTCATCCTAGTCATTCATTTTGGGTGTCTCCCATATTATTTACAAATAATTAATATGGGATCCTCTGGATTTGTATTGATTATTAGAAACTCAACTTTTTGACTGTAAAGAAAAAATACACATATCCTAGGATTGAGACTTATTTGATTAGCTTAAGGGGGATTGGTGGTTTGAAATGATTGAATTGAGATCGGGGCACCATCAATTGAGGGTCTGAGAGAATGATATTCCAGAGATGGAATTCAGGAGTGGTAATGTGACCTTTAATTATGGTTTTTCTCCACATCCTTTTTGTTTTATTTTCTATATTTTAAACATTAATTTATTATTTAATTATTTATTTATAATTTAATGGTTTTTATAGAGAAATTACTAATTAATCCAAAAGGATTTGGCCTAATTCCAAGATAATATTATTAAAAATGGTAAAGGAAACAAATATGAAATTAAAAATGGGTCTTGAAAAGTTAGGTTCTCACAACACCCTTGACATCAGAATCCACTAGGGATAAATAAAAGGTAGGGTGTTACAAATGACCACTTTGAGATAACATCAGTAATAGCCTTATTGGATAGCGCATCTACAACCTGATTTTCTTTTGTGTACACATGTGTCACATTAATATGTAACATGTTAGCAGCTTTGACGAACATCAACCAGCTTAGAAGGATCTTCCATGGTACATGTATCGTTCTGCATTTCAAATCTTGAACAACAATAGTGGAATTATATTGAACCCATGTATATTTCCATCCAAATTGAACCGCATATTTAATCACATGAATCATTTACCATAACTCAACTTCATAGGTGTCTCCATTTCCAATAAAGTGATTGAACCATCCCTTGATGAAGACCTTGTGCATCTTGAAGACCCCTCCGCACCCCGTAGGCCTTGGTGAACCTGACATCTCACCATCCACATTCACTTTTATCCATATTTGGATCGGTATAATCCACCAAATGAAATTTTCTACAAGAGATTTCTTGGACCTATCGATCACACCAAACACATGTAAAATATTTAAATCAGAAATGAAATTTCTCATAGGACCTATATAAATCTTGGAGACTGTTTGGATATCCCTATGAATTGTATTGAAACCTATAGAGATGGAATAAATATGGTTGTCAAAGGCCAGGGCATTCCTTGTCTTCAAGATGAAAGAAATGGAGACATTTGAACCTATGAGGAAAAGATTATGAACTTTCTCACTGAGATCATTATTAGTGATTGAATCCATAAATCCATCAATGTCATTTTCAAGTTGTAGCTTGATTCATAATTTCATCTGTTGAAATATAAATAAACAAATGTAAAAGGTACATTCAACAAAGAGATGATTCACATTTTCAGAGGCATTCAAGAAAATGGAATAGGCTAACACAACCTGCATTCCATGTTGTTTGAGCTTCTCATCTAGTGGAAAGATATTTTTCCATGGATTCCATATGAGGAGGGCCTTGGAAGGAGAAATAAAAGTCCTCCTAAGATTTCCAATCCATCTGGGTCATTACTATATTGAACACAACTAATTCTATAAAAATCCATGGCTATCATGTATCTAGTGCTGCTCGGGGCCCAGATCAGCATGTATTTGTCAACAAAAATATACCAATGAATCTACATAATATTCCCTAACATTAGAAAACCATTAAGGTCTTTAATTATCCTACATAACTCAGTAATCATCATTCATTGAAAATTTTGTGGAACATCCACCGGTTCAATTAAAGTCTTGTCAATCCATGTCATTTCCCAACAATTCATATCAAGGTCTCTACAAATAATCCATTTCAATCATCCTATCCATTCCTAGTATGAGTGTTTAAGGGATATCTACACAGTTGAAGATTGATAAAAGGAGTATCCATTTTGAATCATCTTGTTAAATCTACCCTGAAGAAACTCTAAATATCCATCCTTGTATGTGATGAGATTCCATGTAAATTTGGAGAGTAATTCCTCATTAAATCTCCTAAGATCCTTAATGCCAAGGCTTCCAATTTTAGTTGGTTTGATTCAATATTTCTAAGCAGCCATGACCAACTTCCTTTCATGGACACTACCAATCCATATGAATTTTCTTATCAAATTTTGTAGATTATTGAGAAGGATGCATGGACATCTATAGATAAAAAAGGCATAGACAAACATTGATTTTATGACTGAGTTAGCTAAAAATATTCTTCCAACTTGGGATATTCTTTTTTCTTTTCTAACTCCCCATATGAGAGATAACTTTGGAGCATGTATTTTTCAAATGGTTTCTTTTGATTTCCCCCCCAAAACAGTGGGACGCCCAGGTATTCCAAAGGCAAAGATCCTCTCTTGACACCAAGCATTCTGGCCACCCTATTTTGTTTTGGACACCAAGACTCCTTCCCCAAAAATAATGAATGGATTTCTCCAAATAATAGATTTCCCAACCATATCCTTATAATGGTTGAAGATTGACTTGATTGGTTTGAAATTCATCTTTGTTTCATTTCCAAAGAGAAGAGTGTCATCTGTGTACAAAAGATGTGAGGGTGAAAATAGGGACCTTCCTTCATTTATTTGGTCATAAAACCTGCATGAGCGAGGTCATTCAGGTATATACTTAAATAATATTTAGAAATATCAAATATTATTCTAGAGAGAGGGTCCCCATGTTTAACACCATGTGATCATTTAAATAATCCCTTTGGGGATCCATTAATGGGGACATAAATCCTGACACTCTTAAGGATGACATTAATAAATTTACAAAACTTACAGGAAGAGCCATACCTTTTGAGAATAGGAATGATAAATCCCCATTTGATAATGTCAAATTCTATAGATATATAAATCTTCAGATAAAAGCTTCCATTATTAGTTTCCTTCTTCAAGACATTGACACATTCTGATGAAGTGAGGAGATACCAGGAATAAATCCAAACTGATTTGGGGTCATGAGATATCCAATGATTCTTACAATCCTCACAACAATTATTTTACTAATAATATTCAAAATAGTGTTTCGAATTTCAATTGGCCTGTAATCTCTGATGTCCACTTCATTTTCTTTTTTCAGAATTAAATCAATGATGTGAGAATTGACTCCGGGTGTTAAAGAGGTTTAAAGGAATAATTTTGTCATTGATTTTTTCAATTCACTATGTAATATATCCTAGTAGAACATGAAAAATTTATTGGTTAAATCATCTAAGCTTGTATCACAATCTAGGTTTAGAGAAAAGATAATTGATTTAATTTCATCTTCAAGAGTTTTCATGGTAAGAGCTGGTTCTACAAGATTTCAATGTGGATGTTATAGCATCCAATCTGTATTGTAAAGCTACCACTGTCATCCTCTATGTAGAGTCTTTGAAAAAAATCCACCACGACACTAGAAATTTCTCATTCATTTTTGTATTATATACCATTAATTTTAATGGAATTAGTCCTTCTTCTATCCCTTTTTTCATTATGAAGGTAGCTGAATAATATGGAATTTTTATCAACATCTTGAAGCCACTTCACAATGTATTAATTTTTAGGAATCCTTTCCTTAAGTGTAATAAGTTTTTCCAAATTTACTTCAGCTTGGATCTCAGCCTAGGAAGACTCATCATTTCTTTGATTAATAATTTGGCAAACTGTCGGCTCCTTTTCAGCCTCCCTAATGTCATCATCCAACTTGGAGAAGGATTCTTTACTCCACTCCCTAAGCTTTCACTTGATCACATTCAGTTTTCCCATAAGAACCTTGAGGGGGATGCTAATAATCTCATATCCCCATCCATTAAGGATGATTTCCCTATATCCGGGAAAAATAATCCATGCATTATTGAATTTTAATGGCAAGGGGAAAAACTGCATCTCGTTAAATTTTATGCCCATGATAATGGGTTTGTGGTCAGATTTGAGTCTTGGTAGAGTGAAACCAGAGATCCCAGTAGATTGTTTTGTCACCAATGTGGTATAAGAATCTATCAATCCTACTGGCCTACCTTCCATTCACAGGGTACCCTGCCCAAGTAAATTCAGAACCTCTAATAGGAACATCAACCTGACTACACTTATCAATACATGATCATAATTCCTCTATAACAATCTAGCTAAAGGTTTATCCAATCTTCTACCCAGGTCTTAGCACTATGTTGAAGTCACCAACAATGATCCAGCTATGATTAATATACTCAAACATCCCAGTAAGTTACCTCCACAACTCCATTATTCATGTGTTTAAGGTATAATCATAAATGAATGAAAGAGTGAGATTATAATTACCCACTAGAATAGACATTGAGACATGTTGGTGATGAACAGAACATGAGATAACTTGCACATTATGATGCTTGAGAACCCGGAGAGTTTCTACAGTGTTGTCATGCAGATTGTGAGACACAAACAAGTATCCAAGGGATGTATGATTTAAGGCCCTGTAATTATCAAATTTCATTATAGGTTCTACAATTCCCACCAACAGTGGTTGGTTGCTATTAAGGAAGTGCCTAAGGGTTATGAAAATTGGGGCATTTCCAAGCCCTTGACAATTCCAATACACGATCTTCATTGATTTGATTTTTGTATACCCCTAGTATGGGGTAGGATCTTATGATCCATCACCAGTGGAAACTTATTCCCTTTCCTTTTTTCCTTTCTTCCCTTGCTTTTTGAGTTTTTCATTCTCCACCAATTCATCAAGATTATCAAGCAGTTGGGTCTCATCCATCTTATCAAACTCATCAACAGTGTAGGTCTCCTCCACACGATCTGCCCAGATCTTTCTAGAGAGGGGAGAGAATGTGTTTCTTTAGATGAGAGATTATGAGGGTAAAGTCCCAGGAGACAATCTTCTAAAAGCCTTCTTAGTAGGAACATGGATAAAAGATTCCTCGTCATTACTGTGCAGGGGTCAAATTGAGGCCTCGCAACAGGTTCCAACGGACCAGGTGAGTCCTCCACCTTCTCTTCAGAAACAACAGTCTCCAAGGGGATTTCCATATCATTAATACTTCTCAGTTGATAATGAACTAAGATATCATTCACTGACCCCATCTTAATAATTTGTGAAGGTGCCTCCTCACCCTCGATATCAGTAGACTCCATGGCTGCATGTGAGATTTTTCCATTAACAGGCTCACCTGTAATTTGCATGAGGTTGGTTCTCATATCATGGGTGTCCTCCAACTGGGCATCCCCCAAATTGGCATCATTCTCCTTTCATGAGGAATCAAATACTTCAATCTAGTATCTAGAATGGAACCATCACACAGGTTCCCCTGACTCTGAACCTTCTCTAAATCATCATCCTCCAGGGTTACAATCAACTCTTCCTCTCAATGGGACTCTTGTGCATTCTCAGATCCAGAGTTAGGACCTTCATTGACGGAGGAAGTGCCCAGTTTCTTCGGAGAGGCACCTATGGCATTCAAAATTCCCTGATCACCAGCAATATGCAATTCCCTCGGAGGGTCTTGAATTGTCAAAGTGATTGTTGCAAGCTGCACATCACCAGATCCAACATTAGAAGTTGAGGGTTCTTGAATTTTCTCCATACCCCTGTCAAGATTCTTTTGGAAATTGGAATCTTCATGCCCCTTGAGGTTGCATAATATACAGGTCTTTGCTTTCCTATAATTCAGAAATGAATTACTAGTGATGTTTCAATCCTTGCAGAATAGGGGATGCCTCTCATACTGTACATCCAGAGTGATGCTATCATCAAGGGTTGTGAGGACAACCTCCTCAACCAAGGTGGCACCCATGTCCACCTCAACCATAACCATAACAAAGTGACCAAACCTTGGATTATCCGTTTCACTGTCAAATCGAATAGGAAGTCCAACCGACGAAGTAATGTCCCAAAGGATCCGCAGATGCCAGTAAAGCCAATTGAATTTCATGATCTAGATCCAAACCTAGGGGTGTGTATTTCTCACATTACCGAGATCAAAATTCCTATCCCATTCCTAGATTTTGAGGATTCCAAACTTGAGTGCAACTGATCCAAAGCTCCGCACCCTCCTTTTTAGTTCATCTGACAGCAAGACCACATGGTAGTACCCCTTTCCCATAGGGGTCATTTTGCAATCATCAGATCCCCAGATCGCGGCAATCCTCTTGGATAGATTTTCAAACTTTGATCCATTTTCACCCCCTGGGAAGGGAGAATCTAGCGATAATAGAGAACTTGCAAAGCCTCAGTCTCTCTTCCACAACTTATTGGTTAGTCGAGACGTAAGCGACACACCCCTTTGTAATAACCCTTCCAGGAGATGACACCCCGAAGTCGGAAAATGAGAGAGTCACAACCGATTTGACAACATCGATAATATTCTTCTTCACTGCCACCCTAGAGTTCGAATCCCTGATCGGGGCAAACTTCATGGGGATGCATTGTTGAAACAGGTCTTTATGACCCACTATTCTAGATAGATCATCATGGGAACTAGGGCTCTTGACCTTCATGGGATCCGAAAGGTAGTCTCGCGCGCGATCACCTTCACCATCGCCGTCCTCATCTTTCTTCGACATTGTAACGACCCGAAATTTTGAATAAATCTTGTTTCTTAATTTTATGTGTTATTTTATTTTATTTTTATACTCAACAAAAATGTTTCATTTGATAACATGAGTATAATTAAAATGAGACCGTTGGGTTTTGACTGTTATATGACCATTGGTCAATATGACCGCTGTAAACTAAACGTTTTGATTATTTTCTCTAAATACAAGTAATCTTGGTTAACTAACATAGAATGAAGATTCGATGGCCTCACCCAGTAGTCTTGGACCGATCAAAGCCCATCTAACAGAACTTGGGAAGGAGGTACACCACTGGGCTTTGCTCGGGACCAAACCCAAGTTGAACTTCATCATGTGAAGCTAGAACGGAATCGCCTTTGCGAGAAGTTCAAACTAATAGAAATTACTACTCGTGCGATGTTGGTCGATCCTCCCTCAGATTCTCTCACCTTAGCACACCTTACACTTAGGTCCTATGCTGGTGTGATAAGGGGCTATGTAAGGAGACCGTAACTGCCTTGTGTAGTCCTTTGTTTTAAATAAAAATTGGGATTTCTTCTTATGAAGTTTATGAATTTTCAAATGTCCGGATAAATATAGTATGCATATTTTTGGTGAATTTTAGAAAAATTATATTTTAAAAATGTTTAGGTAAACCTTAAATAATTAAAAATGTGTAATGATTTTCAAAAAATGATCTTCTACAATTATGTTCAGTACGAAATTTAGAGTCTAATAAGATCAACTTGATTTTTGATGAATCGTAAATTTTGAATAGTGATTTTATGATTAGGATTAGTAATATGTCCAAATGGATTAGTAATCTCACTTAAAGAAAGTATTAATATAATCTAGGCACCTTGATTAAGTAATGTGATTCAATAAAATGGTTAAATAACGGTTTCATAAATTATTATTCAAGTATTAGTTTTTTTGAGTGAATAGTGTTTTTTAATTAAAAATTAAATTAAAAATATTTAAGAAAATTATTTTTATAAAATGGATTTCAATTTTTGAACTCAGAGCACCGATATTATGTTATGGTATTTTTTGGGGTTTTTTCTGAAAAAATGAATTTTTGGTGAATAGTGTATTTATTTAAAAAATAAATTAAAAATATTTAGAAAATTATTTTTATAAAATAGAGTTCATTTTTTAAATCAGAGCATTGATAGTTGGTTAAGGTGAAATTTTGGGATCTTTCTGAGAAAGTTGTATTTTCAGTGAATAGTAAAAATACAGTTTTAGGGTTTCGGTATGTTTAGTGACATCATAACTGTGTCATGGTGATGTCATGAGATATTTTAAGGGTTGGAAAACCTAAGGTGATGGATATTTGTATTGGGGCCCCATGTGGCCAAACTTAATGGGAAATATCATGGGAGAGCACATGGTTTTGAGAAAAGCACATGTGAGGTGTCTCTTGGCCATTAATGCCTTGTCCCCTCACTTTCCCTATAAATACCAAGCCCTCTTCTCATCCTTTCGACTCCAAAACCATCCTAAACGAAGTTCTGGTCTCCTTACCTCCCAAGAAGTCCTCCCAAGGTGCCCCGAAGCCCTCAAGGTCCAAACCTTCGAGTTTTGAGAGTTACGTTTTAAGGTAAGGGATTCGATCTCTCTCTTTATTTTCAAGAAATCTCTTTTATGTAATTTCTTTTATGCTCCATGTTCTTATGTTGGAGGATGTTCTTTTATATTCATTATACTGTCCTTTTTATGTTCACATTATGAGAGACCCCATCTTACTCTCATCATTTCATTTTATGAAAGTTTAAGTGGTGCCGTTAGGCTACCGAATTTTTTTTAACGGATTCTTTCACCCTTCTCATTTTCAAGTTCTATTTTCTTGTCAAGTCTTTCAAGTTCCTTTTTATTATGTTGGGGTATGATATATATATATATCATACTGATCTTTTATGATAATATTATGAGAGACCCCATTTTATCTCTTCAATTCAGTATTTTGAAGTTTTAAGTGGCGCCGTTAGGCTGCCGAATTTTTAAGTAGTTCTTCACCCTTCTCGTTTTGAAGTTCTACTTTCATGTCAATTATTTCAAGTTTCTTTTTGTTATTTTGGGTTATGATCTCTATATCTATCATACTGATCTTGTATGACCATATGATGAGAGACCCCATTAGATCTCTTCAATTCAGTATTTTGAAGTTTAAGTGGCGTCGTTAGGCTGCTGAATTGTTAAGTGGTCCTTGCACCTTTCTCCCTTTTCAAAGTTCTAATTCCATGTCAAGTCTTGAAATTTACTTTTTATTATGTTGGGGTATGATATCTATATCTATCATACTGATCTTTTATTATCATATGATGAGAGACCCTATTTGATCTCATCAATTTATTTTTGTTGAAGTTTAAGTGGCGTCGTTAGGCTGCCGAATTTCTAAGGGGTTCTTTCACCCTTCTCGTTTTCGAGATCTACTTTCATGTCAAGTCTCTCAAGTTCATTTTTATTATTTTGGGGTATGATCTCTATATCTATCATACTGATCATTTATTTTCATATTATTAGAGACCCTATTTGATCTCGTCAATCCATTTTTGGGAAGTTTTAAGTGACGTCGTTAGGCTGCCGAATTCTCATAAGAGAAATCTTATTTTTGTCTTCCTTTCAAGTTCTTTGTTTCATATGGTATATCATTCAAATTTCATTACCATGTTCTTAAATACTATATATTCTGTTCCCCTACTATTTTATGTATCATTTTTGAGTGGGTGACCCATGTCCCCTCTCTTTTCAATGTTTTCTAAAACCATGTATCGTAGACGTTATGCTGCATAGTTTTCGTCTCAAAATGCCTCCTTCTTTATCTCAAAATTATTTTATGTTATTAAGTGAATACTCAAAGATCTTATTTCTACAGGGGTATTCACATATATATCAAAATGTTCTATTTTAAATTCTGGGATTTACATACATGAAACCCGCTTTCCCTTTTCCGTGGGTTTAAAGTGACATGAAGATCATGTCTTTAAAGCAGTTTTTAAAACGTTATGATTATGAAATGAAACTCATTTCTTTTATGCTATATGGGTTGTTTATGAAATGATTGATGATGATATATGTGGCTCACATGATAATAAATACATGTCAAGGGTGCGCCTAGGTATCGCTCCAATGCATTGGGTAAAGACTTAATCTCTAGAGATGACCTTTTAGACTGATACCTTGGTGAATAACCTTGGTAATTTTTAATGACACCTTGGGGATGGACCTTGGTGAAATGAAATGATTGTCAATATTAAATGTTGTAGCCACAACTTCAAGTTATAAAAAAATGCTATTTTTATTATGATATTCCACATGATTCTTTCTCATGCCTTAAAGTTCTTTTTCATGACATAGTTGATGTATCTCAAGTTCACATGTTAAATGTTTCTCTTGTTTCCCTTACCGGGCCTTCTGCTCACCCTTTCTTTTGATGTATGTCCCCAGATTATGAGATGCAGTAATGAACCTAGGATGAACATGAGGAGAATCCTTTCAAGTGTTTAAGAAGAATGTTTTATGTTTTCATGTTTTAAGTTCCTGGTTTCCAAGACACTAAACCTTAAAGATCCTCGGTTTTGTAAAATGTAATGAAAGTTTATGTGATAAAAAGGCGGGATGCTATAGTTGGTATCAAAGTATGGTTTAGTTATTTATGGAAATTAGGATATGAAAACTTTAGGAAGAAGCCTATATAAAAGTTTATATATAGTAAATCTTCCTAGTATTTTGGTGAGTATTGAGTAAGGGGTTTCCAAGCAAATACATCCCTGTCTGGATATGAGCAGGTAGAGGTGGCTCTGGCACAGATGTACATAGGGTTAAAACCCGAAAACACCGCTTTGAGCTAGACTCGAACGGGAACTGGTACACAACAACGGGCCTTTCTGCACTCTTGGTTACGACACTCTCGGGGGATATGCTCTGGTAAATTCATAAGCTTAGTATGAACCATTGTTAAAGGAATAAAGATAAAATAAACTAAAGATTCACATAAGAATATATGATCATGGATAACCTAGATGGGAACCTAGGGGATCACAAGTTAGGGTATACTTTTCTTCTACAAGTTATCCTTATATGCTTTCGGTTCCTTTTCATGATTATTGGCTAAGTATTTAATCCCCTAATTATAGTTTCTTTTCTTAGTTAATGGCGGGAAATGGAAGAACATGTCCCATCAACCAATGTGATAGGAAATGCGACGATGGTCGTATTAATATGTCAGGGATGATTAGGGGATTAAAATATGATTATTATTTTGGAAGACGTTCACTATTTTGGGGACCCTATATGATCGAGGTAAATATATTACTATGGTATTTCCATTGAGGGGTAATGTTGACTTATATTTTGAAGAATCGATGAATTTAAGGTGGACTTATAGTAATTTAGGTTAATGGGAATGATTAACCTATCTTGAGTAAAATATGTTTAGGTTAGCTACTTTTGTTATAATATGTTAGGAGTGGTTGATGTTGTTTGGAGATGAACAATGAAGTTTATTTTGGAAGACTATGTTATCAAATCCTTCTTGTATTTGGGTTTCAATCTTAGTTTGGTTTATTTTGAGGAATTTTAAGGACCGTTATTTATGGAATGGTCTATGATGAACTTTGGGTAGTACCATGGAACTTTGAAGATTTAAAAGTAGTTTCCATTCGTATCAGATTCTTTCTTTTTGAAGAGTTGTTTTACCTTACCCTTTCTGTTTTTGGGATAATGTTTAAAGATAGAAGAAATAGATAGTTAATCTTTTGTGGATTATGTGATTCTCTAGAAGATGATTCTTGTGTTTTGATGAGAACAAGTAGTTTTGAATGCTCATAGTTTGGAGAAAATATTAGTTTTGGGTAGAAACTTTTTAAAGGATGAAACTCTACATGAAGATAGGTATATTTTCTTATGTTTTTGTTTTATGTTGTAAATGAATTCCTCAAAATTATGAAAAGGAACATAAAACAAAAACATTGTTGGTTTACGTTTCCTACTAGGTAATCAAAGACCGTTTACACACATCCTAAGTTTGGTATTTTCTTATTGTTAACTTTCTCCTAATCATGTTTTCTATCACTCTCCCCCAGAACTTGACCCTTTATTTTTTCTTCCATGTCCATGTTTTCCTACATGGAATCCTAGTATGGGTTAACTCGGGTGACCTTTTTACTTCCCTTTATTTCTTTTAAAGTAATAGTTTTACTGACTCCTTTTCTGATGTGGGCCTTTCAATGAAATTTCAAAACCCAATTTTAAAAATTGTGAGGACGCAATTTCTTAAGGGGGGAAGATTGTAATGACCCGAAATTTTGAATAAATCTTGTTTCTTAATTTTATGTGTTATTTTATTTTATTTTTATACGCAACAAAAATGTTTCATTTGATAACATGAGTATAATTAAAATGAGACCGTTGGGTTTTGACTGTTATATGACCATTGGTCAATATGACCGCTGTAAACTAAACATTTTGATTATTTTCTCTAAATACAAGTAATCTTGGTTAATTAATATAGAATGAAGATTTGATGGCCTCACCCAGTAGTCTTGGACCGATCGAAGCCCATCTAACAGAACTTGGGAAGGAGGTAGCACCACTGGGCTTTGCTCTGGACCAAACCCAAGCTGAACTTCATCGTGTGAAGCTAGAACGGAATCACCTTTGCGAGAAGTTCAAACTAATAGAAATTACTACTCGTGCGATGTTGGTCGAGCCTCCCTCAGATTCTCTCACCTTAGCACACCTTACACTTAGGTCCTATGCTGGTGTGATAAGAGGCTATGTAAGGAGACCGTAACTGCCTTGTGTAATCCTTTGTTTTAAATAAAAATTGGGATTTCTTCTTATGAAGTTTATGAATTTTCAAATGTCCGGATAAATATAGTATGCATATTTTTGGTGAATTTTAGAAAAAGTATATTTTAAAAATGTTTAGGTAAACCTTAAATAATTAAAAATGTGTATTGATTTTCAA
This sequence comes from Viscum album, assembly GCA_963277665.1. NCBI lineage: Eukaryota > Viridiplantae > Streptophyta > Magnoliopsida > Santalales > Viscaceae > Viscum > Viscum album. Next base: position 1,990,572,154 of record OY728152.1, read on the forward strand.
AAAATGATATTCTACAATTATGTTCAATATGAAATTTAGAGTCTAATAAGATCAACTTGATTTTTGATGAATAGTAAATTATGAATAGTGATTTTATGATTAGGATTAGTAATGTGTCCAAATGGATTAGTAATCTCACTTAAAGAAAGTATTAATATAATCTAGGCACCTTGATTAAGTAATGTGATTCAATAAAATGGTTAAATAACGGTTTCATAAATTATTATTCAAGTATTAGTTTTTTTCAAGTGAATAGTGTTTTTTAATTAAAAATAAAATTAAAAATATTTAAGAAAAATATTTTTATAAAATGGATTTCATTTTTTGAACTCAGAGCACCGATATTATGTTATGGTATTTTTTGGGGTTTTTTCTGAAAAAATGAATTTTCGGTGAATAGTGTATTTATTTAAAAAATAAATTAAAAATATTTAGAAAATTATTTTTATAAAATAGAGTTCATTTTTGAAATCAGAGCATTGATAGTTGGTTAAGGTGAAATTTTGGGATCTTTCTGAGAAAGTTGAATTTTCAGTGAATATTAAAAATACAGTTTTAGGGTTTCGGTATGTTTAGTGACATCATAACTGTGTCATGGTAATGTCATGAGATATTTTAAGGGTTGACCGACCTAAGGTGATGGATATTTGTATTTGGGGGCCCATGTGGCCAAACTTAATGGCAAATATCATGGGAGAGCACATGGTTTTGAGAAAAGCACATGTGAGGTGTCCCTTGGCCATTAACGTCGTGTCCCCTCACTTTCCCTATAAATATCAAGTCCTCCTCTCATCCTTTCGACTCCAAAACCATACTCAACAAAGTTATGGTCTCCTTACCTCCCAAGGAGTCCTCCCAAGGTGCCCCCAAGCCCTCAAGGTCCAAACCTTCGAGTTTTAAGAGTTATATTTTAAGGTAAGGGGTCTGATCTCTCTCTTTCTTTTCAAGAAATCTCTTTTATGTAATTTCTTTTATGCTCCATGTTCTTATGTAGGAGGATATTCTTTTATATTCATCATACTGTCCTTTTTATGTTCATATGATGAGAGACCCTCTCTTACTCTCATCATTTCATTTTATGAAAGTTTAAGTGGCGTCGTTAGGCTGCCGAAATTTTTGTAACGGATTCTTTCACCCTTCTCATTTTCAAGTTCTATTTTCTTGTCAAGTCTTTCAAGTTCCTTTTTATTATGTTGGGGTATGATATATATATCTATCATAATGATCTTTTATGATCATATGATGAGAGACCCCATTTTATCTCTTCAATTCATTATTTTGAAGTTTTAAGTGACGTCGTTAGGCTGCCGAATTTTTAAGTAGTTCTTCACCCTTCTCGTTTTGAAGTTCTACTTTCATGTCAATTATTTCAAGTTCCTTTTTGTTATGTTGGGGTATGATTATATATCTATCATACTGATCTTTTATGATCATATGATGAGAGACCCCATTTGATCTCTTCAATTCAGTATTTTGAAGTTTAAGTGGCGTCGTTAGGCTGCTGAATTTTTAAGTGGTCCTTGCACCTTTCTCCCTTTTCAAAGTTCTAATTCCATGTCAAGTCTTGCAAATTCCTTTTTATTATGTTGGGGTATGATCTTTATATCTATCATACTGATCTTTTATGATTATATGATGAGAGACCCTATTTGATCTCATCAATTCATTTTTGTTGAAGTTTAAGTGGCGTCGTTAGGCTGCCGAATTTCTAAGGGGTTCTTTCACCCTTCTCGTTTTCGAGATCTACTTTCATGTCAAGTATCTCAAGTTCATTTTTATTATTTTGGGGTATGATCTCTATATCTATCATACTGATCATTTATTTTCATATTATGAGAGACCCTATTTGATCTCGTCAATCCATTTTTGGGAAGTTTTAAGTGACGTCGTTAGGCTGCCGAATTCTCATAAGAGAAATCTTATTTTTGTCTTCCTTTCAAGTTCTTTGTTTCATATGGTATATCATTCAAATTTCATTACCATGTTCTTAAATACTATATATTCTGTTCCCCTACTGTTTTATGTATCATTTTTGAGTGGGTGACCCATGTCCCCTCTCTTTTCAATGTTTTCTAAAACCATGTATCGTAGACGTTATGCTGCATAATTTTCGTCTCAAAATGTCTCCCTCTTTATCTCAAAATTATTTTATGTTATTAAGTGAATACTCAAAGCTCTTATTTCTACAGGGGTATTCACATATATATCAAAATGTTCTATTTTAAATTCTGAGATTTACATACATGAAACCCGCTTTCCCTTTTCCGTGGGTTTAAAGTGACATGAAGATCATGTCTTTAAAGCAGTTTTTAAAACGTTATGATTATGAAATGAAACCCATTTCTTTTATGCTATATGGGTTGTTTATGAAATGATTGATGATGATATATGTGGCTGACATGATAATAAAGACATGTCAAGGGTGTGCCCAGATAGCGCTCCAATGCATTGGGTAAAGACTTAATCTCTAGAGATGACCTTTTAGACTGATACCTTGGTGAATAACCTTGATAAATTTTAATGACACCTTGGGGATGGACCTTGGTGAAACGAAATGATTGTCAATATTAAATGTTGTAGCCACATCTTCAAGTTATAAAAAAAATGCTATTTTTATTATGATATTCCACATGATTCTTTCTCATGCCTTAAAGTTCTTTTTCATGACATAGTTGATGTATCTCAAGTTCACATGTTAAATGTTTCTCTTGTTTCCCTTACCGGGCCTTCTGCTCACCCTTTCTTTTGATGTATGTCCTCAGGTTATGAGATGCAGTAATGAACCTAGGATGAACATGAGGAGAAGCCTTTCAAGTGTTTAAGAAGAATGTTTTATGTTTTCATGTTTTAAGTTCCTGGTTTCCAAGACACTAAACCTTAAAGATCCTCGGTTTTGTAAAATGTAATGAAAGTTTATGTGATAAAAAGGCGGGATGCTATAGACATCTTCTCCGGATGACCTCTTCGTGGGGAGGGGGCTTCCTGGGTATGGAGGGTTCGAAAAGGCCACTCCCGAGGATTCTCTTTTAAAAAGAAGAATATTAATTATGATAGTCGTGTATGTTTTCAAGTAGATATTATCCTATTAATTTATGGATAATTTAATTAATTCATTTATGTATTTTCCTATTTATATTTTAATTCATTTTGTTATTTGTTAATTCATGTATTTTGTGTTTTGATTATTTATTTCATTTGTTGATTAATGAATATCTATAAATTGATAGTTAGATATATAGTTCTTGATCTCGTTGTTTAAATAACTTAAATAATCATAATTTTAATGTACTTTTTAATATTTTGTATCAATTAATAATTCATTAATTAAATCATTTGTTTAATGTAATTGAATTTAAATGTTTAAAATTTAATTTTTATCATTCCTAACATTTTATAATATTAGATTAATAATTTGTGTTTAATTTTTATGTTCGTATTTAATTTTTCAATCTTTAAATTTAAAATAATTTAATGTTTAGAAATTTTAGTTTAAATTAATTCATTTAATTATAATTTTTTTTCTCCTACGGCACCAAGGGCCAGGATCGACCGCAAGTGAAGGAACGACTTGCGAGGCCTCGCAACAGGTTCCATCAGAGCACACCAGAGCATGACCTAGGGTTTGGTTGACAAGGGCCTATCGAATCCAAATGAAGAAGTCGATCGAAGGCAGAATTAAAATCAGAACTGGAATATGTCGAGTCCGTACGCCGAGTGCACCTTCCCCGTTGAAGCTTCGATCGAGGCGTGGTGAAACCATTCGAAGAAGCTCGTGCCACGCCTGAGAGCAGAAGCTGCCGCCAATAATCTCTGATCTGTAATTGAAGCTTCCACGGTTTCCGATTCCTTTTGGAAGCTGCGACCGATGTTTTTTCCGCTGATCAAGGTGATGCCGATCCTGAAATCCAACGGCGCCTGTATAGATCCAGTGCTGACGCCACCGAAATCCCAAAAGATACCTACATCTCTATGATGAAGAGCCAAGGATCAACTGTGATCGGAGTTTCAAATGAACTCTTACTTAAATGAAGTTTTTCTCTCTATTTTGAGATCTGACGCCATTGGAGATCGATGGTCTGAAGACCGTTGATGCGCATGATCCAAAGGCAGATCAAATCCTGTCTCTAATTGGGATGGAGGACCAATTTTGAGAAGACAACAACGAGACTTCTTCAATCCCAATGCTGTGGCAGTGGTATGAAGAATAGTTTCCAACCCAGGTTGATGAGAAGAACCGGGGATTGTTCATGTATGAAGAATCGATTGGTGTGGCACGCTGCTGATGCAGATGATTTACAACTGTTCAATTCTGATCTAGAAAGAGGACGATCAATTTTACAGGGGAGATCTCTTGTCAGTTATTGTAAGTTAATTTCATTTATTTTAAGATCTTTCAAATCTATGCTTATCATATAGATAAATAAAATTCAAAAGAACATAAGATAACACATATCTTGATTCATTGGATTGATGGAACATGGCGGAATTTGATTGTGACCTAATTGGTAAGGACAAAACTCTTTTAAATAGAGATGAAACAGTTTCATGGATGGTTATTTAATCTACTGTCAAAGCCCATCAATTTGACAATTATATCCCTCATTATCCTATTATAATAACATTAAACATTATATTAGAGAAGTTAATCCAATATTAATGTTTAATATATTCAATCGGTCATTTTGTGCATTTATATTTATATTCTATCATGTATACATCATTCATCATAATGAAAGATAATGTTCACATGAGTCATGGTGGTCGTATATTCTATATTAATATACTCTCTTCCATGTACTACAATATTAACATTTTCCCTATCATAATTAAAATGGGATATATATAATTGGCCCAACGATAATGTATTTATTAAAGACTATGCCTACTGTCATTATTCAATTCAATCATGTATACTTATTGAAAAAATAGGCAACATGGTCAAAACCTTTATAAGTCCAAGTGTTAACTGTGATAATCATAACATTTAATACATACAATGAAACATACTCGGTGATAATGCTCATACTCTCAACATGTCTAATAAATGTCTTGGGTGAGAACCTTTTCATCAAAGGGTCAGCAATCATTAGATTAGTGCTAATATATTTAATTGACACCTTATGTTTTTTGAACTTCATCCTTAACTACAAAGTACATTAATTCCATATGTTTAGCCCCTTTAGATTATCAGTCATTCTTGGAAAAGAATACTGCTGCCGTATTGTCACAATGAATTTTCAAGGGCTTGACGATACTGTTGACAATTCCAAGTCTTGAAATAAAGTTCTGCAATCACGTACCCTGAACTGCAGTTTCAAAGTATGGTACAAATTCAGCTTCCATGGTCGAAGCAGCTATAACCGATTGATTTGCACTTTTCTATGATATTGCTACATCGACTAAAAGATACACATAACAAAAAATGGACTTTCTTGTATCAACACAACCAGCAAAATCTGAATCAGAGTATCCAATCACCTCAAGATCATTGGATATTTTATAAGAAAGCATGTGATTATGTGTTCCTTGCAAATATCGCAGAACTTTCTTTACAGCTCTCCAATGATCCAGTCCAGGATTACTTTGGTATCTTCCCAACATACCAATTCCAAAGCTAATATCTGACATTGTACACGTTCGAGCATACATCAAGCTTCCAACAATAGATGCATAACGAATTTCTTCCATCTCTTTTCGTTCCAAATCATTTTTGGGACATTGATTGAGATTAAATTTGGCTTCTTTTTGAATTGGAACAACTGATGGTGAACATTTTTCCATCCTAAACCTCTCTAAAATCTTATTGATGTATGACTTTTGAGATACGTCCAATAAACCTTGAGTTCTATTTTAGAATTTTTCTATTCCAATCACATACTTGACTTCTCCTATGCCTGTCATTACAAAATTATTAGAGACATTTCTTGGTCTCATATAATAGACCAAGATCATTTGCAGCAAGCAATATGTCGTTAACAAATAGAATCAAGAATATAAATTTACTCCCACTGATCTTCTGATATATACGCCGATCAACGATGTTTTCCTTGAATCCAAAAGATACAATGGTATCATTATACCTAATATACCATTGTCGGGAAGCTTGTTTAAGTCCATATATTGACATTTTTAATTTGTATACCACGTGTTCCTTTCCTTCAATGGGAAGACTCATTGGTTGATCCATGTATACATCTTCCTCTAAGATTCCATTTAGAAAGGCTGTTTTAACATCCATTTGATGTAACTCTAAATCATACTGAGCTACCAATGCCATAAATCGTACTGAGCTACCAATGCCATAATAAGCACATGAGCCTCAGCCCGGTTGGTGAGGACTCGTCAAGTGCATCCAAGAGACCCGAGATCAAATCCGAGCGGAGACATATTTCTAGGGTACTGTAGCAGTATTGTAGCATGAACTTTTGCAGGTACTGTTCGGTACTGTAGCAGCCGAAACTATTCTTCTATCTGGACCTTCGGGCCACCGGTTTGATCCTCAGGTCCTACAAGGTCTTCAGGCCACCCAAGGCCTTCGGGCTAGTTGTCTCTCAAGGCCTTCGGGCCACCTTAAGGCCTTAGGGCCACCCCAAGGCCTTCGTGCCACATGATTATGCAGACGTACCAGTCATACTACAAGGGACAAAGCTCCATATGATGATTTAGGGCAGACACATTCACTTGAGTAGAGCTAACCGGAATTAGAAGAACAAGAGGGTATGACTTTGCCATCGATATCGGGCTTGTGCAGCATTGCATAGGATAGTTGGCCGACCAACCCTGTGAAGGTGGAGTACTAATCATCATGACATATGCTGGGGAGGAGCAGTTCCAAGTTGTCTTGTCTGGGTGATTCCATCTAAGACCTATGGGTTATTTAATTGTCTATGAGCCTTCGGGCCTTGTAAGAGTTCCACCTCACCCCTTAAAAGATGAATTATCAAAAATAATAAAAAATGAAGGCCTTCTGGCCATTCGGCCGACCATAATAATTCTGAAAAAATCTTTCATAGAAACCGGTGAGAAGGTTTCCTTATAGTCTATACCATCCTTTTGAGTGAATCCTTTAGCAATAAGTCCGACCTTGTAAAGTTCTAGGTTACCAAGAGAGTCATATTTGGTTTTAAAGACCCATTTACATCCAACTCTCTTAGATCCTTCAGGAAATTCTGTAAGGTCCCATACTTTATTTTTTTTCATGGAATTTAACTCACATTTCATGGCATCTAACCATTTATCAGAATTTTCACACTTGGTGGCTTGAGAATATGAAACTGGATCATTATTAATGCCAATATCATTTTCTATTTCATGTAGATATACCACATAGTAATCAGAAATAGCTGACATTCTTTCCCTTTGGGATCTTCTTAACAATATTTCTTGTGGTTCTTCAACCACATCTTCATTGTGAATTTGGGAAACATTCTATTGTTGTTCTACATGATTATTTTATGATAAAATAATTTGAGGAACAACAACATGTGAAGTTGGAATACAAGAAAACAAAGCTTGAATTCTAACTTCATTAATTTCCACATGTTGTGGAACTTCACTCCCACTGGATTCACCATTCTCGATAAATCTAGTATTTCTAGTTTCAACAATTCTAATACTATGGTTATGATTATAAAATCTATATCCCTTTGATTTCTCTGGATAACCAATGAACTGTCCACTGATTGTTCTTGCATCCAATTTTCTTTGTTGTGAATTATATTCTTTTATTTCTACCTGACAACCCCATACATGTAGATGTCTTAATCTAGGTTTCCTACCAGTCCAAAGTTCAAAAGGAGTCTTTGAAACTGTTTTACTAGGAACCCTATTCAATAAATACACAACAGTTTTTAAAGAATACATCCACAAAAATAAGGGTAAAGAAGAATTACATAACATACTCCTAACCATATCCATTAATGTTCTGTTGCGCCTTTCCGCCACACCATTTTGTTGTGGTGTACCTGACATAGTGTATTGTGCACATATGTCATGACATTCTAAAAACTTTGCAAATAGACTAGGATTTTTTCCACTTTCATCAAATCTTCCATAATATTCACCACCCTTATTAGACCTTATGACCTTCATCTTTCTGTCTAATTGCCTCAATTTCATTTACATAAATTTTCATGGCATTTATTGTTTGAGATTTCTCATGAAATAAATAGACATATCCATAAAATGAAAAATCGCCAATAAAGGTGATAAAGCATTTTTTATTACTGAAAGAATTGACATCAAAAGGTCCACATATATCGGTATGTATGATCTCAATGAGTTGAGTACTTCTTGCAGCACCTTTCTTTGTGTCTTTTGTTTGTTTTCCTTTAATACAATCCACACAAATGTTTAGGTTGGTAAAATCCAATTTTGGAAGGATTTCAAACCAAATCAATCTCTCCAATCTTTCTTTGGAAATATGACCTAAACGTTTATATCATAAATAAGAAGACTTTTCATTTACTGAACCACGTTTATTACCAGAATTATGATCAAGGTCATAAGTATTTCAACATACATATTATCAAGATTTAATTTATATAAACCATCATACAATAAACCATATCCAATCATGCGTGTATGCTTAAACAAACTAAAATATCCATTCCCAAAATTAAAAAAGTATCCAACAATATCAAGTTTTGATAAAGAAACCAAATTCCTAGATATAATCGGTACATAATAGGTTTCACATAATTCCAAACTATACCCACTATCAAGGATTAAACTGTAAGTCCCGACAACTTCAACTGGAACCTTCACTCTATTCCCCATGAAGATGAACTTATCAGTTGAGCTTGTGATTTGGGTTGAAAGGAATCCCTGCATTGTATTAGAAACATGAGTCGTACAACTAGAATCAATCCACAATGTATTATGTGGAACTTATGCTAAGTTTGATTCATAACATGTATAATCATTTTTCTTACCTTTCTTTTCAAACCAAGCCTTACCTTTCAGACTATCCTTTTGAAAATGTCCAACTTTCCCATAGAAATGACATTTATCTTTATTTGTGTTCTTCTGGTTCTTGCTTAAGGACTCATTAACCTTCAATGGCCCCTTTCCTTTTCCATGGTTCTTTATACCATGCTTCTTTCCTCCTTGATGATGCACATAATGGACTAAGTAGATTCCGTGACTTTTTAAACATGTTTCCTCTTGAACTAGCATACTAGGCAATTCATGCACATTCCATTTATCTTTCATGGCGTTGTACTTTATTTGGAATGGTCCATACTCAGACGATATTGAGTTTAGGACAAACTATACAAGGAAACATTCATCCACTTCCATTCCTAAAGACTTAAGTCTTGGTGCAATATTTGTCATTTCAATGACATACTAATGCGTAGTACAATAACCATCAAACTTCATGGTGGTCAATGTACTCATTAATGTATCAACAAGAGATTTGTCAACAGTTTGAGATCGGTCTCCCACATATTTCATAAATTCTTTAGCACTTTCCGTTTTAGGGAGACCTAACTCGATGTTACTTACTATGCTCATTTGCATGAACATCAAACTCAATCTGTTCGATCTTTCCCATGCTGCATCATATAATCTATCATCATCGCTATTGTCATCCGTTGTAGTAACAGGTTTCTCTACTCAGAGTGCTAAATCAAGATCCAATACACCTAGGTGAAATTGGATTTTCTCACTCCAATTAGAGAAATTTAATCCATTAAAGATCAGAACAATTGATGTGTGTGAGTACAATGATGATGAAAAACTAACTGCAATAGATACATGCTTAAAATTAATGCTTTGAAATAATAATAATACATTAATTCAGAAAAATTATTTAACATAAATGTGTATTATTGTTCTCCTTTGGGTGATACGCTAATACACAAACATAATTGATACTAATTAAATTAACTTTATTTGGAAATAATATACGCATCAATTAGAATTATTTATTATCTTTGGATATTTAAGTAAATCTTATAATGCATATATACATTGCAAAAAATTATATTCATAAATTATAAGAATGTGCAAATTGTCTTTGAGAAATTAATAAATATCTCATAATAATGAATTTTAATTACTCATAAAATATCATAATAATATCAAATTTATGAGCAATCAATATATATCATTTTAACATAATTTTGGAACAATTTTAACCTTATGATTTGACCACATTAGTGATTAACAAATCTCTTGCAGATATAAATAAAATTTAATAAACATAACTTCAAATTTTTGTTTACACTTTCTTTAATTTGTTCGGGCATAAATCTTAAAACTATTTATTCCAAATAATGAAAAATCAATATTATAATTTTTTTTATTATAACATTTAACACAATCCAATGACTAAAACAGAATTAAAAAAAATATAACAATAATCATTATTTTCTCATTCAAATAATGACAATCATTTTTTAACTACAACTTCATCCCATTTAATATGCAATAATAATAATAAAGAAATAATACAAAATTCTAAAATCATGAGGATTTCAAAATTTTGCACACCATATTAGGATTTCAAAACACATATCGATTATGAAATTTAATATTATTTATTAATTAATTAAACTCGATAACCATAATAAAATCATAATAACAATTATTAAGATTTTTCTGAAAAACGAGTCAAAAAAATGCACAGTGATTTAAAAAATTTTGCACAACATACTTGATCTGAAAAATTTCAAATAAAATATTAGATTTCCATGGATTTTGAAACCAATTCAAAATTATAATAATAAATAAGTAAGAGATTTCGAAATCTTAAACATGCGAAGAGGCAACATATTGGGATTCCCAAAAAAAGTACTTCATATTTGGGAAGAGAAAAAAAAAATGCACAGCAAATTCATAATTTCTGAAAATTCCTCCACACACTATTATTATTAATATTAACAGCCATTTAAAATAAGAGGGAGAAAAAAATCATATTTAACACAATACATTACTTGTAGAACATAATCCTGATTTTGAATTCTTAATTTAACGCAACACATAATAAATTTATATATGAAAAAACATAGATTTCATAACATCCTTTGATACCACATGTAAGTTAATTTCATTTATTTTAGGATCTTTAAAATCTATGCTTATCACATAGATAAAAAAAATTCAAAACAAAAGAAGATAAGACATACCTTGATCCATTGGATCTCCTTGATTTTCTCCCACTTAAAAAGGATTTTTATCCTTTGCCTCCTCTCTCTTCCGTAGCAGAATTGATGGAACATACCGGAGTTTGATTGAGACTTAATTGGAAAGGACATGACCCTTTTAAATAGGGATAAAATAGTTTCACAGGTGGTTATTTAATTAACTGTCAAATCCCATCAATTTGACAATTATATCCCTCATTATCCCATTATAATAATATTAAACATTATATTATAGGAGTTAATCCAATTGTTATTTCCTTCATTTCTTTTTTAAATGAAACTAAATACTTGAATTGAATATGACCTATGTCTAATATTTCATGCGTGGGAAATTTAATCTGCTCGTTTTATATTTCCCACTTCATCATGTCATTTCTCCATACGTAAGAATCATTCGAAGAGATCTATTCTGAATGTAGATTTTTTTCCACCTCTTCTATTAAATTTTCAAAACACCAGAATCAATCGGTGAGACATACTCTCGTGACATCTTCTTCTGCATCCATTAATGTTTGATGATTCTTTAAGTGATGAGCTCCAAGAATCATTCATCTACAAGATTTATTTCCCAGAGAGAGAGATTAATCAAGTAAATTTTTTGAGGTAGTGTTTTATAATAAAATTTCCATTAATTAAAGAAATCATTTTCAACTGGATAGTATAATTCCCATAGATCATGTATCTATTATCGTTCTCACTTCCTGTTCTCACTTCTAGACCATTCATTCTACTTCATCTTAAAAAAATAATCACCATTTTCTTGATCAATTGTTTTCTATTGTAACAAATTATTAAAAATGATACCAACCATTGCAATTTTCATGTTTTTGTATTTTCAAATTTTGGTTTTCACAATCACATTTACACTTCCTTGTGGGTTTTACACCCTACAGACTGCTATACCCTAGTAAGTAGGAGTTATAAATAATTAAATTTGAATTTATTCAATACAAGTCAATTTTTTGGTGATGTTTCCAAGGAAGGGCATCATGTGGCCAATTTAGAAAACATAAAAAAGAATTTAAAAAGAATAGTTACATTTAAAAAAATTGAAAACTGATGAAAAAAATTTATTTCTATTAGCTGTTTGTTCTAAAATATTTTTTTCTTTGCTTGTTGTATGTGCATAAGAATAACTTATGATATGATAGATCTATTCATACATGAAATAAACATACATCTAAGTGTACTAAAAACCAAATAGAAAATTGAAATCGAAAATCTAGGAGAGAAAGTTCCTTTCATTAATAATGAGTGAAATTTTCAACCTAAACTCAATCTAGAATAAAATGAAAGGCCTATGATGAGAGAGTTTCAAATCCCTCTAGTGTTTAGTAATCGGTTATCAATCAACCTTTCACCTAAAGCCTAAAATTATGAGCTAAAATAATCACTTATATCATTGTTTTATGCATTTAATGGTTTGTATAATGAGGATTCTTTAGCATTCATTAGAGACTTTTACAACATAGTGCAATAATTGCCATTGTAAGGGCTAACTGAGAACGAACATAGGATGAGAGTGTTTACATTTCACTTCAATGGGAAATGCACAAAATTGGTTTTTGACTCTAGATGAAAATCTTTTTAAAAATTGGGATCTAGTTTACAATTCTTTTATGATGAAATATTACCCTCAAATACCTGAGGGATAGATGAGAACGAAAATCACATGTTTCTATCAAGAGGATGGAGAAGCCTTCCTCGAGGCATGAGCTTGTTTTAGGGACCTTCATAAGCAGTTACACTTCACCAACTTCTATCAGATGTCCTCATGGATACCTTCAATAAAGGATTTTTCTCTTTAGGATAGAAATTGTTAAATCAGTTAGCTGGGGGAAATTATAATGATAAAACTAAGGAAGAGTTTAGAAAAAATCTCAATAATAATTCAGTGAATCCTCAACATAAAAACTATAAGAGGATAATAGTGAATATAGTTGGTAATAACACTAGTTTGGGGATAAATGAAAATGATCAATTGGCCAAAATAAAAGATAAACATAAATGTATAATGAACCAAAATGCTAAATAAAGTGTCAATCAAGTGGGTCGTCAAAACAAGAATCAATATCTTAGAGAGCAGTGTGCTTAATGTGGAATGTTTGGACACACTGAAAAAATCTTCCCAAAAATTGATATTCCATCCCAATAATAAGATAATGCTAATTTTACTGGATATGGTCATATGATTCCCAATAAATGTGGTAATATTTCAATCAATTTTAATCAATGTTATAGAAACCATCCCAATCTCTCTTGGAAGGAACACATAATGCTTAGACAACCGATTTCCCCAGGTAAACAAAATCAACCTAGACAACAATTTCAAAATCAACATTATGCTTAATCATCCAATTCCTAGAGGAATTTTGAGGGGAAAATGTTGACTAGGATGGATCATATGTTCAAAATATTTAACTCAAAAGAGAAAAAACATGACTCTCAAAAAGCACAAAATGTATCTAATAAATCTGAATATAAAGCTAGAATACACAATCTAGAATTAAAAACGGGTTAACTAGAAAGGGACATGAAATCTAGAGATAAAGTTAAGCATCCTAGCATAATAGAATTGAACCCTATGTAAAATTTCATGGTTTTGGTTACAATAAGTTGTTTAGAAACACAAAAAGAAGATTAATCAAACTAAAAAACTGGGTGAATATGGACGTCAAAAGCTAGATAAAACTCAATTTGTTAATGAGAGAAACACTATTTAAAATTAAGAAAACCTCATTGATTCTCTAGAAAATTGAGTTGATTTTTTTTTCTGAAAATAAAATGATTATAAGAAAGGAGAAAATTGTTGAAGAATTTTGGGAGATGCTTTCTAGGTTAAAGAATTATGTCCCACACATCAATTTCCCTAAAAAAATACAACCCAAGAACAATAACAAGGCTGAATTACTCAAGTTCCTTGGGCTTGTAACCAAGTTTAAAGTGAACATTCCTTTCATATAAGCCTTCAACCAGATTCCTTCTAATATGAAATATCTATTTTTTTAAACAAAATGACTCTTGATGTATTTTTTATTTACAACCTCACTAATGAGTGCAGTGCAATCCTTAAAAATAAAATCCCTATAAAACATAAATATCCTAGTAGCTTTGTCATTCCCCGCACTATAGGTAATAGTGGCCAAGTCAATTGTCTTTTTGATCATGGTCCCAGTTTAAGTATTCTCCCTTTACCATTGTTTCAACATTTGATATTGGGTGACTTGAAACCCACCACTATTATTCTACAATTAGTTGACCATTCATTCACACACCCTATAGAAAGAGTGGATGATTTTATAGTTGGAGCTTGTTAACTATTTTTTCCAACTTACTTTCTTGTGTTAGACTTGGTGTGTGTCCAGGAAGTTCCCAACATTATTTGTAGTTTATTCTTGGACACTTAAAGAGATTTTATAGACGTGTCTAAGGGAAAATTAACCTTTTAATTTTTTTTCTGAGAAACATGATTACTTTAATGTGTTTAAAAATGTAAAGGAACCAACATTTTATGAAAATTACTCTAAAGTGCATTCCTTAGAAGTTGAAACCACACTTGTTTATTCAGATGTATTAGAGAAACAATCATTGGAAGAAGTAATTTTTTGGATGTTGAAAATGCTGTTCCACATGCTATTGAGTCTGCTTTGAGTGAGAATCTTGAAAACCTTCTAGAATTGAACGTAAACTTTTTTCCTGCTATCAACTGTTTTATTGAAGATGAATTTTCTATGTCTTAAATAAAATAGTTTTTGAGAGAAATTGAGATTGATTTACATTTTTCAAACAATGTTCAACAATTTGATAAGGCTAAGAGTGAGTTGTTAGAAAACATTTATGATATTATTTGATAAACATTTTGAATTCTGGTTTGGGAACTCATGAGAATGAGATGTCCACTTTGGGAAACATTGAAGGAAAATATAGAACTATTTTGGAAATTCAATATCTTTCCACTTTTCAAACTCATTTTAAGAAATATGTTGAAGATCTTGGACCACCTAAGAGAAAAATTCTACCTTCAAATGAAGAGTCACACACCTTGGAGAGAAAACCGCTCCCATAACACTTGAAATGCTCATTTATAGGTGAAAAATCAACAATGAAGGTTAATATTTTTATTGGATTAAATGGAAATCGTGATGAAAAACTGCTAGGTGTCACACCCCGACCTGGTATAATAATTATTTTAATTGTATTAATAGTTTTTAGTCATTATTTTGAAATTCAGTTGCTGGCGGGATGAATTTTAAATTTTTTTGGAAGCCCTTTTTATTGTTGCCCGGTTATCCTGCACGGTTAGGGGTAACCGAGCAATGCCCATGTGGATGCTCAGGTGGGTCTAAGTTGTGGCACACGACTTGCGAACAATTAATTAAACCATGTGAAAAGTGTGCGACTTGGTTTTATAAGTGGGAAGTGCCGGACAACACGGTTTAAGTGCAATTTTCTCAATCGCGCGTCTGGATGCAGGTGGACCGTGTGGTTGCATAGTGTTCAAATAAATAAAGTAAAATAAAATAAAATAAGATGAGAAAAATTGAAGTAAAACAAAGGGAACATTTTAACCACAAAAACAACAATAATAATAATAATATTGTTGTAGATAATAATATTATTATTATAAAATTATTATTATTATTATAAATATTATAATTATTATGAATATTAATTATTATTAGTATTAAGAATTTTATTATTATTATCATTATGTTATTATTAAAAATATTATTATTAATAATATAATTTGATTCTTTTTCTAAGGAACCCTA
Organism: Viscum album; assembly: GCA_963277665.1. Classification (NCBI taxonomy): domain Eukaryota; kingdom Viridiplantae; phylum Streptophyta; class Magnoliopsida; order Santalales; family Viscaceae; genus Viscum; species Viscum album. The sequence goes on from OY728152.1 coordinate 1,990,588,076, forward strand.
AATGGGTTCCCCCTTTCTCCTCCTCCTCTCCAATGTTGCCTTCTCCCCCCCCCCGTGTAGCATGTACCCCCCTGCACACCCCCTACTTCGGCAACCTCCACCTCCGGTGACCTCCCTTCTGGCATGCACGACTCGTTCGATACCTCCTCTCTGGAACACCCCCCAGCCGGCATGACCCCCTACTCATGAAAAACACGACTGGCTGACCCCTCACTGACACGCTACCTCCTTCAGTGCACCACCCTCTTCTGGCTGTCACCCTCCTCTGACGACGACGACTCCCTCGTGGGGCCAGCTACTTCCCTTCAGTATTTTCTTCCTCCTTTACTTGGTTTAGGGTTCTCCTTTGGTGGGGTTTATTATTTGGCCAAACCCTAGATTCTAGGGTTTGATTTTTAGGGTTGATTCCTAAAATATTTTGTTCAATTTGATGCTTAGGGTTGGATTTAGCTTTCTTTGGGTGCGATTGAGGTTTCACACTGGGTTCCAGAACTTTTTCATCATTTGAGGTAGGTTTTTCCATGAACTTTCCCTTTTTTATTTAAGATTCATTAGTTTCATGTTTTTTTCACCTCTATTGATTAATAAATAGTGTTATATGATCTTTAGATTAATTGTTGGTGTGCAATGTAGCGGTTTAGGCTGTGTTTTATGTTGAATAGTGTTGTTTTGTTAAAAATGTCCACACCGCATCTTTGATAAAATGATCCATTAGCTTTTTCACATGGTTTTTGATGTTTAGAACATGGTTTAGAAATTTAAATAAACTTATGTCATGCAATTTGGTGTTTTATGCCTTATTGGGTGTTAAATAGAGTTGTTTTTGTTAAATATTTCATGCCTAATGTGTGATTAATTTCCCGGTTGGATCTTATGGGTTAAATGTGATATAGAATGATTTTCTTGGATTTATAAATATATGGTAAGTGTGCGAAACAATATTTTGGGTCCCTTATATGGGTTTTCAAGTGTTTTTGTTTTTTATAAAAAAATGTGTGTTGGGTTTTAGTATGTTTTGGAATGTGTAGTCGATGAACGACCCGTTTGGAATTTTTATAAGAAATAGTTTGTCTTGAAAATGTAATGTGAATGTTTTAAGAGGATTTTATAAATTTTTTGATGTTTAAAATGGTGCATTTACACCCCTTTATGAAAAGTGGATTTTGTATCGTTGATAAATGTTGGTTTTTTGAAATGCTTAAGGGCCCGTTTGGCCACTTTGTAAAAAGGGTGAAAAATGTTTACTACAAAAACCTCTGTTGAATATTTCTCATGACTTGTCTTGAATAATGGATGTGATTTACTTGATGTGGAATCCTTGGGATCCATTATTAGGGTTCCTCGATTGGAACTCTTTGTGTTATCTTTATTTTAAGGCATGCGATTAGTCCTTGTGGAGACTCGGGGTGAAGTCTATTGTGAACTATTATTATTATTATATATTTGTGATTGGATGCTCGGTTGGCATCAGTTGGGTCACCCCCATTATATACATGAGACATGGGAACCTGACATATTGAGATTATTTTCTAAGAACGATTGCTGCATTGGTAGTTCTAGTACTGACTAGTGACCCATAATAGGTGTATATATTTGGGTTTATTGCTATGGGATTGGGTCCCTCGGTCTATCATGATTTAGGGTGGTCGGGCATTTGGGAATTCTGATTTCATCGTGTGTGGCATGGTACCGAGGATGGGCTCTCATGTATAGGTATGTTCTGGATAGTTCTTGATCTCTTGGGTTCACCTATTTCGATTAGCTATTAGTTTCTTACGGTGATGATTGAGATACAAGTATGCATATTTCCATTGAACTTGTTGTGTAATCAATATAGTGATCTCTTTTGAGTGTTTTTCTTGGAAAGTGATGGGTTAGTTTTAAAAAGAATTATGAAAATTGTTTTCAAGAAAAGTGTTTCATCCTCTTTTGTGGAGGTTGAAAATATAGACATCACTTTCCCTTTTAAAATGTTAATGTCTCCCTAATGGAATGAACTTGGTTTTGGAAATGAATAAGGGAAATGAGTTTTACTTTGTTTTAAGTAAATATGTTGAAAAGAATAATTTTATATATTGCAGTTCAAACTTGAAAATTTATTTTTCTTTTATTTTAAAGGAAGTGACTTGGCAAATAGAATATCAGGCTAGCCTACTGAGTTTTAATACTCATGCCTATATATTTTTCTTGTTTTTAGTTTATGTTGTAGGTTTTGGCTCGGGTTCGATCGCCTTGGGAGATAGTTGGTTGTGGATCGGAGAGTGACCCTCAGAGATGTCTTGGGTGTCTGGTTCAGTTTGGTTTTTCTAGTACAGTTTATTGTACTTTTTTGTAATGTAATATTTGGAAACCATATTTAGTTTGGTTTGATCATTTATTTATTACGCCACCTTGTTTATTTTTTTGGGAAAAACTGTTCCTTGTTGTACTTTTTTGATGTCCGAAACTAGTTGTCCACCTGTGGGGATTAGGAACGCCCTTCGGGCCATGCCACAAATCGGTTCAGGTGACCGGTTTAGGGTCGACCTGGGTTGGTTCATAAAAAAATAGTATCAGAGGAGTTAGGCTCTTTAGTGGACCTTGATTTTTAGAGAGCCCATTGTTACTTAGGGATGTCAAGGTAGAAGGAGTAAGATTATCGAGACTTGAGGGGTTAGGTGCGGGAAGAGCATCATGAACTCTGGCTCGTTCCGAACCTTGGGTTACCATGAGACGTCCTGGTTTATTGGTTTCCTTTGGTTCTTGTTGATTGTTTGGTTTTGGGAAATGAAAAGGGAGTTGGTAAAGTGGCCTCCGTGAGCTCGTAGGGCCTGGAAAGCCATGTGGAGCCAGAGACATTTCCCTAGAATACTCTCTGTGATGGTGGTGTGACTGGCGTATGGCCACCCACCATATGTCTGAGTTTCCCATTGACACTTGTTTCCCCCTATGAAAGGCATCGTGTGTTCTTTTGTGTTTTGGAAATCCTTTTGAAAACCTTATTTGGATATTGAGTAAAATGAGGGTTTTAAAGGTAAAAGTGGTTTGATTTTAAAAAGGTGAAAAAATCTGTTTTTCAGGATTGTTTTGGATGAAGTTTTAGAAAAGTGTATTTTTTTTATGAAATGGTTTTTGTGTAATATGAGAATGGTTTTAATGGGAATGGGTTTACATAATCCAAACTTACGGTTTTTTGGAAACTTTTTTTTCAAAAAATGGAAATTTACCATCGAAAGGATTTTAGAAATTTGTTTTGAAATGAGAAAAGTTGGGTTCTTAATTAAAATGGTTATGAATAAAATGAGGTTTGTTGTGCCAATGGATGTGTGGGTTGAATGTTTATTTTGAAAAGTGGAAAAGTTTTGCTTGACCTTTGGTGTTCCCATGAGTGACCATATGCATGGTTATGTGTAAAAAGTGGATAGGTTCCCGATATGGAATGAGGATATGCATGTGTGAGACTATGAGATACACTTGGTTATTATGTAACCCACAAATTATATTTTATTTCTAAAGGTGTTTTCCTTTAAATTAGAGTGGTGTATTTCCTTTTACTTTAAGAATGTTGGTTGCGAGGCGTTTTGAACATGAAGATTCTTTCTGGTCGATTAGTGTTTTGAGTTTGAGTTCTTATTGGTGGGATTGTTTTGGGACTATGGTTGGTAGTTTCTTCTGAGGAGGGTTTCGAGGATCCTTTTTGTCAGTTCCCTTTGTGTGATCGGTGATTGTTTTGGTATGTTTGGGCCAATGGACTAGTTTAGTTTGGGTCTTTGGTTCTCCTTGTTGGCTAGTGCATGCCCCAATAAAGACTTAATGCACGATTGAAGTGCGACCACGTGTGATTTTCTGTGGGAAGACCCTCTAGTTGATCAATGTAAGGATTCTCCTATTGGGGTTTGGGTTAGGTCTGTTTATCTTTTTTTTTTCAATTAACTGAATGATCTCACAACAGAAGAGTGGATGCAGGAGGAGTTGAAGGAAATCATAGTTTCTTGGGTCACTTGAGTTATCGAAGGTGAAATTTTACATCTTTGATTCTGGAGGTCATGTCTGCGTGGACACACGGTCTAAAGGTATTGGTGCTACCTGTTGTCTTAGGAAGGGTCTTTTGATCTTTCATCAGTTTCTTTTAGTAAGATTTCATTCTAGGCCACTAGTGTGGTGAGCCTAGTCGTGAGAGGCTGTTATAGCTATTAATGGGAATCATGTGATGTTTGGGACCTAGGTTAAGATCCATCTCCTTGTAATTCTTCTTTAAGTTGCATGAGTCATGTTTGGTGATGTCTTGCAGTGTCATATCCTTGTTGTGGAGCCTTTTTAGAACTCCTATTTTGACAGAAGCGTATCCTTCCTTTGGGAATTCTGAACTTCTTGTTTCCCTTGTGTCCTTTCTTTCATGTTCATTGTCCAAGGTGAAAGGGATGATGTGTGTGCAACTTATGAGTCCCTCTTACGGTAAAGTGTTATGTTGAGGAAAAATGAATCATGGGGTGTGTTGAGTTCTGTTGGTTTTATTTGGGAGGTGGTGTGGTTGTTGTGGCACCAAGAAGGAAGTTCTATTCGGGGGCTTTGAATCCTGGCTGCGAGGCGGTAGATGCTTCAATCATCAGAGCTCCAGCTATAGGTTTTAGAGTGAAGTCGGTGTGTAGTCAGGGGAACCCCAGTAGTGAGAAAAGATATGATCTAAGTTTTTTTATAAGCATGAGAGATGGAGACAGTTTAAGCCTCTAGTGTAGTTGTCCTATTTCGGTTATTCCTGTTCAGTGTAAAGAGGTGAGAGGGCCTTGTTTCCACATTATAACCCATGTGGGTGTGAGAGTTTCTCCTTGGTTACAAGGAGGCATAGTTGTTGGAGTTTGTGTCCTAGAAATAACTATTTTTACACTGATCACATGAATTATTAATGTATTTAGATATTAAACATCTTGTTACATATTGTTCATTGTTCTGCATGACTATAATATAATAATGTCTTAGAGTATTTGTCGCATTAATAATGTCATAGAAATTCCCCGCTATGATGAGAACCTTGAAGTGCTATGACAATATTCTTAAATATAGTTCTACGGTTAGATGACATACTATGATGTGACACATGATATATAGACCGCCAGGTGTGAGTATCGTAAGTAGACGAGACTTCTTCTCATGAAGTTCGTACTTAATAATCTCTAAGAAGAGAGATTATGAGAACAGACATGCCAGTAAAAATTCTTCATGTTTTAGTGTCATCGGATATTCCTATCTGCGATCATGTTTAATGGTCCTTAGAATTTAAGATTATCATTAATGTGTGTCATAATTCACACACTTTGATTTACTGATGAAAACTATCACGCCATATGTTGGCGGGATGTAGGGTACGTTGGGTGCGTCATGAATAACATGTTATTAATGGGTAAGTTGAGGAAGGATTTGTCCCTTCCATTTATGGAAGTTGATATCTCGACCCTTTGATTGAAATGGAATCATCATCCTAAATTCTATGTCCATGGTGTATCGACGAGTTTATTTTAGGTAGTTAAAGAAAGACGTATCAAGAAAATAGGTTGATCACACTATCACGAAACCTTCTTGATGAGATATTGAGACAAAGGGATTATATTACATAGTGAGCATTTGTATGTGGATTTCTTCATTGCAAATTTAAGTTCTTTCTCTTGGGTGCCTTGACCCATTTCCAGACAGTACTCTTGGACTTTAGGTAAGCCTGCCCAATGCCAACGAGAAAGAATCCTAGAGGGTCAACACTAAGTGTTTCTTGTGACCTCAATTAAATTATATTTGAATTTAATTAATGGAATAAATATTATTCTCAAGACTGTGGAATAATTTTATTCAAGTTAAAATGACCGCATAAATTAAATTAAATATATTTATTTTATTGAAAATTTAATAAATATTTATTTACTAGTTTGTAAATAAAAGATTTATTTAAGAGAATAAATTATTTATTTATTCAGGTGTTCAATAAATGGAAGTGGAGTTTGAGCGGACCAAGGCTGGCCTGGTAGTAAAATCATTATTTGCAAGTTGGTAAATAATTATTTAACTAGTTGGAACAAGAAAAAATAATAGTAACATTGTTATCATTATGTGGCATGGGATTTCATTTATGATTTCATTTTGCATAAGTTGGAACACCATGAATAATGGTATTGTTATTGTTATTATGTAGCATGAGTTTCTCTAAGGTTATGAATGTATTTAATTGTTGTTACACAATTAATATTGCAACTGAAACCCCATGTCATTAAATAGACATGTACGCCTATTGTGCCATTATGCCTGGTGAACCAAATTGCCGGTGGTGAGAGAATTTTTGAGCCAAAAAAATTTCTCTCTACCAAATCCTCTCGTCCCCCCTCTCAGGAATGAGAGACGTTATTCAATAACGAAGAACATGCGATAAAAAACAACTGATGCAAGACACTCGCTTCTCCGTGCAAGTACATGGAGAACGAGTGGTGTCGATTGGAGGTCATCAGAACACGTGTGGATCACCATTAGAGGGATTCTAGTTTGGATCCTCACAAGCATAGCGAGAAAATTTAGAAGGGTCATTCTGGATGATCAACATCATCAATGAAGGAAGTACCGAAGATCCAAGTATTTAATTTCTACAGAAATTATTTAAATAATTATAAACACGATGCGCGAGATCCTCTCTCTAGGATCTAACACCCTTTTCTTATTTTGTCTAGATCTTTGATCTTAATCCATGGATATTGGCGTTTATTGTCGTATTGATCTGAGATTGGTCATCGATTACGGCAAAGGAAAAGTAGGTCCCTCCAACCGCCACACTTATGCTACGTTTAGATCCTTCAAGTGGCATAAAAGGGGTCACATCGTCATTTATTATTATTTAAATAATTTTTTAATGATTTATGATTTAAAAATTAATTTTTTCAATTCAAGGTTAATCGTTCTTGTAATCTAGATTTTGATATCTTCTCTTCCTCTTTTGTTTCTCGTAGATCTAACAGAAACAAATAATTTTTTGATTAAAATTAAAGTGAGGAACTCATCAGGAGGCGCTAATGACTTTGTCTAGGTGACACGAAAGTACACACTGTGTGTTTGGACTTTCACATCATGTTCTCTACCATACATGCCATGTAATACAGATTACACACTGTGTAGTTGTGTTCAGTGCATCGAGAGTAATTCAAAAATTACTCAAGCCGTGTGCATTAATGACACATGGTGTAGTTAATTCTTATACCACATGTTGACCAAGATAGACTAGTACACAGTGATCCATATTACACGCCGTGTAGCCCATTGGACACGACATGCAGTCCCTTCGGGTCAAGGGCCATACCGTGTATCCCATACACAGCTAATCTGATCGGCAACTGTGTAACCCGGAGACAACACGACGTGTATCCCACTGGACATTTCATGTACTCCAAGATTTCTGAAGTACGCCTCACACAGCGAGTCCCTAGGCATGTACTTCAGATAAGACGGTGATGGAAGTACACGTTGTGTAGTCGGAACTACACGCCGTGTTCTTTACCAAATTGCACAGAATTAAAACTTTAATGCTTGTGTAATGTTCATAATTACATATCATGTAGATTTGAATGGGTATTTACCGTGTTACCTCCAAGGTTATGGATGAGAGTCTCAGAGAAATTTAGAAAAGAATTATGATAAAAGGATTGATTAATTAAATATAATAATTAATTGATTCACGCATGATTTATCTTAATAAGAATGATTAAATAATTGAATTCTAGTTTTATTAAATGCGCAATTCATTGCATGTATGTGGATGATCATGAGCTAGAACAGACCTTTGTATTTGATTGGTTTCGTTTTAATTTATTTTAAATTAAATTATTGGACTGCATGCCATCTCTCCTCATTAATATGTAGGGTCTGCATGCACATGGTTTCTTTTATGTAAACCCCCTTTTGCCCCTTACCTATGTGTGAGTTAAAAAGCTTATGTAATGGATGGAGCTCCCAAGTTAGTGGAGGTGGTTCAAGTTGGAGCCAAGATGAAACCAATCTCAGGAGATACAAAGGTGGACAGGTGGAAATCTGTAAACACAAATCCAAAAGGTTCAAGGTGTTTCCCCCCTAGGTCATGGTTAGTTTGTCAACATCTAGATAAACTACCCATTAGAAAATATCATGATCATTCCCTTTATTTTATTTCTATCAGTTCCATGGTTTATCATTATGGATGTGTTGTCATGATCGCATAATTAATGAATTAAACAAGCATGAAAGATGGAACTAAAATAAACCAGGCTTATGTGTAAATATTATCAAGATATGTTTAATCACTTAAGTAAGTTTCACTTAATATTAACAAGAATGTGATAAAGATAATAAGAAATTTATGCATAAGATATAAAAATCCATAAATAAAATATTAAGTCAGACTAAGCCTTCCGTTACTTGATTAAGGGAAAGACTCAATAAAACTATGTGATTGACCAACCCTTGTTTGGAAACTTACTTTTATATAGGAATCCATTATAAAAGTTTGGGGTATACTTAACCATATTACATCAAGTGGAGTAACCCTTGCTAGACTTGGTGTAACATTGGAGGCAAGTGTTGAGGAAATCCAAGTTAGGATTTCAGGATTGGGGAGTCCACTCAATGTATCAAGGAGCCCCAAGCCCGTAGTTGGAAAAGACCTGCCTACCTAAATACCTTCAAATAGCTTGAACAACCCTTGTTAGGGTTATATAAAGGGGAATATGGATCCTTGATAATAGAATGTCCAAGCAACTAGACATTCTGAGTTCAATGGTGAGGGAAATTGGGAATTGATAAAATAGTGGGAGACTAAATAAAATTAATTTCTTATTTCTCATAAAATGTAATCAAGAAAGTACAGATTATCTTCTCTTTTAATTGTAGAATAAAAATGAAAAAATTTTCAACCACACTATCCCTATGATCAATACTGGATAAATAAAACATCTTCATCGATAGTAACTTCTAAGAATGGTTTAGAGTCCTTCAGGTCATTCTATGCCATGAACGGAAATCTTACATGTTGGAGTCCTCATTACCTGATTTTCCTTCCCAAGAGGCGAATGATGAAGAGTTTCTGGTCTACAAGAAATATACGAACAACATGGTCGAAGTTCAATGTTTGATGTTATCATCAATGTTTAGTGAACACATGAAGTCTCATGAAAACATGGATACATCTAGCATGCTTGAGCACCTCCATGGTCTTTATTAATAGAGAGAAATATAGGAACGATTTGATATCTACAAGACACTATTTCAAAGTAACCTTGGAGAGGGTTCCCCCGTTGGGCCTCATGTAGTCAAGCTCATTGGCTACATTGAGCGTTTGGAGGTTCTAGGGTTTAAACTCCCTGAATAACTGGGTATCAATCTCATTCTCGCATTACTCCCTCAGAGCTTCTCTAGTATTTTATTTGTGAATTTCAATATGAACAACATTGAGAAGTTTCTACTAGATCTTATTATCCTCCTTCTCCAAGTGGACAAAGACATGAAGCGCGAAAAGCCTTCTGTCCTTATGGTGAATAAGAGGAAAGGTAAGATGAATATATTTAATCCCAAAGCTTCTTTACATCCTTCCAAGAAAAGGAAGATCAAGGGGGACAGAAGGGAACATGAAGTTGTTTGTTTCACATGTGGCAAGAAGGGCCACTGGAAGAAAAACTGCACCCAACTAAAGAAGAAAGGGGAAGCTTCAGGTGAGTTTGTTATTGAGTTCAATTTATTTTTTTCTATAATTTTGATATTAGATACATCCTGTGGTTCTCACATATGTATCCAAATACAGGAACCGATTAGATTCAAGAAAATTGACTGGGGGAGGTAGATCTATGAGCAGCCAATAGAGCTAGACTTTCTGTTGTAGTTGTTGGGGACTACCACCTCACATTTTCGACTAGGATGATCTTGGTATTAAAAGGATGTTATTATGTGCCTTATGTAACCAAAAACATTATATTTTTATTCAGACTAGATACATATGGGTTTATTTTTAAGTTCGGAAATGAATGTTTCTTCTTTTATAAAGATAAAATTTGTTTTGGTAAGACACATTTATATAATGGTCTTTACGTGTTGGATTACACAAACCAAGTAATGGAAATAGATAATGAAACTACTTAACATGACTCATACCACACCCAACTTTGGAATCACCAGCTAGGTCATGTAAATGAGAACACTTGAAAAAGTTACAGGATGGATATTTAGATTCTTTCAAACTAAAACCACTTGGTGTATGTCATGCATGTTTACAAAGAAAAATGACCAAAGCCCCATTTAGTGGGAAAGGTTAAAGATCCAAAGATATTCTTGAATTGTTTCATACTGATGTGTGTGGACCATTTCTAGTTAAATCAATGTGTGAGTACTCATACTTCATAACTTTTACTGATTATTTTAGTAGAGATGGATATATCTAATTAATGAGGTATAAGTCATATTCTTTTGATATGTTCAAGGAATATAATAATGGAGTTGAGAACTATCTTGGTAAGAAGATTAAGAAACTCCACTCAAACCGAGGTGGAGAATATCATAATCAAGACTTCATTGATTACTTACAGGAGTTTGGGATCCTATCCCAACTAACTCTTCCTTATACACCCCAGTGGAATGGTTTAGGAGAAGGGAGGAACCATATATTGTTGGACATGGTGAGATCAATAATGTATCATGAAAGTATTCCATTATCCTTTTGGGGGTATGTGTTACAAACAGCGACACACATTTTAAACCAATTACCAACTAAATTGATAAATGGTATTCCATATGAGCTTTGGAGTGGAAGAAAAGCCATGTTATCAAATTTACATGTGCGGGGAAGCGAAGTGTTTGTTAAGGCCTCTTCAGGTAACAAAATCGTACCCTGAGGCACAAGGTATACATTTATAGGACACCCCAAAGAAATAAGGGGATATTACCTATATTACCCCTCAGACAAAAGGGTTATAATAGCAAGACACGTCATATTCCTTGAGAGGGATCACATCTTCAAAAGAGACAGTGGGAGTGAGATAAACTTCAATGAAGTCGAGGATCAAGGTACACAAGAGTTGGTATAGAATCAGATTCCACAAAGCCCTATGGAAGAAAGATATGTTCTAAAGACACAAGTACTGCGTAGGAGTACAAGAGATGTTAGAGAACTGAAACAATATGGTTTTTTAGTTACCAAGGATGGTGACTCATTATTAGTTGATAATAATGATCCTCTAACCTACAAGGAAGCAGTAAGTGGCACATATGTTACCAAGTGGAAAGAAGCTATGAATTCTGAAATGGATTCCATATACCAAAACCAAGTCTAGATTTTGGTAGATTCTCTAGTTGATGTAATGTCTATTAGTTACAAATGGGTATTCAAGAAGAAATTGGATATGGAAGGACAAGTAAGTACCTATAAGGCATGACTGGTTGCAAAAGGGTTCAAACAATGTCAAGGCATTGACTACAATGAAACCTTTTCACTAGTTGCAATGCTGAAATCCATCAGAATTCTACTTGTCATTTCCTCTTACCATGACTATGAGATTTGGAAAATGGATGTAAAAATAGCCTTCCTTAATGGGAACCTTCAAAGAAGATATCTATATGACACAACCTGAAGGGTTTGTGACTCCAAAGGATTCCAATAAGATATGCAAGTTGAAGAAATCCATTAATGGATTAAAGAAAGCATCCATGTCATGGAACATTCATTTTGATGAATCCATAATAGAATTTGGTTTTATAAAGAATGAATGTGATCTTTGTGTGTAAAAATGATTTAGTGGGAGTGCAGTCGTTTTCTTAATAGTATATGTTGATGACATATTACTTATTGGAAATGAAATACTGGTCTTATAGTCTGTTAAGGAATGGTTGAATAAATTCTTCTCCATAAAGGACTTCGGTGAGACAACATATATTCTTGGGATCAAGATACATCATGATAGATCCAAGAGATTGTTGGGCCTAAGTCAAAGTACATAAATTGACAAGATACTAAAGAGATTCAGTATGAAACAATCCAAGAGGGGATTTTTGCCAGTGTCACATGGCCTTTATCTTTCCAAAAAAATGTTTCCTCAGATGCATGAGGAAAGAAAGATAATTTCAAGGATTCCATATGCATCAGTGATTGGGTCAGTTATGTATGCTATGCTATGTACTAGGTTAAATTTCGCCTATGCATTGAGTGTGGTAGGAAGATATCAAGATGATCCAGGTGACCACCATTGGATGGTAGTCAAGACTATCCTTAAGTATCTAAGGTTTACTAAGGATGTGTTTCTTGTTTATGGAGGGGATGAGGAACTAGTCAATATAGGATATGCAGATGCTAGTTTCCAGACTGATAAAGATGACATGAAGTCACAAACGGGCTACATATTCACTTTGAATGGAGGTGTTGTGAGCTGGAAGAGCTCAAAGTAAGGTGTGGTCGTAGATTCTATAGGAGAGTCTGAGTATATCGCAGCTTCTGGGGAAGATAAAGAAGAAGTTTGGATGTGGAACTTCGTCCAAGAGATGGATGTGGTACCTAGCAGTAAAGATCCCATAACACTTTATTGTGATAATACTATAGCAGTGGCTCTTGCAAAAGAGCCAAGGTCACATCAGTAGATGAAGCACATACAACAGAAGTATCATCTCTTAAAGTATTTTTATCAGAGAGGTGAAGTTTCAGTGAGCAGTATTTCCATGGAAGACAACACGGAAGACCCCTTGACTAAAGCCTTAGGAAACATGATCATCATGTGAGGTCTAGCGGACTGAAAGTCATAGGTAGTTGGCTTTAGTCCAAGTGGGATTTTTTTGGAGTTGGTGTCCTAAAACCAACTATTTGTACATTGATTACATCAATATTTAATGTATTTAAATATTAAGCATATTATTATATATTGTTCATTGTTCTTCATGACTATAATGTAATAATGCTCTAGAGTATTTTTTGCATTAATAAGGTCATAGCAGTTCCCCGTTATGATGAGAACCTTGAAGTGCTAGGACAATATTCTTAAATATAGTTCTGCGGTTGGATGAAATAATATTATGGGACACATAGTATACATACCATCAGGTGCGAGTACTCATAAGCAGATGTGACTTCTTCTCATGAAGTTCGCACTTGGTAATCTCCAAGATGGAATATTATGAGAACAGACCCGCCATTATGAATTCCTCATGGTTTGGTTTCATCATATATTCCTATCTATGAGCATATGTAATGGTCCTTAGACTTTAATACTTTCATTAACGCATGTCATGGCTCGCGCACTTTGATTTACTAACAAAAATCATCATGCCATATGTTGGAAAGAAGTTGGGTATGTAGGGTGCATCATGAATGACATGTTATTAATGGATAAGTGACGCACGCCTATCGTAGGGCGTGGCAAAAGCATTTTAATTTTCCTAGTGTAGCATAGTAGCTGACCAGGATCATCTCACTTGAGAAGATTTCTTAGTTCATTCACCTACTTAATCTAATTCACCTAAGAAGTAAATATTTTTGTTGTTTTATGTTTTATGAAATAAATTGAATTTAATAAAATAAATTAAATGAAAAATAATACGAAACTAACATTCAATTCTAAATTACCATGCAATGCTAAACAGAATGGAATTATGGAAGAAAGGAAGTTCTCCCAAGACAATTTTCAGGGAGCACCTTCATTTACCAGCTTTAAATTTTCTTAGTGAACACACTCCATCGTATGTGTGAACACCTTAGTCTACCTCAGTTATGATTGAAAAGTGCACTTATCAATCACCAAGAACACCCTCCATCCACCTCCTCACTCGAGGGAAATGGTTGTAGATTAAGAAGTTAAACTTTAGACAACCACAATGAGGATTACACCTACTATAAATTATCCTTAAAATTAACTCAAAGAATATTAAAAACATGGTCTTGGGTTCAAGAACCTGATTACTCCTTCGGGATATTTCTCAGATTAGTTACTCATGATCTTGAGTATTATAGTTCATGATGGTAAGATGAGAAGAAGAAAAGAGGGTGGATGAGTGGACACAAAAATAAAAACAATGCATGAATTTATTAGAAATATAAATTACAATTGAAAACTAAAACTAAAATAAATAAAAGAAATACATTAAAATGAAAGGGGGAAGATTTTCATCTGGCCTCCCTCAGTGGAGATCTCCTCCTTGGTTCCATGAAGGAATGAGATGAAGAATGGGATGATTTGAGAGGTGGGAGCTCCCCTCCTTTTATAAGTAGATTCTATACTCTGAAATTTGATGTGTTTTGGACCCATTAATGGATGATTCAGTCCTTCCATCCTTCATAAATGTTATTCAACGATGTCTTGTGTGTTCACCCTACAAAGTTTAGATTTATTGGATATGAAAACAGGGAGTTATGGATTTTTTTATTTAGAATGACTTTTTATGTACAAAATTTATAGGAAGGTTCCTCCAAAAATATGTCATTCAGTGGACTCCTTAATGGATTCATAACTCCCTAAAATTTATTTTACTGGCGCCCCTATGTGTCATAGTTCCATTACAGGTGGAAGAACCTCAATTGAAGGTGTTTAGGCCAAGATAGACTTGTGTTATGGTGGTGGGGTCCATGTTGTCTTCCTAGAATAGTCTTCAACTTCATTGATTTTTTAAGGCCTCTAGATGTTCTAATCATCCTTTCCTCGTGAATAAAAAGTTATAGTAAATAAACCAGGTATTTCAACAAAAAAGAATAAAACAATTTGGAGTCAAAATGTAAATGTTTTGATCAAAATACCCCTATGATAAAAATCTGTCAAAATTTCAGATTTAACCGCCTTTTGCATTTAAGCTCAAATTACCACTAAAACCTAAAAATGTGAAAATTACTGATACAATAACACTATGGTGGGATTATAAACAATGATTTACATTATAAAATATATGAAAATGTGAGCTTCATCACGCCCCCACACATAAACATTTCACTCCTGGGAAATCATTTTATATCCAAATCAAAATCCACACAACATTCAAAAATGAGAAAATATCAATGATCTTATCAAAAATAGAATTCCATCATATATCATCTTTGAAAAAAAATTCTATCTCATTTTCATTTCAATCATTAATTTTTTTTTCAACCTCATAAATCAATCCATGTCCCAATCACAACCTATCTCACATTGAAGTTATTCAATGTCACTCTTCACTCAAGGGAAATTGAATCTAGAGTTATGCTCATACTTAGAAATTTTATGTATCACTATAGCCTTGTGAAAATTCCCATTTCTACATAGCGTGAAATATGAAAATGAATTCAATTATGAGGGATTTAATTAAAGGTTCAAATGATTCTGTGGCTTAGGGTTGGTGGGAAAATGATTAAAAATATTCAGGCTAGAAAGAAGTGGTTGTACTCTTAAGTAAAATGCATGATTAATTCAAGTGAAAACACATGGAATTCCTCTCTCAACTCCACTTTAAAATGTGAAAAACAAAACCACCCCATTTTATGACATGGAACATGATCCAAGACATTATTACAAAGAATGATATCATCTATGTTCTCCCTCTTTTTTTTAATCTCCAGAAAGGTACAACTTTATTTTCTTTTATTTTTGATTTTTTTTCATCGAGGATGAGCTAAAAATTAAATACAATGAATGAATGAAAATTCATGCCCTTGATTTTTGATAGGTACATGAACCATAAAAGAATTTACAATGAGGAACTCAAGATCATCTCCATTTTTTTCATTTTTAAGGAGAAATGGATGAAACAAATAAAGCATAATGAAATGACGACACATGCCCAATTCTATTATTATCCACTGCCCAAAATATTGACACACACCTCACACCACTCATAAGTGATAAAAATCCCAATGAACGCACATGAAAGGACCTTCCACCACACTCAAACTTGAAATATCCATGCGAAAATACTAAGAGTGCGGGTAGATAAGGAAAAATCAGCTTGTAATATGGCTTAAACATATAAGGCAATTCATGGCTTCTAAGGGCTAAAGAAGGATAGATGTAAGGGTAGGTCTTAGGTTAATATGTGGCTTTCCAAATAGATGCCTCAATCATATCAAAAACATTTCATGAAATCCAAATCTTTGAAAGAGAAAATTCACAAATTCTAGTTCTTACACAAAATCCAAGTTTCTCTTAGGAAAGTGTGGGTATTAGGAAGAAGATGTCAAAATAGTTTAGAATTCCTCATAGGATTGGAAAAATATTTTGAGCTAGTGTTTCATGGGAATGGATTTCAAAAATCAGTCAAACTCATAAAAATTCTTGACAATTCATTTCAAAGAAAAATAATTCAGATCAACAATCATTTAAAATCCATTATATCAAAAATCATTTTAATTATTTCAAAATAAATTGATGTGTGAAAAGTTATAAGAATATTCATTAAAGCTCAAAAATCCTAAAAATATGATAAAAAAAATGAAAAGCACACAGGAAGAACTAAGCAGGTTGACACTCCCCCACACTTAAATTTTACGACCCCTCATTTCAACTCAACAAAATGTAAATATAAAGGTAGAAAATCCAAGGGAATAAAAGATACAACCTGACAATATTTTTGAAGTGGATGCCTTGAGTTAAGCTCCTAACTGCTTCCACTTTAAGACTATAAGAAATAAATGAAAATACATAAGAAAAATAAATAAAAAGAATGAGAAAGGGAATATAAAATAGATAATGCTTGGTTTAGACCGTCAAGTGGGTGCTAGGTTTTTACTACCCCTAGTCAGACAGTTTCAGTGGATTATCCTCAATCAGAAGGTGGGTGTGGTTTCTATGAGACGAACCACCACATGTGACTTTTACCAATGTCCATGAGTAAACATTGAAAGTAAAGAATCCCAAAAAAGATAAGATAGTTCCCAACCCTCAATAAAGAGGAAAGATAGAATTTGAGTTCAAGAGTGGGAGGGAATAGAAGATAAGGGTTCTCCCTGTTAACTTCTATGGTGTCCTCCATATGGTATGCAAATTTTTGTTTAGGAGGTAGTCGCACCACCATCTTCTCCAGATCTTCTTCTTCAATCACCACCACTTGAGTGGAATCTTCTTTAACATCCACGATTTTCTCCAATTGTCCTGTATCAAAAAATTTAGAGAAAGAGAATTCAGAAAAAAATTCATCTTGAATAAGATTAAAACATGAGGAATTAATAAAGAAATCTTTCCTTCCACATAAGTCAGATTGGTAATTGATCTCTTCAGGAAGGACTATTGGCAACTCAATATCAGTAGGTGCATCTTCATCATCATCTTACAAAGCATGAGAAAGGTATAGTGGTGCTGATTGTTCATAAACAAGGATGGGAAGATCAACTTTCAAGTTATCTTTAATAAATTTATTCTAGGATTTTTTTAAAAAACTTTGATCTCTCATCAGTGCATCAGCTGGAATGTGTACTTCTGGGACCTCCTCGAGCCATGGTTGAGTGCATGATGATGTGATTAGTTCGTTTATAATTTCTTTCTTACTCACCTCAGGTTCTTTAACATAAAAAATGATTGGTGAAATCTCTTCCACCACTCATTCTAGTTCAGGTTCTGGCTCAGGTTCCAATTTCTCCAGGGATGTGCAGACATATTTATCAATCTATTCTATTTGGCTCTCTTGGTTTTGAACTTTATCACTAATCCTATGAAATTGTGCATCAAGTTCATTGTAAACATTTTCTTTCACTTGATATTGGTCAGTCCAAGCATAATAATCACAATTTGAATGCATCATGAACAAAGAATATTTTTTTAATTTTTTTTTTGAAATTTGTGATTTTTTTGTTTTTTTAAATGAAAACCTATCTAGACTGTGAAAATAGAAAAATATATGTAAACTGCTGATTGGATCCCTAGCAACGGGGCCAGTTTTGACGCACGCCTATCATAGGGCATGAAAAAAGCAATTTAATTTTCCTAGTGCAGCATAGTGGCTGACCAGAGCCATCTCACTTGAGAAGCTTTCTCAGTTCGTTCATCTACTTAATCTAATTCACCTAAGAAGTAATTTTTTTTTGTTTTATGTTTTATGAAATAAATTTAATTTAATAAAATAAATGAAATGAAAAATAATACGAAACTAACATTCAATTCTAAATTACCATGCAATGCTAAACAGAATGGAATTAAGGAAGAAAGTAAGTTCTCCTGAGACAATTTTTTGGGAGCACCTTCATTGGCTAGCTTCAAATATTCTTAGTGAACACACTCTATCATATTTGTGAACACCTTAGTCTACCTCAGTTATAAATGAAAAGTCCACTTAGTGATCGCCAAGCACACCCTCCATCCACCTCCTCAGTCGAGGGAAAATGGTTGTAGATTAAGAAGTTAAACTTTAGACAACCACACCGATGATTACACCCACTATAAATTATCCTTAGAATTAACTCAAAGAATATTAAAAACATGCTAATGGGTTAAAGAAACTGATTACTCCCTCAGGATATTTTTCAGATTAGTTACTCATGATCATGAGTATTATAGTTCATGATGGTAAGATGAGAAGATGAAAAGAGGGTGGATGAGTGGACACAAAAATAAAAACAATGCATGAATTTATTAGAAATTTAAATTGAAATTGGAAACTAAAACAAAAATAAAGAAAATAAATAAATTAAAAATTAAGGGGGAAGATTTGCAGCCGGCCTCCCTTGGTGGAGATCTCCTCCTTGGGGCCTTGAAGTAATGGGATGGAGAATGTGATGCTTTCAGAGGTGGGAGCTCCCCTCCTTTTATAAGTAGATTCTGTACTCCGAAAGTTGACACATTTTTGGCCCTATTAATGGCTGATTAATTCCTTTAATCCTTCATAAAAGTTATTCAAAAATGTCTTGTGCATTCACCCTCCAAATTTCAGCTTTATTGGACACGTAAATAGGGAGTTATGGATTTTTTATTTAGAATGACTTTTTATGTCTGAAATTTCTAGGAAGCTTTCTCAAAAAATATGTCGTTCAATGGATTTCTTAATGGATTCGTAACTCCCTAAAATTTATTTTTTAGGCACCACTATGTCTCATATTTCCATTACAGGTGGAATCACCTCAATTTAAGGTGTTTAGGCCGAGATAGACTTCCATTACGGTGGTGGGGTCCATGCTGTCCACCCAGAAAAGTATTCAACTACATTGTTTTTTAAGGCATCTAGATGTTCAAATCAGCCTTTCCTCATGCAGAAAAAGTTGTAGTAAATAAATCAGGTATTTCAACAAAAAAAATAATAACACAATTTGGAGTCAAAATGAAAATGTTATGATCAAAATACCCCAATGATAATTTTTTTTGAAAATTTTAGATTTAACTGATTTTTGCATTTAAGCTCAAATTACGACTAAAACCTAAAAAGGTGACAATTACCCATACAATAACACTATGGTGAGATTATAAACAATGATTTACAGTATAAAATATATGTAAATGTGTTCTTAATCAATAAGTCAAGGAAAGATTTTTCCTTTCCATTTATGGAAGTTGATATCTCAACCCTTTGATTGAAATAGAACCATCGCCCTAAACTCCATGGCCATGGTGTATCGAAGAATTTATTTCAAGTATCCAAAGAAAGAAATATCAAGAAAACAGGTTGATGACACTATCATGAAACTTTCTTGATGAGATATTGAGACAAATGGATTATATATTACATAGTGAGTGTTTGTATGTGGATTCCATCATTGTGACTTTAAGTTATTTCTCATGGGTGCCTTGTCCCATTGCTAGATAGTACTCTTGGACTTTAGGAAATCCCACCTAATGCCAATGAGAAATAATCCTAGAGGGTCACATACTAGGTGTTTTTTGTGGTCTCGATTAAATTCTATTTGAATTTAATTAATGGAATAAATACTATTCTCAAGATTGTGGAATAATTTTATTGAAGTTAAAATGATCACATAAATTAAATAAAAAATATATATTTTATTGAACATTTAATAAATATTTATTTACTAGTTTGTAAATAAAATATTTTTTTAAGAGAATAATTTTTTTATTTATTCAGGTGTTCAATAAATGGAAGTGGAATTCGAGTGGACCAAGGCCGGTCCGGTAGTAAAATAATTATTTGTAATATGGTAAATAATTGTTTAACTAGTTGGAATAAGACAAAATAATAATAATGCTCTTATCATTATGTGGCACGATATTTCATTTATGATTTTGTTTTGCACAAGTTGGTGGACCACTAATAATGGTAATGTTATTTTTATTATGTAGCATGGGTTTTCTCTAAGGTTATGAATGTATTTAATTGCTATTACGCAATTAAATATTTTAATTGAAACCTCTTGTCGTTAAATAGACAGGTATGTCTATTATGTCATTACGCCTGGTGAACCAAATTACCGGTGGTGAGAGAATCGTCGAGCCAAATCAATTTATATCTATCAAATCCACTCCCCTCCCCTCTCAATAATGAGAGATGTTCTTCAAGACGGAAGAACAGGAGATCAAGAATGACCAATGCAAGACACTTTCTTCTCCGTGCTAGAACCCATAGAACAAGTGCTATCGATTAGAGACCATCAGATTATGTGTGAATCACCTCTAGAGGGATTTTAGTTTGGATCCTATCAAGATCAACAAGACAATCCAGAAGGGTCATTCTAAATGATCAACATCATCAAAAAAGAAAGTACCAAAGATCCAAGAATTTAATTTCTATAGAAATTATTTAAATTAATTATAAACATGATTTGTAAGATACTCTCTCTATGATCTGAAGTCTTTTTCTTCTTTTGTCCAGATATTTGATATTAATTTATAGATACTAGAATTTATCATCGTATTGATCCTAGATTTGTCATCGATTATGGAAAAGGCAAAGTAGGTCCCTCCAACCGCCACACTTCCGCTGCCTTTAGATCCTTCAGTTGTCTCATTTTCTTAAAATCTTGATGATTTTGTCTCACCGGATGTGAGCCTCTATTAATGGCCCTGGCGTAGCCTATTTATGTGAATCGAGTGTAGTTTTGAGATGTGGTCATCTGGGGGTGTGGAGTTTCTAGTATGTGTTGGTTGTGGTTTTGATGGTCAATTATATTGGCCCCCTTTCCCCCTCCCTTCGTGATAGGGACCTTTTGGTTCATGCAGGTAAGTTTTTGAGTTCGTTTAATCTAGCTAGTTCTTATGGTGGGGAGGCTCGTTGCGGGTCTCATTAAAATCCCTCAAGATTAAAAACGGTGTTATCCTGTTCTTATAGTGGGGAGTCTATTTGGGATTCCCTGTGTTGATAGTCTGGGTTAGTCTTTGGTCTCAGTTTGATGGTGGATGGTCTCATGCAGAGACACCTAATTCCAAGCTCTTCCTTTAAGTAAATATTGGGATGGGAGTCTTTCAACGGTTTTGTTGAAGTAAAGTTATAGAGGTATCCATCAGATGTGGTTTGACTTTGTTCATTTGTTTGAGTGGATGGATTGAGTTTTGCTTGGTGATGTTCATGGTTTTTATAGTTGGGGGATGGATTGAGTGTCGTGGAAGTTCTTTGACTTTCGGATCGATCAAATGGTAATGTTTAAACTTTTAGGGACGGGTGGAACTTAGTGGGGAGTCCATTTTGGTCTCCCAAGTTCAATTTGTAAGTCATTTTCTTTGTTGGTAGTGTTCTTGCATCACTCTCAATTGTTGTTCATTGAGAATCTCCTTATGCTAAAAAGAGATACTAGTTTTGGTTTTCTAAACAATCTTGGTATGGATTTCCAGGGGAAGAAAGCATTATGGTGGGGAGAATTGTCACACTCCGGCCTGGTATAATAATTACTTTAACGTCTTAATATTTTTTAGTATTTATTTTGAGTTTCAGTAGCTGGAGGGTCAAAATTTAAATTTTTTTGGAATCCCTTTTTACTGTTTCACGGTTAGCCCGCACAATTAGGGGTAACCATGCGGTGCCCATGTGGATGCCCAGGTGTGTCTGAGTTGTGGCGCATGACTTGAGCATGTATTATTAAACCATGCGACAAGCGTGCAACCTAGATCTATAAGTGGGCAGTGTCGAGCGTCACAATTTAAGTGTGGTTTTCTCAATTGTGCATCTGGCCGCATGTGGATCGTGCACTTGCACAATGTTTAAATAAATAAAGTAAAATAAAATAAAATAAGATGAGAAAAATTGAAGTAAAACAAAGGGAACATTTTAACCATAATAATAATAATATTATTATTACGGATAATAATAATATTATTATTAAAATTAAAATTAAAATTATTATTATTATTAATATTATTTTTATGAATATTAATTATTATTAGTAATAAGAATTATTATTATTATTATTATTATTATCAGTATGTTATTATTAAAATTATTATTATTATTAATATAATTTGATTCTTTTTTTAGGAACCCTAAAGGGGTTCCCCCTTTCTCCTCCCCTCTCCCATGATGCCTTCTCCCCCTCTCTCTCCCTATGCAGTGACCCCCTACAAACCCCCCTACTCTGGCAACCTCCAACTCTGGCGAACTTCCTTCTAGTGCACGCGACTCCAACAACACCTCCTCTCCGGCGTGCACCACCCAGCCGGTGCGACCCCCTGCTCGCATGAAACCTAGCCGAACGACCCCTTTCCAGTGCACCACCTCCTCTGGCGTGCCACCCTATTATGGCATCCAACCTCCTCTAGTGGTGGTGGCTCCCTGTACAACCGACTACATCAATTCGGTATTTTTTTACTCATTTCCTTGGTTTAGGGTTTTCTCTTGGTGGGGTTTATGATTTGGCCAAACCATATATGCTAGGGTTCAATTTTTAGGATTGATTCCTAAAATTTTGGGTTCAATTTGATGCTTAGGGTTGGATTTAGCTTCCTTTGGGTGTGAATGAGATGCGATTGAGGTTTCACACCATGTTCCAAAAGTTTTTCATCATTTGAGGTAGGTTTTCCCATGCACTGACCCTTTTTAATTTAATATTAATTTTTTTCATTCTTTATTCACCTATATTGATTAATAAAAAGTGTTATATGATCTTTAGATTAATTTTTTGGTGTGAAAAGTATCGATTTAGGTCATGTTTTATGTTGAATAGTGTTGTTTTGTTAAAAATGTCCACACCACATGTTTGATAAAATGATCTGTTAGATTTCACACATGGTTTGTGATATCTAGAACATGGTTTATCAATTTTAATAAATTTATGGCATGCAATTTGGTGTTTTATGCCTTTTTGGGTGTTAAATATAGTTGTTTTTGTTAAATCTTGCATGCCTAATGTGTGATTAATTTCCCGGTTGGCTCTTATGGGTTAAATGTGATATAGAATGATTTTAATGGATTTATAAATATATGGGAAATGCGGGAAACAATATTTTGGGTCCCTTATATGGTTTCACAAGTAGTTTTGGTTTTTATAAAGAAATGCGTTTTGTGGTTTTTTATGTTTTGGAATTGTAGCCAATGAACGACCCATTTGACATTTTTATAAGAAATGGTTTGTCTTGAAAATGCAGTGTGAATGTTTTAAACGGATTTTATAAATGTTTTGATGTGGAAAATTGTGTGTTTAGACCCCTTTATGAAAATTGGATTTTTTTTCGTTGATAAAGGTTGGTTTTGTGAAATTCTTAAAGGGCCCGTTTGACCACTTTGTAAAAATGATGAAAATTTTTATTATAGAAATCTCCATGGGATGTTTCTCATTCCTTGTCTCGAATAATGGATGTGATTTAATCACTGTGGAATCCTCTAGATCTATTATCAGGGTTCCTCAATTGGAACTCTTTGTGTTCTCTTTATTTTTAGGCATGAGATTAGTCATTGGGGAGACTCGGTGAAGCCTGTTGTGAACTATTATTGTTATATATTTTTGACTAGATGCTCGGTTGGAATTAGTTTCCTCACCTCCATTATATACATGAGACATGGGAACCTAGCATATTAAGAGAATTATCTATGAATTATTTCTGCACTGGTAGTTCTAGTACTGACCAGTAGCCCATAGTAGGTGGATATATTTAGGTTTATTGCTATGGGATTGGGCCCCTCAGTCTGTCCTAAGTTAGGGTGGTTGGGAATTTGGGTGTTTTGATTTCATCATGTGTGGCATGCTACCAGGGATGAGGTCTCATGTATATGTATGTTCTGGATAGTTCTTGATCTCCTTGGTTCACCTATGTCGATTAGCTCTTAGTTTCTTGTAGTGATGATTGAGATACGAGTATGCATATTTCCATTGCCCTTGTTGTGTAATCACTACAGTGCTCTCTTGTGTAGTGTTTTTCTTGGAAAATGATGCGTTGGTTTTAAAAATATTTATAAAAATTGTTTTCAAGAGAAGTGTTTAATACTCTTTTGTGCAAGTTGAAAATAAAGACATCACTTTCCTCTTTAAAATGTTAATGTCTTTCTAATGGAATGAAATTGTATTTTTAAATGAATAAGGGCAATGAGTTATACTTTTTTCTGAGTAAATATGTAGAAAAGCATACTTTTATATATTGTAGTTCAAACTTAAAAAATGATGTTTCTTTTATTTTGAAGGAATTGATTTGGGAAATAGAATATTGGGCTAGAGTTTTATTGTTTTTAGTTTCTACTGTAGGTTTTTGCTCGGGTTCAATCACCTTTGGCGATAGTTGGTTGTAGATTGGAGAGTGACCCTCGAGGTCACATGGATACATCTTGGGTGTCAGGTCCGATTTGATTTTTCTAGTATAGTTTGTTGTACTTTGTTTTAATGTAATTGATGTAATGTTTGGAAACTATATTTAGTTTGGTTTTCTATTTTATTTATTCTTCAATATTTTTTATTTTATTAAGAGAAATCATTCCTTGTTGTACTCTGTTGATGCTCATCTCTAGTTGCTAGCCCATGGGGATTGAGAACGCCCTTTGAGCCATGTCATGGATTGGCTTGGGTAACCGGTTCGGGGTCAACCCGAGTTGGTTCGTGACATAGGCATACTATAGAAATTCAAAACTGCAATATGTTTTTCAATAGCTAATATCTCAGGGTTTAACCCTTTTTTCTATATTTATAAGATTTCTATGGAACCCAATCACAAATTGATCGTAGAGTATCAAAGGAGATTGAACCCAAACATGAAAGAGGTTGTGATATAAGAGATGATTAATCTATCATATACCGATGTTATTATGACATCCCTCTTTTTATTACATAAACTTTTCATTACATTGTACGAAATAGATGATCTTTTAATGTTTAGTTTCTTGGAAACAAGGTACATAATATATGAAAACTTAAAAAATTATTATAAACAACATGAAAGGATTGTTAATTGATTCATACTAAGTACTTTTACTGCATCTCATAACCTAGGGACATACATCAAATGAAAGGGTGAGCATAAATCCCAGTAAGTAAAAGTAAGTGAAACAATTTAAATGCGATCTTGAGAAATATTAATAATAATGTGAGGAATATAATAAAGGCATCAGAAAAAGAAAAATGGGGCATATCATAATAAAAATAACTTGAATCAAAACATGAAAACATGGATACAACATTTAAATGAGACATTATTAAACATATCACCATGGTTTGTCACTGAGGTGTCATTAAATTTTACCAAGGTTAATCACCAAGGTATCGTAAAACATGTCATCTATAGAGATTAAATTATTTACCCAATGCATTGGAGCACAATCCGGGAACACCCTCCATATTTCTTAATTAATGCGATCCATATAGATCATAACAAAACATTTCATAAAAAACCCACAAAGAATAGACAAAATGAGTTTCATATAAAAATCATGGCATTTTAAAATGTGCTTAAGACAAGATCTTTATGTCATTTATAACCCACAAAAGGGAATGAGGGTTTTATGTATGTCAATTAATGAATCAAATAAATTATTTTTTATATATTGTTGAATAACCTTACAAAAGAAAGAGGTTTTGGTATTCACATAAAGAAAATAAAAAGGAATTTATTTAAGAGAAGAGATAAATTTTGAGAAGTAAAATCAGCAGTATAATGAGTATAAAAGATGGTTTTAGAAAAGAGTAAAAAGCAAAGGGATAGGGGTCTCCCATTTATAAAACATAATTTGGAATTAATAGAAATAATAAAAAGAAAATAATAGAGAGTGACCATAACATTCATAATACATAAACAAAAAGAGGTTCTTGAAACAAAGCAAAAAGAAAGATATTTCCCTTACCTTGAAAAGTAACTCATAAAACATGAGGATTGAGACCTTGGGGGATTGAGAACAACTTAGGAGGACTCATTTCAAGGTAAAACTATCAAATATTCATGGAGGATTAATTGGAAGTGAAAGTAAATTGATAAATGGGTGAGTTTTATAGCAAAAGTGGAAGATTTGATTATTAATTTCTAAATAAGGGCCTTAGAAACCTAGGTAGTGGTAAAAGAAAAACCATGAGATTTTACATGGTATTGGAAACTTGGAACAAATTTTATGTTATTTTAATCCATATGAATTGACCATCATTTTATATTACTTATTTTGGAAAGGAAAGTTAACATTTTCACAAAATAACATTTTTAAAGGTAAAGTTTCCATTTTAGAATTTGGAAAGTAAATTATATATTTGGAAATTGATTAAGATATGTTAAAATCTATTAAAATACTTGATATTAATAAAATAACATATTTTATGTCATGGATTGTGGTTAAGAATCATTATGACATAATTATAATGCCATTAATATACTGAAAAACTCAAACTGTATTTTTACTATTTATGAAAAAATAAAGTGTTTTATAAAATTATCATAAATTCATCCTAACCTAATTTCTAAGTGCTTATTTCAAAAAATTATATTTATTTTATCATAATAATTATCTATATATGATAATTTTAACTTTTAAATATAAAATTCTTATTTATTAAAAATAAAATCAGATTGAAAATGCATAGTAAAATTTCTTACACTTGAAAAAAATAAAATTATTTTATTATTTATTTTTAAATTAGAGTGTTTTAATCATAGTATTTCATTAAAATAAACATTATTAATAATACCTTAATTTATTATAATAATTATTTATTCTTTGAAAATTATAATCTACATCTGAAAAATCAATTTATGAAATTCCATCTTGATTTTATTAAGTAAAACTATTCTTAAAAAAATAATGTAATAAAAGTTTTATTCATAAAATAGAATTAAAATTTAAGTAATTAGGGCCTCAACACATAACCCCTTATTACACTCGTATATTCCCCAAATGTAAGGTGTGCAATGGTGGAAGTTTCATGGGGTTCCTCATATAACATGAATCGAGTGGTAATCTCCACTAACTTGAACTTCTCCCATAGGAGATTTGGTTCAAGCTTCAATTGTTGAAGCTCGGCTAGAGCTTGGTCAAAGGAGAACCCCAATGATGATACCACCCTCCCATGTTCTGAAAAATAGGATTCTAACAGAACGACTCTACTGGTTGAGGTCATCGAATCTTCTTTCTGTATCAATTTTCCCTTATAAAAAATTTAACTTATAAACTCTAATTATAGCGTTAAAATTATTATCAAAATTATATTTCCCAATGTTCATATTGACCAACAATAATAATTGACCGATGGACATATAATGTTCTAACCCATATGGTCACATTCTCCTTTATATTCACTTCATTAAAAAAAGACATGGTTTTGTTGTGAATAATATAACACACATTTGTAGGACACAATTATTATTCAAAGAGTTTGGGTCGTTACATTCTCCCCCCTTAAGAAATTTCATCCTCAAAATTTCAACTCATTCCCTCAGTTGAGAAAATGTGTAGGTACTTCTGCCTCATTTTCTCCTTTGGTTCCCACATCGCTTCTTCATATATATGGTTCCTCCCTAAAACTTTGACGAGGTGGGAAGTCTTTTTGTGTAGAACCTTGTCTATATGGTCCAAGATCTCCACCGGCTGATCCACATAAGAGAGGTCATGTTCCAATTATACCACCTTAGGATTTAGTACATGTGAAAGGTCCAATATGTAATTTCTCAAGAGAGATACGTGGAATACATCATGAACATAAGCTATATTTGGAGGAAGTGCAATCCGATAGGAAACTGCTCCTATGCAATGAAAGATTTCATAGGGGCCAATTTACCTGTGGCTAAGCTCCCATTTCTTCCCAAACCGCATGAATCTCTTCCAGGGTGATATTAGAAGGAACACTTTGTCTCCAACACCAAAATCCAAGTCCCTTAAAATGATTTTCAACATAGATATTATACTAATTATGAGCAGCCTTAATGTGTTGTTGGATGGCATGAACATTTTCTCTCATCTCTTGCACAAGATCTTGTCTAAGAAACTTTCTCTCACCAAATTCATCCCAACAAGTAGGAGTTTTACATTGCTTTTCATATAGAGATTCATAGGGTTCCATTTGAATACTCGAACATAAGTTTTTTTTTTGAATGAGAACTCAACTAATGGGAGATGTTGATTCCATATATATTTAAATTCCATTGATCATGTTCCAGTCATCTCCTCAAGTGTAAAAATTTTCCTTTTAGACTGGCCATCAATTTGGGGGTGATAGGCTGTACTGAAATTCCATTTGGTACTCAGAGCATGTTGAAGACTTCTCCAAAATTTTGATGTGAACCTTGGATCATGATCAGAAATGATAGAAAGTGGAAATCTATTCAACCTCACTACTTTACATAAATCATGGCAATTTGATCAAGAGATAAGTATTCCCAAATAGAGATAAAATGGGCAGTCTTGGTGTGATGGTCCACTATAACCCATATCACATTGTTTCCTTTGGATGTTCTGATGAGACCAGTAAAAAAGTCTATAGTGACATTGTCCCACTTCCATGTTGGTATAAGCAGTGGTTATAATACCCATTTAGAAATTTGTTGCTCTACCTTCACTTTTTGACACACCATGATCCTTATGTTGTAGTTATAAATCTCCCTTTTCATGTTTTCCCACCAATAATGATCACGAAAGTCCCTATACATTTTAGTTATTATAGGATGTATAGAAAATGTCAAGCTATGATCTTAATCCATCAACTCCTTATTTATTTCTAGAATACATGGAACACATAGCCTCGTATGAAATTTCAGTACACCTTCTTGATCAATATTGAACTCAGGAAACTTTCTATTATTCACATCCTCTATCTTCTTCTGTAACAAATGATCTTCTCTTTGATATTTCTTGATCTTTTTTAGTAATGATGGTTGATAAATAAATTGGGATATGGTTGATGATGTCCCTTACCTTATTATTCCCATGTCTAATTGTACTAGGTCTTTGATCAAAGGATCTCCTTGAATCCTCATAATTTCCATCACAATAGGGTCTTTTCTACTTAATGTATCAATAAATTTGTTTTCTCTTCCAGGATGACAATGAATTGAACAATCATAGTCTTTAAGAAGTTCCAACCATCTCCCATATCTCATGTTCAATTCCTTTTGTGTAAAAATATATTTCAAACTTTGGTGGTATGTGTATATATCACATTTATCCCCATAAAGATAGTGCCTCCATATCATCAGAGAAAAAATGACCACAACCAACTCCAAGTAATGCATAGGATAATTATTCTCACGAGGCTTTAACTCTTGAGATGCATAAGAAATCACCTTATCATTTTTTATGAGGACACATCCAATCCCTTTCAAAGATGCATCGATAAAAATAATTAATTTTTCTTTGATAGAGGGTAGAGTTAACATAGGCACAATAACCAATCTCTTCTTCAACTCTTGGAAAATTTCTTCACACTCCTTTGTCTAAATGAACTTGGCCCATTTTTTAGTTAACTTGATTAGTGGATTAGAAAGATGTGAATTTTTTCACAAAACATTTATAATATCCTGATAAACCAAATCTCAGTTATTGTTGTAAGATGATGCCACTCCTCCACAACCTTTTTCTTCACAGGGTTAATTGAGATTCCTTCATTGGTTACAATTTTTTCGAAGGAAGAAACTTTTTGTAACCAAAATTCACATATATAAACATTACAAATAGATTCTCCTTCATCAAAGTTTGCAATATAACCCTTATATGATCCTCATGATCCTTGTGACTTTTTAAATATATTATAATATCATCAATAAAAACAACCAAAAATTTATTAAGGAAATTGTTAAAGACTCTATTCATAAAATCTATAAATATATCAAGTGAATTAGTCAAGACAAAGGGCATAACAAAAATCTCATAATTCCCATATCTTGATCAGAAGGAAGTATTTGGAATATCTTATTTCTTCACCCTCAATTGATGTTATCTAGATCGAAGATAAATCTCAGAGAAAAATTAATCCCCATGAAGCTGGTGAAATAAATCATCATTCATGGAAGAGGGTACTTTTTATTCATTGTGATCCTGTTAAGTTCTCCATAATCAATTCATAATCGCATTGATCCATCCTTCTTCTTTACAAATAGAGTAGGTACGCCCCAAGGAGACACACTTGGTCAGATAAAACCCTTCTCCAAAATATCTTGGAGTTGTTTCTTTAATTCCTCAAGCTCCACAATTTCTATTCTATATGGGTCTTGGATATCAACTTGGATCCATGAATGAGTTTAATGGATAAGTGTACCTCTATTTTTGGGGGAGGTCTAGGAAACTCCTCAAGAAATACGTCAATGTATTTCTGATTGATGGGGACATTTTCTAGTCATATAATTTCATTTTCTTCTTCATCTTTACCGATCATTTCCATAAATAAAGCTATGGTAGGTGCTTCTTGAAAAAGATTATGTCACAATATCTCTCCTTTGAAAAAAACTATAGGATTTCTATTTAAGACTACTGAGATTTACTTTTTTATATAGTTGATCTTAGCATTATACTTTGAGATCTAGTCCATCCCTAGTATAATGTCGAATTCCAACATGGGAATGACTACTAGATTTATGATGATATTATGCTCTCCAAACTAAATACTAGAGTTTCTATACATTGTTAATGATTTTATAATCCCTCTAGGGGTCTTGACTGATAACTCTACTTCTAGCAGTTCAAGGATTGATTATATATTCTTTTAAATCTTGGAGGAAATAAAGGAATGCATAGAACTAAAATCAAAAAAAGTACTTGCTATATTTGAGAGAACAACAAGAGTACCTGATACCACATAATTTTGAGATTCAACTTCAGTCTTCATGATAACAAAAGCATGGCCTTTCTACCTTGGACTATGTTTAGGTTGATGGTGATTCCTCTCCATTATCTTCAGATTTGGACAATGATTTTCAAAGTTCCCAAGATGTATACACTTGAAGCATTGGACTTCAGGATGAGCCTACATCATCTTCCCTTTTTCATTAGTGTTAAAAAGTTGAGACTTCACCTCACTATGACATTTCCAAGCAATATGGCCATCTCTTCCACACTTATGACATTTCCCACTCTCGATTAAGAATTTCCATGACTTCTTCTTCCCACATTTTTTGAATGTGGTAAGTTTCACATGTTTTCCTCCTCTTCCATAATCAAAGTTCCTCCCCATGTTTGGATCCAAAGATATCTTCTTTTCATTTGATATATGGGATCACTACGTCTCTTCGAAATCCATTTCAACCTTCATAGAACTTCGCAATATCTCCTCATAGCTTTCATAGTCTCGATTGGCTAGATTCTTCTGTAGATGTGGTCTTAATCCAATGAAGAATCTATCAACCTTTCCATTAGGCCATGAAAAAGCTAGATTTATAGTGAGAAATCCTTGTAAAGTTCATCTCATATCTTCCCACAGATTCATTTTCCTTTTTCTTCAGCTATAAGAATTCCCTCTCCATTTTTGTTCTCATTGAATTAAAGGAATATTTTTTTGAAAAAGGTTCCCCTAAACTCTTACAAATCCATAGCTTCAATCTCCCTGATTGGATTCATTTTTTAAACAGTGTCCACCCCTGATCAACCTCTCCCACTAAGTGGTACATAGTCAAGGTGACATTATTTTTCTCCGAACAATGGATTACAAAAAAAATCTTTTCTATTGATCTTATCCATTGTTCAACAATCAATGGGTTAGTAGATCCACTGAAAGAAGGTGGTCGTTGACACATAAAGGACTCAACAGAAAGTTTCCCCCTTTGAGGTGAATCCAGTCTCTCAGCTTGATTCATGTTATTACACATAACTCAAGTTAGTTGATTCATCATTCTTATGAATTTTTCTATTCTGGATTCCACTAGAGGGCCATCAGTACATGGTCTATTGTTCTCACCATTCACGCAGTTCCTCCCATTTCCCACCATTTTTAAAAGAACAAAACGTAGTGATAAACATGTTTCTTTTAATAATATTATAATTCTAAAGGAATTTTATGTCTTCAAACATCGCGCTTTAATATGTTATTCTTTAACAACAATTACATTTTCCATAAATCCTTCATAATGGTTCATAAAAATATTCTAATTACCAAACATATCCCTTAATATTATCAAACCAGAAGTGCAGAAAGGACCATTGTCATGCCCCAGTTCTCATTTGATTCTAGTTTAAAGTAGTGTTTTTGGGTTTTATCCCAAGTTTAATTTGTGCCAGAGTCACATCCACTTGTTCTTACCCAGATAGAGATTTCTTTTCTTGTAAACCACTTACTTAATACTTTACCAAAATACCAGGATGTTTTCCTATATTTTAACTTGTCCATAAGTTTCTTCCTAAATTTTTAAAATCCTAATTTACAAAATAACTAAACCTTCCTTTGATACCAACTATGGAATCCTTCATTTTTATTACATAAAATTTTCATTACCTTGTACAAAACAAAGTATCTTTTAAAGTTTAGTTTCTTGGAAACAAGGTACATAATACATGAAAACTTAAATAATTATTATAAAAAATGCGAAAGGATTCTTCATTGGTTCATCCTATGTACTTTTATTGCATCTCACAAGTTGGGGACATACATAAA
This sequence comes from Viscum album, assembly GCA_963277665.1. Taxonomy (NCBI): domain Eukaryota; kingdom Viridiplantae; phylum Streptophyta; class Magnoliopsida; order Santalales; family Viscaceae; genus Viscum; species Viscum album. Next base: position 1,990,620,885 of record OY728152.1, read on the forward strand.
AGGAAAGGGTGAGCATATGGCCCAGTAAGGGAAAGTAAGAGAAACAATTTACATGTGATCTTGAGAAATATCAATAAGAACTTTAGAAATATAATAAAGTAATGAGCAATGGGAAATGGAAAATATCATAACAAAAAGAAATTTAATTATAACATGGAAATGTGGATACAAGTTTTAAATGATACATTCTTAAGAATATCACCAAATTTTGTTACTGAGGTGTTATAAAAATTTACCAAGGTTAATCACCAAGGTATCGTAAAACATGTCATCTATAGTGATTAAATTTTTTACCCAATACATTGAAGCACTATTAGGGTAAAACCTCCATATGTATTAATTAATAATATCCAAATAGATATTAATAAAAAATTTCATAAATAACCCATGTATAATGGAAGAAACATATTTCATATAAAAAACATAGCGTTTTAAAAACTGCTTAAAGACAAGATCTTTATGTCATTTATAACCCACAAAAAAGGAATAAGGGTTTTGTGTATATCAATTATAGAATAAAATAAATTATTTTTAAATATTTTTGAATAACTTGGAAAATAAATAGGTTTGGTTATTCATATAAGGAAAATAAAATAGAATTTATTGAGGAGAAGAGAGAAAATTTGAGAAGTAAAATCTATAGAATAACATGTATAAAACATGGTTTTAGAAAAGGGTAAAAAGAGAGGTAATATAGGTATCCTATTGATAAAATATAATTTCTTATTAATGTAATGAATAAAAATGAAAGAATATAGAGAGAATATAACATTCATAAGACAAAAACAAAAAGAGGTTCTTGAAACGAAGAGAAAAGAAGGATATTTCCCTTAATTTGAAAAGTAACTCCTAAAACATGAAGATTGGAACCTTTGGGGATTGATGAAACCTTAGAAGGAATCATTGTGAGGTGAAACTATCATAGATTTATTAATTATTAATTTTATGTGAAATTAAATAGGGAAATGGGTTGGTATTTATAGCAAAAGTCGAGGATTTGTTTATTAATTTCTAAATAAATTCCTTAGACACCTAGGTAGTGGTAAAAGAAAAACCGTGGGTTTTCCTATGGTATTTTCCCATGATATTGGAAACTTGGGACAAATTTTAGGTTATTTTAATCCACAAGACTTGACTATAATTTTATATTACTTATTTTGGCAAGGATGGTTAACGTTTTCACAAAATAACATTTTTAATGTTAAAGTTTCCATTTTAGAATTTGGAAAGTAAATTATATATTTAAAAATTGATTAAAATCTATTTAAACACTTGGTATTAATAAAATAAAATATTTTAATTCATGGATTGTGTTTAATTATTTATTACATCATTATGTCTTAATTATGATGTCATTAACATACCGAAAAACTCAAACTGTATTTTTACTATTCATGAAAAAATAAAGTATTTTAGAGAAGCCTCATAAATTCACCCTAACCTAATTTATACATGATGATTTCAAAAAATAATATTTATTTTATCATAATAATTTTCTAAATATGATAATTTCAACTTTTAAATATAAAATTTCTTATTTTTTAAAAATAATAGAGGATTGAAAATGCATAGTAAAATTTCTGACACTTGAAAAAAATATATTTTATCATTTATTTTTAAATAATAGTGTTTTAATCATACTATTTCATTAAAATAAACATTATTAATAATACCTTAGTTTATTATAATAATTATTTCTTCTCTAAAAAGTATAATCTCTATCCAAAAAACCAATTTATCAAATTCCATCTCAATTTTATTAAGAGAAAATATTCTTAAAATAGAAATGATGGAATACAAATTTATTTATAAAATAGAATTACAATTTATGTAATTAGGGCCTATAAACATAACCCCTTATTACACCCGCATACACCCTAAGAGTAAGGTGTGCAACAATGGTAGTTTCATGGGGTGCCTCAGCTAACACCAACCGAGTGGTAATCTCTACTAACTTGAAATTCTCCCATAATTGATTTTGTTCAAGATTCACTTGTTGAAGTTTGGCTTGAGAATGGTCAAGGGAGAACCCCAGTGATGATACCTCCCTCCCAAGTTCAGATAGATGGTCTTCAAACGAAATGACTCTACTGGTTGAGGCCATCAACTCTTCTTTCTGCATCAATTTTCATTTTTCAAAAATTTTACTTATAAAATATAATTATAACGTTAAAATTATTATCAAGAGTATAGTTTCCAATGGTCATATTGACCAATGGTCATAATTGACCAATGGTCATAATTGACCAATGGTCATAATTGACCAATGGTCATATAACGGTTGAATCTATATGGTCACATTTCCCTTTATATCCACTTCATTAAATAAATACATGGTTTTGTTGTAAATAATATAACACGCATTTTCAGGAAAGAATTATCATTCAAAAAATTAAGGTCGTTACAGTTATATACCCCATTTTTTATTATTCTTGGGTTAGTTTGGTCTATGTAGTCCAAAATAAGTGAGGATTCATTATAGGAACCATTGAAAAGTATGAACATATTAGGGTTAGGAAATATACAAAATGAATGGTCTATATAGATTATAATAATCTCAATTCATCCACTATAAAAGATCATTTTAAAATTCCATTTTTAGATTAGATTCTTGATTGGCTTACTGGGAATGAGTTATTTTGTTTTATAGATGGTTTGTAGCACCCCCAGTTTCAAGTAAGTAACCCTTTATTTATGATTTTTAAGTATGTAATGTTTTTGAGTAATTTTTTGGAGGGTTTAGAAGACTTTTGGAATGTTTTGGGGCTTTTATAAAGGTGAAAAATTGGTGCAAAGTTTGTGGAAACCTTGCACAATGAGACAAGGGATAAAAAGAAGGCACACGGTTAGGCACACAGTTTGGCCAAACCGTGCATCCACCTAGGAAAAACCACGTAAAGTGGGATTATGGGATGTTTCATGGTTGGCACACATTTTGTTTAACCATGCAGGCCAACTATGTGAGGTTCCCCTTAAGGCAGAGGCTGGTGCACAATTAGTGCACAATTTACCTAACCATGCGACAAACCATGCACGGTTTAAAAAAAATATCCTAAAAGGTGGATTTGGGCCAGGATTGCCTCTAAGGCCCTCATCCCCCCCATTTCCCCCCTAAATAAAAAATTATTCCTCCTAAAGGCTATGAAACCTTTTCTCATTGAATTAGAAGTGATGTAGAAGCATTTCTTGGTGCCTCGTAGCCCGATTCCATTGTTAAGTCTCGTTTTGGGGTATTTTTTCTTGTTTTTTATTAGATCTACTTTTCCCATTCTTAGTTTCTTATATCTAGTCTATTGTAGATATATAAAAGGTGTTTTATTTTAATAATGGTTAGTTTTGGCTTTGTTGTTTCAAGGGGAAGAGATCTAAGGAGGGTTTTCAGAGACTTGGTTTTGTCGGCGTTTTTGCACCATTCCTCATTTTCACCATAATTCTTGAGGTAAGTGGCATCAATTTCGACTCCTATTCTTATATAATGTAGGTTTAGTTTCAAATTGTTTGAATTTATTGAATTTGGTTGTGAAATTTATTTGAAATACATGGTTGAAACCCTCTTTAGTGATGGTTTGAGTATTTTATAGATTTGTGGAAGTTGGTTGTGCAATGTGATTTGTTTTCTTTATTTTAAAATGTTGATGTTAAAATATGGCCTTTTTGGATTTTTTAAAATGAGTTGTTTAAAAGGTTTTCAATAAAAGAATAGTTTTATTGAAATGAATTGAAATGGTTGATTTGAGATGGTTTGGCATACATGGGTTGTGTGAGTTCATGATTTCGATGTGACCCTGAATAAGGGGAGTATACCATTAGGGTACAAAGGGACGTGACCCCAAATAAGGGTTGTGTGTCATTATGAAATAAAGAGATTTTTCACTTTGTGATGACTTATTAGATGGATGAGAAACTACTCAAGAGTATGGAACTATCACTGGAGCATGCATACGTGGGTGTGTTTTGAATCATGAAATTAGTGTGCCAAAAAGAAATGTGAAATGGTTTAAAGTATTGTTTGGTCGATTTCCATGTAAAATAGCTTTGGATTGGAAAAATATTTTTCTTTGAAATATTTTTTTTGATGAACTAGTTTAAATTTTTTTATATAAATTTTCTAACTTGTTCTATCCTCGTGGCGTGAGTAGGGAATCTATTTGGGGAAATCCTACCGAGTTTCATTACTCACCCCTACTTTGTCACTTTGGTACTTTTGTAGATATTTTTCATCAAGACACATGCAAAGTTAAATTATAAAACTTTTTAGTAGTGCTTCATGATACTTGGGATGTATTGTGGATTTGGATCATGGATCATATTGGGAGTTTTGGAGTTTTTTTTCATGAAATTGAGTTTTTTTGGTTTGTCTTCCACTTCTTATTTTGATGTTAGTTAGTTTTCTTCCACTATGGTACTTTGTTTCAGTTTTTTTGGATATAAATGGTATCACTTTGAGTTGTTTTACATTTTTATCATGCATCATGTTGTGGTTATTTTTTTATGGCATGTTTTGTTGGTTTTTTTTATTTTCAAAAGGTAAAATCACCCCCATCCATTTTTGAATCCCTTGGCATTTATTTCCACCCTTTGGAATCACTACTAGAAAAACAGTTATTTGCGAAGGGTCATTTGCGACGGGATCCCGTCGCAAATGGCTTTTTGCGACGGGGGCCCGTCGCAAATGGCCCGTTGCTGAAAACGGCGTCGCAACAACACTTATTTGCGACGGGCCCATCGCTAAAGCCTTTTTTTGCGACGGTTATTCTCCCCGTCGAAAATAGTAGTCCGTATATTTGTAAAAAACTTTTAAAATAGTATTTGCGACGGGACCCGTCGTAAAAGCTATTTTTTTAAAAAATAAAAAACTATTAATAAATTATTTTAATGCATATAATAATACTAGTATTTGCGACGGGCATAGTATCCCGTCGCAAATACTATAAAAAAATAAAAAAAATAAATTATTAATAAATTATTTTAATTAATATAATAATAGAATTATAATTCACAAATAAAAATAATAAATTATTTTAATTAATATAATAATAATAGAATTATAATTCAAAAATAAAAAATAATAGAATATTAATAAATTATTTAATTAATATAATAAAATTAGAATTATAATTCATAAATAAAAAAAATATTGATAAGTTATTTTAATTAATATAAAAATAATAGAATTATTTTACATTCAAATATTAAAATAATTCAAGTATTACAAAAAATATAATTAAATTATAATATTATAAAATTTTAATATATATATAAAATTTAATATTATAAAATATAAATAATATTAATATTCATATTAATATTGTTATTTAAAAATATAATATTATTAATATTTTATAATGAGACAAAAACTAAGAATAGAAAAAAAAATATTTTGATTTCCCAAATTTTATAACATAAATACAAACTCTAATCTGAAGGAGGGGGGGGGGATCTGCAGATGGTGGTGGAGGAAACTCCATCCCTAAAGCATGAGTGAGTCGGCGCATGTACTCCATCTGCTCCTGATGCTGCTGCTGCCACCGACTCGTCTGCTCCTCGTACAACTGCTACTGGCGTCGACGCTCCTCCTCATGCTGCTGACGCATCTGCTCCTGCTCCTGTAGGAGAATCTCTATCTGTGTAGTCTGAGATCGCAACTGATCCTCATACTATGTAGTAGAAGAAGATGCACGAGCTCCTCTCGAGCTGGACGCTGACATCGCAGCACTGCCATAATAATCTCCGGGAGTCAGTCGAGAGCCGATACCAACTACCCGGCCCTTCTCGAAGGCATACTGGGTGGCCTGCATCCATGCCGCCTCATCAAACTGATGGGCAGTGGTCTGATCTGATGACTCGGCCTAACTCTCAGGCCGGGCCTGTGACGCTGCGGCCTCATATGACTCATATAGTTGCAATTTAAAATTAAAATTGTGAATATATTATATGCAGTTAATTTTTAAACTTGAAAACAAATAATACTAACCACGATGTGATGCTGACAATCACCTCTGAGCTCCCCAGTAGCAGGATCACTATACATCCTCCGATATACGTTGTACTCTGTAATATCGGGGTGCTTGACAGCCTATAAGAATAAAAAATAAACTGTTAATATTTATAGTTATATAAAATATTTATAAATAATGTACGTACTAGATGCTGTCTATGAGTACTGAAAGAACGACTCCCAGCTCGATGAGTCACCTCCTGTCTCCCCGGATTCTGCCTCCCCACCGATGATCTCCTCTGAAAGGCACCACTCAACCAGTGCGCACATAATCCATCCCCTACATGGGATGAAATATACTCTGGTCGGTGTGCTCTACATGACTCCTCAAAATCTGACACTCCTGCTTTCTTCATCGCAGCTTTTCTTAAATTGTGCAAAAACTGACGAAGGCGTTCACGCATGGCCACCTCCCATGCCTCATGGATGGCGTCACACATGGTATCCTCGATCGGATACCATAAACCCTACAAATAAATCAAAATATCAAGTTAGAAATGAAATAATTTTCAAAATAAAAATTATTTATTTACGTACGTACCAACCAATGGCCGAACATGGCCTGCTGCACATCAATGGGAATCTTCTCCCATGTGGTCCACGGCTGAGAGAAATAGTTGCGCAAAATAGCACTGCCCTGTCCGACTGCTATATGCAGAAAACTGAAAAAATAATAAACATTTATTATGTGAATAGATTAATGAAATCTTAGTCAAATCCACAGGTTATCACACAGGTTATCACACCTCCATGTGCGTGGATCAAACCCAAGACGTGGACGTCGCTCGGGGACGGGGTCAGGAATCATCAATCGTGCAAGAACGCGCCCCCTCCGCGTACTCCCTGGAGCGCCTGCAGGCTGAGGGTCATCTGTCGGCAACGCATCCGCATCGAAAGTCAGGTCAGCATCCGCCAACTCACGAAATGTGGCGTCGTCCATATGAAACAGAAAATGTTAATGTTAGAAAATAATTGATAATTACTATTATATATACATATATACATATTATGATTGTATATAAATACCATGGAATGCTATCAGTGTTCATCTTCATCATCATCTTCATATATGTCAATGTCATCTTCATATTCCTCCTCAACATCATCGATATCCATTCGAGTTACAGTTGCTTCATCTCTTACCATTTCAAATTCATATGTGACATCATTAACATCATCGTCATCACCGACTCTTAAATGTGGGGTGTCGTCATCGATACTCATGTCTCTTTGTAAAAAAGATTGATTTTGAGTACTCTCTTGAAAAACTTCAATTCTTTGCACATCAGTGAAAGCACATTCACTTTGACTAAACTGATTGTCTCGAATTTTGATTTTTATTACACTCCACCAATCAGTCAAGTCTCTTGATGTTGCACAGTACTTTTCATAATAAACTTGATATGCCTGTTGAGCCAATAAGAATGGTTCATTTACTGCGAGAACACTTTTACATTTAATATCGATGATTCCATGATTCGGATGAACACGCACGCCTCTCTCTGTATCCAACCACCGACATTTGAACATGGTTATGTAATGTTGTCCAAGATAACAGAGTTCAATGATTTCATCAAGTATGCCATAAAAGTCAACTTCATTTTCTCGATGATGAGATCCTCTCAAGCTAACTCCACTGTTCATTGTTTTTTTCGATTCCCCATATGCATGTGTGTGGAATCGAAATCCATTCACCACATATGCATTATAAGTTTTAACAAGTTTGGATGGTGGGTTACTCAATACACACAGCCATTTGTCAATTTTATCAGCATGTCGAGACACCTAAAAATTTGTGAAATAATTATCAATATAGTAAACTATACATTGAATGAGTTTCTAAAAGATAAAGAATTTATGTTACCAGTTTTTGAAACCACTGAGAGAAATTTTTCAGTCGACGTTCTTCGAGAGCAGCTGCGGTAATTTGTGGAATTTGTTTCTTGATATGATTATCATACAACCTATAAAAACCAAAGTTATTTACTGTAACATAAATGATAGAATAAGTGATATAAACACTTACAGTACAACTGATGTCATCTCTTCACAGTTGGGCAGAACATACGTATGAGCTCTCTGATGTTCATCATCTGAAAGCCAGCGTTCATAAACTCCACCAAAACCAAACTCTTACTGGTTGAAAATAGATAATTGATTGTCGATTTCATCAATATTCCTCTCGTTCCATCCCATTCGGTTGTGTTTTGAAGGATACTCAGATTGAAAATAATGGGAGCAGAAAAAAGATATTTCCTCTTGCAAATAAGCTTCTGCAATAGATCCTTCAACAGATGCTTTGTTACGTACTTTTCTTTTCAATTTTTGCATGCATCTTTCAAATGGGTACATCCATCGAAACTGTACCGGACCTCCAAATTTGGCTTCATATGGCAAATGTAACATCAAATGTTCCATTGAGTCGAAGAAAGATGGTGGGAATATTTTTTCCAGTTTACATATAATTACAACAACATCTTTTTCAAGTTTACCTAGAGCATCATAATCTGCCGTAGCCACACAAATTTCCCGAAAAAAATGAGACATGTCTGTTATGGAATCCCAAATCACAGAATTCAACAGACCTCTTAATCCAATGGGTAGAAGTCTCTCCATTATAACATGACAATCATGACTTTTTAATCTAGTAATATGACCATTCTTTACACATCTACCCAAATTGGAAGCACAACCATATGGAAGTCTCAAATATGCAATCCACTGACAAAATAATAAACGGGTTTCTTTAGACAATGTATAAGCTGCTTTTGGTTTCAGTAACCTTTCTGTTCTGACATTCTCAAATAGTTCCAATTCTGGACGCCTGCAAATTTGGGCAAGATCTAAACGTGCATTTACATTGTCTTTGCTCTTTCATGGCGTATCCAAAACTGTATGAAACAAATTATCAAAACAGTTCTTCTCAATATGCATGATATCTAACATGTGTCGGACCAACAGATCAGACCAATATGGAAAATCCCAAAATATGCTATGTTTAATCCAATTGTGTTCTTTCCCAAAACCAGAAATTTTCTGTTGGTTTATTGTGGGACCAAAAGTGATGGGAGGTAATGAAAATACAACTGATTTTAACTCCGAACCTGATAGCATTTTTGGAGGTCCATCCCTTTCAATTATTCCTTTTCTGAAATGAGATCTGTTTCTGCAAAAAGGATGATCAGCTGGAAGAAATCTGCGATGACAGTCAAAATAACAAGGTTTCTTTCCATGAATGAGCATAAATTCTTTGTTCTCTCCCATACAGTAAGGACATGATTTCTGACCATGTGTACTCCAGCCAGATAACATCCCATAAGCCGGTAAGTCACTTATTGTCCACATCAATGCTGCTCTCAGTATGAAATTCTGTTTCGTTGCAACATCATATGTACTGACACCAGTACTCCATAATAAATTTAATTCATCAATCAATGGATTCAAATAAACATCAATATTTTTCTTCGGATGTCCTGGAATTAGTAAAGTCAAAAAGATATATGGCTCCTTCATCAACATCCATGGAGGTAAATTGTACGGAGTTAAAAAAACAGGCCAACATGAATATTGACTACCATAAGATCCAAACGGACAGAAACCATCAGTGGAAAGGCCCAGTCGAACATTTCTAGCTTCTAAAGGAAAGGATGGATGCACTCTATCAAAATGTTTCCATGAATCACCATCGGCTGGATGATTCAAGCTTTTATCGGTTGAAATATTCTCTTTATGCCATGACATCATTATCGCTATATTCTTAGACATGAATAAACGCTGAAGTCTGGATGTAAGCGGAAAATATCTCAACTGTTTTACAGGAATCAAACCAGACTTCCCGTGTTGTCCTTCTTTATATCTCAGTTGCCCACATGTAGGACAACTATCCAACGACTCATTTTCCCTAGAATATAAAATGCAGTCATTTGAACATGCATGAATCTTCTGACAAGTAAGACCCAAATTTCGAACCAGCCTCTTACTCTCATAGTAATTTGCAGGTAAAACATTTCCTTCGGGTAACAGTGTTTTCAGCAAAGAAAATATCTGGTCAAAACAGGTGTTTGACATTCCATTATCTGATTTGATAGCCATAAATTTTGCAACTGCTTCTAATTTGCTCATCTTGCAGCCAGGATATAATGCATCCTCAGCAGACTTCAACAACTCATAAAATTCAGACGGTGCCAACTCAGGATTTGAAACTATATCAGCCGGAGTTTCTGTATGTTGAACAAATGAACCTGCAACATCATGTACTAAATCTTGAAACCGGGATGGATCCGGAATCAAGTTGGTATCACCTTCTCTGGAACAACGTTCACCGTGTTGATACCAAAAAACATAATCTGATTGAAAACCAAAACGCAAGAGATGTTCTCCCACTTTTTCAAACGTGTCAAACGTTCTCAATGCACATTTTCTGCAAGGTCATTTTATTTTTCCTTTCGAAACAAATTCTGGATTTGATGCCGCAAATGATAAAAAAGTCTCCACACCCTCAACATATACTGGATTTAAACCAGAACCGTTTGGATTTCTACGTTGATTTATCCATATGCGGTCACCTAATAATGATTGTTGACGACCTCGTTGTTCCATATTTCTCTATAAAATATAAAAGCATTACTGGTTTTGAATAATTTGTTAGAAAAAACACTCAAGCTAGGATAATTATTGGTAAGTACTGTTAATTATTACTAATGATTGGTAATTATTACTAATTATTACTAATTATTGGTAATTATTACTAATTATTACTAATTATTGGTAATTATTACTAATTATTACTAATTATTGCTAATTATTGGTAATTATTACTAATTATTACTAATTATTGGTAATTATTACTAATTATTACTAATTATTGGTAATTAATACTAATTATTACTAATTATTGCTAATTATTGGTAATTATTACTAATTATTGGTAATTAATACTAATTATTGGTAATTAATACTAATTATTGGTAATTAATACAAATTATTGGTAATTATTACTAATTATTGGTAATTATTGGTAATTATTACTAAGTATTGTTAATTATTACTAATTATTATTAATTATTATGAATTATTGGTAATTATTACTAATTATTGGTAATTATTACTAATTATTACTAATTATTACTAATTATTACTAATTATTACTAATTATTGGTAATTATTACTAATTATTGGTAATTATTGGTAATTATTGTTAATTATTACTAATTATTGGTAATTAATACTAATTATTACTAATTATTACTAATTATTACTAATTATTGGTAATTATTTTTAATTATTACTAATTATTGGTAATTATTAATAATTATTACTCATTATTGATAATTATTACTAATTATTGGTAATTATTATTAATTATTACTAATTATTAATAATTATTACTAATTATTGGTAATTATTACTAATTATTACTAATTATTACTAATTATTGGTAATTATTATTAATTATTACCAATTATTGGTAATTATTGGTAATTATTACTAATTATTGGTAATTATTACTAATTATTGGTAATTATTGGAAATTATTGGTAATTATTGGTAATTATTACTAAGTATTGTTAATTATTACTAATTATTGTTAATTATTACAAATTATTGGTAATTATTACTAATTATTGGTAATTATTACTAATTATTACTAATTATTACTAATTATTACTAATTATTACTAATTATTGGTAATTATTACTAATTATTGGTAATTATTCCTAATTATTGTTAATTATTACTAATTATTGGTAATTAATACTAATTATTACTAATTATTACTAATTATTACTAATTATTGGTAATTATTGTTAATTATTACTAATTATTGGTAATTATTAATAATTATTACTCATTATTGATAATTATTACTAATTATTGGTAATTATTATTAATTATTACTAATTATTAATAATTATTACTAATTATTGGTAATTATTACTAATTATTACTAATTATTACTAATTATTGGTAATTATTATTAATTATTACCAATTATTGGTAATTATTGGTAATTATTACTAATTATTGGTAATTATTACTAATTATTGGTAATTATTGGTAATTATTGGTAAGTATTGTTAATTATTACTAATTATTGGTAATTAGTACTAATTATTACTAATTATTGGTAATTATTACTAATTATTACTAATTATTGGTAATTATTACTAATTATTACTAATTATTGGTAATTATTACTAATTATTGGTAATTAATACTAATTATTGGTAATTAATACTAATTATTGGTAATTATTACTAATTATTGGTAATTATTACTAATTATTGTTAATTATTACTAATTATTGTTAATTATTACTAATTATTGGTAATTATTACTAATTATTGGTAATTATTACTAATTATTGGTAATTATTACTAATTATTGGTAACTATTACTAATTATTGGTAATTAATACTAATTATTGGTAATTAATACTAATTATTGGTAATAAATACTAAATATTGGTAATTAATACTAATTATTACTAATTATTGGTAATTATTGGTAATTATTGTTAATTATTGGTAATTATTACTAATTATTGGTAATTATTGCCAATTATTACTAATTATTACTAATTATTGGTAATTATTACTAATTATTGGTAATTATTACTAATTATTGGTAATTATTACTAATTATTGGTAATTATTACTAATTATTGGTAATTATTACTAATTATTGGTAATTAATACTAATTATTGGTAATTATTACTAATTATTACTAATTATTACTAATTATTACTAATTATTACTAATTATTGGTAATTATTGTTAATTATTACTAATTATTGGTAATTATTACTAATTATTGATAATTATTACTAATTATTGGCAATTATTATTAATTATTACTAATTATTAATAATTATTACTAATTATTGGTAATTATTATTAATTATTACCAATTATTACTAATTATTGGTAATTATTATTAATTATTACCAATTATTGGTAATTATTGGTAATTATTACTAATCATTGGTAATTATTGGTAATTATTGGTAAGTATTGTTAATTATTACTAATTATTGGTAATTATTACTAATTATTACTAATTATTACTAATTATTGGTAATTATTACTAATTATTGGTAATTAATACTAATTATTACTAATTATTACTAATTATTGGTAATTATTCCTAATTTTTACTAATTATTACTAATTATTACTAATTATTACTAATTATTGGTAATTATTACTAATTATTACTAATTATTACTAATTATTGGTAATTATTGGTATTTATTCCTAATTATTACTAATTATTACTAATTATTGGTAATTATTGGTAATTATTACTAATTATTACTAATTATTACTAATTATTCCTAATTATTCCTAATTATTCCTAATTATTCCTAATTATTCCTAGTTATTCCTAATTATTGGCAATTATTGTTAATTATTGGTAATTATTGGTAATTATTGGTAATTATTGGTAATTATTGGTAATTATTGGTAATTAGTGGTAATTATTACTAATTAGTGGTAATTATTAGTAATTATTACTAATTATTACTAATTATTGTTAATTATTGGTAATTATTACAAATTATTGGTAAGTATTACTAATTATTGATAATTATTACTACTTATTGGTAATTATTACTAATTATTGGTAATTATTACTAATTATTGGTAATTATTACTAATTATTGGTAATTATTACTAATTATTCCTAATTATTGATAATTATTGGTAATTGTTCCTAATTATTAGTAATTAAATGAATAATTACCAATAATTAGGAATAATTACCAATAATTACAAATAATAACATTATTAGTATATTTTATTATTAATATTAAAATAATATAGTTTTCTAATTTATATACAATTCTACTTTCATCTGTGCGTTTTCTATCTCCACATACAAATAATACATGTGAAGACAGCAAACACACAGATGAAAAGAGAATTGTATATATATAAAAAATTATATTATTTTAATATTAATAATAAAATATACTAATAATGTAATAATGTTATTATTCCTAATTATTGGTATTTATTATTAATTATTAATATTTATTCTTAATTATTAAAAATTATTACTAATTATTCCTAATTACCATTAACTATGAACAATACTAATAATTTAAATTTATTAAGTAACAAAACAATGTAAACATAATTAAATTACAACTAATTAAGAATAATTGAAACTAATAAAAAATTAAAAATAAATATTAAATTAAAATGAACATAAATACCTTGAAAATTGATCTGCTCTGATCGTTTTTCAAAACTTTAATATCAACTCCGGAGAAAAAAATTAAACTGGTGAAAAACTGAACTTTAGAAATACAACTTTGAGAGAAGAAGAAGATGGAGTTTGAGAATGATTTGAAAAAAACGGATGGGGGTATTTATAGGTTAGATTATTTGCGACGGGTCCATTTGCGACGGGAATCTCGTCGCAAATAGTGTTATTTGCGACGGTACCCGTCGCAAATACCTTAGCCAACATTTATTACGGTCAACGGTTAAATTGTTATTTGCGACGGGTCCCGTCGCAAATAACCACTTGCCGACATACTATTTGCGACGGGGGAATATTCCCGTCGCAAATAGTTTTCCCGCGATTTGGCGCGCAACGCGCGCCAGTTCTTTTGCGACGGGGAAAGCAATCCCGTCGCAAAAGCCTACTTATTTGCGACGGGTAAATATTCCCATCGCAAATAAGTTTTTCACGGGGCTATTTGCGACGGGATTTTTTCCCGTCGCAAATAACCCGTCGCAAATACCCATTTTTCCCGTAGTGAATCTTAGGGATGTTACTTAAAGACAAGTAACATTCCACCATCTTCTCAAGACAATGAGGAGGGGTAGGATGTTTCAAGTGGTATCATCTTTTTGGTCCTTATCTTATAAGTGAAATCAGTCTTGGTAGGTATTTGACTTTGTCATTATTTTCTCAGTCTTGGAGTTGAAATTCATTCTGATCTATTCCTTGTATTGGGTTGGTAGAAAGGAGTAGGATTTTAGGGACTTGAAATGTATATCATAAAAAGTTACAACTATCCTTTTTTATGTTGAACTTCATATTACCAGAGAGTTGGGTATGTAAGTGTTTTGGAGGCACTTATAGGATTTGAAATCTCATTATCACAGATTTAATTAATGAGATGAGCATGACATGCATTTTATATTTGAATTCCAACTAGGAGTTTATATTTCATTTTGAGTAGTGATATACAAAAGTGTTTATTTTTGAAAATTGTTAAATTTGTTTTCAATTATGATATTTTGAAAATACATGAAATAATTGTTTTGAAAATGGTATCATCTTCAAAATCCTGGTGAAATTTTAAAAATGGTTTAATATAGAAAATGTTTAATTTTTGAAAAGAAAAGTCGTGATATGTGTGATGTGGTAGAATTTGAATTTTTTAAGCCTTCAATTTCTAGAGAGAGACTGATGGCATTTTTTGTTTGCATAGAAAATGGAACCCGGTAGGCATCTTAGAAACCATCCGGAAGAAGATGCTAAGAACGTGGTTTCATATGGGCCACAAGTGAACCAACAGATGGTTCAATGTATAGTCCATTCCTTTCTGGATATGGACATAGGAAACATGACGGATGAACTAAGGCAAGTGGATCATTCTATCCTGTTCTAGAAGCACAATCCACCCATCTTTTAGGGTGATCTATAACCAAAGAATGTAGAGGTGTGGTTGAATAGGATGAATCAAATCTTTAGTTTCCTTAGCACACTTATAGAGTTGAAAGTCATGCTAGCGATGTATATGATGGAGGCTCTTGCACGCCAATGGCCTGATTTAGCTGTTCATGCTAAATTAGACCAAGGCATTCATTGGGAGTATTTTGAAGAATTGTTCAAAAACAATTTTATCCAAATATGTTCAGAATTGAAATAAAAACAGACTTCTTCATATTAAAATAGTATAGCCTTAGAGTGGTAGAGTGTGAGACTAAATTTATGAATTTAGTCTATTTTTCTCACCCAAAGTTTCTGCTAGTGCATCCTTGAAGGAACACATTTTTGAATTAGGGATCAGGTAGGAGATTTTCTCAATGGCTCTCTATAACAAATTATATAGAGATTTTCAATTGGGTGATAGTGGTAGAAAGGTACATCTCATGAGTTATGGGTGGAGGAATCATGTTGATACCTACATAAAATAGTTGGAACTCTAATACTGGAAAAAAGTGGAAGAGCGACACCTATTTCCAAGGCATGAGGATGACTCATAATTAGATGGATGGATTAGTAAATATTCCTCCAAGACCGAAGAGAAAATATAGATGTTTCCAATGTGGTTTGTTCAACCACATGAAGTGAGAGTGTACGACACCACCTTGATAATGATGTAATTACAATCAGATGGGGATTCTTCAGTGCTATTGTCACAGTGCTCTGAGGTCAGGTGTTTGGGACAATTCTCATGTGTCACAGACATCATATGCTTTGATGAGATGTGGGAAGCATAATAATCCTCATTAGCAGAACATATCTATCCATGGTGATTCTAGGAATACAATGACTCCTTAGCAAGGGAAATATCAATAGTTAAATAAGGAACAAAGTTCTGCGAGAAAGAAATTATATGAGACTGAGCAAGTTATCATGGATGATCAATCTGGATCATCAACCATGCGAGGTATGATTCTTTTGAATTCTACCCTTATGCAAGATTTTTTGATACAGGTGAATCCCATTCCTTTATTGATTCTCGTGATATTGTTTTGATGAGTTTAAATATTTAGATGATGCCTTCAGTGTTGAAACTGCAAACTCCTCTTGGTCAAAGAGATTGTCGAGCCTTTATGTATAGAATAGGTTAGATAACTATTGATGGATTTGGGATGATATGGGATTTATCAGTGTTTAAGATGTATGTCTATGATATAATATTGGGTATGTATTAGTTAACAATGTTCAAGTCTCACGTCGACTATTATACCAGAAAGGTTAGTTTCATGATTGATGATGGTGTCAGGAATCTCTTTAAAGGATACCAGAATGTAAAGGCAGGTGCAATAGTCTTGTTGGAATCAGTAGTAGGAAATATCTCATACCAATTGGCAGCATTGAATTTGGTATCATTGTAAGAGATCAAGAATATGAATTTTCCAAAGATTGTTGATCAATTTCTAGATGTTTTTAATGAAAATTTCTCATGGTTTCCATCCACAAGAGAAGTTAAGTTTATGATTTATATCCTTTCAGGGACCATTTCTATTTCAATTCTATCTTATTGGATGGAACCAACTAAATTAATGGAATTTAATGTGTAGTTGGAGGATCTAGAAAGCAAAGTGTTCATTCATCCTAGAATGTCTCCATGGGTAGCACTGGTCATGTTTTTCAAAAACGTAGATGTAACTCTATAGTAATATGTGTATTATCATATACTTAACTAAGTTACTATAATGAATTGGTATCCACTTCCCTGAATTTACGATTTTTTGATCAATTGAGGGGAGCTAAGTGGTTCTCTAAGATTGACTTGTGATTAGGATAACACCAATTGTGGGTTCCAAAGGACGATATTCGAAAGAAAAATTTCAGGAGTAGATATGGCCATTATGAGTATGTGATAATGCCTTTCAGTCTTAAGAATTCACCAGTGGTATCTATAGAATCAATGAATAAGATATTTTAGATATATTTATATTCTTTTGTGGTTGTATTTTTGGATTACATATTGGTGAATTCAAGGATAATGACTGAGCATGAGAAACACTTGGCATCCGTGTTGGGAATCTTGCAGGATCATCGTCTATATGCCAAACTATTCACGTGTGATTTTTAGATACAAGAGGTATGTTTCCTTATCCATATAATCTCTAAAAGATATGTTTTGGTGGATCTATAAAAGATAGATGTTGCTATCTCTTTGAAACCTCCAAAGTATGTATTTGAGATACATAGTTTCCTTAGTCTAGCTAGTTATTACTGACGATTTCTTTGTGATTTTCATGACTAGCCTCACCTATGACAACTTTGACAAAGTATAATTTTCTATTCCAATGGAATGATGAATGTAAGAAGGATTTTGAAGCACTTAAAGTTTTCCTTACATCAACACCAAGCTTGTTTTTTCCAGAAGCATGACAATGGTATGTGGTGTATTATGATGCTTCAGGATATGGGTGGGGATGTGTTATCATGAAAGGAGACCATGTTGTTGCTTATGGATCAAGGTAATTATGGGTGCATAAGAATAATTACCCAACATACAATTTAGAGTTAGCTTCCATAATCTATGATTTAAAGATTTTGTTTCATTACCTATTTGGTGAAAAATTTACAGTGTTTACAAACCATAAAAGATTGAAACATATTTTCTCAGAATGGTATTTGAATCTAAGGAAAAGAATATAGATGGATTATCTCCAAATGTTTGATTTTGACTTGTTGTATACACTGAGTAAAGTCAATTTGGTGGTGGATGCATTAAGCAAAAAGTCATATTCTTATTTGGAAAAATAATATTTAGATAAGTGGCAGTAGATATCGTTCCTAGCTAACATGCACTTAGAATTTGAAGACTGAGGTGAAGTTATGGTTTTATTTTCAGTTTCATTTGTTCTATATTTGTAGGAGACAATTAAAGAGGCATAGGAATCTGATTCAGAATGCATTATTATGAGGTCAAAACTCAATGGTGGGGAGATCATTGAGGTATGGAAGATGGATAAGAGCTTGGTGTTGTGGTTTATAAATCAGATGGTCGCACCTATGTAATTCCAAGAACAACTTCTTCATACTTACCACTATTCAAGATTGGTTGTTCATCTTGAAATATAGAAGATGTATAAGGCATTGAAAGCATAGTTTTGGGGGTTCAGTATGAAAATGAATGTGGCTAAGTTTCTTTTGAGATTCTTAACTTTCCAGTAGGTTAAGGTATAGAATCAATGACTAACATGTATGTTTCAATATTTATCTATTCCTGTTTGAAAATGGGAGCATATAACTAAGGATTTTTTCACAGATATTCCAAGAATGGTTTGGAAACCTGATCCCATTTGGGTGATAGAGGATCATCTCACAAATTCGGCTCATTTCATCCCTATTCATGAATCACATATGATGGAGGACTTGTGTATAATCTATATCCAAGAAGTGTTAAAGAGGCATGGCATTCTAGTTTTTATAGTATCGGAAAAAGAACCGGGGTTTACATATCATTTCTAGAAGTCCTTACAATAATCCCTTGGGACCCAATTGACTATAAGTATGGTGTATCATCATCAATGGATGAAAAATCTAAATGGAAAATGGAAACATTTGAAGACATAATGCAAGCTTGTGTAATGGATTTTGGTTGCTCATGGGAGGAGCATGTACTGTTGGTGGAGTTCTCATATAAAATTTGTTATCAAGCCTCGATACATATGGATCCTTTTGAATCATTTTATGGGAATCCTTTTAGTTCACCACTTTTTTGGGTGGAAACAGGTGAGACTTCACTGGTTGGAACGAGCCTTGTCTAAGAGACAACGAATAAGATTCAGTTGATCAGGATGTAGCGTCCCAGACCCAGATGCCACTCAAAATGGTGCCCCAATCCCGGTTGACCACATAGCCTCAAGCGCATCTCCCCAAATGCCAGAGGCTACCGACTAGTTGCGGGGGCCTAGGTGAGTCAGCGGGGAGACTATGCCCTCATTACTAGAGTATCATAGAAGAAGTCAAATATACAATAAATATCGAAAGAAAAATAAATAGTAGACAACTGAAATTAAGACAAGACAAGAATACATATCAATAACCAAAAGTGTCTCTTATACAAAATAATGCAGATTGTATAAGTTTCTAGAAATCATCCAACATAGTACATGGAAATATAAGTATCCCTAAAAGAACAAAATATAAAAAAGGTATCCCATCATCGCAAGCCTTATCTTGGTCCTATGCTCTCCTACTCTAAAGCCACAGTCAACAACCTATACTAGTGAGATTTCCCCTATCTTCACCTGCAACCATATAATCTATTTGGGTCCCTGAGGGGGGCCAAACAGGGTGTGAGATAAAAATACAAGTAGGCAACCACCCAAGTCTATAAAATTCTAACAAAAATTATACAAAAGAGATAACAAGTGTAAACAATTAGTAAAGTAAAGTGTGTATGCCCATGTCATAGGTCTACTACAATAAGTAATGCTGAATAGACCTCAAGGATACATGAAAAAGAGAGTCAGCTCTTACCAAGGAAGCTATAACAAATTAAGTAAGCAAGTCACATGACCACACCATATATCCATCTGTATCCTTTAACCCACAACCACACTATATAGTGAAGTCAAATATCCCACGAAAACACCGTATAGTGAAGTGTAGACTGCAAGGGTCAGATCCAAGGTTTCATATACCAAGGTATCCATATAATAATTCTAGACCATGGAGAGTTGGATCCAATGAGCTTTTCCAAGGAATATCATCAAGTCCCATGGGAACCCCTAGTGGAAACTCGGTTAGGCACTGGTTGGGGTTCTTTTGGCATGACAATAGAAAGTCCCACGTGAGTCCAAGCAAGCTAGATCCATGGGGTTGCAAGGCCTAAGGAATCCCATGAAATCAGTACCCAAGGGGAAAAGACAACCCAAGAAATCCACTACCGTGTTCTAGATCCATGGAGAGCAGTCCATGGAATCTATCAAACCATTCATTCAAGCATTCAATCATTAAATTTAAAAAAAATATTTCATGTAAGTATACCCACTCACAAGAACCTATAAAAGACATGAGTATATCCACTCATCTAAACCATTTATGAAAATAAGAATATGTGCCTAACCTCCCATATAAACCATTTAACATTCCATTAGTCATTTCATATAGGTATACCCACCCATATTATCCATTTAAGATGCGAAAATATAAAATTGACAAGGCATAACATGATATTCATTAAGCAAGGTGGCAGTACATCTCCTACAGAAGATATTCAAGCTATGAAGGCATTAACATGATCCCTCTAACTAAGAAAGCACAATAACACACCCCTTGGGTGGTTTAAACAAGCAAAAATAGGTTATTTCCTTAATGCGCACCCCATGGGTGACCATGAAATGGGTAACTGGTGTCAACACACCTAAATGGAACCTATGGGCATCCTCACTATGTCCGAATAAAATTATGAAAAACAAATCGCTCAAAAATGGGGCCTCACAAAAAAGTCGGGCAGACAACATATCAGTCGAATGCCCTAAAAGCATAAGAAAAGCTGAAATAAAGTATAAACCACCTACCTCACCTTGGTAGTAGACAAATCATCCAGTATCAAGTCCTGATTCATCCTGGTTTGGAAGAAATATAAAGAACAGATGAAGAATAGAATATTAGGGTATATGAGCCTAAATCACAATAGCAAAGTCGTTGTTCCTAATAATCAGGAACGACTAAAAATGAATCGAGTACTCACTGATGCATTTCCAACGAGACAAACCATGCTCGAATCGGAGTTATGAAGAATTATAAATAAAAAAAACTATTTTAGGTGGTTTTTGTGTTCAAAAAATAGGTGAAGTATTCTATCCGTAAAAAATGAGGCTACTGCCTCTTTTATTTAAAAAACCCCAATAGGAAAGTACACGACATGTACTTCAAGTACAAAATGTTTCACGACCCATCACCCAGGGCCCATTCTGTGACTACCCCAAGCCCTCCTTCTATAGGCCAGGGGTTGGTGACTAGCACCGGAAAGGCATATCCCTAAAATGGGAAAGCATTGACTCAAAACTTGTACACACATAGACAGGGCACTCTGTGCACAAAAAAAACACAATGGAAGAAGAATGATACAACCACAACTAAAAACCACCACTGAGTGTAAAAGTATGTACTGAAAGTAAAGGCACTAGAATACAATTCCAACTAAAATGGAAGTATAAAAAAGGAAAAACAGATCCTGAGATCGTCCGCCAAGGATACTACCTGAAAGGTAGGTACAACTCTTCACTGCGGCTCTCCACGTCAACCGGTCACCTCTATGCACTATCTGTCAATCACCTCTAGGCACTGTCTAGCCCTGACTCCTCAAGACTCAGTCAAGCTGTTTATCATCTGCACAAGACACAACAAGGTGTGGGCGAAGCCTGTATAGGGGGGAGTATAATAATAATCAGTAGGGACCCCGAAGGTCTCTTATAATTCTATAAAGGAAACCAAAAAGCATGATCTCAATCACAAAGCACAAAGAAAAAGACAGATCACACTAGGTATAACTTAAGTATATAAGTAAAAATGATTAGTCGTAAACCTAGATCATCTTATTCTATCAAGAGGCTCTACTGCTAACCCACACAGGATTTATTAGTGCTGACCCACACAGGATCGCTTGGTGCTGACCCACACAGGATCGCTTGGTGCTAATCTACACATGATCTCTAGTTGCTGACCCACACAAGATCGCTCGGTGCAGACCCACATAGGATCGCTAGGTGCTGACCCACACAAGATCACTTGGTGCTAACCCACAGAGGATCACTTGGTGCTGACCCACACAAGATCGCTTGGTGCTGACACACATAGGATTGCAATTCATTCTTCACATCACAACCATCCACTGGATTCCTGCACAAAGTCTGCTTAATTCCGGGAGGATCATCTCCTCAAGCCATAAGTTGTATTTCAACAGGAATGAAGTTACACAAAGAAGTAACCTAATGAACCTCCATGTCATAAGGGTTCCAATTCAACAGACGGTGTATCAACCAGACGCCCGGTCTATAAGTTATAAGCATTTTAGTACTGAGGCCCCAATTGGATTCAGATTCGATCCAACCTAGCCATACTCCAACTTTATGAAAAACTGAATTGGATTATCTCATAAGGACCACCACGTCCTAAGGGTTCTAGTGCTGCCAACGGTTTTTCAAATGGACATCCAGTTTTAGAGATATACCCATTTAAGCATAATTGGGCCAAAAAGGGTCTGGGTCAGGGTCCGGTCCTACCCGGTCGGACAGGCCTGAATCGGCCCGCTGGGACCAAACCAAATGGGGTTGGGCTTGGTATGGTTCTTCTGGGTCTGGTCTAGCCTGCTGGCCACAGGCTAGGCTTGCTGGACCGTGGGTTCAGCCCATCCCACCCGGCTGGGCATGACCCACCGGGCCGTGGAACTGTCCGGCTCACCGGGCCGCGGAACCTCCCGGCCCGCTGGCTGGGCGTGGGGGTCTACTCCCCTCTTGAATGGTCGTGTCGTTTGGGTATTCAAAGTAGCATCACTATATGGAACCGCCCCACCTAGCCGGTCTAGTTGGACTGATCACCTAAGGAACTCGCAGACAGCGGGTCCTCCTCCCCTGTGGCTCGAAGTCGCGTCCTTCCTCTGTGGCATACCACCCTGCTCTGATGTGGCCGGTAAAGGCCGATCCGCCCTTTTTCTTCCACGGTGCCTTTAGGCGCCGCCGCCTTCTTGTGGCCGGTGGTAGCCGGTCGCTAGCTCCTACGGTTTCCGGCGCCGCCGCATCGGCGATGCTTCTGTAGGCCACCGACGAAGCTTCAGTGGTCCGATTCCTTTCCCGTCTATTCCTACACCGTGCGGCCCGAAGTTTCACCTTGCCTCCATATTCCTCGTTCACCCATGAAGAACGCCACCAACCCGAGATCAGTAGAGGGTCTGGGCCTTGTTCGACTCGACCCACATCCTCTGCGTTAGCGTTATAACATGGGAAGGATTATTTAATCATAAAAACTCCCATAAAGAAACCCCACATTATCCTCCATCATTAAAGAACAAAACTCGGATCAACTCGTTGGACATTTGATCAGTGTTTTTCATAATATTCAAGAACAGGGAAAAAAGGGAAAATTAATCACATAACCCCCGACCTCAAATACGTTGGTAGACGGTGCAGATGAAGAAAATGGGACCGTGTTCAAAGTGTGTTTATTGGCATTCGTCGTTGTCCGGTTCGAATCCTCTAAGGTGTCGAAGCTCAATTATATGTTGGACAAAGTCGTCGCCGACACTTTGTCAGATGTTCCTCTCGTGAGTGAACAAGAACCATGTGCAAGCTTTGTTTAAATAGATGTGAAGAACCAACCACATCACATAGCATTAATGCCGTTCATTAATGAACAAAATTTAGTGTTACATTAAAATGACCTACATCGAGGTTACGCAACCCAAGGGTCAAGTAATTGAATGACCTATTAACTCCACATTTCTGCTACTTCACTCAACAATTACAAAAAGAGATAAAATAACTCATGGTGTTATTTTGTTTGTAAAGTCCAAAAATTAACTTTTTCTTTCGACCCTTGCTGGTCGAAGTTAAGCTTTACCTAAGAAAATCCTGGCACTGCGAATTCAACGGTGCCCTCAGATTTTTAATCCGAGCACTGGTCCAAAATATAGAAATCTTCACCCTCACGTTTACTGAACGTAACATAAAAAAAGTTCAAAAAATTATTAATAGTCACCCTCAACCCACGCTGGTCAAGGTTAGGCTCTGCCTAAGGGGAACGCATCTTCAAAAGCTCAATGGTACTCTCATATTTCCAATCCGAGTTACCGTTTAGCAGTTAAATAATTTAACAATAAAATAATTTCTACATAATTATTTTATTTACGGCCAAAAAAAGACTTCCACTATTGGCCAATGCCAACCAAGGTTATGATCTACCTATGTAAAGCATACCCTCAAGAGATCAATCGTGGTCTCAGATTTTCAATATGCGTCACCGTTCATGAGTTATAATCATTTTAAAAATAAAATAATTTTATTTAGTTATATTATTTATGGTTTTTCCATTTTTTGGTTTTCTCACTGGAGGTCTATGCTTACTAAAATTAATTCATGCTTAGGTTAAACCCACCATCATGAATGCAACGGTGCCCTTAGATTTTTGATCCGGGCACCCATTTAAGAGTTTTTCCAATTTTTCAGAAAACCTACTCACACGTGCTATTTAAAGCTCAACATTTTTTTGACGGATCATTCCGGGCACTCCGCGCCTCAGAATCACATGACGCCAATTTTCAAAGTCTCATAATAATCCCATATAATTAAAAAAAATTATATGGAAATTTTGGGACATTAAATTCTCCCCACCTTTGGGATTTATGTCCTTGAAAACAAAAATAAAGGAAAATCAAACAAATGAGGGTATTGACCCTCGTGCTCCCATGTGATCTTCTGGAGGTTCATGTGTTGCCACTGAACTCGCACCAGAGGATTTGACCATACATGAAGGACTCGCTCCGGTGGATCCTCTATATCCACTAGGAACTCTATAAAAGTCATCCCATCGTCAAAGTTCAACTTTCCCTAGTTGATAAGGTGTGATGGATCATGAATGCATCTCCTCAACTGCGACACATGGAAAACATTATGCACCCAGTGCATCTATGGGGAAAGAGCTAGGTGGTACTCCACTTCGCCAACTCTGTTGAGAATCTGGAAAGGTCTGATGAACTTAGAGATAGTTTGACGCCCTGACCAAATATCTACAATCCTCATCGGGGTGAGACTCGTAGGAATACATGATCTCTTTCATCGAACTCTAAGGGTCTATGTCTCCTGTCGTTATAAGACTTATGCCTACTCTGTACAGTCTTAATCCTCTTCCTGGATTATCTGTACATTCTCAGTGGTATCATGTACAACCTATGGACCCATAAGTTTTTACTCCTCTGGGTCTGTCTAGCATAGAGGTTATGTACATGGTCGCCCGTAAAAGGCCTCAAATGGTACCATGCTGATGGTGGAGTGATAAATATTGTTATATGTGAACTCCACCAGTGGTAGATGGTCCTCCCAACTGTGACCAAAATCTAGGACACAAGCACGAAGCATGTCTTCCAAGGTCTATATGGTTTGATCCGTCTGACCATAAGCCTGAGGCTAAAAAGCTATGCTCCAGTGTGACGGAACCTGATGCTCAGCTTTCACTTGATGACAAGTGAGGCATTGTTATACAAAAACTCTGCCACTACTTTCTTCATCCCTGGCCACTAGTATTGATGCTGGAGGTCCTGGTACATCTTTTCCACACCCATATGTACCACCAAAGGGGATGTGTGGAACTCCCTCAATCATCTTCTCTCATAGCATCACTGGTACCATGGTGCGTCCTTTGAAATGAATTACATGCTCCCCAACTTCATAAAAATTTTCAAGATACTTTCCTGAGGATATCTGAGCACGTCTGGTCTCACACTGTGTGTCCCCAAGCTGTGCCTCCTGAACTCGCTGAAGGAGTGGGGGAGTGACAGTCATAGACTAGAGGTAAGCTGCTCCATCACTAATCACAAAGGATATCTACAATGCGGATAGCTGCTATGTCGTCTCACTCAGAAACTACAAACCAGACCTCCTATTGAGCGTGTCTTCCACCACGTCCCCCTTCTTAGGAGTATATACTATCTCGAATTCATAGTCCTGGTGGAACTCGAACCATCACCATTATCTCAAATGCTGAAAATACTATAGGAACCTTTCCATCCACGTGAAAGGCTACCACTTTTAACTTATTGGCGTGCCATCAACCCTCTGGTAGTGGGTATTAATTCTCCACGACCACTTGGTTAAAGTGCCGATAATCCACACATAAACTCAAACACTGGGTCTTACTAAACTCTTTCTTTAAAAGTATCCAAAAAATACTCTCAGCTCCTGGAGCTCTGTGGGAGCCATCAAATATGCAGTTGTTGATATCGGTGTCATCCCTGGGTACAAGCCAATGCATAAGTCCCTCTCCCTGTAGGGAGGTAATCCTAGAAGCATCTTTAGAAAAGATATTCCTAAACTCTACCACTATTGTTGGGAACTGAAAACTGAAAACTCCTGCTGCCACGAGGGTAAGGCTGGCCGACTCAAGAGTGATCAGCTACACCCTCCTATGCATGAGTTTATCCTGTGCTTCCTGAGTTTCCTTTTTCATTGACCAAGGAAAACCTAATTCCAATGTTGTAGATATACCACATCCTTTTTTCCTAAAATAGTCAGTCTAAGCATGAACTATGGATGACCAGTCCATACCCAAACTAACATCGTAAGGTCTCGATGCTACCGCCAAGAGGTTCCAACCGAAACTATCACCTTAATGGTCAGATCATACCATCAGCATAAGTGTGATTATCGAGACTCCTCTCATAGGTATCTCCCGACGTAAGGGTCAAGTCAATGGTTTAACCAGAAACACTAGGTCTTGAATAAGATTCGTGACAAGAAGAAATGATTAGTACCTATGTCTATTAATTAAAACAATGAGTAGTAGACACAGACCGTACCTCGAATCATTCATGGAGCCTTTGGGTTACGCTCCTTGTCCGCATGCAGCTACTCCCTTCCCCTATCATCCAGCTCCCTAAGCCTGGCGGGGACAACATTGGGGTGGTGTTTATAAAATTTCTAAATGTACACCACCTCCATCTGCTCTCCTAGCTCCCCTTCCATGTTGGCTGCCCTTCAGATTCATCTATCCCTATCACTTCCTCTTCTTGAAACATTTTACACACTTATGTCTCTGAGACTGATGTCAGTTTCCTACTTTCCCACTACTGACATTCACTGGCTGTATCTACTTAGCCAAAGAATTTTCAACCACAAAGGTTCTATTTACCACCCTAACATAAGTAGGAATGCATAGAGGAATAGTTCTAGATTGGATATCCCTAAACACATCTCGATCAGATGTCTGAGCCTTGAAGCGCTGGTCGTATCGCATTCATCAAGTACCTGGAATGGTTGGTACACCTTGATGAATACTCAATTAACGACATGTCATCCTGTCGAAACTGTAGAATCTTTTAGGAACACAAACCCCTTAGATTTTCATGGAAAGATACCCCCTTATCTAAGGAAGGTTCTCATTCTCTATCTGTCACGACCCGTCCTCGGGGCCCGTGTCGTGACTACCCCAAGCCCGCCTTCCATAGGCTAGGGGATGGCGACTAGCACCAAGGCGTAAATCCGGGTAAAGGGAAGGCATTGCCTTTGTAAAGTAAACAAGCACCACAGAGTAAGCAAGCGGAAAAAGGTAAACACTAAGTAAAAGCAACTGGTACAACAGTAAGTGCGGAAAAGTAAAGGTTGCCGGAAATACAAGTCCAACTATAAAGTACAACTGAAAGGGGAAAAACAGCAACTGAAAGGAAAAGTTGCAGCGTCGAGCCGTCCTCTGGAAGTCCCACCTGAAGGGTGAGTACAGATAGCCTCCACAGCTCCTTGGTCTAGCCGTCCGCTCCGAGTACACCCTGCCCAGTGGTCCACCTCCAGGTACCGTCTTAATCCGCAAGCCTCCACCACGATCAGCGCTGTCCGTCGTCTGCAACCAACACAACGTAGTGCGGGCATAGACCGTGCAGGGGTGAGTATAAGCTACTCAGTAGGGACCCTGAGACCCCTGAAGGTATCCCAAAATCCACAAAGGATAATCCACAAAGGAAAGATACAATCAAGAAGTAACATCCGACATGGCTTAGGTATATGCCCATACATATACCTAAGTCATCAATTCTCGCTCGGCTCCAACATCCGAGCTCAAGTACAACCCAGTCCACACAGGAAATCAAAACGTAAATCCAGACAGGATAGCACAACACAATCCACAAAGGAAAGCAAAACGTAAATCCACACAGGATAGCACAACACAATCCACAAAGGAAAGCGAAACAGGGTTTCAGCTCACACAGGTATACTTCTTCAAATGACGATAGAGATGATCACTGATCCATCTAAGTCGTCGGATCCACAAAGGATCAATAGGTACTAACCCCCGCAATGACCCACAAAGGATCTGACCCATAAAGGATCGATCGGTAACTAACCCCCGCAAAGACCCACACAGGATCGGGCCCGCACAGGACCTGTAGGCGCTGGCCCACACAGCACCGCTGAGCGCTGACCCACACAGGATCGGATCCACACAGGATCGGTAGCACTGACCCACAAAGGACCGCTGAGTGCTGTAGTCGTTGCCGTCGAATCCACTGAGGATCTCTGCACAGTCGTCGTCATCACAGTAGCAGTCGCAGCCAGCTCTAGGGTTCCCGCACACAACAAGCTCGTTCGAGAGGGTCCGCTCCACGAGCCGAGAGGCAGATACATCAACTGACACATAGTCCAGAGTTGATGTATCCAAAAGTTCCATATCGTCAACAGGAACTCAACGTCGCAGACGGCGCGTCAATCAGACGCCCGGTCTGAGAGTTATTGGCTTTTTCGTCCCAGGGGCCCGGTTGGTTTTTAAGGCAAAACCAACCCGACCATACTCTACCTGCATCCAAACCTCGGGCGGAGTGTGCCAAAATATCCGTCTCACTTAGAGGAAAACAACAAAATCGACGACACGTCAATCGGACGTCCGAAGCTCAAGATATGAGTGTTTCCGCTCCGAGGGCCCGGTTGGTTTCGTGTACGAACCAACCCGGCCGAACCCAAAGTATTCCGAAACCTTGAGTGTGATATACCAAAACAACCGTCTCGATCCAAGGATCGCATCGCCACTGACGGCGCGTCGTTCAGTGGCCCGTAGCTCAAGATACGGTCAAAAGACTGAAAACGATCCGAAGACGGGGGGTCTGGGCCCGGACTGACCCGGCCCAACCCCCCCGGGTCGGCCCGAACCGGTTCGGCGCGGACCGGCCCGACCTGGGCGCGACCCGACTCGGCTCGGCCGAGCCGGCCGAGCGGAGGAACCGCGGGGCGCTGGCCCCCGCACGATGAAGTGCCGCTGCCTCGCGTGGGGCCGTGCTGGGTCAACGGACGTGGCAAAGCCGCGTCCCGTGTGTGCCGGACCCACACGGCCGTGAGTCCGCTGGCCGCCGCCGCCGCAGCTTCAGCCGCGGCGGCTTTGTCTGGCGGTGCGACGGGGCTCCGCCGCCTCCGGCGACCCGCTCCGCCGGTGGGTTCCGCGGGCCACCGGAGTTGCTCCGGTGGTCCGATTTCCTTTCCGTCTGCGCCGTAGCTCCTCCCGGGTCTCGTACATCACTACGGGAACAACGAATCACCTTTGAGGCATGTTTTGTCGCCACCCACCAATCCGCACATCAACGAAGAACTGCGGAGGGTTGTCGGGCCATGTTTGTTTGGCCCGCACCCTCCACGTTAGGTGATAAGAATCGGGAAGAATAAATTATCATATGGAAACGCAACAAGATACAATTTAATAAATTAAAATTGCACTTGCTCCAGGTTCTTTGTTTTAGGAGGAACATCCACGGAAATATAAATTATCAAACAAACCCCTACCTCGCCATAGTCATCGAGCGTGCGTTCTTCGCGGAATTGATCGTCACGGAAGGAGGCGATCGTCGCGTCGCGGAAGGGCGTCGCGTCGTCGCGGAAAGGTGTCGCGTCGTCGCAGATTACGGTGTCGCGTCGACGAACTCCGAGGTTCAAGAACATGTAGATTTAATTAATAATAATTAAATCAATGTTGTTGTTATAATCCACAAAGAATTTAAAAAGGAGCGCAACCCACTACCTTGTCACTGTCGATCGAAGGTTGTCGCGGGGTTGGATTGTCATGGAAGAAGCGTCGCGAAGGGAGATTCTTCGGCATCGCGGTACAAGGCTTCGCATCCTCGATCTCCCCGGTTTCAGCGTTCTTCTTCACCTTTCGTCGAAGGCCGGCGTTCTTCGCGTTCTTTGCGTTCTTCGCGTTCTTCGCATTCTTCGCGTTCTTCGCGAAGGAGGAAGAACTTGAGGTTTCTATCAAATCCTCTCAACGAACAACACTTAAGAAGAATAGCGTTGGTCTTATTTTATTAACATGCCAACAAACGAAAAAAAAGATAAGTTAAGTAACGACCCATTAATTCGTAGAATTAATTCAACGAATAAAACCGCCCACTTAATTGGAGCGTTTAATTGTTTAAGAAAACGCCCCAGTTGAATTTATTTAATAGGGGTTTTCGCGGGTGCGTTACTTAGCAGAAAAGAAACGGTGGGGCTCGTGCGGGCCCCACCTCACAAATATCCTACCAAGAGGGTAAGATATTTTGGATTGCACCCTATCCGCTTCAACTTAGTTTAAGTGGCTTTAAGTAGATTTTAAGTAGCTTTAAGTGAAATAAAAATAAAGTTGTCGCACCACTTTATTTTATTTCTTAACTTAACCCCAAAATTTAAAAACCACACCCGAGCAAACGCAACTCTGGAAGAGGCGTTTATAAGCAAATACCGGCGCTACGATTCCATCGGTGCCCTCAGAATTCGATTCAGAGCATCGGTTTAAAAGTTAGAAAACCCGCTCATTCGTTCACTGAACGTACCCGATCCAAACTTCCGAAAATGATTCTGGGCACACCGGGCCTCAGAATCAGGTCCCATCAGAAACTGCGTTCTTGTAAAATTCCAAAGAAAATTAAGAAAAAAAAATTTCCTTGAAATTTACGGGTCTTTACATCACTCCCACCTCAGGGATTTACGTCCCAGTAAAGATACATCATAAGCTAGGGAAACAAATGTGGGTACTGAGCACGCATCTGAGCCTCCTGCTCCCAAGTGTTCTCCTGGAGGTTCCCGTGCTGCCATCTGATGCGCACTAGAGGAATCGATCACCCACGTAGGACCCGCTCCTGTCGATCATCAATCTCCACCGGGACCTCTGCAAAATTCACCCCATCATCAACGTCTAGCTCCCCATGGTCAATGATGTGCGTCGGGTCGTGCATGCATCTCCTCAGCTGAGATACGTGGAAGACGTCGTGCACCCGGTGTAACTGAGGTGGTAGAACCAGGCGATAAGCCACCTTTCCAATCCTGCTGAGGACCTGGAATGGTTCGATGAAGCGTGGAGACAACTTTCCGCCTCGGCCAAATCTCCGGAATCGACGTCGAGGTGAGACACGCAAGAAGACGTGGTTTCCATCCTTGAACTCTAGTGGCCTCCGCCTCCTATCAACGTATGACTTCTGCCGGCTATGAGCTGTCCTCATCCGCTCCTGGATGACCTGGACCTTCTCTGTCGTGGTTCAGACCATCTCTGGTCCCACAAGTGCTGACTCCCCAGGGTTTGTCCATCACAAAGGAGATCTGCAAGGTCTTCCATACAACGCCTCTTATGGTGCCATCCCGATGGTGGAGTGGTAGCTATTGTTGTATGCGAACTCCACCAAGGGTAGGTGGTCCTCCCAGCTGCGACCAAAGTCGAGGACACATGCGCGGAGCATATCCTTGAGAGTCTGAATGGTCCTCTCCATCTGACCATCCTTATGAGGGTGAAAGGTGGTGCTCAGACGTAGCTGCGTCCCGAACGCCTCCTGCAACACCTTCCAAATCCGGGAAGTAAAGCGAGCATCTCAATCGGAGACGATAGATGATGGTACACCGTGAAGCCGTACAATCTCCTGAACGTAGATACACCCCAAGCTCTCCACCGAGCCTTGCTCTATGATGGGTAAGAAGTGTGCCGACATGGTGAGTCGGTCAAAAATCACCCAAATGGAGTCGTGACCTCTAGAAGTGCGTGGAAGTCCAGTCACGAAGTCCATAGATATCCCGTCCCACTTCCACTCTGGGACCTCCAAGGGCTGTACCAAGCCTACCTGATGCTCTGCCTTCACCTGCTGGCAGGTGAGGCATCGTGAAACGAACTCTGCCACAACCTTCTTTATGCCTGGCCACCAGTGTTGTCGTCTGAGATCCTGGTACATCTTTGCCACTCCAGGATGTACCGCCAAAGGAGAAGTGTGAAACTCTCTCAGCACCTTCTCTCTCAAAGCGACTGGTACTAAGGTACGTCCTCTGAAAAGGATGTCGTGCTATGCTCCAAAGGAGAAGCCATCAGGTACCTGTCCTAAGGATAACTGCGCACACCGCGTATCATAGTCGGCGTCCCCATGCTGTGCCTCTCTGACCCGCTGTAGTAGTGGAGGAGTGACTGTGAGAGACTGAAGGAAGGATGCTCCATCTCTATCCACGAAGGATATCTGCAAAGCGGTTAGCTGCTCTGTCGCCTCCTCAAGTAGCTGAATGCCCATCCTCCTGCTGAGAGCATCGGCTACCACGTTCCCCTTCCTAGGAGTATAAACTATCTCAAAGTCATAGTCCTGTAGGAACTCGAGCCATCGCCGCTGTCTCAGGTTCAGGTCCTTCTATGAGAAGATGTACCTGAGACTCTGATGGTCAGAAAAGACTGTAAAGCGCTCGCCCATCAGATAGTATCGCCATGTCTTCAGAGTGAAGACCACTGCTGCTAACTCCAGGTCATGGGTAGCGTAGTTCTACTCATGCGGCCTCAACTGACGTGATCCATAGGTGATCACGACCCGCTCCTGCATCAGGACACATCTGAGTCCGGTCCCTGATGCATCGCAGTAGACTACGTACCCTACTCCCTCCTCATGCAACCTCAAGATAGGTGCGCTGGTCAATCTCTGTCTCAGCTCCTGGAAGCTCTGCTGACATCTGTCTGACCACACAAAGGGTTTCCCCTTCTTCGTCAAAGCTGAGAGTGGTGCCGCAACTCTGGAGAAGTCTGGCACAAATCTCCGATAGTATCCAGCTAGTCCCAAGAAACTCCGCATCTCCGTCACGCTCTTGGGTGGCTCCCAAGATAGCACTGCCTCGATCTTCATGGGATCCACCGCAACTCCTGCCTCAGAGATGACGTGTCCCAAGAAGTGGACCTCACGTATCCAGAACTAACACTTCGAGAGATTTTTATAAATATGGTGCTCTCGGAGTGTGTCTAGTACAAACCGCAAGTGGTAGGCGTGCTCCTCCTCAGTCGTCGAGTAAATCAAAATGTCGTCGATGAAGACTACGACAAATCGATCGAGGAGTGGCTGAAAGATCCTGTTCATGAGGAACATGAACACTGCTGGAGCATTGGTTACGCTGAATGGCATAACCAAAAACTCATAGTGGCCATACCGACATCTGAAGGCCGTCTTCTGCACGTCCTCGTCTCGAACTCTGAGACGATGATAGCCTGACCTGAGGTCTATCTTTGAGAACCACCGTGCTCCCTTGAGATGATCGAAGAGGTCATCAATCCTCGGTAGCGGATACTTGTTCCTCAGTGTCACCTAGTTCAGGCGACGATAGTTGACACAAAGTCGCAAGCTCCCGTCCGCCTTCTTGGCGAACAATATCGGGGAAGCCCAGGGTGAAACACTGGGTCGGATGAATCCCTTGCCCTGCAAGTCCTCCAAATGTACCCGTAGCTCTCGAAGCTCAGCGGGGGCCATCTGATATGCTGGAGTCGATATCGGGGCTGTCCCAGGGTACATGTCAATATGAAAGTTTACCTCTCTGCGAGGAGGTAGCCCTGGAACGTCATCGGGAATGACGTCCGCATACTGATCCACCACTGCAGGAAAACTAGGACTCTGCACGTCAACTGCTCCAAGGATGAGGCTAGCCAACTGATGAGTGATGGGCTGTCCTCTCCTCTGCGGAAGTCCATCCTGTGCTGCGAAGGCTCCCTTCTCGTCGGTGAAGGTGAACCTGCTCCCGTCGGTGCGTACACATCGCACCTTGCGCCTAATATAGTCAATCTGTGCATGGACTGTAGATAACCAATCCATGCCCAAGATGACGTCGTAGGGGCTCGACGCCGCTACAAGAAGATCCCAGCCGAAGCTCTCGCCTCCTAGAGTAAGCTCACACTGCCGGCACCAGTGCGTAATCATTGAGTCTACTCCCGTAGGAGTCTCTAGCCGTAAGGATCGAGCCAAAGACTCTGTCGGAATCTCCGAGCTCCGAACAAGGGCATCATCTATGAAAGAGTGACTCACTCCTGTGTCTATAAGAACTGCAACAAGGGTGGAAAAGACACATATAGTACCTCGAATCATCTCGGGCGCTCTGTGGTCGTAGGCCTCCATTGGCTGGAGCTATGCCTGTCTCTGCCTACTAGCTCCCTATGGCCGGGGTGGACCTCCTGGTGGTGGTGGTGGTAGAGCCTCAAAGCGTCGCCCACCACCTGCTGTTCGGACAGCTCCTCTGCCTCGTCCGCCTCCTCCCTGCGGACCGTCACAGTCGACCCTCTGCCTCTACCTGGGTGGCCCCTCAACTGTCTTCTGCTCCTCGGCACGGTGGGTCGGGCAGTCACGAGCCATGCGGCCTTGCCCGCCGCATGTGTAGCACTGCCTGACTCTCGAAAGACTGGCTCCACGCTGCGTGCCCCGCACTGCTGAGCCAGTGTCCTGAGGTCGTCTGCGTGAGGGTCTGGTCTACCTGGACCCCTAAGTCATCCATCGACTGCTTGCTGCGGAAGACTCTGCTACGTGCCGCCCCGCAGTAGGTCTCGCTGCTGGATAAGTCTTAGCAAGAAAGCTCTCGATCAAAAGGGCTCTCTCCAGTACTCCTGCCTGAGTCGAAATGCTGAGGGAGATTAGTGATGCCCTGATCTCATGTCTCAAACCCTGATCAAAGGTCCAGGCCCGGAAGAACGGGTCCCGCACCATGTCGGTCGAGTAGCGCGAGAGATCAGTAAATCTCACTGAGTACTGGGAGACCGTCAAGCTGCCCTGCCGCAGCTGAAGAAGCTCCTGGATGCGCACCACACGGAGGGTGGCTGGGACGAACTCTGAGAAGAAGAGGCTCTCAAAGTCTGACCAGAGAATAGATTCCTCATCGTGCACCTGGAGCATCAAGCTCCACCATATACCTGCTGCTGCGTGCAGTAGGCTCGCTGCGAGGATCACCATGAGGTCTGTTGGTGTCCTCACTAACCGGAAAACTCGCACAACTGCCTCCAGCCAGTCCTCGGCTGCCTGGGGGTCCATCTCCCCGCGGAACCTGGGCGGTCGCTGGCGCTGGAACTCATGCAGTGCACTAAGGCGACGTGCATCGTCAGCGGCTGGTGCTGGAAGCATCGGTGGCTCGGCGGGTAGAGGTACCGCCGGTGCCTCTGCTGTCAAAGGGCCCTGTACCGAGGCCTCGTCGCTCGGCGGGCTGTCGTCACGTACGACTCTCGGAACCCTAGCTGGCTGCCGTCGTGGGGGAATCCTGAAAAGGAAATAGGTGCGCCACGATCAGAACAATATACCTGGTGAGCTGATACAAAATAATCACAAAGAAAACTTGAAACACACATGCAATCAATGTTTTAGTGCATTAAGTCGGAAATCAGAAGTCAGGGTCCTGGTGTACGGATACGTTGGCCGCCGTACCAACACTGGACTCCCTGGACTGATAACCACACCCAACATGCTAAACACTATTGCTTCACATAGAAGAAAGATCAGAGTCTGCAGTAGAACTGAACTCCTCTGATACCAATTTGTCATGACCCGTCCTCGGGGCCTGTGCCGTGACTACCCCAAGCCCGCCTTCCATAGGCCAGGGGCTGGCGACTAGCACCAAGGCATAAATCCCGGTAAAGGGAAGGCATTGCCTTTGTAAAGTAAACAAGCACCACATAGTAAGCAAGTGGAAAAAGGCAAACACTAAGTAAAAACAACTGGTACAACAGTAAGTGCGGAAAAGTAAAGGGGGCTGGAAATACAAGCCCAACTGTAAAGTACAACTGAAAGGGGAAAAACAGCAACTGAAAGGAAAAGCTACAACATCGAGCCGTCCTCTAAAAGTCCCACCTGAAGGGTGAGTACAGATAGCCTCCACAGCTCCTTGGTCCAACCGTCCGCTCCTAGTACACCCCGCCCAGTGGTCCACCTCCAGGTACCGTCCTGCTCCGCAAGCCTCCACCACGATCAGCGCTGTCCGTCGTCTGCAACCAACACAACGTAGTGCGGGCATAGCCCATGCAGGGGTGAGTATAAGCTACTCAGTAGGGACCCCGAGACCCCCGAAGGTCTCCCAGAATCCACAAAGGATAATCCACAAAGGAAAGATACAATCACGAAGTAACATCCGACACGAGTTAGGTATATGACCATACATATACCTAAGTCATCAATTCTCGCTCGGCTCCAACATCCGAGCTCAAGTACAACCCAGTCCACACAGGAAAGCAAAACGTAAATCCACATAGGATAGCACAACACAGTCCACAAAGGAAAGAAAAACGTAAATCCACACAGGATAGCACAACACAATCCACAAAGGAAAGAAAAACAGGGTTTCAGCTCACACAGGTATACTTCTTTAAATGACGATAGAGATGATCACTGATCCATCTAAGTCGTTGGACCCACAAAGGATCGATAGGTACTAACCCCCGCAATGACCCACAAAGGATCTGACCCACAAAGGATTGATAGGTAACTAACCTCCGCAAAGACCCACACAGGATCGGGCCCACACAGGACCTGTAGGCGCTGGCCCACAAAGGACCGCTGAGCGCTGACCCACACAGGATCGGAGCCACACAGGATCGGTAGCACTGACCCACAAAGGATCGCTGAGTGTTGTAGTCGTCACCGTCGAATCCACTGAGGATCTCTGCACAGTCGTCATCGTCACAGTAGCAGTCGCAGCCAGCTCTAGGGTTCCCGCACACAGCAAGCTCGTTCGGGAGGGTCCGCTCCAAGAGCCGAGAGACTGATACATCAACTAACACATAGTCCAGAGTTGATGTATCCAAAAGTTCCGTATCATCAACAGGAACTCAACGTCGCAGACGGCGCGTCAATTGGACGCTCGGTCTGAGAGTTATTGGCTTTTTCATCCCAGAGGCCCGGTTGGTTTTTAAGGCAAAACCAACCCGACCGTACTCCACCTACGTCCAAAACTCGGGAGGAGTGTTCCAAAAGATCCGTCTCACTTAGAGGAAAACAACAAAATCGACGGCACATAAATTAGACGTCTGAAGCTCAAGATATGAGCGTTTCCGCTCTGAGGGCCCGGTTGGTTTTGTGTACGAACCAACCCGGACGAACCCAAAGTATTCCGAAACCTTGAGTGTGATATACCGAAACGACCGTCTCGATCCAAGGATCACATCTCCGTTGACAGCGCGTCGTTCGGAGTCCCGTATCTCAAGATACGGGCAAAAGACCAAAAATGATCCGAAGACAGGGGGTCTGGGCCCGGACCGACCCGGTTCGGCGCGGCCTGGCTCGGCTCGGCCGAGCCGGCCGAGCGGAGGAACTGCGGGGCGCTGGCCCCCGCGGGATGAAGTGCCGCGACCTCGCTGGGTCAACGGACGCGGCAAAGCCGCATCCCGTGTGTGCCGGACCCGCACGGCCGCGGGTCCGCTGGCCGCCGCCGCCGCGACTTCAGCCGCGACGACCCTGTCTAGCGGCGCGACGGGGCGCCGTCGCCTCCAGCGCCGCCGCGCCGGTGACCCGCGCCGCCGGTGGGTTCCGCGGGCCACCGGAGTAGCTCCGGTGGTCCGATTTCGTTTCCGTCTGCGCCGTAGCTCCTCCCGGGTCCCGTACTTCACTGCGGGAACAACGAATCACCTCTGCGACATGTTTTGTCTCCGCCCGCCAATCCACACATCAAGGAAGAACTGCGGAGGGTTGTCAGGCCGTGTTTGTTTGGCCCGCACCCTCCGCGTTAGGTGATAACAACCGGGAAGAATAAATTATCATATGGAAACGCAACAAGATACAATTTAATAAATTAAAATTGCACTTGATCCAGGTTCTTTGTTTTAGGAGGAACATCCACGAAAATATAAATTATCAAACAAACCCCTACCTCGCCGTAGTCATCGAGCGTGCGTTCTTCGCAGAATTGATCGTCGCGGAAGGAGGAAATCGTCACATCGCGGAAGGGCGTCGCGTCGTCGCGGAAAGGCGTCGCATTGTCGCAGATTACGGTGTCACGTCGACGAACTCTGAGGTTCAAGAACATGTAGATTTAATTAATAATAATTAAATATATGTTGTTGTTATAATCCACAAAGAATTTAAAAAGGAGCTCAACCCCCTACCTTTTCACTGTCGATCGAAGGTTGTCGCGGGGTTGGATCATCGCAGAAGAAGCGTCGCGAAGGGAGATTCGTCGGCGTCGCGGTACAAGGCTTCGCGTCATCGATCTCCCCGGGTTCGGCGTTCTTCGTCGCCTTTCGTCGAAGGCCGATGTTCTTCGCGTTCTTTGCATTCTTCGCGAAGAAGGAGGAAGAACTTGAGGTTTCTGTCAAATCCTCTCAACGAACAACACTTAAGAAGAATAACATTGGTCTTATTTTATTAACATGCCAACAAACGAAAAAAAAGATAAGTTAAGTAATGACCCATTAATTCGTAGAATTAATTCAACGAATAACACCACCCAATTAATTGGAGCATTTAATTGTTTAAGAAAACGCCCCAGTTGACTTTATTTAATAGGGGTTTTCGCGGGTGCGTTACTTAGTGGAAAAGAAACGGTGGGGCTCGTGCGGGCCCCACCTCAAAAATATCCTACCAAGAGGGTAGGATATTTTGGATTGAACCCTATCCGCTTCAACTTAGTTTAAGTGGATTTAAGTGGCTTTTAAGTGGCTTTAAGTGAAATAAAAATAAATTTGTCCCACCACTTTATTTTATTTCTTAACTTAACCCCAAAATTTAAAAACCACACCCGAGAAAACGAAACTCCGGAAGAGGCGTTTCTAAGCAAATACCGGCGCTGCGATTCCATCGGTGCCTTCAGAATTCGATTCTGAGCACCGGTTTAAAAGTTAGAAAAACCCGCTCATTCGTTCACTGAACATACCCGAGCCAAACTTCCGAAAATGATTCCAGGCACACCGGGCCTCGGAATCAGGTGCCGTCAGAAACTGCGTTCTTGTAAAATTCCATAGAAAATTAAGAAAAAACAATTTCCTTGAAATTTAAGGGTCTTTACACTATCCGCAAAAAAGTCACCTCATCATAAGATAGGGGTAATCTAAACCCTACCATCTCCCTGTTGAGCTATATAGAAAGCTCACTTTTAGGAACACCATCCGATCTAATGGTGCCATGGATAGATGGAAACTTGGTCACCACCTCAATCCAGTCCTTAGCCACCTGTGAGTCAGGATTTCCTCGAAACCTGAGGGGTATCTATCACTGAAACTTCTGTAAGGAACTGAGCCTATATGTGTCCTCTACTGGTAGCACCGGTAGTAACTGCTGACCAATGAGAAGTGGTATTGCTGGGAAACTGCCCGAAGGTACCATCTCGGGAAACAATCATTTTACTAAAGCCTCATCACATTGTGGACCATCCTCATGGTCACACATTGTAATCCTGGATGGATATCTACGTGGATACATATTGAAAGAGAATAAAGATGAACCACGATCAATAAATTATACTTGGTGAGCTGACTCCAAAGAGATAAAAAAACATTTTCAAAACTCATGCAAATAGTGTTTTCAAATATCGATCCAGAAATTAGAATTCAGGGTCCTGGTGTATGGATACATTAGCCATTTCACCAACACTGGACTCCCTAAATTGAAACCTGAACTCAAGACACTTAACATTACTACTCCATTGAAAACATAGACTCTTAGTTCTTCTAGTAGAACCGACCCCTTTGATACCACTTTGTCACGACCCGTCCCCCAGGGCCCGTGTTGTGACTACCCCAAACCCACATTTTATTGGCCAAGGGTTGGTGACTAGCACTGTAAATACATATTCCTAAAATGGGGAGGCATTGCCTCAGAACCTATACACACACAAATAGGGAACGCTTCACACAAGCAAAACACAATGGAAGACGATTGGTACAACCACAACTAAAAACCACCACTGAGTGTAAAAGAATGTATTGAATGTAAAGGGGCCAGAATACAAGACCAACTGAAATGTAAGTACAAAAAAAGGAAAAATAGCTCTTGAGGTCATCCTCTAAGGATCCTACATGAAGGGTAAGTACAACTCATCACTACGGCTCTCCACATCAACCGATCCCCTCCGTGCACTATCTATCAATCACCTCCGAGCACCGTCTATCCCTGACTCCTCAAGACTCAGTCAAGCTACCCATCATATTCATAAGACACAACAAGGTTTGAGAGAAGCCCGTGTAGGGGTGAGTATAACAATAATCAGTAGGGACCCCGAAGGTCTCTTAGAATTCCACAAAGGAAAAACAACAAAGTATGATCTCAATCACAAATCACAAAACAAAAGAAAACTCACACTAGGTATAACTTAAGTATAAATTATTAGTCATAAAGCTAAATTATATTATTAAATTAAGAGTATATACTACTGACCCACACAGGATCACTCAGTGCTGACCCACACAGGATCGCTAGGTGCTGACCCAAATAGGATCACTCGGTCCTGACCCATACCGGATTGCTAGGTGCTGACCCACACATGATCGCTCGGTGCTGACCCACATAGAATCTCTAGGTGATGACCCACACAGGATCACTGAGTGCTGACCCACACAGGAACTCTCAGTTCTGACCCACACAGGACCACTTGGTGCTGACCCACATAGGATCACTATTCATTCTTCACGTCACAACCAGCCACTAGATTCCCACACAAAGCACGCTTGATTCCGGGAGGATCCTATACTCAAGCCATCAATCATATTTAAACTGGAAAAAAGTCTCACAAATAAGAAACCCAATGAACCACCATGTCATAAGGGTTCCAATGCAATAGACAACTCATCAACCGGATGCCCGGTCTGTAAGATATAGGCATTTTAGTGTCAAGGTCCCGATTGGATTCAAATTATATCCAACCCACATGTACTCCAACTTTCTCCAAAACTAAATTGGAGTATCTCATAAGTACTTCCACAACCTAAGGGTTCTAGTACCACATACGGTTCATCAAACAGACGTTTGGTTTAAGAAATATTCCCATTTAAGCGTAACTGGGCCAAAAAGGGTTTGGGTCCAGTCCTACCCAGTCAGATCTGCCCGACCTAGTGCACTGGGCCTGGACTGAATGGGGCTGGGCTTGGTACGGTTCTCCTGGTCCTAGTCCATCCTGCTAGGCCATAGGCTCGGAATGCTAGGCCGTGGGCTCGACTTGTTGTCTGCAGGCTAAGCCCGCTGGGTCGTGGGTTCGGCCCAGCCCACCAGGGTGGGCGCGGCCCGCTGGGCCGCAGAATTGCCCGACCTGCTGGATGGGAAAGAGGGTCTGCTCCCCTCTCGAATGGATGAGCCATTTGGGTCTTCAAATTAGCAACTCCAGATGGCGCCACACCACCTGGCCGGTCCCATTGGACCGGTCACCTACGGAACCCTTAGACCATGGGTCTGCCCCTGCCACAGTTCGAATTCACGTTCTTCCTCCATGGCACATTGCCCTGCTCTGATGTGGCCAGAAAAGATCAGCCACCCCTTTGTCTGCCGTGGCACCTTCGGGCGCCGCTGCCTTCTCACAGCCGGTGGTAGCCGACCGCTGCCTCCTCCAATTGTCAACACCGCCATGCCAGCGATGCTTCTGCATGCCACCGACGAAGCTTCAGTGGCCCGATTCCTTTTTCGTCTGTGACTATGAGCCTCCCAATATGTTTCCTACACCGCGTGGCCTGATGTTTCACCTGGCCTCCATATTTCTCGGTTTCCCACAAAGAACGTCACCAACCAGAGATCGATGGGGGGTCTGGGCCTTGTTCAGCTCGACCCGCACCCTCTGAGTTAGCATTATAACATGGGAAGGATTATTTAATCATAAAACTCCCATAAATAAACCCCAAATTATCCTCATGAATTAAAGAAAAAAAATCCAGATCAACTCATTGGATAGTTGATCCATATTTTTCATAATATTTCAGAATGGGAAAAAAGGAAGAATTAAACACATAACCCCCTACCTCAAATATGTTGGTAGACGATGCAGATGAGTAAGATAAGACCACATTCGAAGTGTGTTCATTGGCATTCGTTGTTTTCCAGTTCAAATCATATAAGGCGTCAAAGCTCCGTTCTACATTGGAGGATGTCGTTGCTAACACTTCGTCAGAGGTTCCTCTCGTGAGTGCACAAGAACCATGCCCAAGCTTTGTTTAAATAGATGTGAGGAACCAACCATGTTGCATAACATTAATGCGGTTCATTAATGAACCACATTTCATGTTACATTAAAACAACTAACATCAAAGTTACACAACCCAGGGGTCAAGTCATTGAATGATCTATTAACTCTGCAGTCCCGCCACGTCACTCAACGATTACAAAAAGAGATAAAATAACTCATGATGTTATTCTTTTTGTAAAGTCCAAATATAAACTTTTTCATCTGACCCTTTCTGTTCAAAGTTAATCTTCGCCTAAGAAAATCCCAGCACTATGAATTCAATGGTGACATCACATTTTTAATCTGAGCACCGGTCCAAAATATAGAAATTGTCACCCGCACGTTTACTAAACGTACATTAA
The DNA here is from genome assembly GCA_963277665.1 of Viscum album. NCBI lineage: Eukaryota > Viridiplantae > Streptophyta > Magnoliopsida > Santalales > Viscaceae > Viscum > Viscum album. The sequence continues at coordinate 1,990,664,016 of OY728152.1, forward strand.
AAACAAGTTCAAAAAATTATTAATAGTCACCCTCGGCTTACACCTGTCAAGTCTAGGCTCCATCTAAGGGAGAAACGCCCTCACAAGATCAACAATACTCTCGGATTTCCAATCCGAGTTACCATTTATGAGTTAAATAATTTAACAATAAAATAATTGCTACTTAATTATTTTATTTACAGCCTAAAACTAACTTCCACTATTGGCCCGCAATGGCCATGGTTAGGATCTACCAAAGGAAAGCATACCCTCACGAGCTCAAAGGTGGTCTCATATTTTCAATATAATTCACCGTTCATGAGTTATAAACATCTTAAAAATAAAATAATTTTATTTAATAATTTTATTTACAGTTACATCATTTTTGGGTTTTCTCACTAGAGGCCTGCGCTGACTAAATTTAAGTCACACCTAGGGTAAAACCGCCATCTTAAACACAATGGTGCCCTCAAATTTCTGAACCAGACACCCTTTTAAGAGTTATTACACTTTTTTAGAAAACCTACCCACACATGATATTTAAAGCTTAACATTTTTTTTGACAGATCATTTCGGCCACTCCGGGCCTCAGAATCACGTGCCATCAATTTTTGCAGTCTCATAATAATCTCATATAATTAAAAAAAATTATATGGAAATTTCAGGACATTACACAGTGTGTAGTGCTATTTTTTTCTAAGCCAGACATGCTACACGTCGTGACGGGCCAGTACACGATGTGTACCTAGCCTACATCCAGATTTCAACATGTTTTTCCCCCCTTTACCCAAAAGAAACCCAACCAGCACACAGACCGGATTAGGGTCTAAGATAAAAAGGATAGTAACAATATTAACCCAAAAAGAGAAATATGTACCTCAAGAAAAACCTGGGATCTTACAATATCCCCCCCCATATAGAAATTCATCTCTGAGTTTCTCTCCGAAGGGTGGTCAAGTTTTGTCTGCGAACAACTCCAGTCACTGAGCACGTACGTCGTCCTCCCTCTCCCAAGTCTCATCCTGTAAACGGTTGTGCTTACATAACACCTGTACTAGAGGAATTGATCGGCCTCGTAGAACCTTCGTTCTCCTGTCAACTATATGAATCAGATGCTCCTCAAAGGATGCATTAAAATGAAACTCAACCTCCTCAGGATGAAAAATGTGAGAGGAGACTGAGTGATAGAGGTGTAGTTAAGATACATTGAAGATGTCGTGCATGGCTCAATAACTCTGAGGTAACTGCAACCAATAGGAAACTGACCCGACTCTCTCCAAAATATCAAATGGCCCAACATATCTAGATGAAAGTTTACCATCTCTCCTGATCTATGTGTGTCCCAACCTCGGTGATACACATAAGAAAAGCCCACCCTGACCTCAAACTCTAGAGGTTATTTGCAGTGATCAACGTATAATTTCTGATAAGACTGTGCAGTAGCCATCCGCTTCTGAATCATTTTGACCTACTCAGAAGCCTCCTGTATGAGATGCGGTCCCAGTAAAGCTGCATCTCCTACCTCTAACCAACATAGGGTAGAATGACATGGACTACTATATAAATCCTCGTAAGGTGCCATTTGTATCGTCTCTTGATAACTGTTATTGTAGGTGAACTCAACCAGAGGAATGTGCCTCTCCCAAGAGCCCCCAAAATCTAGGACGCATGCTCGGAACATATTCTCTAGCACATGTATCATATGCTCTAACTAGCCATCAATCTGAGGGTGGTATGCTGTGCTCAAAATCACTTATGTACCCAGTGCCCTCTGAGAAATCTTCTAGAAACAAGATGTAAAGCAGGCGTCCCTATCTGAAATGATAGTGCACGTGACCCCATGAAGTCGTACCACCTCTCAGATGTACAACTTTCTAAGATCATCAATACTAAAGATCTCCTTGATCGACAAGAAATGAGATACCTTCGTAATCTTTTCAACAACAACCCAAACAACATCATCACCTTGAGGAGATATCGGCAAACCAGTCATGAAATCCATCAAAAAATCAACCCATTTTCACTCTGGGATAGGTAACTCCTGTAAAAGCCCAGCTGGTTACTGATGTTCCACCTTCACCTGCTAACAAGTGGAACACCTAGTAACAAAACTAGCTACTTTACACTTCATTCCCGGCCACTCGTACTATCTTCGCAAGTCACGACACATCTTAGAGACCCTAGGATGTACTGAACAAGATTAAGCATGAAACACCTGCATTAAATCCTCATGTATATCCACTGAAACCTAAACACATCCATGGATACATAGGATTTCATCATTTACTACCGTCTAACCAGGAGGGGGATCCTCACCTGCCACAGCTTCTCGTAGAACTAGTCCTTCTGAATCTGATAGCTACCTCATCCTAACACTATCTAGCAGTGTATAGGTCACAACTAAGGATGATAGAAAATTATACCCCTGCCTGTTGTGCTCCTCCAACTACATCTCAGAAAACAATGCCATAAGCTACCACTTGCTACTGGCATACTGCACTGCCTATATCTGAGTCCTCCTGCTCAGTGTATCATCCACTGCATTTCCCTTACTAGGTGTGTAGGTAAGCTCAAAGTCAAAAGACTATAGGTACTCCACCCACCATCACTGCCTCAAATTCCGATCACGTTGTGTAAATATATACTTGAGGTTTTTCAGGTCCATGTACACCAAAAAACACTCTCCAAGTAAATAGTGCCTCCAATAGCACAACACATGAACAACTGCAGCTAACTCGAGATTGTACATAGGGTAATTCCTCTCATGAGGCCTCATATACCAAGAACCATATGACACAACTCAATCTCCTTGCATCATCTCTACCCCCAACCCAATGCCTGAAGCATCACAATACACCATGTAGCTCTTTCCTTGCTCTGGAAGTATCAAGACTGGTGCTGATGTAAACCTCCCTTTCAGCTCCTAAAAGGGTGTCTCACAAGATTCTAACCATAAAAAATTTACACCCTTCTTAGTCAAGCCCATCAACGAAACTTCTAAGCGCGAGAAGTCTTGTATAAAATTCCTGTAGTAGCAAGATAATCCTAAGAAACATCGTTTTTCAAAAACATTCTTGGGATGTTCCCCGGAAACTACAACTCTCACCTTCTCTGGGTCTACTGATACTCCTATCTATGAGATGATGCGACCCATTAAGTGAATCTGATCCATACAAAAGTGGAACTTTGTGAGCTTATCATATAACTGATGCTCTCTTAGTGTATTCAAAATGATCCCAAGATGGTTGGCATGGTCACGTCGATTGTGAGAATACACCAAGATATCATCCACAAAAACTACCACAAAATAATCCAAGTAAGGATGGAACACTTAGTTCATCAAATCCATGAAAACCATAGGCGCGTTTGTGAGACCGAACTAAATAACAATATACTCATATAACCCATACCTACTACAAAAGGTTGTACGAGGTATATCTACAGGTTAAATACACACCTGGTGATTTTCTGACCACAAGTTGATCTTTGAGAACACTCAAGCTCCTCGAAGCTGATCAAATTGGTCATCTATCTGTGGTAAAAGATATCAGTTTTTAACCATCAAATAGTTCAGTTTATGATAATTCATGCATAACCTAAGAGTTCTGTTCACCATTTTTATGAAAAGGACCAACAAACCCCATAGAGAAGTATTGGGTCTAATAAACCCCTTCACCTCCAAATCATTTAGATGCCTCTTGAGCTCTTGTAACTATATCATAGCCATCCTGTAAGGAGGAATGAATACCAGTGAACCTCTTAGAACTAGATCGATGTAGAACTTCACCTCTCTCTCAGGAGGTAAACTAGAAAGTTCATCAAGAAAGACATTATTAAAGCACTCAAGAACTGGGGGGAATCTTCTTGACTCATTCCCTGATCATCCAGAAACAAACTAGCAATCTGGGATGTCATCCCACCCATCCCATGATGCTCGGGTCTAGATCTGCTTTCCTAGAAATATCATTCACCCTTGTGAATAAAAAATTACCCCTCTAGTGATGTGAAAGTCACCCTCCAGTGATAGCAGTCAACATACTCTCGATATGCCACAAGCTAGTCTATTCCAAGAATGACATAAAACCCTATCCTCTCGAGGACATAAAGATCATAGATAAAGTGAAACCCTCCAAACATAAGGGGACACTCCATACAATGGCTCACATAACCATTTCTAACTACCAATGGTGTGTCTAGAATCAAAACACCATCATAATGAAAAACTACAAGCCCAAGGATTTTAAACACTCGTGCAAAGATAAAACCATGAGAGGCACCTATATCGAAAAGAAAATATGCAATAGTAGAATCTACTAAGATCCTACCTCTCACCGTAGATGGTCCCAGATCTTTCTCCTATTGGGTCTGTTTCATTTCATATGTTTGTGTTGTATCGTGGACCTATGACCCTACCTGGATACCCGGAGCTGATCCACCATGTTGTCTATGAGAACCCAATGTCTGGCTACCACGACCATGACCACCACTTCCCTGGCCTGAATGGATTGCACTACTGCAGCTCCTAGTCCGATGTGAAGCTGAAGAATCTATTCCTAAACTTGATATCAGAGCCAACACCTACCACTCACAGCTGGAGGAAAGGTCCTGCAAAATCGCTGCATGTTCCCTATCCTGCCGCAAGATCGACACTCGACTAGGTCGCGGTCGCACTGATTTTTCACATGGCCTTTCCTACCACACTGATAGAAATACACCAATCTTGCTGTGCCCACAGCCTGAGTAGAACACAAATCGCAGGAAGCCTCAAAATGATGCTTCCTGCCTCAAGATATAGATCCACTGGGGTGAGAAACAACACCCCCATGTTCTTTAACCCTAAATTACCTCAGGTTATGCTATGTAATCAGCACCTGATTCACAATCTTAGTGATTGAAGGAAACCTGAACATGTTGACCTGAGATTTGATAGCATGTTTGAGACCTTCCTCTAAGAGCCTCACCCTTGACTACTCATCAGTAAGATATATTGGTACAAAATGCTGCAGCTCTATAAATCATGATGAGTATTCCATAACCATCATCGTGCCCTACTCCAGATGCATGAAATCACTTTCCTACTCTACTCGTAGAGTTTTAGGGAAAAATAGCCATATAAGAAGGTTTGTAATTCATGCCAAACCATATCACGTAACCCATCGGTCTAGTTCAAAACATCACACCAGCACTTTGCCGCTCCACGTATCATGTAGGTCGCGAGCTTGACCCTCTGCTCTGGAGGCATCTCCAGATGCTCAAAAATTTCTAATGTGGTCTCTAGCTACATCTCTACATCCTTTCATCCACCATCCCCTAAAAAATTAGGAAGACGCTGTTGTTGGAACACCCATGCCAGCTCATCTATAGTCAAGGCTGGTTGTGGTGCTCCCTGGAACGTCTGTATATATCAAAAGAGTCCGTCGCAGAATTGTGCCTCAACACTTGTGTCTGGAACAACCTTAGGTTCCGCATCTGGCACTATAGTCAGATCAACCAGTAGCCCGTGTCCCACCATCTCTGAAGTATGTTCATCACCTCCATCGCAACATACCACTGGAGGTCGTCACGATGGCATGTCTATACAATGCCAAATGCACACACCAGGAAAGAACAACATCAAATCAAAAAGCTCAAAGAATAGGATATGTCAAACCCTATTAAAAACCATGTCAAACCAATAACCTACTCCTAAAGCCAGAACTATATAGAGAATATCCATTTAACCACTAGATACTATGCCTCTTGCCCACTCAAAAGCTGGGTCTAGGTCAAGTATTTATTTTATATTAAAGTTCTATTTCTATTTCACATTTAATTATTCAGGAAATTCCACCAAGTGTTTACCAATTTTTGAATCCATGAGGTCCCATAACACCTCATGAACCCCAAAATTGGCTCCCATTCAAACCATACATGTAACAAGTTAATTTAACATTTACATTCCATCAGTGCATTATTTCCCAATTCATAATGGACCATAATACTTATGGATTGAAAGATGATGTCACACCATTATCTACTGCACCCAACTAACACAAAAACAGGCACAACTATCACATCAACTATCACAACAACATTCAATATCTAATGTATCCTAGATGGCATGGCATAATTCATGACATGTGATTTTAACAAGTGTCTATATGATGCATGAGATTTCACACCCTCATATCATCAGGTTAAAACTAAAATAGAACCCACAATTGCGTCAATAGTAATATAATAAATCATATGTTTCACCCAATAGTGAAATCTAATCAATTGTAATAGTCAAAATCCAGAAAATCAGAACTCAATACAAGGCAATTTGACTTTTTCCTGTACACAGGGTAGCTACTCCTGGGCACAGTTTGTTACCAAAATACATCTACTTCCTATACCTGTCTAATGTCACTAAAATTTAAGTCAAACTAAGAAAAAAACTCCTTTTATACCACTTTGTAACGTCCCATACCTAGATGCCACCCAAAACGATGCCCCAATCCCGGCTAGCCACATGGACTCAAGCACATCTCCCCAAATTCCAGAGGCTTCCGACTAGCAGTAAGGGCCTAGGTGAGTTAGTGGGGAGACTATTCCCTCATTACCATAGTATTATAGAGGATGTCAAACATACAATAAATAGAGGAAGTAAAATAAACAGCAGACAACTGAAAGTAATACAAGACAATAATACATATCAATAACCAAAAGTGTCTCATAAAAAAATGATGTAGATGATACAAGTATGTTGAAAGTATCCAGAACAGTACATGGAAATACAAGTATCCTAAGAAGAATAAAATACCAAAAAGGTATCCCATCATCACAAGCCTCATCTTGGTCCTATGCTCCCCTCCTTCAAAGCCACAACCAGTAACCTGTACTAGGGCTCCTGCCCCTATCTTCACCTACAACCATATAATCTATATGGGTCCCTGAGGAGGCCCAAACAAGGTGTGAGATAAATATCCTAGTAGGAAACCACCCAATTCTATTCAATTATAATAGAAATTCAAAAAAGGTGCTAGCAAGTGTAAACAAGCAGTAAAGTAAAGTGCATATGCCCATGGAATAAGTCTACTGCAATAAGTAATACTGAAAATTCCTCAAGGCTACCTACAAAATAGAGTCAGATTCTACCAAGGTAGATATAACAAAGTAAGCAAGAAAGTCACATGACCACGTTGTACATCCATCTGTATCCTGTAACCCAAAGCCAAGCTATATAGTGAAGTCAAATATCCCACAACCACACTGTATAGTGAAGTGTACATAGCAAGGGCCAGATCCATGGTGTCATGTACTAAGGCATCCATATAATAATTCTAGACCATGGAGGTCTGGATCCAAGGATATTATTCAAGGAATACCATTGAGTCCCATGGGCACCCCTGGTGGAAACATGGTTAGGCACTGGTTGGGGTCCCAAGAGCATGAAAATAGAAAGTCCTACACCAGCCCAAGCAAGCCAAATCCATGAGGTATCAAGGCATGAGGCATCCCATGAAATCAAGATCCAAGGGGTAGAGTAAACCCAAGGCATCCACTACCGTGTTCCAGATCCATGGAGAGAAGTCCATGGCATCTATCAAACAATTCATTCAAGTATTCAATAATTCTATTTAAACAAACATTTCAAGTGAGTATACCCACTCACATCAAACTGCACAAGCCATGAGTATACCCACTCATGAAAACCACTTATCAAAACAAGAATATGGGCCTAATCTCCTTTATAAACCATTTAACATTCCATTAGTCATTTCATATAGGTATACCCACCCATATTATCCATTTAACATGCCAAAATATAAAATAGACAAGGAATAACATGATATTCATTAAGAAAGGAGGCAATACATCTCCTAAATAAGCTATTCAAGCTATCAAGGCATTAACGAGCTTCCTCTAACTAGGAAATCACAAGAAAACACCCCTTGGGTGGTTTAAACAGGCATAAACATGTTATTTTCTTAAGGTTCACCCCATGGGTGACCCTGAAACGAGTAACATGTGTCAATACACCTAAACAGAACTTATGGGCTTCCTCACTAGGTCCGAATACAACTACGACAAGAAAATCACTAAAAAATGGGGACTCTCCACAACTTCTAATGGAAGACATATCATTTGAATGCTCAAAAATCACAAAAAAAGATGAAATAAAGTATAGACCACCTACCCCGCCTCGGTAGTAGATAGCCCATCCGGTATCCAATATTGATTCATCCTGGTTTGGGAGAAGTCTGAAGAATGTAAAAATAAGATAATATTAGGGAATATGATCCTAAATACAAATAGCACAATCATTGTTATGAAGAACCAATAATGACTAAAAAGGAATCGAGTACTCACTGACGCAGTTCCAACGAGACAAACCATGCTCAAATGGGAGTCCGAACGAATTCTAAATTAGAAAAACTAGCTTAGGTGTTTTTTGGGTTCAAAAAATGGGAGAAATATTCTGTCTATAAAAAATGAGGCTACTACCTCTTTTATATAAAAAACCCCACTAGGCAAGTACACGGTGTGTACCTCAAGTACATGGTGTGTAGTTACATGTATTTTTTTGATCCAGACAGGCTACACATCATGATGAGCCAGTACACGGTGTGTACTAGAAGTACATGATGTGTAGGCCAAGTAAACAACGTGTACTTAGCCTGCAGCCATATTTCATCCTATTCCCCCCCCTTTTCCCAAAAACAACCCAACAGGCCCTTGACTTGGCTTAGGGTATAGGACAAAAAGGAAAGTAACAACATTAACCCAAAAAGAGAGATCTGTACCTCAAGAAAAACCTAGGATCTTACATAGGAAAATTATTGAGATGAATCATAGTTGTTAAAAATCGTATGTCGATCATCGTCAATGGCTATTGTTGTTAGAGGTGAGTGATCATGTGTTCTTGAGGATCTATCCAAGGCTTTGGCATCATCATTTTAGGAAGCAAGGTGAGTTATCTCCTCGATACATAATCCCTTTTGAGATACTTGAATAGGTTGATGATGCAGCATATCAGTTGGCTTTTCCACCAAGGTTTAGTGCAGTTCATAATTTGTTTTATATATCTTAGTTGAAAAACAAGAATCCTAATCCCAACCAATTGATTCGATGGGATCACGTTGACCTAGAGATGGATACTTCATTAGTGCATGTGATAGTACTGATTATGGATAGGTAAAAGAAAGTATTTCATGGGAAAAGAATCGATCTAGTGCGGGGTTTATGGTAATCTGGTCAAATTAAAGAAGAGAATTGGGAATGGGAGAAGAAGATAGTTGAGCAATGAACCAAATTCTTTTGGGAAAATAGTGTTTTTCTACTTTTCAGGGATAAAAATGTCAATGTTGAGGAGAATTTATCACCCCCAATTTCAAGTAAGTAACCCTTTCCTTATGATTTTTAAGTATGTAAAGTGTTTGGGTGAAGTTTGGTAGGGTTTAGAAGACTTTTGGAATGTTTTGGGTATTTTATAAAGGTTCATGGTTGGTGAACGGTTTGTGGAAACCATGTAACTCCTATAGAAAACCCTACACAATGAGACAAGGGATAAGGGAAAGAAATACAGTTAGGCGCACTGTTTTTCCAAACCGTGCGACCACCTAGGATAAACCATGCAAAGTGGGATAGTGGGTTTTTTCATAGTTGGTGCGTGCTTTTTCTAACTGTGTAGGCCAACCATGCAAGGTTCCCCTTGAGGCATATGTTGGTGCACAATTTTCTTAACCATGTAAAGTTTAAAATCAAGATCCTAAAAAAGTTTATCTAGGTCAATATTTCCTCTAAGAACCTCGTGTTTCTTCCATTTCATCCCTAACTAAAAAAAATTCTCCCTCCCAAAGCCTGTGGAACCTTTCCCCATCAAATCAGATGCGATCCAGAGGCGTTTCTTGGTGTGTTGGAGCCCTATTCCCTTACTAAGGATCTTTTTTGGTAGTTTTCATGGTTTTTATTAGATCTACTTTCTTCCCACTCTCTGTTTCTTAGATCTAGTCCATTATGGATAGATCTAAGATGTTTGATGCTGATCATGGTTAGTTTTAGCCTTATTGTTTCTAGGGGAATAATTCTAAAGTGGGTTTTCATATATTTAACCCCATTTTGTGGGAATTTTCATGCTATTCTTTATTTTCACCATAATTCCTGATGTAGGTGGATTCCCTCTCAACTCCTCTTCTTAAAACTTAAAGGATTAGTTTCAAATTGTTTAAATTTCTTGAATTTGGTTGTAAAATTGATATGAAAAGCATGGTATAAACTCTCTTTAGTGATGGTTTGAGTATTTTGGAAATTTTTGGATTTGTGGAAGTTGATTATGAAAAGTGATTTGTTTTCATGATTTTAAAATGTTTATTTTAAAATATGTCCTTGTTGGATTTTTTTGAAAGGTTTTAAATAAAAGAACAGTTTTATTGAAATGGTTTGAGATGGTTGATTTGAAATGGTTTGGCATACATTGGTAGTGTGAGTTCATTCTTTCAATGTGACCTTGAATAAGGGGCGTGTACCATTGGGGTACAATGGGATGTGAACCTGGATAAGGGGAATGTGTCATTGGGGCACAAGGATATTGAACACTTTGTGATGACTTAGTGGATGTATGAGAAACCACTCATGAGTTTGGAACTATCACTGAAGCATGCATGTGTGGGTGTATTGTGAATCATGAAATGGGTGTGCCAAAAAGAAATGTGAAATGGTTTCTTTCCATGTAAAATGTTTTTGGATTTGAAAACTATTTTTTTATAAATAGTTTTGGTTTTTTGATGAATTATTTTAAATTATTTTATATAAATTGTTCTATATAAATGTGATAACTTGTTCTATCTTAGTGGCGTGAGTAGGGAAGTCATTTGGGGAAAGCCTAATAAGTTTCATTACTCACCCCTACTTTAGAACTTTGGTGCATTTTCAAATAGTGTTCATCAAGACGGAGACAAAGGTAAAGTGTCACACTTATTTAGTGGTTCTTTGTGATAATTAGGGTGTATTGTAGCGTTGAAGCATAGAGCTTATTGGGAGATTTGGAGTTTTGTTTTGTACCATTGAGTTTTGTTGGTTTATCTTCCGCTTCATACATTGATTTTAGTTTTATTTCACTTTGGTAATTTTTTGTAATTGATTTTGGCTATCAATGGTATCACTTTGTGTTGTTTTACATTATTATCATGCATCATGTAGTGTTTATTTGTTTATGTCATGTTTGGTTGGGTTGTTTTATTTTCAAAAGGGAAAATTGTCCCCCATCTGTTAATGAAGACCTTGGCCTTTATTTGCAACCTTTGGCATCTTGGGGATGCCTTTTAAGGCCAAGTATCATTCCACCACCTTCTCAATCCAATAATGAGGGGTGGGATGTTACATGGTTATTATAGGTAAAAATATATACATGTATCCCCATGATATCAATAGAAACCTACCTTCACATACCCATTTGGGAAATTTTCTTATCAATGAATTCCCTTTGGGTTATTTGGTTCACTAACTATCTTTCAAAGATGTATGATGACAATATTTTTAGATATGATAGAGATGACTATTGAGGTTTTCATTGATGAATTCTTCATTGTTGGTAGCGCATTTGAGAGCTATTTTGGATATTTGGAATTGGTTTTAGAGAGATGTTTGGAAACCATAATAGTTCTAAACTTGTGTAAATTCCATCATATAGAAACTTATGTAATTATATCGTGATATAAAGTGTTTAATAGGGGAATAGAGGTTGATAATGTTAAGAGTAAAGAGATTATGAAATTTCCCCTTTGTAAAATTTTTAGGGTGTTATAAGTTTCTTAGGGAGTGATAGTTTTCAACAAAGGATTATTAGTAAATGTTCAATTTTTTTAATCCAATGTGTTCTCTTTTAGTCAAAGATTATCCATTCCTATTTGATAAGAATTTTATGGAATCTATTAATTTTCTCAATGAATATGTCACTTCATCGCCCAATATAACTACCCCTAATTGGAAATTACCTTTTGAAATTATGTGTGATGCTAGTGATATGGCAGTTAGAGTTGTATTAGTAAAGGGGAGTGATAAGATATTACATGTGGTATATTATTCTAGAAAACAACTAGATGATTCTAAATGGAACTAAACCACTAATGAGAAGTATTTATTTGATGTTGTTTTTTCTTTGAAGAAGTTTAGTCAATACCTTTTTGGTTACAAACTCATAGTATTTGTAGATAATTCATCCTTAAAGTATATGCTATTAATGAAGAAGGCCAAAACTAGAATCATAAGGAGGATACTCTTATTAAAATAGTTTAAAATGGAAATTGGATATAAATAGCGTGATAAGAATGTTTTTATATATCATATCTCTAGATTATCCAATAGTCAATGTGAAGATCCTAGGGAAATCAATTCTTCCTTTCATGATGAAAATTTACTTACTGTTTCTATTAATAAATTTTATTGGTATATATATTTTACTAACTTCATAGAAGAAAGTTTCATTTATACTTATTTTTTAAATAATCAATGGAATAATTTCATTTCAGAGTTAATTACTATCTGTGGGATGACCCTTTGTAGGACCCTATAACACCCTGAGAGGGGAGGGGTGAATTAGGGTGTTAAATGTTTCTTCGAAAGTGAGTGATCTTGTTCCCACGTTGTTAGGAACCTATTAAACCTACTTTATGGTAATATTAAGTAATTTAAATATTCATAAATAGAGATACAACACAATAGTTTTACTTGGTTAGCCACTAAGGGCTAGTCCAAGGAACATATGCTGATAGTGTGTTGTTCGTACCTAAATTCACTAATCTTAACTAGTTGTAGAATAGAGAAGTTTAGAAAAAGTCACATTGTGTTAGGCACACTACCTTAATAAGATTTTAGGGATAACACACTTACTCTCTCAGAACACTTCTGTCGACTCCCCCTAGCTCACTGCATTGGGTGGATTCTCACCCAATCTAATGACTTGAAAGTCACTTTAGTATATTGGCATTTAAGTCTCTATCATTGACTATCATGAGGATTTTCTTGAACCTTAGTCCTAAGTTGAAACACTTGAAAGCATTGTACACTTAAGATAAATGTTCAATGCTTCCATCCATGAAGCTCCTTTGTGAATCTCAATACCTTCATGAAGCAAAATTCATTCACATAACAAACCACCTTCGTGACGCTCACTGAGTAATAATGGTATACCCCATCATGACAAAAATCATTTTTATATGATTCCTAATAATTGGTCAATCCTATAGTAGCCTTTTCATGATGCTTAAGCTCACTTTGAATAATTGAATTTTGAAGCTCTCGGCCTTATTGAATTCAGATTGATTCATGATTTTCTCTATTTTTTTCATGTTTAATGAAGTGAGGGTATCCTCATATTTTTAGGCTCAACCTTTTGTGATGCTCCCATGCCTCTAGCATATTTTTTGTGAAACTCCAAAACCCTATTCATTCAACTCCTTCACTCACAAAGCTCTAGTGAAATTCAACCGGCTCATGAAGCCTCTCATAGTCACGAAGATCACCTTAAACCCATTTCACCATTCACAATGCTTGTTCGTGATGAGCCACATCTTCATGAATCTCAGTTTTTTCAAAACCCAGTCTTCTAAAAACCCATGACTTTAACATATATATGAATATTCAATCCCTGAAAACACCTTTCATGATTCCTACCTCTTCCTCCTGATTTTTGAGCCCAAATTTTTTGAAAACACTAGGAAATGATGCCACCTTCAACCTTGTAGTCAGCTTGTACAGTAAGATCACTTTCCTTGAAAACTCTGAAATCAACCTAGCATGGATTGAAAACAAACAAAAAATAGACTCCATTTCTAGAAAAGAGAAACCTTGGTTCCAAAAATATTCCCCTTTGGGTTTGTTGGTAATCTGTAAAAAAAAATCAATAATGCACTCTCCACTATCAAAACCTAATACACAAGAAAGAAATCATCCAACAATATAAGTCTACATGAGTAAATATCAGTGTATAAAATAAAAGGGGAGGCAATAATTGGGTTATCATGATTTGGAATCCTCAAATATGTCCAAGATAAGCTCTAAATTTATCCTCATAATATATAATTCTCATAGTGTCATAGAAGTATTACATGGTTTGTCAAAAACATGCCACTAAAAATCATAACAGTTGAAGTTATCCATTCTCCCCCTTTGGAAATAAACCCATAGAACCTGTATTTGTACTTGCAGCACTTGGATCATATCTCCCCCATAAACCTAAATCACTTCCACAAACAAATTAAAACATTTAACTCAAATGGAGAGTGGACCAACCATAACCTCATCATGAACTGGGGGGTGGCTAAACACCGAGGTTCAACAGATATTTCTTGAACAAATGTACTGCCAATATATTAGTTATAATGTTATCCAATTGGTCATCAATTCCAACGTGATACATTTTAATCACACCTTGTACAACTTTTCCTTGACGAAGTGATGTCTTTTCTCAATATGTTTTGTATGAGAGTGCTGAATTAGATTCTTCATAAGACCGACCACTCTCTTATTGTAACAATGAATCAACATTGGTTGTTTCACCTCATCAAAAATATTAGTTAGTTTTTTCTTTATCCACAATAGCCGAGTACAAGACTTTGTAGCAGATATATACTCTATTTTAGTTGTACTAAGAGAATTTACTTCTTGTTTCTTTCCCAACTAACCTATTCATTTATTTCCAATGAAAAAAGAACCACCACTAGTGGAATTTTTATCCACCACATCTCCAGCCCATTCAGTATCATAAAATGCTAATAATTAATTATCTTTTTCTACAGCAATTTATAATAAAAAATTGAGAGTACCTTGAATATATTTCACGATTCTTTTAACTATTTCCAAATTCTATTCCTTTATATTACTTTTAAAGTGGTTCGATAAGAATGTTTCAAAGTTAATATATGGAAGTGTTGCATCAATGTATAATAAGCTTCCAATTATCCTCCTTTCATGGTGGGATCCATAGAATTACCATCCTCATGATATTCAAGTTTTGTCCCAATTGAAATCGGAGTCAACATTGGTTTGGAGACATGTATATTGAATTTCTTCAGAAACTCTATTGTATATTTTTCCTGATAAATGAAAGTGTAATCCATATTATGAATCACATACAGTCTCAAGAAGTATGTGAATTTACCAATCATAGAAATTTCAAATTCATAATTCATGTGATTAGAAAATTCTTCCACTAATTCATGTCTGCTTCCTTAAAATATAATATCGTCCATGTACATAAGAACCATAAATTGATCTTCCTTTGAATTCTTTACATATAGATTATAAACGAAACCTAATCTTTTGAATTCAAGATTCTTCAGATAAGTATCCAGTCGATAATACCATATATGTGGTGCATGATTTAGACCCTATAGGGCCTTCATTAATCTACAAAATTTTATTCATCATTTTCAGTCAGAACTCTAACTGGTTGTCCAATGTAGAATTATTCTTCAAGAACTCCATTTAAGAACATAGTTCTTATATCCATCTAATAATTTTTTTATCCACTTTGAATTTACATAGTAAGGAAAATATTGATTAACTCCAGTCTTGTTACTGGTGCAAATGTTTCTTCAAAATTAATTCCTTCAATCATGTGTATATCCTTTACACACTAATCATTCCTTGTTATTGAATAAATTTCCATGCTAATTGATTTTTTAAAGATCCACTTTGTTCTAATTAAATTTTTATTTTTCACTCTCTTAATAAGATCCCATGTCTGGTTCTTGTCAATATGATCTAGTTCTCCATTCATGTCCTTGACCCAAGATTCATCCTTTACTGATTCTTCAAATTAGGTTGGTTCCAAAATTGATAGAAAGACAGAATGTGCTTTACTCCTCATTTTCCTTGTATGTGTGGGTGTTTTCCAATCCCCAATGATATTGGATTGATCAATTTAATCTATTCTTTTTCTCCTGTGAGGTTTCGATGAAGTTTCTTCATCCATGGTTTCCTCCTCTGATTTTTCTTCTAAATAATCATCATTTTGTGACCCTTGAGTTTTTTTCATTCCTTTCTCTACTGCATTTGAATGTTTTCAATTTCCACTTTCTTCTTTATCGTATATTATATCAGTATATGATCTCCTCGATCTAATTTTGGGTTTATCTTCAATGATCTTGACATCACTGCTTTCCAAAATCCTTCCAACATGATTATAGAAACATTTGTAGGCTTTAATATTTATTGAATATCTAAGGAATATTCCCTCTTCAGTAACATCGCCATACTTGCCTTGATTTCCTTCATTGTTTTGGATGAAACATTTAATTATGAAAACATGAAAAATACTTAATAAAGGGATTAAATGCATGAAACAACTCATATAGTGTCCTAGTTTCTCCCATATAAAGCCCCATTTTATTTTTAGTGTATAATGATTCTTGAAAAACCACTTTCCAATAATGACGAGACATATGACTCTCAACTATCAATGTTCTGGTCATATTGTTCACCTTTTGATTTTTTGCGTTCAACAACTCCATTTTTCTGTGGGGTTATCACTAAATCCTCCTCATGATTTATTAAAAAATTATATATATAATTATAAAATTCAATTTATTTGTATTTCCACCCATTTTCAGATCATAGAACTTTGATTTTGTGGCCAGTATTATTCTCTGTAATTTGAGGACAACTTTTTATGAAATCAAGTACTTACTGTTTCCTATGTATCATCATTAAATAAGATATTCTACAATAATAATCAATAATAATAATGAATTACCTCTCTCTATATGTTCTGAACACATTAATTGGACCACATATATTTGTGTGGATGATATCAAGAAGATTTGATACACTTTTCTTCTTTTTCCGATATGAAATACATACCATCTTTCCTCACATGAAATAATGACATGTCTTTTCTCATTAATGATTCAGATTGGGGATATCAATGACTATATTCATCATAAATATCTTTTCCATGCATTGTTGATTAATGTGACCCAACCTCTGATGATGCAAGTTGTTTTCTTATTCAACTATTAAGTAAAAAATGTTCTATTTGCTGTCAACCTAGTATAAATTGCCATATGTTTGGCATCATTTAATGATAAAATAAACTATATTTTCTTTAATAGTGATTTTTTTTGATTAAATGTCACTATCAGTACCGAGTCACATAGTTGATTCATACTCAGGAGATTGTGAAAAAAACCATTTATATAGTGAACTTCAGTTTCTTAAGCTTGTCATTTTCTAGTTCTGTATTTCCACCACCTTTGATCTTTAAAGAACCATCATTGTCGAACCATACTATTCCATAAACCCTTTTCTTATCATTCTTCAATAAATCTCCATTTCCTATCATATGTGATGAGAAAATTCTGTCAAGAATCCAGGTGATACTATTCTCTGTAGCATTGTGAGCAATTTCTTCAAGGTTGGATTTATCGACTTCCTAATTTTCCTTCCATGAGATACTTGATTGAGTGTAGGGTAAATAAAACATTTCCAATCTCATTTCCGTATGCATGGTTTCATCATACTAATATTTTTATTAAATATGATAATAACTATTTTCAATAGAAACATCACTTCTTTGGTGGGTATTGACCTATCTCTGAGTTCTTTAGGTATTATTCTCACCTTTTCTCTACCTACAATGAAAATCTTTATGTCCATAATTAGAACAATGTAAACAATATCCATAGAAACTTTTTCTTCTATATGATGAAGGATATGGTCTCATTCTTCAATGTTGACTTTCCAACACTTCCCCATTAAAATATATCCTTTCATCTTCACAGTATAAAATGGTATGGCCCAGAATGGAAATTAAATATTTATTATAAAACTTTTTGTGGGAAAAGTGTGAAACCATGCAAGTTCCAACCCAAAAAAACATAAAAAAGAATAGGAGGTTATAAAATTATTGAATGAAAAAATGAACCTATTAGAATAAATACCCCTTTAAAGTTTCTAGAAGTTATGAATTACCTTTTTATCTAGTTAATCTTTGATAATATATTCAAATATATAATCCATCTTGTCCCATGCATGGATGAATTCCTACATTGATATCTTCCTTTTATTGAATCCTATTGTCAGGATTTGGTATCGCTTGTTTATCCAATCACTATACTTCTTATTTGTCTCTACATGAATTTTTCTATCTTCCATCCTATCTTCATCCTTATTAGAGGCATTAATAATCAATGTCTCCTCCAACATTTCTTCTTCTGATTGTAGGAGAAGCTCCCACTTTTCCCCTACCTCCTCACCTTTTTCCTAATTTGTTCCATTCATAAGTTCCATTGATGCATCTACCTTTACAACCCCATTGCTAGATGACCTCTAAGGAACTATCGGGTCATTCTCAATTATCACAAAGTCTATCTGGGAATGAATTCCCATCATTTCACCCATCTGCTTAGTGCAAAGTTACTTAAATCCACCACCTTTGGCCATTTCATTATCACTGTTTAGGTTCAAAATTATCTCATTCACCTGATCCTTAGAAGAATCAAATTCCATTATCTTGGACCTAATTTTCTTGGTCTAACTTGTCTCTATTGGTTTAGGCAGGTATGAATAATATGTACGCCCCTTGGATATCATACTCTTTCTTACAATGAAACTCCTTGGATCCCTGAGTCCTCTCTGACCCTTGTTCCTCCTTGGGTTGTGAAAAACTCTACCAACCCATTAAATTTTACTATAATATAAGACTTGTCCATATATCCACCTCGACTCATCCCTTGAGAAGTTGGATCCTCAGCCATAACCTCTTATCTAAGGCCTTCAAAGCTATTTCTCAGGTTTAAGAAGGACATGGTCTGCCTTGGGTTGGATCCCTTCTTAACCTCCACCCACTCCTCAAACCTTTTCAAAGGATTATCCAAGATTATACAACCCCTAGAGTCTCCTTCACTTGTCAAATGGGCTCCCACATCAGGGGTATATCTACTTCCATGACACACAACCCCTATATAGGAGCCCAAAAATGAATTCCATAGAATAGGAGCCAGAGCACCAACAACATTCACCTACCGAGTACCCACAGAATCCAAAGGAACCTGCACAACATACTTGGCGTAATCCAAATTATACCTCAATAATTTAAATATGTCTTACACCATCGGTTTTCTCATATGTAATCTACCATGAACTAGTTTTTCTTATCTTTAATCCATATGAACAACCAACTAATTCACTAGACCTGTAACAGAATTAGGTCCTAATCCTTAACCACTACCTCCTTCATATGCGTCTAACTACTGAGGGATGTTATTCCCCCATTTTCTACAAAAATTCATTAAATGACGCAATTTTCTACAAGATGAAAAATAATCCATCCATGACTCGAAAACCACACATTGTTTACATAAGAAATCTTCTCTAACTGTAATAAAAAAAATATATTGGCCTTCTTACACATCAACCTCCCCATAGATTTGAGGAAGGAATGGGTGAAAAACCAATTTGGTCATTCTCTTAGAGAACATAAATCTATCCATAATATTTTATAGCATATGAAAAATAAAATAATTTTGAAATGGTAATGAGAGATTAGGGAAACTTTCCCAGATCTCCATAGTTGGGGTATCACGTTTCATGTGGAAGCCATAAGTCCACATGAATAAGTATAACCGAAGGGCATTATAAGAGTGGGGGGGGGGGGGAACTAGACCAATCCCTAACTAGGTCATTCTTAGAAGCAAGCCAAACTATGATGTGCCTGCTATCAATAAGGCACACCATTGCTCGATCTTACAAATCCCATAATCTGAAGATATGTCTATTTAAATAACCCACCGAAGGGTGGTGCTGTTTGAACTAAGAAATCAACATCAGATTCAAAAGGGATGAGGCCTCATTGAATTTTTAAGATTATATTGGGAGATTAGGGAATCCATTGAATAGATCTAGAACTTTAGGGCATAGGGAAATCAATGGGAAGGAGGGAAGGATGTCAAGATTAGAGAAAGGGGTAAAGGAACTAGGTTTACCCTCATCATATAAAGAAAAAGGCCCCCCCACCATGGGGGGGACCGACATGATGACCATTACCATCAGCCAGAAGGGGAAACTCCGTTGTGGTCTGAGCTCTCTGTTACACCTTCCAACATGGTACAACCCAGATAACCATATAATTGACATTTAATAATAAGAAATGTCTTATCACTTCCATTTCACCTAATTTCCCCTTCTTTTGAAAAAGTATTTGACTCGAGATCATCTTTTCATACTCGAGGATAATTTTAAGTTCTATTTTCTATTTGATTTTATGGTTTATTTGATAGGACATCAGGTGAATTTTTGATATATCCAACTTTATGATTCCATTTCTTTTGGCTCATTTTGTTTACAAACTTTCATGTTTCATCATCACAACCAATTACACCTTTTTTATGCATGTGGATCTTTGATCATTCAAAGCCTTCTCTACTCCTTCAGAACCACACTTAGCTCTTTGTAATATCTTTTCATCTGAGAATATTTCAAATAATATTTTATTCCTTATTTCCCATGAATTTGATTTAGTTTCAAGTTTAATCCTTAGAGTAACAACTCATTCTTCAAGCTCCTCAATTGTCTTATCTTTCTCCCCCAGTCTATATGTAAGGTCATCGATGACCTTTTCCCACTCTTTAATCCCAAGATTAAATTACATAACATCTTATGAGATTTAATTAGCTATTGAATGTTCTTTTTATCCTTCTTCTAGTTTATTAATTTCTACTTCAACCTGATTAATATACTCTGATGAATCTTGTAGGACAACTCTCATCTTTCTGTTTCCCTTTCATTGATTGTCAAGCTTATTAAGAGAATCCTCAAGTTATAACTTGGGATAAAAAACAATAATAAAATAATTATATTTATCTTTTTCATTTGAAGGTTTTTAATTTTCAACTATATCCATCATGGATACTTGTGTTCCATATTTAATCTATGGTTCTTCAACCTCAAAAAATTTATTATCATATTTTTCTTCTTTACAGAAAAAACTCTTTCTCTGAAATTTATTTCCTAATTTGAATTATCCCATTTAGGGGAACCTTTTATAAGGCCTTTGTATATTTTTATCTTTACATTCATCATCATTGAACATCCTTGGGTATTGATAGGGAATGTTCCTAACTCTACCACATCAAAAACTGGCTATAAGAAGCTTTACTTAAAATTTACCTTTTCCCCATCTTGAATTTCTTAGAAAAAGAGTAAGATGATCATCTTCCTCATTATCTTCATCAATTATATCTATAGAAACCTCATGTTTTCCATGGATTTTAATTCCATTTCCTTGTTTTCTTGAGTCGTTGAATCTTATGATTTGAATCTAATTTCATAAGCCACCAGACTGCTTAGCATATCATCAAGTGAAAGTTTAGATAGATCCCTTTCTTCAAGGGATGGCACTTTTGGATTTTAGAGAGACAGAAGCCTTATTAATATTTTATTAATGATGTTAATATTTTTAATTTCTTCACCAAGTCCTCAAATTGTTCCAAAAAATTTAGTAATGTGATTAAAAAATATATCTTCTTTTTTCATCAAGATGCATATTCATATCATCGAACATATTGTGAAAAACATGGAGTTTTTCTTCCTTCACTTTATTGTCACCTTCAAATATATTTTATTGTTTTCCCACATAGACTTGGTTGATGTGTAAATCATCATTTTATATATATTTGATTAGATAGAGTATAAGAAAGTGTATTTTATTCTTTGGAATCGACATCAAGCATTTTCCTGTCTGTTTCAGTCGTAGACAGTCCTATTGCATCAGTGACTTGAATCCCCTTAGTAGTGGAAAAAATTACTTCCATTAAAATAGATATTAGATGATATCTCATTAATTTCATACAGATCTAGAAGTTTCTTTCATAAAAGAGATTGATTCCCTTGAAATTTATTTAATTCACCATGATAGAAAAAGAGGATAGATCTAACACCAGCAACCTCTCTCTAATACCACTTGTAAGACCCTAGAACACCCTAAGGGGGGAGAGGTGAATTAGGGTGTCAAATTTTTATTTGAAATATATGGATATTATTCTAACATTAGAAAGAACCTGTTAAATCTGTCTGATGGTAATATGAAATAATTTAAACATTCATATGTAAAGATACAACACAACAGTTTTACGTGGTTAAACACTAAGGGATAGTCTATGGAGCATACACTGATAGTGTTTCGGTCATACCTATATCCAATAATCTTCACTAGTTGTGGAATACATATGTTCAGACACAATCACTCTATTCCAAACACACTACCTTTACATGTTTTTAGGGATAAAACACTACCTCATTTAGAACACTTTCGTAGGCTCCCCCTAGCTCACTACATTGGGTGAAGTCTCACTCAGTTTAATGACTTGAAGGCTGATTTAGTAGATTGGAATTTAAGTCTTTTTCCATGACTAGTATGAGTCTTTTCTTTCAATTCAATCCTAAGTTGATGCACTTGAAATCTATGCAGTTAAACCAGTTGTTTAATACTTCCTTTCACAAAGCTCCTTCATGAAGCTCACTACCTTTATGAAGCAAACTTCCTTTGTGAAAAAAATACCTTCATAAAGCTCACCAATTTATTGTGTTATACTTCATCATCACAAAAATCCTTTTTCTAAGATACCTAATAATTAGTTAGGACTAGATAAGTCTTTTCATGATGCTCAAGGTCACTTTGATTACTTGATTCATGAAGCTCTTACCCTTTAATAATTCAGAGCGATTTACACTTTTATAATTTTTTTATGTTTAATGAAGTTTGGGTAACCTAATATTTATAGTCTTGGACTTTTTCAATGATCCCATGCCTCTAGATATTTTTTTTATGAAACTCCAAAACCCTGTTCACGAAGCTCCTTCACTCGTGAAGAGCTAGTGAAATTCAACATACTCGCGAAGCTTCTTGTAGTTGTAGAGATCACCATCAACCCATTCTGCAGTTCACGATGCTTGTTCTCGATGATACACATATTTTTGAATCTCATTATTTTCGAAACCCAATATTCAAAAAACCCACGCCTTTACCATATTTATGAAGAGTCAATTCCAGAAATTACCTTTCATAATGCTTACCTCTTACTCCAAATTTCTGTGCCAAAAAATTTGAAAAACACTAGGAAATGAAGCCATCTTCAAAATTGTATTCATATTGTATTGTAAGATCACTTACCTTGAAAAATCCTTGATCAACCTAGTGTATATTGAAAAAAAAACACAAACCAGACTCTATTTCCAGCAAAGATAATCCTTGGTTGCTACACCCTTTTCCTTTTGGGAGGTGTGTTGATGGAACCATAAGGCGATGTGCTCAAGATGATGGAATTTTACCCTTTCTGGAGAGTTTCCACTACTAACATTGGGGAGGTCATCATGGTGGATATAGAATATCATAAAAATTCAATCAAGATAGATTTTTTTGGCTTATATTTTATAAGGATGCTAGTAGTTTTGTTGTGGGTAGTGATAAGTTCTAGAGATTAGGAAATGTGGGAAGGAAGCAAGAGCTGAATCATACAGGTATTTTAGAAGTTTATATTTTTGATTTTTTGGGTTTGGATTTTATGCGACAGTTTCTATCAACACATGGGAATGAGTATATATTTTTTATGTTGGTTAATATGTTTTAATGTGGGTTGATGTAGGGGCGCTTACCAACTGTCAAAAAAAAAGTGTTATAAAATTCATTAAAAATAATATCTTAACAAGGTTTAGGGTACCCAAGGATTTTATTACTGATAATGGATTCCGTTTTAAGATTTAAAAATTCAAATATTTTATAGAGAAGTATGGTTGTGCCCATATAAAAAGAACTAATTATTATATATAATCTAGTGGAAAAGAAGAAATTTAAAATCAGAATTTTAAAATGTTTTTATATAAAAATGTATCTAATTTATTGAAGGTTTTTTCCTTTAAATTATATGATTATTTATGCTCCTATAAAAATAAACTTAAAATACCAATAGGTATGTCTCCATATAGGTTTCAGTTTGGAAAATATTTTCATTAACCCATGGAGTAAAAAAAAAATCATATTGGGTTGTGATGTCTTTGAACATTGATTTTAAGAGAGATGGAGAGAGAAGACTACATGAGATGAGTGAGTTTGATGAGATTGGCAGATAGTATGATGATAATTATAGGATCTATAATGAGAGGGCTAAGTTTTTTCATAATTATGTTATTCATAATAGATAATTTATGGTTTCAAATAAGGTTATTATCTTTAATTCCAAGCTTAAGATATTTTTAGGAAAATAAAAATCTATGTGGTCTTGACCATTCACTATTATTAGTGTACTGAAAAATGGAGCAGTAGAAATTATTGGAGAAGAATATAGACCAATACTAGTAAATGGTTAAATGATGAAACATTACATTGAAGGGAATACAAAGGACTTTGATGTTATACTTGTTCCTAAAATCTAGGTTCCCACTAAAGTATAACTGAAGACTTTAAATTTGTTTCATCATGGAGGCCAACAAATGAAATTTATATGGATTTAATTTTTTATTAATAAAGTGATTTTGTGATCTTAATTTCACTCTCTTTTTATGTTGTATTTAATTCATGGCCTCCTCTTTTTTTAGAATGAAGGTTTATGATGAGATTTTATAAGGAAATAAGATCCCATTTATTCTCTAGTTAAGAAGAAGCTTTATTCTAAAACTTTATAGGATCAATTTCACTAAACTCAACCTATGGTTTTTTATTATGTATGATCTTAATCTATTGAATTATTATGTTAATATATTTAAAGTTTTAATAACTGTAAGTAACAAATATGTAGGATTTCACTAAAATAAAAATGGGAAGATATTTTATGGAATGAAATCGATGGATATACCATCTTTTATCAAGGGAGTGCTTATTTTAATTTCTAATTCTTTATTATTCTCTTCATTATTTACTGGTGTGCTTCTTCATGTTTATTTATAACTGAAAATTAATACTCATTAAATTTAAATTTATTCATGGTGTGACACTATGTAATGGGGATTAATTCCCATGGAAGTTTTTTGTTTAAGTAAATGTGCACGTATTTTGTTGGGTGTTTAGAATACTTTTTCAAGAGTCTTGAAAATCAAATTGAAATAAACTTTCAAACCTTCCGACACCCACTTTACTATATACTTAATGTTTAACATGATATTATTTTTAAAATAATTTAAAAATAATTCTACTTTTTGATAATGATAATGCATTTACCTTTTTAAATTTTTTATGAAATATTTTTTGTTAAAAACTTGATTTTTGAAATTTTTTTCAACATATAGACATAAATTTGAACTTTTGAATTTCTAATCTATTTGAGCTTTAAAAATTTAATTTTTTTCTTTAACAATTTTAATTCAAACTTAATGAAAATTTTATGTTTTAGTTTTGGGGTTAGGGTATTCTTAATTTTATCTAATCTATGATTTAAAGTGAATGCATAAAAATTCATTAAAAAATTAAAAGTTTGAGATTTTCAAGACACTTCTTTATTATTCAATGGATTAAATTTTTTCTAAAGTTTGAGATTTGAATGAACACATTTAGGATGTTAAATTTTTCTTCTTTTCCATGTATATAATTTGGTACATCGATTTCTTTCCCTCTTGAAATATTTTGGTTTAGGTTAAATTTTTGGAGTCTCATTTACAATCATCATTGGTTTTGAACATTATAACTGGGTTTTTATCTTTTCAGATATGCATTTACCTGAGCAATGAAATGAAAATCCTAATCCAATTTGAGCCTTATTTCTTTCATCCTTTCATTCTTTAATTATTTAAGATGTTGGATGATCTATTTATCATGCTTTTAATTTTTAGAATCACTCATTAAAACAGTTCTTCTAATCATTATGCATTTTAATCATGTTTTTGGGTTTAACTAGAGGTAAAGAAAAGTTTTGAAGTCTTAGTTAAATGCAAAGTTATGATGGTTTCTACATTTTCAAAATTTTTAATCTCAATCATTTTTCTTAAACCAAAACCAACTTTAGACTATACCTCTTATTTTAAGAAGGTAAAAACCCTTTTCTGGATTAAGGGTGTCTAAGTGGAATAATACTTATAAAAACTATTTCTTAGTGTCAATTCACCTTTCCATTCATTAGAAGTATTTTATTCCACTAAATTTGTTGAAATTATTGCTTGAGGACAAACAATGCCTAAATATGGAATAATTTTATGTGGCCTTTAATTCAGGTGTTTTATTCACACTATTTTTATTGTATTTTATATTTTCATAATATTAATTTAGTTTTTAATTAGTTATGTATTTTTTAGTTGTTATTTTATATATAAATTAGTAATTAATAACAATTATGATAATAATATATTTTTTAATTAGAAATTATCCTATTAATTTACTTTGGAAAATTTAATTAATTTATTTCCATATTTTTCCATTTAAATTTTAATTCTATTTTTTGTTAATTAATTTATTTTGTGTTTTAATTATTTAATTTATTAATTGTTTAAAATATATAAATTGATAATTAGATATTAAATTTTTAATCTCTTAGTTTATATATTTTAATTATTTGTAATTTTAATTAAAATTTTAATAATTTATAATAATTAATAATTAATTATTATAATTAATTTATTAATTAACTACTTGTTTAAAGTAATTGAATTTATATTTTTAATATTTATTTTTATTATTTTTAACATTTTATCAGTTTGGATTAATACTTTCTTTTTAATTTCAATGTTTTTATTTAATTTTTCAATTGTAAAGTTTAATTAATTTAATGTTTAGAAATTTATATTTAACTTAATTCATTTAATTATAATTTTTTTTGCTCCATATCAATGTTTGAGATTGACCACATGTATAACTAAAGTGACTACACAACCATTTTATTGATCACACACCAAAATTAATTTTTGTGTAAAAAATTTATGTATTACATCGACCATAAAAATAAAAATGTTCATTGACTGCAAATAATCTTGAAAGAGACCACATGTGTTAAATATAGGTTTCACTTGACATGGAAAATTTACAAAAGGAATTTTGTCTTACCATGCACTATATTAGGATTACTTTTCCTATTGAGGATTTTTAGAAATCAGAAAATAACAAAAAAGTGATCAACCATAAGGCATGAACACCATCGACCATATACCACTGATACCAACTGCATTAACTGTATCAACCAAAAATATATAAATTTTCATTCATGGATCTGACAAGATGAAGTCTTCATTGAAGCGACCAAACCTTTCCGAGCATGAAAAGAGAATAATGATATGTAAATTGAGGCCAAGGAAACTACAATGTCTTCATTGATGTCACCTGAGCTTGTGCAAGGGAGAATTGAGATGAGTCGCAACATACGAGAGCTCACTTGTGAAATATGATGACCTAGTTTTTTGCTAAGGAGGCCCGATTGAAATCAAATAAAGAATATTATTTAAGGAAAAATAAAAAACAAAATTAGAATATTTTGAGTTATTACACTAGGATGAACTATCCACATTGAATCTTCGATTTAGGCATGATGAAACCAAATGAAAAACCCACACTAATCCCTGACAACAGAAGCTAACACCAAGAATATTTGATATGAAATCGAAACTTCTGTAGTTGTTGATGCCGCTTGAAAACCCTGAAGTTGAATACGGTACTGCATAAGGATATTTCAATATCTACTTCTGACGGAGAAGTCATCTATGTTTACTGATGAATCTTAAACCGGGGTTTCATAAAAATTGAGGATTTCTAGTTTCGTTCACAACCAATCTTGGTGAATACAATTTTTAAAGAAAAATGTACTTGTATATATCTAGAGATAATGACACTAAAATTCCAAGCTGTAGCTCTATTTAGGAAGATACCTATGTCTCCATGATGATGATTCTAGGATCAACTATGATTGGAGTTTGACATGATCCCATTCTTTGATGAAGTTTTTTTCTACATTTTAAAATCTGACAGCATTGGAGTTTAATGGTACGATGGACATTGATGTAATTAATCCCTAGGAAGATATAATCCTATCTTTAATTGGGATGGTGGACTAATTTTGAGAAGAAAATGACAAGACCTATTAAATCCCAATACCACAATAGTGGTATAAAGAATAGTTTCCAGCCCAGGTTGAAAAGACAAGCAAGGGCTAGTTCATGTCTGTAGCACTGATTAAAGAGGCACACTATTGATGAAGTTTATTTTAAACCATTAAATTACAATATGTAATGTGTAATACAAAAGAAAACTGGTAGAATAAATTAAGATCAAATTATGTTTCCGATTCATGTTCATAACTATTGAAAAAATATGTCATTATGTTCAATGTTTGATTGAAGTTACGTTGAGTCTGAGGTTTAGGATGAAAGCATCATCAGTTTTTTTGGTAAATATATTATTTAGATTTATAGATAGATATTTTTTATTCATTATAGGATATTTGAGTCAAGATGAGTTCTATCATGAGTATTTCTGTAATCCTTCAACAAGACCAAGTTTTTTTGGGTTTCACCAAGACATAATTACACCCATGTTCATTTAAAACAAATGAAATTTGAGTCTATCAAGTTTTTTAGAAGGGTACTACTAAAGTAACTTGAATGTTAAAAAATATCATGATCAGAAACATATGGTCAGATAAGAATTTAAGTTCAACCTAGGTTAGTGCAAGATATCGATGAAATATCTGTAAACAATGAAAAATAAATTCTTATATGGAACCTGAGAATAGGGGAAACTTTCGAAAAAAATAAAGATGAATGGGAATGATATGATCATAGATATTTTTGACACCAGTGATCTTGGAGGAGAGTGAGGAGAAAAAGTGATGACATCACTTATCATGATCAAATTCATATGGGAGATATCTTCTATCCTATTATTTATTTAATTTATTTTTTAATTGAAACCGAATAATTGAATTGAATACGATCTTCAGCTAGTTTTTTTTATTAGGGAATTTAATCAGCTGGTTTTATATTTCCTTCTTCTTCACATCATTTCTCTATACATCAAAATCGATTAGGAAGAAAAATTATGAATATAAAAATTGTTTTAAACCAATTCCATTCAATTTTAAAAACCTCAAAATCATTCTACAAGATAGAATATGATAACATCTTCAAAATATATTATTGTTAGATGATTATTGAAGTGGAGAGATCCAAGTATAATTATTCTAAAATATTTATATTATTTTGAGGTAGATTAATCAAAAGAAATTTTTAGGTTATGCTTTGAAATAAAATTTCCATGAATGAAGAAACCATTTTTAATAAGGTAGTATAATTCTACTTTCTCCTATCAACATTTTTGTTCTCAATTCCTACTATCACTTATGGACCATTCATTCCACTCCCCATCTTAAAAAAATTATCATCATTTTCATTATCAATTGTTTTCCATTATAAAAAAAATATTTAAAAATATTTCATCAATTTTAATTTTAATGTTTTTTTTCAAATATTTGGTTTTCATGATCACATTTACCTTTCCCTATGTGTTCAACACACTATGAACTACTATATAATAGTAATTAGGAGTTCTAAATAATTATATTTTAAAATATTGACTGACATACATGTCAAGAAGGTATGATAATTATGAGTATTTGGTTATTCCATTTTTACTTACTAATTATCATGTGTTATTTATGGAATTGATGAATCAAATATTTCATCGGTTTCTCGATTCATATGTTCTTTTATTTATAAAAAATACTCTTATTTACTCTAGATTAGAGGAGGATCATGTTAATCTTTTAAATATCATCCTTGGAGTCCTCATAGAATATTTTTTATATAGAAAGCTGTACAAATTCTAGTTCAGGGTTCAAAAAGTTATTTATCTAGGACATGTTATTTTAGAGAAGGGTTTATTAGTGGATCTTGAAAATATTAAGTTACTGATGAATTTAGAGCATCCAATAAACATATTCGAAATCATGAATTTATTGGGATTAGCTGGTTATTACTAGTGTTTTGTTTGAGACTTCTCAAAGCTTGTATCTCCTATGATAATGTTTACCTATAAGGTTATAAATATTGTTTTGAATAATTAGTTCCTGAGATCTTTTTATGAGTTTAAATTGAGATTGACATAAACTCTAGTATTTATTCTTCCAAAATTGGGTTCTTGTTATGATGTCTTCTAAGATACCTCATGTATGGGTATTGTTTATGCTCTGATGTAGTGGATACAGGTTATAGATTATGGGTCATTCCATTTATTCCCTTAGGAGAATAACAATCCTACTCAATATATTATGTTATAGGCAGTTATGCCTACACTCAGGTCATGGATCCACTACCTCTTTTAGGAGTTATATATATTGTATTCAGACTATAAGAGTCTAAGGTATATATTCACCCAGATTGATAATGAACAAAGATATTTTTTTGGGTGGAGTATATTAAAATAATTGATTTTGTTATTTCTTATACTCTCAGTAACATAAATTTGGTCAAAGACTCTTTAAGAAGTAAATTTCTAACTTAGGTAGTGAAGGAATCAATAGAAGATTGGTGCTTGATGAGCTTGTTTGCTGAGATTTACATGGAAGAATAGTGAGCTGACAGGAATGTATTTCTAGATTTTTATTTGGATATATCACTCTTATATGATTAGATTCAACATGGAGAGGATGATGATACAATGTTACATAATATCAATATGACATTTTATGGTGGGGAGACCCTAGGAGAGTGGTCTCAATCTTCTAATAGAGCTCTCTATTATTGAGGAAAAAATGGTTGTTTCGATGGACATGAGGAAAAATTTGATGGATAATTTTTTTTATTAGGTTGGTTCATGAAACCTATATAAATAATTATGTACCATGATATGATACCATGTTATTGGTGAATGATAATTAGGAAATTTATTGCAGGTTTATTAACACGGTTCTTCGATGTCAGAAAATAATGGTGGAACTTCATAGATTTTCTAGGTTATTGTAGATATTGGCTATTCGAGTGTGGAAATGGGATGAGTTATCCATGGATACTATGATTGGGTTACCATAAACCCATTTTTGTAAGGATAAAATTTTGGTCATTGAAGACCGATTCATAGAATCAATGAATTTATTACATATTAAGAAGCCAATAAAGGTAGAGGATATTGGGAACATGCATTTTTGGGAGGTTATCAGACTTGGTGTTCGATTATATATAATTTCTGATATATATCCTCAATTTATGTCTCAATTATAGAGTGGTTAATAGAGAGTGATGGGTACTCAAGTTAAGTGGATCATGTCTTTTTATCAATATACATATGACTAGAATAAGAGATCCATCCAGATACTTAAAGACATGATTTGTACATTTTTTCTATACTTCAAGGAACCATGAGAGAAAAATTTACCTTTAATATTGTTTTTCCTATAAAAATAGTTATCAGGATTATATTTAGAATGCATCAATTTAGGTGTTATATGGGTGGCCTTACAGGTTTTTTTTATTTTTTTGGGAAGAGGGTAGAGAATGGTCCTTGGTTGGACTATGTATCATCCTAGATATGACAGATATCATGTAGTTTATCAAGAAAATATTAGAAATGGATCATATTCAATAAAAATATTATTATTCTTGAAGTACTTTTCTATTAGACATTAAGGTAGGATGTTGGGTTTTTCTCAAAATTTCACCATGGTTGGGGAATACGAACTTGGGAAAGAAAGGTAAGTTGGAACCTTTTTATATTATCCTATTTTAGATTATAGAATGACATGGGATAGTGGATTATTGTTTAGACTTAATTTTTTTTTGAAATCTATCCAAAATGTGTTCCATGTTACCTAAATAATGAAGAATCAAAATTTATCA
Source organism: Viscum album (assembly GCA_963277665.1). Classification (NCBI taxonomy): domain Eukaryota; kingdom Viridiplantae; phylum Streptophyta; class Magnoliopsida; order Santalales; family Viscaceae; genus Viscum; species Viscum album. The sequence continues at coordinate 1,990,695,753 of OY728152.1, forward strand.
TCCCACATACTTGAGTGGGAGGATGTTGAGATTGACTGTAGCACATGAGGGGTTAAAATACCTATTCAGATAGTTCACAAAAAAGATAAGGTGTTTCACAGTAAGAAAATCCCATTGCTTTGAGTGATATGGAAATTTGGTATGGAAAACCATTATATATAGGAGTGAAAGTCATTAATGTTGCATTAATGGCCTTATCTATTATCAGTTTCAAGATCTTGATCCTTTCTAGGGATAAAAATCTTTTATAGTGGGGAGTGTTGTCACACCCAAGTAAGAAGAAATAGGTATGAATTCATTTATGTTTTCTATTATTATTTTTCAGGTATCTTATATATTATAAGGGGTATTTATGGATGTTGGTGGAATTTAGTGGATATCAACTAGAAGTTTCTGGTTAAAATAAATCCTGTATGTCTATAGGTTCCACCAGCCAACCAGTGGATTCCTACAACTATAAGCTCACTACCTATAACTACCAGCTTTCTTATGGAATCATTGGGGACATAGATTAGTAAGGGCCTATGTGTTATTTTCGATCAAAATGTTTTATTAATCCACCTTAATCATACCCTTCGACCCTAAATAGTATAATCATGATTTTAGAGGCTCCTTTTGACATTTTAGAAACCCCCTTTCTTTTAGTGAATCATTTTTTGGATTGAAGAATTAGAACCCCGTTCATCATAATTTGGTAATATGACTCCTTATAATTTGGTTTCTCCTCTCTTTCACCATGAATTTGATGTCTCATAGGATTAGATCATTAAATCTAGCATATCTATATATTTTTTTCAATAGATCTAGGTTCTTGAGAATATGATCTCCATGTTTTCCATCACCAGTATCGAAGAGGAAATATTGTTTCATCATTCATGTGGTGGGTGCCTCTATAATTTGGTCCAACCCTAGACATTCCATATTTTCTCAAATGATCTCAATTATTTTTTATTATGAAATTGATTTTTGGAATTGGATTTGATATTAAAGGGCTATAAAAAGTGTTTTATAATTTTTTTCAAATCAGAAATCAGAATTTATGCACTTTATGTGACTGAAAAAATGCTTGAAAGATATTTTTAAAAGGGAAATGGTTTTTTAGGAATGAAAGATGTGTGGGTTGTTGTATAAAATATTTTAGGAAAACGTGGTCTTGGTTTTTAAATGGCTTAATCCATGGGGAATGTTTATAAAACATGGATTTATATTATACATTGGAAAATGTTTACTGAACATTGTTTTATTTATCATGAATTTTTTTTTTCAATGTAATAGATCACTTGAGAGACATTGGTCTATGGAGAAAAACTAAAAAATTACTATTCCTAGTGGAGTTAGTTATCTATATGGGAGGTTCACTTGTTTTCATAGTGATTTGGGGGTGTCCTTGTTCAGAAACCGAAGTTCCCAAACTATAGGAGTCATGTTTTTCAGCTGGTGTTCTTTATTTTGTCTTAGCATTTTGGTTGTGTACATCGTCGTGTCATGTAAAAACCACTTGGTTACATTGACATTACATTAAATGCATGATATTTTGATATGATTATTTTCCCACAAAATCCTCATATATATATGGATTCTTGAAAGTATTTTATTCATATGTTTATTCGATTGGATATGTGACATTTCAAATTTATCTAGTTATTTGGATATGACATGATTTTGAAAGGAATAACATGATTTTGAAATGAGAACTAAATGATTATTTATAAATGATAAATGATTTATTTTAAAGTGTTTATAATTATCTTTTTTAACATGAACTAATGGATTAAAATGGTTACACATTATATATATTCTGTGGTGGTATCCTATTAGGAAATTGTCTGAACACTCTAATATTTCATTTGGGTGGGTTTAGCCTTGGTTTTTTAGGATACAAGTAAAGGGAGGATCATCATGTATAGGATGAATCTCTTTTATCATGATTCCTAATGATGGATTTGGATGGAGGTTAGTTATCATATTGTGTATATGGAAGCATGGGTTTTTATGGGTTCCATGTTATTGATATTCATTTTTCTTATTTTAGGAAATTGTTATTTTGATATTGGATGTGAAATTTATAGTTGTAGTTTTTTAATCTGGTATATTTTGGTTATAAATTATTTTAAACTATTTCTATTATATCATATGTTGGTTTAGGGTGAAACCATTCCCCATTTATCTTGTATAATTCCCAGGTTCTTTTCTCCAGGTCATGGTGATCAGGAGTATACTTTAGGCCTTGTGGCATGTTAATTATGGTAAAGTTATGGCTATACCTCAATTGGTCTATAACACTCCTCTTTTATAATAAATTCTATTTCTTGTAATGATATCCCAACCACTTTATTATAAATAGAAAAATTCATCCTAAATTTTATTTTATATCATTAATATCTACATCACCATTATTATCAGTATAGTCAACCAATTCATTATCATCTTCACTTATATATAGTATCCAATAGTCAAGTGTTCCCTTGATGTATCAAGAATCCATTTAGATTAATTTTTTTGTAGATCATTTGGATCGCTCTAAATTGTTTATATCGAATGAAAAAATAAGAAGTTTTAGTTTTAGTTAGTGTATATATATATAAACATCTAAATAAATTCATTAACACATTTTTATTTACATTTTTGGTTGTCTCATACATACTCAACTTTACACTAATAGTTACAGTAACAAACACTTATTTAGATTCCTCCATGAAAATTTTATTCATCAATTATATAAAGTAGTTCTCTTATTATATAAAAATACAATAATTTTCTTACATCACTTTCAAGACTAAGAAAAATCTATATTCACTTGTCAATGATATTTTTATTGTTTTCTATAAATTTATAGTTAGTTCCATGTAATATTATTATTTTAACCTATAAAAAACATGTCATCAACATAAAAAATGACAATTATATGCTTGTACTCATTATTTGTATATAATGATTACATTCCACTATTCCCTTCATGAAATTAATTTGATTCAAATAGATTTATAGCTTTTTTCACCATGCTTATGGTGAATTATTGAAACTATAAAATGTATTCTTAATTATAATAACTTTATAACCTAATTTTTAATGATAAACATTTAATTTTTTTAATATGTATTTATTATATCACTCAATCACCAGGAATGTATATTTTATATCTTGTTGATATTATTTTTAATATATTTGAACAATAATTGAAACTATTTTATACAACTTTCAACAATGTACAAGGATGAAAAGTTTCTTTAAAATAAATTGACTCAACATTGGAATATAATTTAAAAAAAAATCCTTTCTCCATTTATCATAATTTATCTATTTTCATTAACTTTTTTTTTCTAAATATGAACATTGTTCAAATAAAATTTTCATTTTACCTAAGAACCAAATACCATAAAAAATTATTTCCAATTTGTTTCATCTCCTTATTAATAGATTTCAAACATTCATTATTTTAAATGGCCTCATCAACCGAATAAGGTTCTGTTTGAGATATCAAATCTGTTTGATCTTAATATTTTAGTGTTGTTTCAGTTTCCTCTAGAGTTTATTTTTATTTAATAATATTTTCATCCTCATTATATATTTTAATTTCATTGTATTTCATTTTTTTAACTTTTATTGGTATATTTCTCATCCTCACTAATTTAATTTAATTCATTATCATTCGTAACTTTCTAATAATTGAATTCCTTTTCATTATCATTCATAGAATTTTGGAATTATTTCCCCTCATAATATTCAAGAAGAAAATATTACAACTTGGGTTGTTTTAAGAAATTTACATCATAATAGTCCAACATTTTAAGTTTCATATCTTCTACTATCTATATGATTTTCTATTTGATAAATAGTTTATAAATGATACATTTTTTGAGTCAAAAGTTTCTTTTTGACCATTCTATTCCTTTTGTTTTGGAAATCACAAACTCTTTCTTAAATACTTAATTACTATCTATTTAATATCCAAAGTATTTTAAGAATATATTTGTATAAAATATATATTTTTTACCATACAGAGAATTAGTTTTGAATTATTCATGAATATAAATCTACTCTATTCATTATGATTATCATAATGAGTATGAAACTGATAATGATTGGAATCACCTTTATCAAATCAGATTTAAAGACTTTTTTTCTTGACTTTGTACTAACAAAAGTTTTTATAATCATAATTGACATTGAAACCAATATCATCAGAATCATACTCATAAAGAAAATTGTAATAAAATTCTATAATAAAATCCATCAGATTTATCTGAGTTTAAATTTTGAATACAGAAAAATATATTCTTTTGTAATTGAATACATTTTACACAGTAATAGTGTAAAAAATGGCATCATACATTATGTTATAATATGACCATTGAAGTTCCAGGTGTCCAAGTACTTGTGAAAAACTCAGAGAAAATATGACCGTTAGAGATCGAGATGACCATTGGAAGGCTTTCCTATAAATACCTAGTCATTTGAAGAGTTTTGAGCATGTATGATTCTACTGTAGCTACCACTGATAATTATTTTTCAATCTCGATTTTCCTAAAGTATACAAAGAGTGAGTAGCTTGTTCTTAGTCTCTTGTATTAGTTTAGAGAGAATCCTTCTTATGGAAACCTTGTTAGGTTATCTCCTTGATAAAATATTTTAATTTATTTGTGTGCTTCAATTGTGTGATTATGATTGAGGGATTATGAGGCTAGGAAGATAGTGGATAAAATCACCGTATTGAGGTAGGGATTGAGAGGATATCAAGATAGAGTTTATATTGATATCAAGGGCCGATGTGGATAGGCAAACAAAGAAAATCCGATCATCATATCAAGGTCTCGTGGGGATAGTGAGACTGAAAAATTATCATGTCAAGGGATTTATCTAGTAATGGAAAGACATAATTTTTTGTAAGTATAAAAAAGGGACATTTATTCTAGGTTATTAGATACCCTACTCTTTGGGATAAAATAAGTGTATTCATTTGTATTACTTATTTTATTACAAGAATTTTATTTTCGCTATATATAATATAAAGTGATACTTTTATATTCATTTTTCTATTTTTATTTTGTTTATCATAATAGCTTTTATTATGATACAATTATTTCACTCTAAATAATATTCTATATGATTTAAGATAGAATCAGTACATTCTGTATTACTCTAATATAACATAACCATTTTTATTATGTTTGTCTTTATATTCATTTTCTACTATGAATATGATTAAACTCTAATTACGTTACCACTTCTTATTGATTACAATTCTATAGGCTATGGAGGTAGAATCAATTTTTCATTACGACCAGTGACCAACATATAAAAATCTACTTGATTACGATATTTTTATTATCCGAGCCAAGGGATAAGTATGATTACCATTTAAACACTTAATAGTTTTTTTGAATATTATTTGGTTAATCTTGTTATGGAAAGTTTCTTTCAAGGATAAAAATGAATGTTTTTAAACCTACAATTCAACCCCCTCTTGTATTTAGCCATCTTCATATACATTTCAATCCAAAAATTGGAATCATAGAAGGATTCCACTACTAAAATACTTGATAATTATTTATTTCTTTACTATTTAAAGTTAGTCTTGGTTTTGTTATAAAATTTTTGTTTATAAATATTTGTTACATTAACATGAATTGTGGAAAATATTTTTTAATCTATTTTAAAAGATGTAAGGACTAAATGTCAGATCCATAGATAATATTAATCCCACTAGAACACTAATTTTTTTGGTAATGCCTATTAATATTGGAGTGATAGAATGAATAATTTTGTGATTAACACAAGAGCAGATAATTTGGTAATGAAGATTAGTGATTATAAAATTCATGATAAAGAAGTCAGAACTTTCAAAAATCAAGAAAATAAGGAATATCAACTAAAATACAAGGTAAGTTGTACTATATTATGTTCTATGAAAAGAAACATATATATATATATTTTTATTATAAAGAAACTAATAGTATCTGAAAAAATTTATAGATTACTCATTTTGGAACTACAAAAATTATTGAAACAAGATGATCAATGCTTAGAGATTACTATAAATCATTTCATTTTCCTAATAGAGAACCTGTTTCAAAGTTACCACAAAGGATTATGATAGTTTTCAATAGTCTAAAATTTATGGGAGAGAAATGATTAAAGGATTAAATCCTTGTTGAAAAGATAATTTATAGTATGACCAATGAGTGGGAATCCAAGAGAACATTTATTAATGAATCAAGGAAGATAAAAAAATAACTCTTGATAATTTATTTGGAACTATTTTTCAATATGATAATTAAATGAAAATAGATTAATAGAAAGCAAAAAATAAGAATGGTGTAGTTTCTTTGGATTCTACTTCAAATCCAATAAAATCTCAGACTCTTGAGAAGGTTGTTAAGTTAAAAAATAAAAAAGTTGTTGTTCAATAAGATTAAAGTGATTATAAACATTCAAAAAATAAAATGGATAATCTTATTCAAAGGATGAATAATATTTTAGGTAAAATGGACTTTCAGTATTGTTACAAGAAAGTTAAAAAGGACAAGAATGACAAGAAAGATTCTAGAGTTACCTGTTACAAATGTAAGAAATAGGGACATATAAGACCCAATTTTCCAAAGATAAAATGGAAAGATATAAAGAAGGGCATACTAATAGAAATAAAAAAATTATTACAAGTCAAAAGGAAAGAAATTTCTAAAAGATAATGATTACTGGAGTGCTAGTGGAGTAGACTCTTCAGATGATTCTTTTGATAATGAAAATTCCAAATAGAGGAATATTGGTCTCTTTTACAGAATACCTTGTGAAAATCAATGTTTCTTGGACAAAGTACACACAACTAATTATTTAACTAATATATTTCTAAGTGGAAATTATCATGATTATAAGGGTTATATATCTTCTGATTAAGAAACCTCCTTATAAGAAGATAATAATACTTTACCTTCTTATTATTAAGTGTTAATATTTTACAAATTTTTTGAAAATGAAAATTGTAAATTTAGTAAAAAACATGAAAATTAAAATACTAGAATAAATGTTTAAAAAAAGAAGTAATAGATATTTATAAATATCTTGATAAGAAAACTTTTCAAATTGAAACTATTTCAAAAATCCTTTAAAAAGTTAATTCTAAAAAGATAAGCTTTCTAAAGATTTTGAAAAATTCATTTCTAAGAAAAATGTTTTAGAAAAAAACTCACATATGAAACTAATAATTATGAGGATAATAATTTAGTTATCAAACTAAATTATGAAAATTATTCTTTAAAAAAACCCTTATCAAACTTTAATTATAGAAAAGAAATTTATGATAATATGTACCAAAAAATCCATCCTCATTGTATTAGTTTAGGAATGGGTTATTCATATTCAAAACTAATTTTTAGTAACAATTATTTTGTTCCAAAATTTCAACCCTTTTGTACCAAATTATAAAGAGGTGGTCAGTAGAATAAAAATTGTTCTCCTAATAAAGTTTAATCCTTTGGTTTTCATAAAGAAAATTTTTCAAAACAAATGTGGATTCTTAAATTTTTTTTTACTATCATTTCCAGAACCACGAAGGTTTGGGTGCAAAAAAACCTAATGTTTCTATTTTTAGGAAAACAAAGGAAGTACCAACAACAAGAATACTTAGTATATTTATAGTGGGTTTTCTTAGAAAACTATTAGTAATAAAGATTTATTTGAAAATATTATCAAGATAAAATGTTGAAAGGTTAGCTTTAGAGATAATGCTCAAGGAGAGATTATTAGTATAGGTAATATTATTCTTCTTGTAAAATATTTAATTTCAAATGTTTTGTTTGTTAAAGGTCTTAATAATAACCATATAAGAATAATTCAATTATGTGATGAAGGTTACCTTTTGAATTTTAGGAATGATAAATGTGCAGTACACAATTCGAAGGATGAATTCATTATTTCTTCCCATTGGCATGAGAATTTATACACACTAAACTTAGAAGAAATTGGGAGCCAATACTTACCTTGACTTAGTTCAATAGAAGATCAATATTGGTTATTTCATATAAGGTTAGGACAATATAACCTTACAAACTTAGGTAAGTTGACTAATAAATGACTTATTAAGGATCTATCATAACTTAGATTTGATTCTTCAAAAGTACCTAACCCTTGTCAATATAGTAATAAATATAAGTCAAGATTTAAATCTATTAGTGAAGTCTCAAATTCTGATGCTTTACAGTTAATGCACATGGATTAATTTTTCCCTACACAAACAAGTAGTACTGGGGGAAAGTACTATGTATTTGTTTCAGTTGATGATTACACTAGATATACATGGGTCTATTTTCTAGAAAAGAAATATGAATCATTTTTCTATTTAAAAAATTTCTATCAAATGCTAAAAATTAGAAAAACCTTCCCTTGATAACTATTCATAGTGATCATGGTGGAGAATTTATAAATTCTGATTTTCAAACTTTTTTTAGTAAAAGAGGTATTGAAAATAAATTTTCATCTCCAATAAATCCTCAAAAAAAAATGGTGTTGTTGAAAGAATAAATCATATTCTTTAAGAAATAACAAGAACCATGATGAGTGAATACTCAATTTCTAATTTTATTGGGATGAAACTATTAGTACTGTTTGTTATACTATAAATCTATTTTTAATAAGAAATATTATTAATAAAACATCATATGAGTTATGGGAAGATCGAAAACCAGATGTTTCATAATTCATAGTATTTGGATGCAAAATATTCACCCTTAATACAAAAGATAATTGACAAAAATTCACATCCAAATCTGATGAAGGTATATTCTTAGGTTATTCCCCTACTTATAAGGCGAATATATATTTTAATAAAAATTATTGTACTGTTAAGAAAATATTACATGTTAAATTTTAAGAAACCGATCCTTCTATTTTTAAACAAACCCAACCAACATCCTCAGATGTGTTTTAGAAAACCTATTTTCAACATTTGATAAAAGATTATTGTAATAAAGAAAATACTCAATAAATATTTTTTGAAGTATTTACTTAGGATTATTTTCTACCTTATGTTTATGAACAAGTTTAAAAAAATCCAAGTCAGTTGTTTCTTAGGAATCAACCTAGTGATAATATCATTGGTGATGTGAATCAACCAGTAAGGAATAGAATCTCCTTATGAAATAAAGTAGAACATCTTTCTTTTCTTTCCCAATTTTACCCTAAAAATCTTGATGAGGATTTAGGTCATGAGTATTTGATTAAGTCCACGCAAGATGAGCTAAATGAATTTGAAAAAAAAAAGTATAGACCTTGGTAGAAAGACCTAAAAAACATAAAAAATTCGAGTAAAATGAGTTTTTAGAAACAAGTGTGATGAAAATGGAATAATTATTAGAAATAAATCAAGAATTGTTGCTAAATGTTATAATAAAAAAGATAAAATATATTATGAATAAACCTATTCTCTAGTAAATAGACTTGAATCTATTCATGTTCTATTATCCTTTACAACATTCTTTAATTTTAAAAATTTTTAAATGGATGTGAAGGGTTCTTTCTTTAATGGTTATGTACAAGAGGATTTTTTGTTAAACAAACTCCTAGTTTTGAAGATAAAAAACATACTGATTACACTTTTAAACTTACCAAATATTTATATGGATTTAAATAAGCCCCTAGAGCCTAGTATGATATACTAACATGATTTTTGTTAAAAAACAATTTTGTTAAGGGAACTGCTAATCTAACTATTCTTATAAATAATTTTAATAAAAAAATTATGATTTTTTAAATATATATTGATGAAATTATATTCATATCCACTCAATAATCTCTAATATATTCCTTTTGAAGTCTTATGAAATATGAGTTTGAAATGAGTATGATGGGTGTGTTAAATTTTTTTATTGGTTTTCAAATATCTCAAAAAATAGAAGGTACTTATATATATCAACATAAGTATATCAAATATCTTCTTAAAAAAATGGATATGAAAATACTAAAATTATCAGTATTCCAATGGGTACCTCAAATACACATTATATTAATGATTTTGGGAAACCAGTTAATCAAACAGCTTTGATAGGTAAAATAGAAAGTTTACTATACTTAATGGCTAATCACGTAGACATAATTTTTTATATTTTTTTATGTTCAAGGTATCAAGATAATCCAAAAAAATAAAATGTAAAATTTTTAAAATTAAATTTTCATTATCTAAAGGGAACTATAGATTAATGTCTTTTATTCTTCTAGCAATGATTTTGAATTAAAATGTTTTCAGATATAGAATATGGTGGTTTTAGAATGGATATAATAAGTACTTTTGGGATTTTTCATTTCTTAGGATATTCATTAGTTTCTTGGTCTTGTAATAAATAATACTCAGTAACACTTTCCACTACTGAAGCCAAATATATAGTAGTTGGAAGTTTTTTATGCTCTAGTGTTGTGGATGAGACACACACTCACTGATTATGGAATGAGTTTTACTAAAACTCTACCACCATGTCATAACACTAGTTTCGACACATCACTCTTATGAAAAACAAATAAATATTAGGAATTATTTTCTTAGGGATCATACACTTAAATGATACATCATTTTACAATTCATCAGAATACAAGAACAACTTGTTGATATTTTTACAAAACCATTACCTTTCTAAATATTTTAATACATTAAAAAAAATCTATGAATGATCACTGTAAATTAATAATTCAAATTTACTTCTTATTTAAACTATATTATTATATTAAGTTACTCTTTTTCATAGGGGGAGTACATATGATTGTTGTTTTACAAAACTTTTAGTTTTTTAAAATTTTAGTTTTCTTAAATTTTTTATCGTGATGGGTTTTCCAGACTCATAACTCTTTATAAAAATTTTTGGATTCATTTTTATAAAACCAAACTTTTTAGGCTCAAGAATTAAATAAAATTTTATAGACTCAAGTTTAATTCAAATAAAATTTGAAAATTTACCATATTCAGGTTTCCCTTTCAATTTTTTTATTGTAATCAGATTTTTATTTTCAATTCTAAAACTATCATATTAAACTATTTCAGTTTATTTAAAAATTTTGTTTTAATTATTGTAATATATTATTTTATAAAACAAATAAGAAAAAAATATCATAATAGTGTTTCCACTCTGAAAGGTATTGTTCATTATTTTATATTTTAACACTATTTCATTTTAATTAGTTTTATCCTTGTTTGTTGTTTTTATAAAACTATTTCATTTTTTTAGTTTCCCAATCATATCCACCAAATATAATAATTTTTTTTATCAAACATCAAGAGTTTAAATTCTCTAAATTTTTTTCTTCAGATATTTTATCAACCATCAGATTAGTTAGATCAAATCCCAACTGTTATATCTTTTTGGTATATCAACCATTGCTTCAAACACCTATATAAATAGGAACTACTTGTGCACCACATCGATTATTTTAATAATTCTACCTCGAAGTGATGCATCACATAAGTCTCCCAGTCCAATTTTTTCTTCATGTCTGAACTCTTAGTTTCATCAACCAATACAATGGAACCAATAAATTATTACAAAAACTGGTTTGTGTTCAAATAAATGTTAGTTGTAAAATATTTTTATGAAAAGTATAATTCATCTATGAGAAGGTTAATAGAGTATAAAGGCTGGAAGAAGATATGTGTGGAACAAAGGGATCTCAATTAATATTTATTTTACCTATATTTGGTTATATATTTATATGATTCTATAAAGTTCTTTGATTAAGAGGGAGAGTAAATGTTTTTGTTTCGTATCTATGATAAGAATTAAAAGATGAATTTTATAGCAGTTGCTGGTTTCCTTGGAATTTCAGCTGAAGGAGATTATTTCTATCAATCTCATAAACTACTTGATTCTAAGGGGATGTTTAACAAAGAAAGATATGAAAAGATGTTATTTAAAAATGCCTCAGATGTTGAACTATGGAAGGTTACCCATATCATTCCAGATCATAGATTAATGGCCCATTGAATGAAAGGGTTTATAATTCCGAGAAAGGGAGATGGAGATACTTTAAAAGTTTATGATAACTTTATTTTGGATTACTTGGTTAATATGAGAAGGATTAATCAATCTGGTTTTATTCTTTTGAAAATAAATAATATCAAGTCTTGATCAATCAAGTCTCGTATTATAATATTTATTAATTTGATAAAAAAATGATTTAATCAAGTATGAAGCATTTCAAAATTTCAAAAAAATCCAAGGCTTTTAGAGAAAATATTGTGCTTATAAGTTATGAAATAATGAAACAGATGAAGTATTTATTTGATTCTAAATCAAATATGTTTGTAAATAATAACTAGGTTTCTTCATCAGAAGCATAACCTTATTTTAAATCAAAGAAAATTAAGAAAGTTGAGCAAAAGATAAAGGATGATTCTCTTCCCTCAACAAAAAAAGAAACAAAATAATATTTCAGATGATGTTGCTTCTAAGTGGATAAAGAAAAAGGAACAAAGTAAAGAAGAAGATCCTAAATTTGGTTTATACCCTGTATAATCTCTAATTATGGGAATAAAAGGTGCCTATACATTATAAAAGGATGTAATATAAAATAATTTATGAAGAAATATCAAACTGAAAAAGATATAGATTCTTTAATAAAAAATGTGGATGTCATGTCGGCAATATTAACCTTTCTACAGATCAAATTATTCTAGATGCTGGCTTATCATTTCAAGAAATTTATCAAGTTAGTGTTGAATTTCCACCAACTCTAGACAAAAGAAAAAGAAATTGTGGTGGATAAGGAATCAGTTCTAGTCGAGAAAGGTGATTTGAGAATGGAATCAAAACTTGATGAAATATTTTAAAAATAAATGGAAGAAGGTGATATAAAAAATGATATTCTACAAAAATATATTGAAGGTGTTGTAGAAGATAGAGTGTATAAAGAAATAGAAGATTATCAAGAAGATAAAGAAGAATATGAATAATAAAGTGAAGCCAATGAAGTTGATACAAATGATCAACATAAAGTAGATACCAAAGAAAATGATGATGGGAACCATTAAAATAATATTTCTTTGAGGACTTCACAAGCTTACTCAAAAGAATTATCTTCATTGGAAAATAAAAAGGAGAAATCAGTAAGTCAAGAGAAACAAAAGTCCCTATCATTTCAAGAATCCAAATCTTCATTTACGAAGGATGAACAAGATCAGTTCCAAAAAGAATATGGTAGTAAAATGATTGATATCGATGATATTGAGATTTATGATGGAAAGTAGTCTGATTAAAAAACTGAAAAATTAGTGTCAAATAAATACAAAAGGAAATTAGTTCAAGAAGAAATAAGAACTTGTCAAATCATTCCTCCTAAGGATTAAGAATAAAATAAATCAGATTCAGAAAGAACAACCTCTTCAAAAAGATTATATTTCATTTTTCAAACATTAAAAGGATTGATGGAATGATTACTTATTTTAAAAATACATAATCTCAATGTTATATGATTCAAGATTATTTTAATTAAAAATTTTATTTTAAAAACATGCTAATAGAAAAAGTGATTAGGCTGAAAGATGAGTTCAAATCCTATCTAGATTTTTATCAGATTCATAGAAAATCATGTAGTCAAATGATTAAGTGGTCTTGAAAAGTCTATACTAATATTAAACTTTATGGTGATAATTTTTAAGATATAAGGAAATAATTTTAAGATTTGGTAGAAATTTTCCTATTGTTAACAAACCATGTATTTGAAAGAGTAATTTTTTTTAAATCTTTCAAAGACTAAACTAACAATTGTACTAAGACTATAAATGAACTGAATGAGAATATGAGTTATTTCAAGGATCATTTAAGAAGACTCAAAAATTATAATGAGGAATTTAGTACCCTAAATAATGAATTTTTCCAAAGATATCAAAGCCAAGAATAAAATAATCAGATAAAAGATGAAAAGATTTGGACTCAAGAATAAAGGTTACTGGAGCTGGAAAAGAAAAACAAGATTGAGGAAGAGTTAGCTGCAAAGATGGAAGAATGTAGGAAATTATTCAATAAATTAAAGAAAATAGTTAGGTCATTAATGTTAAAGAAAGACTAAGTTCTTATCTTAAACTCTTGTTGTAAATCTTTTGATCTGATTTTCATTGAAATACTTTTTCAGCTGCTCAACATTTATTTGAATTTCGTCCAATAAATAATTGGTTTAATAATATTTCATTAATTTTATATGAAAAAGTACTTCATTATTTTATTTTGTATATATGTTTCTCTAATCCTTTTCATTTATTACAGTACTTTTCCCTATTTCTTTTTTAAAATCACAAAGGGGGATATTTTATAGAAATGGGGAGATGTTTTAAGTAAGGGGAAGAAATACTTCTAAATAAGATAATATGATCCTTAAGAGAAGTTCTTATCCCAAGGGAGGAGTTAGTCATATTCAACACTATATTTAGAAGATCTTCAAACTTAGGGAGGATAATTAGTAATGTTTAATTTTGAATACGATGTTCTTAAAAAGAATAATGAAATTAGGTTTTTAAAAGTAATTTTCTATTTAAGTCTTGTAGTTTGTGCTTTTGAAAAAGAGAGATATTGTTGAGTAAAAAGTTTATTTTGGACCTTATTATTCCTTTTGTTTTAGAAACCACATAATTTTTCTTAAATAATTAATTATTAACTCTATCATGTCCAAAGTATTTTAAGAATATTTTTTTAGAAAATATATATGTTTTACCATACTTATAATTAGTTTTAAAGTATTTGTGAATATAAATCTACTTTATTAAATACAATTATTGTATTGAGTATGGAACTGATAATGATCAGAATCTCCTTTATCAACTCGAGTTTAAAGACTTTCTATCTTGTCTTCATATTATTTTTTTTTATAATCAAACTTGACATAAAAACAGATAGCATCATAATCATACTAATAAAGAAAATCATAATAAAATTCTGTAAGAAAATCCATAAGATTTATCTAAGTTTAAATTTTGAATACAGAAAACTAGATTCTATCGTAATGGAATACATTTTACATTGTAAAAGTGTAAAACAAAATGGAATTAGATATTCTATTATGATATGACCATTGAAGTGACGGGTGTCCATGTCCTTGCAAAAAAATCAGAGAATATATGACTATTGGAGATCAATATTACTGTTGGAAGGCTTTCTTATAAATACCTATTTATTTAAAGAGTTTTGAGCCTGTGTGATTCTACTGTATCTATCGCTACTAATTAATTTTCACTCTCGATTTTTCTAAAGTTTATGAAGCATGAACAACTTATTCTTAGTCTCTTGTATTACTTTAGAGAGAGTTCTTCTTAAGGAAATCTTTCTAGGTTATCTCCTTAAGAAACTGTTGTATTTTAATTGTGCATTCTAATTGTGTGATTATGATCGAGGGATTCCAAGGCTAGGAAGACAGAGGAGTCAATCACCATATTGATTGATGGATTATGGGGATAGAAAGATAGATCCAATATTCATATTGAGGGTAGCTGTGGATAGGAAGACAGAGGAAATCCGATCATCGCATCTAGATATTGTGGGGATAGAGAGACATGCCGATCATTATATCGAGGGTTTTATTTGGTAAGGGAATGACAAAATTTCTTGTAAGTATAAAACAGGGGACCTTTATCCTAGGTTATTGGATACCATACTATTTTGGATAAAATAAGTGTATTTCATTTGTATTACTTGTTTTATTACAAGAATTTTATTTCTGCTGTATATAATATAAAGTGATACTTATATATTCAACTTTTTATTTGATTTTTTATCATAATAACTTTGATTAAAATAATTTTTTTCTCTGAATATGTTTCTATAATATTTTAGATATAATCACTAATTTTTGTATTAATATTATATATTGTAAATATTATGATTGTGATTCTCATTATATTCTTTTTTTGTTGTGAATATTATTAAAATCTGATAACATCACCACTACTTACTGATTATCATTCTATACACTGTGAAGGTAGAATCAATTTTTCATTATGACTTATGATTTATATATCAGAATCTACTTGATTACAATATTTTTATTATTAGACCCAAGGGCCAAGTCCAATCACTATTTAAATACATAAAATGTTTTATGAATACTATATCTTTAATATGGTTAAAAAAAGTTTCTTTCAGGGTTAAAAGTGAAAGTTTTTAAACATATAATTAACCCCTACATGTAATTATCCATCACCATATGCATTTTGATCCAACAAAATTATCATTATTCTTATAAAATTTACCCAAATTAAAATTTTCAATTTTAATAAATTATTATATTCCAAAACATTATTTTTATCATAGAGTCCTTAATCATATACAATAATTAAAATAAATTTTTTTCATGAATTTTGTCTTAATAAATATGTGAACACTATTAGATAATTCTTCCTTATAGAAGTTTTTTGATATTTTAATTTTATCACTCAATATTTTTTCAATATCAATAAGGATTAAATTATTCATGTTCGGAATAAAAGGAAATTTAGTGAGAGATGATAAGAGAGGTGGGATCAATGTATTATATCATATTTTGAAGTTATCACCTTTACCCTCTAAATTAGAACTACCTTAAAATATTATGAAACTATGATTAGTATGATCAAATTTGAACTCCATATATGTTGATGGTCCAATTATTAATCCCTTTATATTTTACTTGATCCAATTTATTAAATTATTACTCAACTAAAAAATTAATTTATTCCCTCTTTAGATAATGTAATTAATTCATATAAGACACAATAAATTTAATTTTCTCAATCATATAGAGTTTCTCATATGAGGCACACAACATTGATGAATCCATGAACTAAAATTCAATAAAGAAAATTTATTGGATGGTTTAAGCCTGGTTACTATATACCAAGGATTACTCCATTTACAAAGGTTTATGTATAGTGAAATACCACTCAAGATTAAATACTTAATTCCTTTTATTAGGATCACTACCCAAGAATGAAGAAATAACATGGAATTTAAGACAAATAAAAAATAGAATAATATCAACATAGTTTTGAACCTACCATGTTTAGAAGGGAACTACTTGATATCCTTGTGTTACTCCTTCAGAATAAAAATATTGGGTATAACTATGATATCATCTGCAACGTCCTTGGAAATATATTCAATTTAGTATGCTATAATGATTATTTCTTCATCTTTGATATTATCATCATTATATATCTATTGAGTTTCACCACTTCTTTAGAAATACATTCAATAGGTTCCAATAATCTCTTTTATATTCACTTTTGTTCAATCTTGCCTATATTCTATCAATGTTCATTTTCTGTTCAACATGGAAGAAAACACTTATTATTTTTAGTTATAGAAAACATATCTATTGATGTAGAATTTTATTTCTCAAATCCCAGATAAATTATCATAGTTTCCCTCTCCATATTATTATTTATTTTAAAAGTATTATGATGAAATGTTTCCGCTCATGATATTAAAATATAAGTTAAAAAACCCCCTTTAGATAATAATATATTTCATAAAGGATTATAAATTCAAAATATTTAAAATATTACCACATAAAGAAATCTTATTGGGTATATGACCATCAAATGTAATGTCATGAATCACTAAAAATCACAGCATCTTCTGATTCTAAATCTACTTTTAACAAAAAGATGGATCTTCTAAAAATATATTGATTAAAAATGTTATAGAACAAGAATCCATTCATGGTGAAATAGAAACCTCTAGAGAAACACATAAATTTTAGGTCCTCCCATTCTTAAGGTGAAAGATTAAACTTCATAGAGTAACCTCATTCATCCTAAAAATAAAATTTTCTTTCAATTCACACATCATTAAAAATTTAATCTTTTAAACTAACCATGATATAAATCCCTAACAATATGGAATGATTATTCAACCAAAATCAAATAAAATTTGCACCAAATAATTATGCCTTGACCCACAATTAATGTGACATCCCTGAAACACACTCCCATGTCTAGTGATAAAAACTGGATTCGATATAATATGAACCAACCCAAGATAAATGTGCATATATTTTACAATAATTAAAAATTAAATCTCAATTAAACATCACAATCCCAAAACCTAATGGTTTAGTTTCTATGGATATTAGCTATATAAAATCACATTTAACAAAATTGTGAACATTTCTCTATAATTTCAACTTATTATACATCATCCTAAATTTATAAAATTTTATGCTTATATTCATAACACGGGGAATGAAAAATAAATGAAGGGTTGATCTCAAACAGTCAATAATTGTAAAACGCATCAATAATTCCGAAATCATGATATAAGGTCATGTAATCTCAAATGTTCAAACATATAACAAGGAATAATTTAGTGGAATCATGATATAGTAATCATGATCCACATATAATAAATTCATCTAACATAAAAATATGGCATGTTAAAATTCATATGAAATCATACCATTGTGAACATATCTTAACCATAGTTATCTCTAGGAACAATCATGTGTGCATATCTTAACCAATTGTTTTCCATGTATAGTCTTATTAAAATGGATTAATGATAATGTTGTCTACAAACTGTCTTCTGAATAAATAATATCTACAATTATCCCCACAAAAGGCATTACCTCATGAGATTTAAAAAATTAAACAATTTATTATAGGGATATATGGGACCAAACTCATAATAAAATGATAATCCATATGAATGTGTGGAATATAAAATCAATCATATATCATGTCATGAAGAACCCATGGAAACAAAATTTGTTTCATAACATTTAAAATGGTATCTTACAAAAGGAAAATTTATAATTTTATCAAATCATACCAAAATTAAATCGTGCAAAACATGATATTTCACAAGGTAATTTTGAGTGAATTTTGAGAAACATAACTTCCATTGATATAGATATTTTGAAGATAAAGTGGAAAATGTTTGTAAAATCATAAAAAGTGATTTCCTAAAACATTTTAAATAATATCATAAAATGATAAAGTTACCAATCACATTTAATATTACTTTTAATAAGTTCACATGATGAATTTTTCAAACATCATGTTGAAAGAAACCCTAATTAAATTGATAAGAAATATAGTTTAAGTCCACCAATTTTTATTAGAAGATAAAATTGATGATTGTGAAATGATTTTTTTTAATATATTGAAATATATTTATAGAAACCAACATTGTAAAAGGGATAATGAATCTTCCTTTTGAATAGGTGTAAGGAGAAAAATAAAGATCACATTAAATAAAAAATAAATAAATAAATTTTAAAACAATAATAAAAAACCTTTATGGATAGAAACAATATGTACATGGATGAGAATGATCTTTTTAGAGAGGATATGAAGTATTCTTAAGAACAACATTTGGTTATTGAAAATGAAATTGATTGAATAATTTTATTTATATGAGAAAATGGAAATAAATCAATTTGAAAAAAATTACACTATGTAATTAATAAATTTAAAAATATAAGAAACTTATAAGAACATAGTTAAGGGATAAAAACTTTGACTTAATAAAAGGGAGGTTGATTCAACAAGACCCTTAACCTGGATGTATACTTGGTTCGATGCACCCTAAAATATTTTATAAAAAATATAACTATATTAATTACTTATTATGTAATTTTATTCAAATATATTATCCTTTAAACACTACTTAAAATCATTCATTATACATTTATTGAATTTTTACTGTTTATTTTCAATGTAGGATGTTACTGATTTTAGTTGTTTCATTCATACTTTGTAATATTGACGTCGATCATTATTATTTGATACCAATTTTATAATTACATGATTTTTTAATAAACTATATTATATATTCTATAATTATTTATAAATTTATAATTTAATTCAATTAGAGTTTATGTAATCATTTGGTAAGATGAAATTGATGATGAGTTTGTTTTGGTAATTATTATTGAAAAATTTTTGGTATATTAATAATTTCATAGAAATTAATAAATTATCTAAATTATCTATATATATTATTAATAATGAAATAAATATTATATTTATTCATTAAATACATTCTTACAACCATCTATATAAAGTGGTGATAAAAAATTAAATATATCACTCATGGGGGAAGTATTATGCACCAAACACTGGTGATGTTTTCCTTTCCCAATGGATTGGAGAGAGGAAGATAATTGTTGGTCCATAATCATGATAAAAATTAAATATACAAGTGATACTAATTACATTACATTAGTATGGTTATAATAGGTTTTTATAAGGAATATAGAGAATAAAATGTTAGGGAGTTGATAGTGCTCACGTTGAGTACCAGAATGCTTTCTTGAAAGAATTTTTTAGAGAAGGAAGAATTTAGAATATTTCATGTAACCATAGGCTTAAAAATTTTCAAGGGATATATAAGGGGTTAAAATTAAGAAAGTTTAATGGTAATTTCCAATTATAGGTGTAGATTAAATTGTCTTGAAGTGAGTTTCATTTATAGGTTAAAAAGTGGGACCTTTCTTTACAATCTATGGTTAGGTGAAGGGTAATGATGGAATCATGTGGGTGTTTTGTGTGTTTAGAGAGGAAATATTGGTGAGACATGTGGGGATGTATCTACCACCCAATAAAGTAATTCCATAAGGTCTAATTTTCATGTTAATAAATCTAAATTGTAGCCATATAAGTTATCTATTTTACCCTTACTAACCAAGATTAAATTCTTACCATGGTATTTATTTTTTACAAAAAATAAAAGATAAACCCTCCTAAAATATTATGACATTATGAATGTGAATTTTGACTTAATGTAATATAATTTAATAAATAAATTTTATAAAAATAAAATTTTATTTAAAAAATAAGATATTAAAATTGTTGTTTTTTGTAGAAAAATGCATTTTTATACATTAAGGGGTTTTATTCATATTTCATATTAATTAATAACAAAATGTGTGTTATAATAATTATTTATATGTTTAAAAATCATATTGTATCCATAATTTAAAAAAAAATTAATTTATTCAGATCAAAATAAAGAATTTTTTATATTTTTTTTGAAAAAAATTCCTTTATGGTGATAACTAATATTTACTTTTATAAATTATATTTATATTGAAATTGAAAATAACATTATTACCAATGATGTATATATTGATTTAAAATATTAATATCATTTTATTAAACTATATTTAAATAGTTGACAAAAATAAATATTAATATAAGTGTGCATATTGCATAAAATCAATTTAAGGAAAAATATATTTTTTAAACATAAAATTAATTTATTATGTTTACATACATAGTAATAATAGTTTGATTGATTTATATATTATTGATACATTTTTATTAAAAATAAATTTTCTTTTACTTTAAAGTTATAAATGAGAAATTTATAAAGAGACCCGTGACATATATATATATATATAAATTTATTATATTGATAATTTTGTGTTCATAACATCCTATGATCTAATTACATGACCCCTAAGGAACATCCCATAATTCAAAAGGATAATGAATGAAATGTTTGTGATCAAAAGTGGTTATTTAGCTAGAATGGATCTCGTAGTGAATTTTATGATCTTAAACTTCTCCTATAAATGATTTCTCTCAAAACACACTTGTTAGATGTATATCGGTCATGGTATTGAGAAAATCCTAAACAAGGTAACTCCATTCCCAGCTTGAACAAATGAAATTAATATACAAGGATTCTTCTGTGTGATTCCATTTCTTATACATTTTTTATTTATTTTATAATATCATCGGTTTTATATATACAAACTGATTTTTTCTATGTTACAATAAACATATTTTTATTATAAAGTGGTTCATTTTTGTTTATATTTGTGTGTAAAAAATATATGTTAACTTTAATATATTATAACTTTTAGGGAATTATATTCTACCTCCCATAAAGGAATTTATCCCTAAAAAATTATTAATTTGATGAAAACAAATAAGGGTATTTTTGTCTTATTTTATATTCTAGTTCCCACAATTATTTCTCAAACTTATGGATTCAATAAAAAAATTTACCAGGTTGGTGGTCCAACTTCACAACGATTTTTTCTCTTAAGTGTTTGATTTGATCACAATAGGTTATTACTTATAAGAGATATCATGTTCCAACTATATAACTTATAACTTTAGTATATGTGATTATCTTTGTATTTACTTCCTCAAAAACGATACATGGAACATATCCTGAACTTATGAGAGGTTTGGAGGAAGTCTTACATGATAATATACAAGTTTAATGATATCAGGAATATCTAATTAAATGATATAACTAGGGATTAACTACCCATTCTTCTAAAATCTCTCCAAACACTTCTATGGTTATATATAAAGGAATAACTTTTCTTAAACATTAAACTCTAGATATCATCAATAATTATTAGTAAGTTCTTCTACCGACTTCAGACCACTTTAATATATTTACAAATTATTTGTACCTATTCAATAATTTTTTTGGACAAGATCGGGTCCCAATAGCTTCCATCCTCTAACTACATCTCATCATGTCTGAGTCTGGAACCTACTTCAGGAAAAATCCCCATATGATTCCATTTTAATACTAGAATGAAAACCATTTCTCTATGATAACTATAACTTAGGTAGGTAATATTTATGATAAAAATATAATTCCATTAAATATAATCTCAACAAATAATCCATTTTTTGATGGTTCTTTTCATATTGACCATATTTTAAAGGGTGATAAGAAGTTCTAAAGTTCAACTATGTATCAAATGAATATTGATGAGTTATCTAGAACCTAAATGCAAAAATTAGATATTATTAATATATAATCAATAGTTTTACTCAAATAAGTCTTATAAATTCTCTCATGAATATCATAGTAAGTTGTTCGAGAGAAAAATATTCTATGATAGCACAAAAATGTAATGATTTTATAATAAAATAAAATAAAACCCAAATAGAATTATAACCTATAGAATTATTGGGAATTTCTATGATGTAACTCATAATTATGTTTTAACACTTTAATACTAGTATGGGTACTAGTTGCATCATCACCATAGACACATTTCATTCATCATTAACTTTCTAGAATATTTTGTATCATGAAATGTACTATGTAATCTCCCCCTTCATGTTAATCCACTTAAAATTCTATTTCCGATATCTATACATATTTTTTCCTCTAGGATGGATATATAATGATGATCTATGTGTGTCATCGAACACAAACTTCATTAATTATGTTATTTATAGGATTCATATTCATTTCAAAGATATTATTATTTCATCATTTCTAAGGATGAACTGTAGAAGGTTCCCTACCATCATCTGCAATTTCATATCCTCTATATTCACCTCCTTGATATTTATGTGGAGTGATTTTTGGTCAGTCACTTTTTATTGTTATGATTTCTCCCCTTACCTTATTAATTATTTATCTATTTTTTTAAAATCCATGAGTATTTAGTTGCTTTGATTCCTTATCATTGAAAAAGTAGCATGATCAATCCTAATCAAGGACATAGAAAATTTGTTTTCCTTATATGGGTTGTAATATATTGAGTTTTCATATCCTTTGATCAACTCCAACCATATCACTTAGTGCATGTTCAACTCCTTATATGTGAATATATAATTTAATATCATTTTATTAGTATATATATCACAATTTTAACCACATAGATAACTCCTCCAAATCATTAATACAAATATCACTTCCTCTAGCTCTAAATCATACCTCAAATAATTTTTATCATGGGTATTAAATTGATGCAAGGAATAATATATCACCTTTTCATTTGAAAAGGAACATGTCTGAAATCCTTTAGTGAAGTATAATTTTATATTAAAAACTCTTCTCCACTGTAGGGAAAGGTAAGTAAAATTTTAATGACCAACCTCTTCTTTACCCCAATAAAGGTTTACATTAATTTTTTTATATAGGAGAACATTTTTCCATTCCATGTTAACTTTGTTCGATTATTGGGTATTCATAAAAAGGTTCTCATAAATCGTTGCTAGTGTCCATATAATCCTTGAAAACTATGGATTTATATCACAGTGGTTGGTCTCGACCATTCATCAATCACCTCAATATTCGACGAGTTCACATATATATCCTATATTATGATAAAATTACATGAGAATGAAAATATTTTTTACCCAAAATTCACACTTATTAATATTAGAATATAAATTATATTTTCATAGGGTCATTATCATAATCCTAAAATATTCATTGCGTTCTTCCTTTATCTTAGAATATGTGAGAATATCATGAGTAAAGACAATAATTAATTCTTTATGTTTTTATCAAAAATTTATAATGTTCATATTTATAATGATATTAAGGGAATTTTTGAGTAAAAAATCAATCAATATGAATTCATAATGTCCATACCATGTATTAAAACTTTAATTAAGTATATCTTAACTAATAACACTTAGATAATGGTATCCAAATCATAGATCCACATTCTAGAAGTATTTATATCCCCAATGTTGACTAATAAAGTCATAAATATGGGGTATATGATAATTTTTATTAATAATTATCTTGTTAATATCATGATAATATATTCAAAGATTCATTGATTCATCCTTCTTCCTAATAATGAACACTAGTATACCCTTAGAGAATCAATAGGGTATATAAAACCCTTTTATAATTTATAATAAAGTTTATCATTTAATTATAAAAATTAAAAGGTGTCAATTCTATATGGACTATTTGAAACAAGCACAGATACAAATATGAGTTCAACTAAAAACTCAACCGTACGTTTCAGGAAAACACTAGGTAGTTATTTAGGAATCACATAAAAAAATCATGTACAATAGGAATGTTTTTAATTCTTGACTTCCTACCTAATCATTGGAGTTTAATATCCATCCTTATTAGGAATTAATACCCATATTAAGGGGTTCAATAAAAGAGGGGGTTTGTATTAAGACTTTTATTGATATTTTATAATAGTATTTTTAGGTATATGAAAATAAATTTATTTATCTAGATAATTAATATGATATCTATATAGGGAGATTGAATCCATGTGCAATATCAAATTTAATTATACAATGGGAAGAATAAATTGATTTGTACGAAGTATTTTCCTTAAAACCTTGGTCTATAAATCATTGTATAATTTGGATTCAATCATCACACCACCAGCTATTTTCATAAAAAATTTAGTACGGAATGCGTGATGTTTTTAATGAATATTATTTGAAAACAATAATTATATAAAATTATGAAACAAAATAGAGTTTTGTAGTGTTTTTATAGATTATGAGTTGAGAGTAAATGTTCCTCTATATATGTTGTTATCAATATCCACTTTAACCATAGTTATCAAATAAAATATTCTATATTCCCTTCAAATAGGAGTTTATGAAGTCCAATTATCCTCATTTTACCTTAGATTATGGATATTATTTTCATAATTCCCAATCCTCATTAACTTGAGGCATTAAAATGTGGGAGGATAATTATTTAAGATATTATTTCCCTCAAATGAGTTAATTTTCTATTTTATATTTCCTCATAATTTATGAGATTGATGGAAAAACCTTCCACATATAAAATATTTTCTTATTCCTATTTAGTATTCTCTTGGGTACCTTTCCCCAAATTTTTGTCTTGTATATAGTTGGACATTATTTCCTCTATGTGATTATTCATCAGGGTATATAATCTATCTTTATTTTTTTATCTCCATAATAATATGAATCTCAAATTTCCATTTTCACCTTAAGCACACATAAAACAGTTTCGTTATAGATAAAAATGTATATAATAAACATTCTTTGGGAATACTTTTTATTAATCCACTAAATAAGTGTATGATCAAACTTTTTTCATTAATAAATAATTTAGAGGCATTATTTGTGTATATTTTGAAGTTCTATAAATATTTAGCAATATTTTCCACCTTCTTTTGTTTAAAATATACAGATTATCTCAATATTCTCATGCAATGATTTTGAAGAAAATATTCAGTGAATACTAATTTCTTGAAATCCTCCCATTCCAAAGAGTCAATTTTTTTCCATCTTCATCATATTCTTAACGAGGTTCTACTATTGGTAAGCCTCACATTCTAGTTAATAAATGGATAAGAGGACCATTTCATGGTTCAAGCATTGGCCGATGGAATATATATTCTCTTGTATTGATATATTTCTTGAAAACTATTGGGTTAAAGGGAAAAGTAAAAGAGAGTACAATGATTCATAAAGGAATCAATAGAATGTTTCAAGTTATATAGTGTGTTCTAATTCTCTAGTTGTATATCATTATTTCTCATAGATCATGACTGTTGGGTGAGCATTTATTTGATATTTTTTACTCCATACCCAATCATTTTAGGCAACTCATTAGAGAAATCATCACATTATCCTTTGTAGCCATTATTAACATGGTTCCTACTTTTTATATACATTACATGAGTAAATAAAATTTGTTGAGAATAATTATATTAATATATGGGTAAATGGAAAATCATGAACATTTAAGTAATAACTCATAAATGATGTATATGTCCAAACTTTTGAATATATAGGCTTCATTCTAGATTTTTATAGTCTTTTATTTATTTTTTATATAACATATATGTAACCCTCCTAATGGTAAGTAAATAGAATGTAAATCACCAAGGAATATCCACTGGGAGCATCAAACCATGTGTGTAGTTTGGTCCACTTAATATGCACATAGTGAAGATCTAGTTAATACCCATCCAACATTTTTAGAGTCATTACTCCTAGGTGAATCTATTTTAAAGACTACATCAACTATTTTGTATCTAGATAGGTATGTCATTACTATTAAAAAACAAACACTATAATTTACCAAAATATTATAAATTTTCCATTCATTTTGTATTATCCATTTTTTTTCAATAATTTTCTATAGTACTAATCCCTAAAAATAACTATACCCCATTCTCATACAAATTTTGAGGACCCAAACTTGAAATACTTGATTTGGTGAAAAAAAATATTATACCCTCTAGATTTGATAAATCAAGATAAAAATGTATATTTTTTACATTAATTGAACATTATATCTCATAATAATATCACAATCCGAAAACATAAATGTTTACCATATTTGGATATTTTCTATATAAAAAAATTATTTCACATAATTGTGAAAAATTATCTTTAATTTCATTATACTAAGCATCCTTTTAAATTCCTCTTATGTTATACTCATCTTCATAACTTGGAGAATAGAAAAATTAAGAATGGGTGAGCTATAACACATAATTATGGGAAAAAATACATGAGTAATAAAGCATGATATAATGTTATGTAATCTTATTTGATCGAACATATACCATGGTATAACTGTATGGAATCATAGGACAATAATCAACATCCATGGTCATAACATAATAATATAATATAAAAAAGTGGCATGAGAATAAGATTAATAAATTATAAAATTGCTAAAATATATTGACCACATTTATTTCTACACATAGTCACATGAGCATAGATTAACCACAATTATGGAAATATATAGTCTACTGAACATTTATTAACCACAATTATGTCCACACAAAATATTTTTAACATGGATTAACCACAATTATTTCTACACACATATTAAATACCATATGAGATGTGAATAATTAAAAAATGTTTTATAGGGATATATAAGACCCCAATCATCACATAATGATAGTCCATATGCACGTGTTTCAAATAAAATCAATCATATATCATATCATTAAGAACTCATGTATAGAAAATGGATTTTTTAATATTTTAAATGACATCACAAAAATGGATATTGATAATTCGATCAAATGATTCCAAAATTCAGTCACCTAATATAGGTATTTGATAAGTGAATTTTGAGTGTATTTCATAAAACATAGCTCTAAATGTGATAGATATTTGGGATATAAAGAGGAAAATGTAAGTGAAACCATAAAAATATATTTTCTAAAACTTTTTTAACATTATTGAAAATCATTGAAGTGACATGTCAATTTTAATGTTATTTTTGGGAATTTTAAATGATTAATCTTTAAGAAAATATTTATAATTAAACCCCAATGATGGAACTAAAAAATAAATAAATGTTAATTCCATAAATTTTCATTGAAAATGAATGATAAAATTTAGAAATGAAAAACCTTATTACTGTTAAAAAATACATTTATTGAAACCAAAATCACAAAAACAAAAATAAAAAATAATTTTAAAAAAAGGGTAAGTAGAAAAATAAAGATCTAACAAGATAATACATATATGGGTTTCATAATAATAATGGAAATTTTTTTGGAACAAAATAACATGAACATGGGAGAGAAAGAGATTATTGGAGAGGATGAGAAGTATTCTTAACTAAATTTTTTATTAAAGAATGACATAAATCAGAGAATAATATTATGATGATAAAATGTAAATTCTACAGAGAGATGAAAATTACCATAAGAATTTAATAAATATAATAACATACGAAACATTTAATAACTTAGTCAAGAGTGAAAAATAACGACTCAATGAAAATTAAGATGTATTAGAAAAAACCTTACTTTAGATTCTTACTTGGTCAAACATACTCGAATGTCATGAACAATAAACATAACCATATTAATTACATATTTTATAACCTTATTTAAATATATTATTTATTATAATCATTAAATATAATCATTTATTAAACATTTTTTACATATTTATATTTTATTCTCATCATCGAATGTTTATCATTTTAATTATTTCTCACATTATTTGAAATATTGATGTATATCCTTATTATTTTATATTAAGTTTATAATTACTATATTATTTAATGAACTATAATATATGTTCTATAATTGTTTTTAAAGTTAAAATTTAATTCATGTAGTGTCTTAGTTATGATTCATGAATATGTAATTGGTGAGGAGTTTGTTTGAGTAATTATTAATGAACAAATGGTGGTATATTTATAATTGGTTAGATATTAATATAATGTATAATTAATTTTTATATATTATTAATAGTTAAATATATATAATTTATATTCCATAAATATATTATTATAACCATCAATGTATGGTGGCAATGGAAAATTAAATATTACATTCATGGAGGTGGTAGTCTGCAAATAACACAAGTGTCCTTTTTCAGTTCACAATGATTAGAGGGAGGTAGATAACCGTGGTTACATTAACATAATTAAATTTCATTATAATAATTATACTCATGTAACTAAATTAGTATTGTTATAATTTGTTTGTATTAGAAATATTGGGAAGAATGTTTTTGGGAGTGGATAAGAGATACATTGAGGAACTAAACCTTTTCTTGAAAGACTTCTTGGAAAAGGAAGACTTTGGACATATTAATTCATCTATTGGATTTTGGGCATGTAAGTGGGATCTATGGGAGGTAAAATTTATAAATTCTTAGGTTAATTTCAAAGGATAAGAATGTATTAAAGTGGATGGAAGTTAGATCCATTTATTGGTGAAAATAGGTATTTTTGTTTATAAACTATTATTACATCTGTGATTTTTTAAGATATTATTTGTTTATTTTTGTTCTTGAATTAATACTTGGGTTTATCCATGATTTTTAGTGAAAATTAAGACTTTGGTCTTGAAATTAGGTGGAATAAGGTTGGTGCATGGTTAGGGGAAGTCATGCGCCCTGGCCCAAGAAATCGTGTGGAAAATGGTCATTTTGGATAGTGATGACCACATGGTTAGAGCATGGTTTATAAAACCATATTGGATAAATATGTGTCTTGTTCCTCTTATATAGTGAAGGATTCATGGTTTCCACATGGTTTGGAAAACTGTGCAGGCTAATTGTGCAACCATTCCAGGTCATTAAAAAGTTGTATTTTTCTTCTTTTCCCTCTCCAATTTTAACCATATTTCCTCCCCTTTCTTACACATTTAGGATTATTCATCCTAAGTTCATCCTACCCTCCTCCTTGATCCCTTTTATCTTCAATTTTGGTGTGTATTTGGTGTGGTTTCTTCAATAATCTTCAAGTAAGTGCCTTTATTCCTTGATTTCTCCCTTCTTCTAGGGTTATTCTTCCCTCCTTCATGATTTATTATTTTACAGTGGGTTTTTTTTACCTAAATAGGGTTTTATATTGTGTATTTGGGTGAAATATTGATGGTTTTTTTATCTTTCCTTGTTAGGGTCATGTAGTGGTGTGGTTGTGGTTTTCCACCATTTTTTAAAAATTTCTAAGTGTGAGGTAGGTGGTTCGATGATTTTATATTATTAGACGAATTTGGATTTTTTACTTGATTATTGAAATGTGTTATATGGATTGTTTTTGTGGTGTGAAATATGTTTTGGAAAGATTTTGAGATTCACATGTGAAGAAAATTAGTTTTCTAAATAAAATTGGTTATGTTTCATGTGTGCATTGTAGTAGTGTTTCTTGAATATGTTTTATCCCTTGTGTCAAAGGAGAAAAATGTGTTTTCAGAGTTATTTAAAGGTTAAATGTGTTGAAAGAGGATTTTCCAAGAGAAATGGGTTTTTGTAACACTGTATTCTTTTTTGTGCACCTTAAATGTGTCTTTGAATTATGAAAGTGTTGTGAATCATGTTAGAAAATGGTCTTAATGTGAATATGATTTTGAAAGGGGACATTCCCATGTAAATGGTTAGATTACATATGTGTTATTTTTTTTTGTGTTTTCAAATGTGTTTTACAAAATTTTCAAGTGGTGAGAAATGTATTTCCAAATGGTTCAAGTGTGCGTGTGAAATGGAAAGTGGTTTTGTTTATAGAAAATGGTGGTTTACATGCATTCTTTGAATGCACTGATTTTCTTGTGTGATTGTTATTCTTGGAATTTTTATGCAAAAGTGATGATTTATGTGACATGTGAAATGGAATTTGAACACAAAGGGAATCCCGAGTATCTAGGTGGGTGAACTAGATTTAGTTCACTAGTTGATTCATAAGTGGTTAAGGCCCAGATTCATTTAGCAAGATGGACGACTACAACACTAACTAATCATGTGATATAACCAGAGAACACTAAAATTTTAGGATGGGATCCCCTCTAGTGAATCATTCATGGGAAAATTGTTGGTATTGTATTATGATTTAGAGACCACTATAATTTTGGGAGACGTTCCCCTCTTGTGGATCGTGCATGAGAACACAGTTGGTAGTTTAGTTGGAGGATATTGATCACTAAGGTATGAGGTTCATAGGGTCCTAGTGGTTCTAGTTACCTATAGGTATTTCCCAAGTTTCTCTCTTATGACATGATGCTTATGGGATGTGGTTTTATCCTTTGGTATATGTTATTCCTTGTTTACATCTTTATTTCAAGAAATCTTATTTGTAAAAGGGGTTTCCTTAAAAAGTGTTTCTCGAGAAATTTTTCCTTAAAATGTTTCTTAGAAATGTTTCAAATATTCTTATGGAAATTTGTATGTTAAATTTTCTTCTAGTGTTATATCATGAAATAATTATTTTTGGTGGAATCCTACTAGTATTTGGCTCACACCCTACATACACCTTTAAGTGTATGTAGAATTTTCTATGTATAACCCAGGTAAAGAAAAGATGTGTCGTGGTGGTGATGGTAGATCCAGTTGCTAGTGTTCCATTTCTCATAGGTGTTGATGGGTTTGATTGAGGGGGTTTACCCTATTATTATATGAAGATTTTTGGGATAGTTTTGTTGTTCCATTATGATGTATTACTTTTGGTTTTGATTATTGTCGAAAAACATTGAATCTAAAAATTGTGGTACTGAATTTCATTGTGTTTATAAGTTATGTTATGTTTATTATTTTTGGTTTTTAATTATTATATTAATAGGTGAAATAATTCCAAAAGTAAATTTTTTGATACCTACGCAATTTTTTCTAGCCTGTGGGGATTGAGAACGCTCTTCAGGAAATGCCATGAAACAGGTAGGGTGTCAGGTTGGATGAAACCCCTACTTGGTTTGTGACAAAATGGTTGGTTCTAATGATTTCACTGGGGAATGTACTCTATTCACGATTTTGTGATGTGTTCACTTTACGGGCTTCATTGTACCCTACATTCCCAATTTCCAAAGGTGGGAGACATTCATCACATTCTCGACGATGTTTTCAGCTTGATCAAAACTAAATGATGGGATCTTAATTCCTCCTTCCATTGATTCCTCCAGGGAACTCATGTCCTAGTTCAGATCTACCTCATAGATTAATACATTTCTCATGAAACTCATTCCCGATGCCATATCTTTTTGGATGCTGATTAATTACACTACTTATGTATGGACATTCTAGTGAGGGAAGTAACCTTCAGTTAGGAGAGTAGTCATGTTGGGAATCAGTGGCATGCATGGATGCTGAAGCATTGGCACACCTATATTATTCCTCATAAGAGGTCTTCTTAAGGGCATAAAACCTAAGTTATGCTATGCCGATCATAGGTTATCTTATGCCCTGGGAATTTATTTCAAGGTTTTCTACAGCCATCCAATGTTTAACACAGAGTAGGTTGCGAGTTTAACATCTTACAGAGATGAATCAGAGAGATCAGAACATCCCTTAGGAATGGATCAGAGAGGTGGATCCCTAGGAGTGAACACCTGATAGGTTTACTAGATGTATAGATTAGAACACCCAATTAGAGTGGACCTAGGGTGTTTTATCTCATAAAGAGAAGGTTTCACACCCTGAAGTCTGGTATAGACATGAATGAGGGTGGATTAGAGAAGTTCACCCTGAAGAGGGGGATGCCAAGGTTTACCATTGGTGGGATTAAACTACATGGTGGCTTCCTATGTACCCTATTTAGGAGATAGAGATCAAAACCCACTTATTTTGAATGGGTGACGATGTATGGGGATTACACATGGATAGATGACCTTCACAAGTGGATCAATCTTGGTTGGATGAATATGGATTGTGTGGGGATTATGCATGGTTAGCTACCCGAGTGCTACTAGGAGTAGTGATGATTTGGATGGGGCTTACACACTAAGATGACCCAAATGGATGTCATGATCTCACTAATATGTGGAGGCCCGAGTAAGAATCAAGATGAATATGGAAGAAGCGTTGAAGTGGAACAGATGTAATGGATTGAGTGGATGGAGTGTGAAGGATGATGGATGGAGTGTGAAGGATGATGTGATTGAACCTCAGGGAGGATTTCTATGTATCCTAGTGAATGGGAATCAATATCTATGTATTTCAAGACTGGGTGATGGGAGGCCTAAGGAGGTGGCCCATAATAATGGGGCACATGGATTGGGAATTGAAGGAAGTGTAACCTCCGGGTTGGGGCATGATCATCTAGAGACATGGTGACTCGAGGGAAATACCAGGACGTGAATAGATGATGGGATTGAACCTCATTTAGGCTTCCTACATACTCTAATTTTGAGATAGGGATTAAATTCCACATAGTTCATGATGGCCTCAGGGATTACACATGGCTATCTTCCCTTTTACATGCTAGGGATTATGCATGGTTTGTAGCCAAAATAGAGGATGGAGTAGAACACCTCTGGCAGGTAGATCTATGGGATTTTCCCATAAAGGGAAGATTTCACATCATGTGGGTACATCCCTAGAAGGGAGAACCATATTTTACCATTGGTTGGGATTGTACCTCATTGAGGCTTCCTACATACCATATTTAGAAGACAGGGATCAAAGCCCATATAGTTTGGAATTGAGGGGCATAGGGATTTCACATTGAGGTGGCCCAGAGTAAGGACTCATGGTCACTATTAATCTATAAGCCCACATGAGTCATGCTTAATGTGAGAAATAAGAGATAGCATTAGACCTAAAGATCATGTTATGAAAGATGCAACCCTGAGAGGTGATGTGAGGACTACACACTGAGATGGATCAGGGAGATAGAGATTGGGGATTACTCTATGAGGGATGCCTAAAAATGATCTTTTTTACATACAAGGAGGATCTAATTCCCTATGAGGATGGTGAGTAAGATCTCACTACCATGGTAATGAGTGGGCAAGGAAAATTATTGAGGTGGAGCAACCCATGTGCATTTCATGGGAATACAGTTTAACATCATGTGATAAGGATGATGGGGCTTGTAAATTTAACATCCAACAACTTGGATTGGGAAGAATCACTCCTTACCCCCTTATACTTACATAATTTCAATTCATGCATCTTTAAGAGATGAAAAACCCAAAAAATGCCTTAGGGGCCTTGATAAGAGGAGCTTCATGAAGCTTGGATGCTTTGCCGAGGAAAGGGGATTCATGAAGGAAAAGGCCTTGTGAAACAAGGGACCCTTGCCTTAGCATGGAGTCTTGGATCAATGTAAGAGTTATTTATGAAGGCTTAATGCTCCATGAATCCTTGAGAATATTGAAGGGGTTTCTTCCTCCTTGATGGGTACAGACCTTTGGAAAAGGCATCCCTACCATAGGTAGGGGTTATAAGTAATAAAGGAAGATAGGACTCATGATGCTCAAGTAACTTGGGTGATCCATTTTCTTTCAAGTCTGTGGTGCTCAGGAGCTCTGCAAAATGGGAGATCAAAAGTTGAAAGGTCAGAGTAATCATTATTTTGAGGTGGGGAAGCTAAGGATTTATAGGTAATGAGGAATCATGATTCTGGGAAGCACACCATGAAGAAAAAGGGTATCGTTAAGGGGTGGTTCTCCATCAGACTCATGGATCCATCCATCAAATACATTTGTGTGGTCGCAGAGCTTTTCAAACTCATGGAAGTACCATCATCTACCTTTATGCACTCAAAGTGGTGAGGGTTCTCTATAAATGAGATTCAAAAGACACTTCTTTGATGAATTTTGGGGCTATTTGAGTTTGAATCGGATCAAAATCAAATGTGACCTTCTCCATTTCTCTCGTAGTACATATTTCAGTGCCAAAAAATTCCCCCTAGAAGGCGAGTTAATGATAAAAGGAGGGTTGGATTCTGAGGGTAAATTGATGAACACTGGATGCTCATGTTGCTGGATCATGAGACATGCATGGTAGGAGTTACCATGATGCTTAGGGGAATGGAGGCTACTGTGAATACCAGCTAGCTCTTTGCCTATAAATAGTGCACGAGGGGACCATTATCCATAATAGATATTCCTAAATGTTTGTGTTAGAGATCTATTATTATAAATACTTATTCCTTGTGAATGAAACTTCATGAAATAGATTCCACTATCCTTTTCTCTGTAAACTGTCATTCATAGAATTGGGGCCTCGTGGTCCTCTACTACCTCAAAAATTATATAGAGCCCGAAGTTTCTTCTCAATCTGTATATTTGTAAACAATCTTCACGAGTGAACTTTAAGAAGAGTCACAAAAAATATATTAAGTCTTGGATTAGATGTATTCTAAATAATATGCTTTGGAGGTCCTTGTAGATGATTCCTAATGAGAAGAAATGAAAAATATATTGATTGGGGAGTATGTTTGGAGCCACTCAGATCATGAATCCTTGATTGAGCTCCTGTTCGAATCTTAGAAGCACTAACCACTATGTAGGAGGTTTTCACTATATGGATTTGGCTTGAGTGATGATTTATTCATCACGGTGGAAAGAATGTATGAATAGGACTACTGAATTAGAGGAATGTTGGGACAATATCAGTGGTATATGGCCACTGATGGACATATTGAGAAGGTTCAAACCCTTGTCACAATGGAATACCAATATAATCACACCAATGACATTGGTGGAAATCTGCTGGTGGCTAAAGAATTCACACCGCAATACACGAAGATAATCAAAGTGGGTATAAGAAACCCGGAGAAGGAATGGACCAACAATTGGGATCTGTGCAAGGGTGCTAAATTCATAGATGAGTGGCCCTAGGCCTACTGGGTGTGCACATCTTGTGTCAGGTTTGGGGAAAAGCTAAAGTGATTAAGTATTCATGAAGAAGTTTGGGCCTCCGATTTCCACCTCTACCAGTTGAAGGATATCTTGCTGGAACTACTGAGAAGATGGTTGCTGCAAACCAATACATTCCATCTGCATCACGATGTGGATGACATTAGATTTCGGGATATCCATCATATTTTTGGGATCTTGATACTAGGGTACATGTATGATGAGTTTCACCCTATGAATAATTCTTGGGAGGATGAAGACCAGATGCTGTTTCTGGAGAGGGTGTTTATATATTTGGTTCCAAGAACTTATAGGGAAAAATAGATAATGAGGGACATCCATTTCAAACACTGGTTCAGATGATTTCTGAATCTCCCAGTGGTGGTACCTGCTGAAGTGGAAGAAGCACCCATGAAACTGCAAACGAGGCCTCTCACCTATCCAAGGGGAGCTTAGTAAAGTAAGGATGAATCTTATTGGTAAATCCTAGATGATATCTAGTGGAAATTATGGGGGTAAAATATCAATAATTAACATCAATTTATAATCATATTGGATGGGTTTAACACGATGATTATTTGTGGGTGGATGCTTTTGTTAAGAGATGCGCATATGAGGTAGTGGCTGAACACATTTATCATGGTGGAAATGTTAGCCTCAGGGAAGCAGATCAACCTATGGATCCTTGTACTGGAGAAGTTATATAAGGTGATTTAGCATATCAGTGAGGGAAGAGGACACTACGTGTGTGTAGACTACTTCACTTCCTATATATCTGGATAGAGTCACACAAGTGGGGTTATGAGTATCCTAATCCCATCATCTCTCCCGAGATGAACTTTCAGCCAGTGATTCTGAATATCTCAGGGAGCTTTCCATTCAATCTGGGTTTGGTTGATGTGATGAGAAAAGTCTAGAGAGTGGATAGATTTACCTTTAACAAGTTTTCTCTACCGATGAGAATAATAACTAATGATGGAATGAGGACTAAGGAATATCAGTCATATCGCCTAGGATTCTAAGGTGGAGTACTGGTGGAAAGGGTGGATTATGATCCAATCTATGAACTGTACACCCCACAATGATTTGTGATTAAATTTTAGTAATTGCTGAGGATAACTTAAATGGTATACATGGTAGTATTCCATGAGGACCATATGTGTGTAATGAGGAAGCTCTGGATGATGTTCCCACATGAGGATGGAAATATAAGGAATGAGATGCCTCCACCCACTATCATTTTCGGGATAGTTTGCGATTATGCGAGGAGTTGGGAGACTACATACCTGAGAAAAGGGATAAAGAAACAAACCATTAGGGATAATGATAGAGTGGATCATCTACCTCAAGGATGAGGCCAAAAAGTGGAAAGGGAACACCATAGGGTTAGGGATGATGCACATCATGGAACTGGAGCTGCAACAATAGAGACAGTGGTTCAAAGGTATGTATCGACCAAGGATGAGATAGGGGTGATAGAACATGTTGGGTAAATTTGGGAGGAAGGGGAACCATCAAGAGGGTTCCACATGATACCTCCCCAAGATCATGGGAAGCGACTTCACTATGTGGACATTCTCGAGGATGCTTTATATCATGATGCATGTGAAACATGGGATTTAAACCAGAAGTTCCTTGACACTAACAGGATGTGGAACTATATAAACTATTTTGGGATGGAATTGGAAAGGATTGGTCACAACCAGGTCAGTTTCTTTGCAACTCAGAGGGAAGGGGCATGGTATGTGGCCAAATTGGAGAACCTGGTGCACTCTTGAGGAATTGTTCACCTAATAATAGAGTGAGTAAGGGTGTTTTTAGGCATGACCTCTCCTCTAGAGATTCTAGTTGATAAACTGTTGGATCAATTTCTGCTACCTAAGGAATTAAAAGAAACCTAGGGGGAATCCACTAATGAATGGAGTCCCCTGGAAGAAGGTGAGGTTATAGACTCAGAGTGGACTTCCTTAGAGGGATTCATTGATGCTCTGAAAGTAAGATTAAACTAATCCCTCTACACTATTACCATCTTCATGCTTCATCTAGGTTCCTTGAAAAATATATTTTTGTGTAGGAGGATCTCAGGAAAGGGACTCTTACGATGGGGATGGTGGAATAGCACCAGGTGCATAGATCTAAACCCCAAAAGCTATGTATGGGGAAATAGTGGTCATGAGGCCAATCAACATTGAAGGGGGTAGATATTCCACCTTAGAATCTCCAGAACCCTCAATTATATATGGCGGGCGATATCCTAGTATCCCGATGATGAAAACCAAAGAGGAGGAAATGTCACCGATCGACTTTCATAAGTTACCCTTTTTCTTTTTTTTAACAGAATCATATACATTGTCGGTTAACCAAATTGACTAACTTTATTCACATATAAATAGTGTTGGGGGTAGTGATACCTCTATTGTGGATCATGTTTAGAGAATTTGGGATCCATTTCCCAATTGAGGTGTCGATCTATGTAGAATCTATCATTCAAACAAATCGGGATACAACCTCTGGTGACCAGTCAGTTGTGGTTGCTGGTTGTACCATAGGCAGATAAGTACTTGAGGATGCCATAGATAAAATAATTGAGGTGGGTTTAAGTGATAAAAACCAAACTCATGAAATAGATCCCATCCCATCTATTATAATCCCTGAGGAGGATCCTTCCACTTCACTCTTGGCCGTATTCCTAGAGTATGAACCTACGGACCGTGAGGAATTGGACAGTTCTGACTCCGACATGGATGAGGAGAGTTGAATGGCCTAAAATAGGGCATGGAATTTCATTAAACATTTATTTGATAACCCATAGGAAAAATGGGTGAGCAAGATTGGGTCTCTCCAAACCTGTATGCACTGTCACTATACTAGAGGGGCAGACACTCGTGATATGAATACACTAGTATGTGACTATCTCAATAATAAGATGAAAGAAAGCAGTCAACACCTGGATGTTTCATGGTTCCTAAAGAAATATAACTACATTCAGAAGATCTAGGAGGCCTAAAAAGAGATCCAACACTTATAAGAACAAACCAATTAATTCCTTTACTTCATCACTGCTCAGTCGGATCTTGTCACATGATTATAGATCCAACTAGAGGAGGATCAAGGGAAGTTAGGACATGTATCTCTCCAAGTGGAAAATATTTGGACTAATCTAGGACAGGTACATATTAGGGATGATGAGATTCATAATGTAGCCAATAATTAATAGAGGGATATCATAAGGAGACAACATAACCTAGAGGCCACACTCCAAAAGGTGGAGGAGATGAATCACTCCATTGAAGGGGAAAATCCCTAAAGACCATGTTTTTCTAAACATATTTACTTGTTTCCTTGATTGTTTTGAACTACATACATGGAATCATTATTTCTTGATTTTAATTATTGTACCTTGATCATATCTATGAAGAAACCAATGATTAATCCCTAAGATCACATGGGTCATTCCTAGTGTCAGAAATAAGGGATGACCACATAACTATTCAATTTTTATGAGAGTACGAGCTAATCATTGAATACTTGGGGTATTCTATTATTGACTGACCTCCCAGAGTGTTTGGACTAAGGGAGGATTTAGCTGAAGAATAAGTATCTTAGAGAATTCAAATTTTCTTTCCCAACATGCTCTACTACACGAACAAGATAACTCCAAGGGAATTGGAGTCAATACAAACAAAGGGGAATAAAAAGTGTGAATCACAATGACCAAAATTTAGAATCACATAGAAGATGGAATGACAGTATGGGATGACTGTAGACCATGTTTTAAACATGGAATCCATACCGCTAGCCTGGAATGGGGATAAACAAATGAGAGCTGACCAATGAAAATGTTCAAAACACGAGACCTAACTTGAAATGTCTTCTGATGTCTTTTAAAATGTTGGACCAGGATAATAGGTGAGATGAAGTGGTATTGTTAGGACTTTAAGGGGTACCTTAAGACATGAAAGAGGAT
The DNA here is from genome assembly GCA_963277665.1 of Viscum album. Lineage (NCBI taxonomy): Eukaryota > Viridiplantae > Streptophyta > Magnoliopsida > Santalales > Viscaceae > Viscum > Viscum album. The sequence continues at coordinate 1,990,735,456 of OY728152.1, forward strand.
GAGGATCTAAATAAGGGTCACATGAATCATAGAGTGAAGTTATGGAATGTTTGAAAGTATTCAAATACTCTTGATGTTATGCCACCATGATTGAGAGCACACTGGTGTGAGAATATCAGTTTGAACAAAGATCAAAACTATTTTCCAAGAAGGAAATCTATAGTGAGGACATAGGATGCCTTGTAGTTTTACATTAGGAAGGTGAGGACATTGACTGACATAGTTTAATGTCATGTGATCAAGACACATCTCACAATTTAACATCATTTGACAGGGATGCTGCACACAGTTTAAATTCATACTGCCTAGACCATGGCAATGAGTTTGGATTCTTTTTGCACATATAATGAAAATGTATATTCCTAGAATATTTGTGTGTAATAGAGGAAATAAACCCAATGTGAATGAGTTAAAAGAGGATTTTTCACCATACAAGTATCAGGGAATAGAAATTAAGGATGAACATGTGACACAACAAGTGGCTAAATCATAGAATAACTTTTGGTTTAAGGTCATAATGTTGGGACCATGATCAAGGATGAAGGGCCCAAAATGGGTAACGAACCTATGGATGGGATCAATGCAAAATGTTCAGGTGTCACTAAGTATCCCATAAGGATGGTAATCAATATGTATAAAATTATGGAATCCCATGTAGTTTAACATCATACGGTAAAGAAGAAGATGAATCGATGTGAAAAGGGGAAATAATGTTGTGGTTGGACCCAAGATTAGTGATCTGAGTGTCACTGTGTATCCCATAAGGATGGGAATCAATCCATGTGTAGTTATTAATGGGAAATTTTCCTATAAAAGTCTGACCCGTACACAAAGAGATGGAGAAATAGATATTTCTTTTTTTATGTTTTTTTTGCATGGATGGACTAGGATGGAAGGTACAGGTGTTTCTAGAGGAATCAAGACATATGTGGGTCTTGACAGGTGGTATGGTATATGAACAATTCCAAGGGTGATTTCCTCTTAAGAAAGAACACCATAATACTGTGCTATTTTTTTCTTGTAGATGGGATGATGATGTCTTAGTTTATGGTCATGATAGGACTGATCCACACATTTTAACGTCACGAGGTGAGGATTCTAGAGGAGGTGTTTTAATAGGGATGTGCATGGAGTGGATGCTGGAAACCTGAAAAGAATGTGGAGAAAAGAGTTCCACATCACACCACTTGCTATCGAGAAAACTATGGATAGGTTATTAGTTTATGGTTTTAGAGTTTGGACCATCAGGATCCTAGTTTAAGGTCATAGAGTTTAGACCATAAGGTCATAGAACTTCTCAATGCAGGTAAAAATCCTACTAAGACTCCTTAGCCTATGCGAGCCATTCTTAGTGTGGAAAACAAGGAGTGATGTTAGGATTTCCCTACCTCATGTAGAAGTGTGAAACACGATATGTTCTCACTTAATGCACACAAATGCATGGAGGGGAAATACCAGGGGTATTAGATTTCCACTATAACATAAGGAAATGGGATGGATGTAAATAAAAACCTCCAAGGTCTGAATTATGGAAGGGGAGGTTGATGGGTAGGATAACTATTGACCATGTTCGCAACACAGGATCCAAAACTTCACCAGTAAAGAATGGGGCATGCAAAAAATGAATTGACTATTGACCAAGTTTATTACATAGGATTTGATGTTTATTTCCAAAAATCCATTAGGGAATTTCCCTAGGATAGGAGGTGAGAAGAAGAAGCATGATACCATCACCATTATGGGGTTTTTATAGATCTGAAATATGGTGGAAATATGAAACCAGAAATACTCAATATTTGTAGTTGGGTCGGGGATATATCTGCATGGAACTCAATACTTTCAGTCTCATGTCCCATCTCATTATGGAATATCTGTGGTAGGACCCAACTGAACCCAGGATAAAGAACCTAGTATTGAATATAGTTTAAGGTCATATTTCTGAGACCAAAGGATCTTAGTTTAGGGTCATAGAGTGTGGACCAATAGAGAGCATGTATCCCTGGTAGACACATGAATTTTAGGGGAATAAAAAATCCGACATGAATGGGCCAAATAGGCTCAATTCCAAACAACATATTCTCAGGATATCCATGAGGGAGATCTTAGTTTAAGGTTATAGAATTTAGAGATAAGGGTTATGAATCTTCTATATGTTGGTAAAAACCCTAATAAGACTCCAAATCCCACAACATCCATGCTCAGTGTGGGAAACAAGGAGTGATGTTAGGATTTCCCCATCATATGGGAGCACACAAAAATGGAAAGGAAATAATGGGTGGGAAAGTCCCAACCACACTAACATTCCCACTCAATGTGCATGGATTCATGGATGGAAAACACTAGGGTTGTTGGAGATCCACCAGAATATAAGGAGGTGGAAAGTGTGAATCAAGGTTCCTAATATCTAGAACACAATGAGGGTAGAATAGAGATGAAGGATAACTAATTAATTTATTTTAAACATAGTTTCCATATCATGTTACCAGGGATGGGGACAAAAAAATGAGGTCAACCACTGACCATGATTGAAACATGGGTCCTATCTCAAAATGTCATCCAAATTCTTCTAGGGCATTGGCCCAGGATGGTAGGTGAGATAATGTGGCATAGATAGGCCATTAGGGAGTCCCTTTAGACTTAGAAGAGGATGGGTATCTAGGTAAAGGGATTCATTAAGCATGGAAATGTATTGGGGGAATGTACTTTTGGAATCCAACACAATAGGTCTCATACCGCCATACATTCAAACACATTATTGTGGAAAATCTATAGCTAGGATTAGATATATCTTTCAGGATTAGGTTCTTGAGGGGTGAGGGAGGCCAATATAGAACTCATAGTAAAGGAACCCGACATTGAAAATAGTTTATGCACATGTTTCTTAGACCAGAATATCTTAGTTTAAGTTCATAGAGTGTGGACCATAGGTGCCCATTTTAACATCATGTTCCTAGGATGTATTCTTATAGTTTAATGTCACACGATAAGGATGAAGATGTTACATATTTTATTATCATGTGGATAGAACATTATATGAGAGAGATTCATCCTAAAGGAGAAGTACATGTGTGAAAAATAACCCATTGTGAAGGGGGAATAAGTAGATCCACATCGCACCACACACTCTCAAAGGGAAACATAGGACAAAGGGACAAATAGTTTTTTGATTCTACGGCTGGTCTAGAGACAAAATGTTAAGCGTCTCTAAGTATCCCATAAGTATGAGAATCAATCCAAAAGTATTTCTATAATTCTGTGCTGTTTAACATCATGCAACAAGGATGAAGCATGGGAGGGTTTATTCAAAAGGAACATGAATGTTGTGAATTCCATAACTCGATGTGAATGAGGACGAAGGAGATCCACACCACACCAAAGATTCTCGAGGAGGAAACTATGGCCAAAGGGGCCGAAAGGTTTGTGAACCTGTGTCTGGGAACAAAGAAAAAATGTCCAAGAATCGCCACACATCCCATGAGGATGGGAATAAAGCCACACATAGTTCTTGAAGATGACATTAAAGATGTCCGGTGCCTCCAAAATAAATTTCGTCTTAGATGAAGACATCACAGTGCTATGTATTTTATTGTCACATAGATAGGACACTCGAGATATTAGTTTAAGATCGTAGATCTTAGACATAGGAAGGGAATTTTAAAGTGGAAATATGCAGTGCGATGCTATGAAGAAACCTGATGTGAATGAGGACCAAGGAGTCCTATCACCGTAAAAAACATTCATAATAATAACTCACACACAGTTTAAAATGATGGGGGATGAAGAGAAATGTTTAGCAGATGGATAATGCCCAGGGGGTGATGTCCTATCAAACGAGTGTGTTATGGTTGTTATGTAGTTTATTTTCATGTGACAAGGAAATTGAAAATCTCAGTTTAAGGTCATAGAGTTTAGACCGATGATATGATGCTTTTAAAGAGGAGATGTGCAATGTGGAACCATGAGGAAACCTGATGTGAATAAAGGCCAAGGAGGACCAACACCACACACCACATTACTTAGAATTACTCACAATTAGATTAAATTCATAAGGGTTGGACTTGGAACTCCATGTAGTTTAGCGTCATGCAGTAATCATGATACAATTCTTAGTTTAAGGTCATAGAATTTGGAACATAAGAAAAATCTCTTGATATAGTGGTGTGTAGTGTGGTTCCATAAAGTAACTCGACATGAATGGGGACCCAAGGGGCCTGAATAACACACCACACATTCCCAAATGAAACTCAGTCCAAGGGGATAAAGAGTTAAGTTTGTGTCTGGAACTAGGTAAGATGTGTATAGGCATTCCTAAATATCCCATAATGATGATAATCCAGCTGTACATAGTTCTTTAATTATGTGTAGATTAACATCATGCATTAGGACGTCAGGCACAATTTAATGTCCTACAGAACAAATCAGTTTAGAATCATGCAAGACAATGTGCACTTTATTTTTAAGGTCATGTAGAAAGGACTATCAATTTTGTATGTTTTAATGTTTTACATCTTGGATGTAGTAGTTTAACATAATATAGAATGATAGAGATCTCAATTTAAGGTCATAGAGCTCAGACCATGGGGGAATTGTGTAGTTTATCATCATGCAACAAGTACATTGATTTTGTTTAAAGTTTAATATCACACAATGAGAAAAAATAGTAGTTTAACATAATACATGATGATGTAGCACAATTTAACATCATGTTTCTAGAATGAGGTCCATTATACAGTTTAATGTCATGCAACCAAGATGTTGGTTTGTTATGTAGTTTAATGTCATGCAACTAGGAAGATACTGCACATAGTTTATGTTCATACTTCTTAGACCATAAAATAGTTTAATGTTGTGCTTGGATGATAAACCCACTCATGTGAATCACTATTTTAGAATCTTGGCATTGGTGGGAGGAGTGATTTTATCACCATCCATGGTGACCAAAGAGTATGCACCATTGGGATAAACATTGTGGATTATATAAGGTCCTTCCCATTTGGGCTCCAACTTCAATGATTTTTTACCTGATATCATTTTCATACTTAAATCCAATACTATGTCAACTTAAAAAAAGGAGAAGAGAAAAAAATATCTTTTTCAAATCTATTTCTATCTTGTTATGGCGCATCACTAGATTATGCAAGGCCCGACGTTTATTCTCATCGAGAGATTACAATTTGGATAGATAACTTAGAATTTTTTTTCTAACATCTGGTGATCAAAAATAGCCATACGAAGTGATAGAAAATTAATCTTGATGGGGGGGGGGTACTGCCTCTATTCCATACACCTGGGAATATGGAATCACCCGGGTGGAATTATGAGTCATTGTTCAATAATCCCAAAGAGAATTGGGGGAGCTTATCCATCCAACTTCTTTTATTCTGACCCACTATCTTCTGAAAATTTTTAGAGATGGTCTTTTTGAATACCTCAATCTATCTATTTTCTTATTCATGGTAGTGAGAAGTGTGGTTGGACCAGATGTCATACTTGGCATAAAATTTCTTCATCTCAGTTGCTTGGAAGTTAGAACCATTTTTGGTGAGAATAGAATGAGGGAGCCCAAATAGATGGATGATGTTAGAGTTCATGAATTGAAAAATATATTGGGCCTTTACTTTCTTGAGCTAGATTAATTATATCCACTTGGAAAAGAAATCCATCATGGTTAGGATGAACTATCACTAGCGATATTTTGCTGATGGATACGGTCCCATGACATCAATTCCCTAGAACGAAAAGGGATAAGAGTACCTTGCGGTGTGGAGGGGCACTGGTGGATGATGCATGAAGTTATCATGGATCTAACACAGATGGAACATCCTCGAGAACTCAATAAAGTCATGGAATATGGTGGGCTAGAAGTATCCCAACCTATGAATTTGGTGGGAGATCTTTGCCCCTGCATGATGAGATCCACATAAACCATCATGGACTTCTTATATAACACAGGGAATCTCATCTCCTTAAATTAGAAAGAAGAGGAATCCCTCAAACCCACGTCTATAAAGAGTTTTCTCTAGGATATGACTACTCTAGAGGGTGAATTGAATTTCCTGGTGATGGATTCACTCACGTTCAGCTATGTCCAATGGGAGATTTCCATGTTGTAGGTAATCAACTAAAGGAGATATCGAATAAAAGTTTTTTTACCTACAAGGGGATTCAAGGGTCCCGATGTGGAAGCACTAATGGTAAGATTATTTACCTCCTAGATATCATCGTCATATGAACTAAAAAGGGTGATGAATTTTCGATGCGCCACATTAATGAATAGATATTCCTGGTTAGGATATATGAGGGATACAACTGGACTAGATAGGGAATATTCTCAACCATTATATGACTGTGGAACATGAGTTAACTTTAGATGAGAAGGGAACTGGGCAATCATATGGAGAGGATTATTTAGCATGGGCACAAGCACTGACTTCCTGATGATGTAGGCACTATTAATCGACTTGATGACTAGATCAGAGTCCCCCTTCACATGAAATTAACGAACATCAATCTTGAGATCCAACATGAGACCAGAGATGAGATCCTAATACTCTATCTCGTTGTTGGTGCTGCCCTATGACAACAAGAATGAATTAGTTAGAATAGCCTATTCAGACATGATTAAAACAATTTCCAAGCCTACCCTATTGAGCAGAGGATCATCGAGCCTTCTATTGGTCAAAATCTAGGAGGATCCCTCAAAATGCATATGCCAACATGGAATGAATTTTTTTACTGATAAGATATCCTTAACTAGAAAATTTGGATCCAGATACTACTTTGTGGGGGGGTCAGATGAGCAGTCAGAAAGACTACAAATGCCTGACCCTTGACAACCTTCAGTAGAAAAAATCTGATGTCGAACTGCTGAATAATCACCACCCAGTGAGATATATGTCCTTTCAACCTTAGGTGTTCAAAATATACTTTAGCAGATTCACATGGGAAACTAGTTGTATCTTATGATACTGTAAGTAGTGCCTTAACATCCGCATCATGAAAATCATTATAATGGATCTCTTATAGATGGGAGAATATATGGACTCTATATCTAGGAGCATGAACTTGAGATATTGAAAACTAATATCTATACCTTATTTGTTCTTTAGGGTGAGAAAGGTTCCAAGGGATCATTCCAGTTTGTTTACATAAAGGACCAACAACTTTTCAGAAACGGATGGAATTAGGATTAGATGTTATAATAGATACTGCATGATCTCATTAAAAGAGGCCTAACACTCTCCATCCCACTGATAGATAGAAATTTTCTTCCTAATCCTTGAAAAAATCTTACATATTCTAGCCAGATTCGTAATGAATCAGTGTATATAGGCTAACTTGATTTGAAAACCTTGAAGCTCTCAGAGGTTTCTCAGGGGAGGAATCTGGATGATAGCTGTAATCTTCTCTTGGTTGATCTTGATTCCTCTATATCTAACAAAAAGACTAAGGAACACCCTAGAGGTAACTCCGAAGTATCATTTCAAGGGGTTCATCTTCAATTGAAGGAAGCGAAGTAAGCCAAACACCTTCTCAATATCTATTATATGGTCCTAACACTGGTGGTATTATACCACCAAATTGTCTACGTAGCAATCCACTAGCATCTTGAGGATTGATTTGAAGATATAGTGCATAACACGCTAATAAGCGTCTCTTGCATTCTTTAGGATGAAAGGAATCACCTGATTGCATAAAGCACCCTAAGACCCTTTGAAGGTGGTGGACTCTTCATCTTCAGGGGCCATTTAGATTTGATTATACCTAAAATACCCATCCATAATAGATAGATACATTAACCCAACAGTGGAATCAATAAAAAATTCCATCACTAGAAGGTGAAAATCATCCTTCTAGAAGTGGCAATTGAGTTCTTGGAAATTTATAGAGAATTTTATTTGTCTATTATTCTTCCTGATAATAATGATGTTGGATAGCCACCTGGGGTACTGAACTTCCTTAACAAAGTTTTCTTTGATGATTTTATCAACTTCATCCTCAACTATGGCACCATGAGAAATGTGAATCTTCTTGGGAGGCTTTTTGAACTCATTATAATTCAACGGGAGACCAATATGATGGATGTTGACATAAGGGTATATCCCCATAATCTTACCATAACTCCAAGAAAACACAACATGATATAGATTTATGAAGACTACTATTGCTAATGTTCTTCAACAGGCATGGCTGCACTGACCAAAGTTGTCCTTAGATCTGTCTCAAAACCAAGATTCACCTGTACCAACTCATCAATAGTAGTGGAGTCCTCTATTCAAATATGGTAGAAACATCTTCCAAATCATATTCATCGTCTGAGGTGGATCATTAGAAAGAGGCAATTCTTATGAGTTAATTGACCCTGGAGGAATATTGGTTCTAGCTTGAGGGGTGAGGAAATCTTCAATAGGAGAATATTTCACTACTAAATTCATGGTAACAAAGGATGTTGACCATATTCCATCAAGCCTTCGACCGAGGGGCCTGCACTTGACAATGTCAAAGTAGTGGTGGAGGGTTAGTCTATATTGACTTAACTCAGCTTGGAAGAACAAACAAGAATGGCATACTACTGTAGGAAAGGGGAGAACATCCCGATACTTTATAGGGGTAGGAGGCTCTGGTATCACTCTATCCTATCCTGTATAGGAGTACGAGGTAATCTTTTATTGTTCCTTATACCTGGGAACACGTATTCCCATGATCTCAAAAATGATGAAGTAGTGTCTCAAGTCTAGAATCATATCATACAACTGGTGAATCAGGAGGATAAAATCACCATCCAAGTCCATCCATGGGTTGGTCACAATGAGTTTTTCTCAACCTTATTGGTATTAAACCATTTGTTATTTCTCTTGTAATAGTCAGCATCCAAATAGAGGGCTTCAAAAGAGGATAAAGGAGATGCATCACATTGGATCACTCCAAATAGACCATAGAGGGAGTACTTGAGGCATTGGTGATATAAAGATGGAATTTCTGCATGCAGATGGTTCCAGGGTCTACCCATCAACTCATTGTAGTCGGTATCCTATGAGACAACCATAAATTTAGTGCTTGTAATTAAGCCATCAAACTGGGTCTATGGAAAATTTTTACACGTGGAATTTTCTCTGCCTGGTCATAACCATAAATATTAAGGTCAGAGGGAATAAGATCTTCTTCTATTAATACTATCTTACAAAGCATATGGGTTAGGATGATATTGATCCTGTAACACGTGTCAATGAGATAGTGGAGGAATTACACACCATTTAACTAGATAGTGATTTACAATGGGTGGATGTTCCATTATATGATAGAACCTTCATCTTATCCCAATAATGAGATGATGACTTGGTATTTTTCTATATTGAATCCCTTAACATAGAAGGTCTCTAAGGACTCCATATTTATCTCAAACTAGAGGGGGATCTTCAAGGAATCTGTGAGGGATTATCACATCTCTTATGAAAAATGGAGGGCTTTAAGAATCGAGATCTTTACAGGAATGCTGTAAATATTCTTAAGTATATCATATTTCTGGGTTAGGTACACACTTCTTCCAAGACGAGGTTTCTATTTGGTAGGAGGTATGCCGAGCACTGCTGGCCAAATTGTTGGATTCTAGCTAGTGATGGGAATATCTCACTGCTCACTAGATAAACCATGAAAAATCATTAATGTCTAACCATCAGACAACTGATACCTTGCTAAAACTGGATGCAGCTGATCACGATGTAGTTCTGATGGATCTTCCAAGTCCAGTAACACAAACAAAGACAACTGTGAATCTTACAAGATAGGCTGAGAGGTCTGTGACTACCGAGATCTATGATGATCATGTATTCTAGTCTTGGTATCATGCATGGATTTTCTTGAATCACTAGCCTTAGTATTCTAATGATTCACATATCCATTTCCCTGTTGACAATGACATCAATCATGAACATTAAAAGGACTTTCTTGATACTACTCGTTGTTGGGAATCATATAGAGATCCATTAACTCAACAATATTTATGGAGGAATGATCCTAATCATCATTTGAGGAATCTTACAATGTTGGAAATATTTTATGGGAGATCCTAATCTCTAGGAGCATGATGTCACCAAGGGTACGAGATGGCATCGACACTAATGATGGACTCTAATTTCCTTTGTGCCATCGGTGCCTGTTCTTCTAAGAAATAGAAGGTGAAGATATTGGTGTAAAAGTAATATATAGAAGAGGAATAATATTTTCAGGTGGCTCAATCTAATTCATACAGGCACATATGACATTGTGGGCATGAGCAACTACCCTAAGAGGTAACCAATCATCATACTTCTGAGACCCGTGGCTATATAACTTCTACCACTCACTTTCTTTACCTCTATTAGGATTTGTAGAAATGCATGATGCCTGTGTTGGAAAAGGTCCCAATATGACTACATTTTTATTAAACTAGTCCTAGATTCAGTTCTTGAAGAAATATCATTGTTTGATGGTATGTACAAGGGACCTGTGATAAGGTCAATAGTCAAGGTGATTAGTGAGATCTACATCTTGGGGTTTCCTGTATTTTGGAAGCTTCAAAATCCCCTGAACAAAGGCACTACAAAAATAACTGGGGACCTGATCATCATTGAATGAACATGTTGGGTTTCTCCTATCCTGAAAGGGAACTCTGGGAGCCTATACCTATTGAGGGGGCGGAGCCTAACGGTGGGATGGAATCTAATTTCCCCACCTAGGCAGTAGTGGTACATTACGTGGTTGTGCCTTCCGATTCCGTGTCGGGTGATACTGAACCTGATTCCTACCCTAAGGTTGTTAAGCTCAACAAGGCAATCAAAGCGCCTCTGTCAGTAACAAATATAGCGGTTTGGGGGCTTATATCTATGTCATGATGATAATATCTAACTTGGTGGATCTTCATGTAGGATCTATAGGAGGCACGAGACATGCCTACTTAGCCTGCTGCAAGTCTTCCTCTAAGTGATGAGCTTTTTCATAAAAGTCCCTAAATCCACTTAGGAAATTATGAGTGATGAGGGAGGGGGGCAATTCAGTCTTCACATTCCCCCCACACAACATAATTAGCTAATCTTGAGTTAGTGGCATGTGAAGTGAATAAAAGAGGCCTTTTTACCTGGTGAAAAAGTCTATGAATCGCTCATCTAGCCATTACTTTCTCTTGAATAGGTCTACAATACTCATCTTGTAGGTGGAAGAGTTGATTTGATAGAGAAACTACCGGTGAAGATCTTTCTAAACAGCGATAGACCCTATGGGTAGATAACTGTACCAGATGAACATATACCCTTCCCATGTCTACACAAAACACAGGATCTTGGCTGCATCCTACTACACTGGTGTTCCCAACATGGGTCCAAATATTGATATAAAGTGGTCCAGATGCTACAACGGGTCACCTATCCCATTGAAAGGGATGAATGTTGGATTTTCAAAATCGAGGGGTTCCTGAAAGTCATCCATACATTTCATATATAGCTTGTCATCAAGTGGGATCAAAACCTATTGTGTTTCCAACGCTTCAAGGGATGAAGCGAGAGAATCTATTATATGGTCTTAGTGGGGATTCTTATCTTTGATAGGATCCCTATCCACTGGTGCATTAACAGGCTCATTGGCACAATAGGTAAGCTCAACGATTTGTGGAGCAGTTGTCAGAATGACCTGTGAAGCAGCCTGTGGACTACCCTACAAAGTGGTTTGATCCAGATCCTGAGGGTGGTTATCATGATGCTTAGGAGGATTCAGAGATAGATACCATGAAAACTTACCATAGAATCTTGCATCTACCATGTTAGGATGCATGGGATTATCCAAATCAATCTGAGGCAGTTGACCGAGAAGGACTAATGATTGAACCTACTGCCCAGTGGAGAAGGGATAAGATTGATTCAAGGATCACTGTATTCCAGATTCCATTCTATAAGGTTCTTAGCAAGGATTTTTTCAATGAACTTAATTTTATTTTATAACTACTATTGGAAGGAAACCATAGTGAGGTTAACCTCCATCTATTTCATAGTATTAGTAGGGTCAGATGATTTGGAGTTCCCAATATGATCCTTACATTTTTTTTGGAATTCTTATCGATAATCAGTGAGATGAAAGAGTCCATGATTCCACGTACATGCCTCCAATGGTGAGTAAGGATACTTTTACAAGTGTCCAATTGATGTTGTGTTGCCCCAGGGGAAGGTAGTTCTCTTCGAAACCTACTTTTGTGTCCCTATCCTTGAGTGTATTGAGCTCATATATATTCACCATGACTTCACCTAGAGGCATATCCTCAATATTAGCAGATAATCCTGACTGTTGAAGAATGGTAATGAAGTGAAGAGAAACATACTGTTCCCACCCTCATATTTTCCCATATGGAGAAACTTCCTCGATAATTCTAGGGAGCATAGTAAATATCTGAATGCATTATTTTTGAAGGGTCTGATGGTAGTCAGGTGATGTAGTGTGTTGCGCCACTAGGATCACTTCCAAATCAACTATGAGGCACTATTGTCCAATGTCGTTGAAATTTTCCCAGCTGTTCAGGAAAATCATCCAATGACTGTGGAGGTGAAAATGCACCACCCATATGGTTTGTATAAAGAAAACAAATCTTCTCTTGGGTGAGAGACTTCGAGATGTCAAAGTTGAGAGTGTTGATCAACCAAAACATCTCAGGAAACTAATCAGCGATGAGGATATTCCAAAAGATTATTTCTTAAGAAGCAAGGTCCTAATCGTCAATTCCCCTTGCTTTTATTGGGGATGGATGAGGAACTGTAAATGAAATTGATTTGGATTGCTATGTTGGTGGACTTATTGAAAGATAAAATAGTGCGTGAGTTGACCGACCACTGCTTACTGGGTCATCCCTAAAAGGTGGTACCAACAACATCATCATGTCCTTGTAGGACGAGGTACTAGCCACCACCTCATGTGTGAGGGAAGAAGCTATTGGTGATGGATCTTGTAGGTGATCGTCATCTATCATTACCAATAATAACTCTCTGTGATATCATGTTGTGTTATAGAATGAAACCATTGAAGATAGAGAGGACTTCATGGAAAGACCTTAGAAGGGAGAAAAATAACCTTCCTTCTATATGTACCTGTGAAAGGATTATGGGATCTGGTGCATCTCACCTTTTGGGATAACAAAACTCACACGCTAGTCTCCTTCCTTGGACTCTTATGTAGAATACTTGGGGGAAGGCTCCATCAGTGTGTCTCATTCATCTTCCAAATCAGTGAAGAGGACTGAATTCACCATGACATTGCCCTTCACATAGTTATTCCTTTAGTGGGGACTGTTCATCCTTCTACCCTAGGATGGTTTTTTTGGGAAAAGAAGTTTTTCCACATTAAGAGGACCTTTGTTTTGTTGGTTGATTGTGCAGGGTGGACTTCTGCTTTGATTTTTTGGGATACAGGGAGGACCTATGTACCTGTTAATGTAAAAGTGGGGATGAAATTCACTTGTAATGCTGTGAGAGTGTGGAGTACCTCTACTCTAATGAGCTGTGGTGCAAGGACTAACTAGGCATATATAAAATGAGATATGAGTAAGACCTCCGTATCAGTCACTGGATGCGCTGGGAGAACCTCTATGGTGATGGGTTCTAGAGTAGGGAGGACCACTGCTGGAGTTAGTGAGGACATGGAGAGGACCTCTATCTTGGAATTTTGTATCATGAGGAGGAACTCTATATTGACTATCAATGATATCATGAGGATGTACTTCATATCGATCATAGATGAAGCAGGGAGGGCCCCCACCTTTGTTGTTTCTAGATTAGGGAGCACCTCCACTCTGGTTGGTTGTGGTATGAGGAGGACCTCCATATTGGATGGTAATAAAATGAGGAGGGACTTTCTTTGGATAATATTGTTATTGGGACGACCTCTTCTTGGGCTAGAAATGACATGAGAAGGATATTCACATTGGTGATCTATGACATGGGTAGGACCTACATATCGGGAATCATTGGCACATGGAGGACCTCCAGGCTAGATGTTGATAGAGCAAGGAGGACCTCTGCCTAGATAGATGTTGGGAGAAAGTGGAGGGCCTCCATGATGAGTGTGAGAGTGGGGAGGACTTCCAATATAACTTTATATGATATGGGGAGGGCCTTCATACTGGATCTCATCATCACAAGTCATCCCACAATGACTGTTAGGGGTTCCAGTGACCAAAAGAGTCAACCTGACCTACCAATGGGGTGGATAGGCCTCTATCCCAATATGACACTCGTAAATACCTAATTTTTAGTGGTAGAAATCTGATGAAATACACTGGGAGTGGCATGATCCACTAGAGATGTGGAAGATGATGCCCCATGATGGGAATCTTTCTTAGCGTGAGCCTGACACTGGTGTTAGGTTATCCAGAATGGGGCTGGTAGAGTAGGGATGTAAAACACCTATTATTTGGCCCGAGGGATTGGTTATTAGTGCTGACAAGGCCTCATGGGATCCATCCTTGGTAGCTCCCATGCAATTTTTTTGTGGCCAAGATGACTCAGATATCCCTTACCTCATTGGAATAGGGGAGATAGTTATAGGATTTCTCTGGGGAGAGGCTCTTAAATTAGTTGGACGTGGGAGTGGGGAGTTGTGGCTCCCTGTGCGGCCCTTAGAGGAAGTAGTGATGGTGAGGCACAGAAGCCTGTAGGTCCTGGTGGGCCATGTCCATCATGGGGATCACCCCCTCCAACTCATATCGACAAAAAATGGAGTCTATCACCCTCCTCTTCATGATTATATACAGTGAGATAGGGAATGGTCACCTAATAACCATGGTCATGGATGAATTCATGGAGACATTGGAGTTGTGCAGGATTTCCGCATTGACATTCCTTATACCAATGCATCTATGGGTTAGGGTGATTGGTTTCCTATAGCTAAGGTCATATAAAGTAGAGAGAATCTGTTGTAAATATAGATACAAGGAAGGAAATGACCAATGTATCAATGTCATCCAATATTCCATGTATAGAGAGATAGATCTACAATGATGATTCCACAAATCAAAATTACCAACGATTAACTGCCTTGAATTCTAATTAGTTTCACGTTGGGCCCACTATTTTCTTGGCGGGACCTGGTGCTAGATAGATGGATCTAATGAAATTCTCATCTGTTGATGTCTTGAATGCTACTAATCCCATATTGAGGAGAAGAGTTCCTTTTAGGTTCACCATTTCTATTGGCAACTTAATGATAGTAGTGTTAGAGTATAATCCTTGATCCGATAACCTACATGACCAGTCTCTATGGTTGAAGGAGATAAGTTCATGTTGGGTTCACTATTTCTATTTCTGACTCTTTCATTGTGGTGCATCTTCTCATCACACATTCATTATGTTTTAGCCTAACAGACTGCATTATACCCCACATTCCCTCTTTCCAATGGTGGGTGGCATTCATCACCTTCTCAGTGATGTTTTCTCCTTGATCAAAATGAGATGATGGGATATCAGATCCTCCTTCCATGGATTCCTCCTTGGAACGTATCGCCTAGTCTGGGTCTCCCTCATAGATTAATATGTCCATGAAAATCATTCTTGGTTCCATATCTTCATGGATTTCAGTTAATTACACTTCTTCTATCTAGACATTCCAAGGGGTCTAGTCAAGGAAACAACCTTCATTCAAGAGAGTAGTCATGTTGGGCATTAGTGGAATGTCTAGATGCTGGAGTATTGAAGCACCTTTATTCTTCCTCATAAGTGGGATTCTTAATGGAGAATAACTTACAATATTCGATTGTGATCATAGGGTATCTTAGTCCCTATGCATGTATTCTAAGGATTTCCTAAGGCATCCCATATTTAACATGAGATAGTTCACAAGTTTAACATCTTAAAAAAATGGATAAGAGAGATCATAATGTCTCATAGTAAAGGATAATATATGTGGATCCCTAGTAGGGAACATCTATGAGGTTTAGCAAATGGATGGATCAAAATTCCAAATGAGAGTGGACCTAGGGTGGTGCGTCTCATAAATAGAAGGTTTCACACTGTGAAGGATGACTTGGACATCATTGAGGGAGTATTAGGGAAGTGCACCCCAAATATGGGGACACCAAGGTTTACCATTGGCTATGATTGAACCTCATGGAGGCTTTCTAAATACTATGTTTAGAATATAGGGAACAAAAACCCACATAGTTTGAAAGGGTGATGATGTATGGGAATTACACATGGATAGTTTCCCTTTGAATGAGGATCACTATTGGTTGGATGAATATGTATTGTGTGGGGGATTATGAATGGTTATCTTCCCAAGTGTTGCTAAGAGCTGCGATGATGTAGATGGGGCTTATGAATCAAGGTGGACCAAATGGATGGCATGATCTCACTGACATCCGGCAGACCGTGTGAGAATTAGGATGGATATGGATGAAGTGTTAAAGTGGAATGGATGGAGTGTGAAGAATATTTTATATAGTGTGTAAGATGATGGATGGAGTGTGAATGATGATGGGTTTAAACCTCAGGAAGGCTTCCTACATATCATAGTGGTCAGAAATCAATGTCTACATAGTTTAGAAGTGGGAGATGTGACACCTAAAAAGATGGATAATGGGAATGGAGCACATGGATGGGACCCTCATGACATGACATATTCTTACGTGCCATATTTAGGAGATAGGGATCAAATTAAACATAGTTTAGGATGGAATTGGGGCTTACACATGGCTAGATACCCTTTGACATGTTGGGGCTTATGCATGGTTAGCATCCCAAATGGTGGATGGATCAGAACACCTCAGGGAGGTGGATCTAGGGGATGTGTCTTATAAGGGGAATATATCACATCATGAGAGTACATACCTATAAGGGAGCTCCATAGTTTACCATTGGTTGGGATTGGACCTCATGGAGGCTTCCTACGTACCCTGTTTAGTGGACATAGATCAAAATCCACATAGTTAAAAATTGAGGGGCATGGGGCTTACACACTGAGGCATCCTAGAGAAAGGCGTCACGGTCAATATTAATATCTAAGCCCATGTGATTCATTCTCAATGTGATAAATAATATATATAGTAGTATACCTAATGATCATTCCATGAATGATGCATACATGAGAGGTGATGTGGGGCTTACACACTGAGACAACCTAGGGAGATGGAGATTGGGGCTTACTCTAGGAGGTATTTTTAAAAAGGATCTTCTTCCATGAAAGGAGAATCTCATTACTTATGAGGAGTTTGAGGAATATCTCACTTATGTGGAGACGATTGGGTGTAAAAAATGCCTAAGGTGGGGCACCCCATGTGCATTGCATGGGTGAGGCTATAGTTTAACGTTGTGTTCTAAGGATCATGGGACTTGGAAGTTTAACATTATATAGCTCATATGGGGAAGGCTCACTCCTTAACCTATTGGATTTAAATAGTTGTAAGTCATGAAACTTTGAGTGTTGCATTATCCAAACAATTACAAAGGTGCCTTGCTAAAAGTATCTTTGCAAAGGAAAGGGGCTCTGCAAATGAAAGGTCCTCATGAAGCAAGGGACCCTTACTTTAGCATAGAGTGCGGACTCAATGTAAGAGTTCTTCATGAAGGCTTAATGCTCTGTGAATAATCATGAAACATAAAGGAAATAATTCTTCCAAGAAAGGAATGGACATTTGTGAAAGGCATCCCTACCATAGGTAGGGGTTATAAGAGACAAAGGAATATATGACTCGCGATGCTCCAGTACCTTGGGTGATCCATTTTATTTCTGGTTCTCAGTGCTCAAGAACTCAGCAAAATGGGATATCAGAAGTTGAAAGGTTAGATTAACTGTCATTTTGAGGTGGGGAATCTGGGTATTTATATGCAACAAGGTGTCGCGATGATGGGAAGCATGCCATGAAAAAAAGGGAACCATGAAGGGGCTGTTCTCAGTTAGAATCATGGATCCATCTATCAAAGATGGTCATGTAGTTGAGGGGATTTTCAAACTCATAGGATTACCATAATCCACCTTGTCATTCTCATGGTGGTGAGGGTTCTCCATGAAGAAGATTCATGAGATACACTCCTTTGATGAATTTTGGGCTTGTTTGAGTCCGAATTGGATTTGAATTGGCCGTAACCTTCTCCATTTCTATCATAGCATGTATTTATGCCCCAAAAATGGTATCATTGGAGGTTAAACTCTTTTTTGGGTAAAGTTTTTTGGGTAATGAATCTAGATAGACCAAATTTATGATTTTCAGGGCTTGAGGTTCTAGTTGTGAATTTGGTTCCTAGGCATCGCACCTCGTGATAAGACTCGAGTGACCATGGGATGTCAGGATTTGATTTGACCTCTTATTCAGGTAAGGTGTATAGGATGCATAATATATGGACATCAGGTGGGTTTGGATTAGTTTGGTTTGGATTTTCATTATGATGGATTTGGTAATGTTTTTATTTATAAAAGTGTTTGAGATTTGTTGTTATTGCTGAAATTTTTTAAAATGTGAATTTATGGTTGTATTGATGGTATTTTCTTATGGTTGTCTCCTGATGTAGTAAAATTACTCCTCAGAGAATTCCTATGAAACCATGGGAAGGGACCAGAGAGATTTATCCCTCACTAATTGATCAAAGGTTAGTGGAAGTTATGGTTCATGCTATCCAAGATTTATGACAAGGAGTGGTCTCTGGTCCTTCTTAGGTTAGAGAATCTAAACCAAGTCCTGGAAAGGAAAAATCTTAGAATTTTATCAATAACAAGCCTCCTTCTTTCTAGGTTAGCATGAAATCCCAAGAAGAAGAGGAGTGGCTTGAGAATATATAAAGGGTGTTTTAATTTCTTGATAATACTGAGATAGTTAGAGTGATGTGTGATTTGTTCTTGTTGAAAGGTACCTGTCAGAATTTGGGGGACTCCATAGTGCATGTTGGGAATCCAGAGTAGATGGGATGGAAGGATTTTAATTTTGTCTTTAATGAGAATTACTTTCCTACGATTTTGGCCTTCGCAAGGTCCAGGGAGTTTTTGGCGGTTGTCCAGGGAGACTAGACCATGATGGTGTACAATAAACACTTTGCAAAGTTAGTTTAGTATGCACCTGAGATCATTTCGAATGTGCTATTGAATGCTCAGAAGTTTGGGATGGGGTTGCAACAAAAAACATGATCTCAAGTATTCTTGTTTATTTTGAAGACTTTTGATGATGTTTTTTATTATTCTATGATGGTAAAAATTGATCATAGAGGCATGTATGGTTTCTATGGAGTAGTGTTAGTAGTGGGAAATGGAATATCCTCTGAGAAGAAGAGGAAGAAGGAAGAGTAGGGGAAGAAGGGAGGTGGTAGTTCAGGACACCCTTTATACTTGTCAACATCTATGGCTCATGATGTAGGGTTAGTTTCATTCCATTAGTGTGGGAAGGTTTGGAATATAAAATTATCATTCTCATCTCCACCCATAACTTGTCACCAATGTGGAGAAATGGGGAACATGCATTGATTCTGAAGGGAGGCACACCCATATCAGATTGGTGAAATATTTTTATATTTTAAAGGGATATCATCCCAATCAGAACCATGTAGGATAGAGGGTTCTCGGTTTGAGGTTGTGGCGGCATTTATGGATCATCTTCTTAGCATAGTAAATTTAGGACAAAGCTATAGATCCGTGGTCTTTCTTAGGCTTGGGAAGAGATGAAGAAACTTCATGTGGTGGATTGTGCACTAGTGGAATCAGATGTAGTGGATATGAAACTTTGAGGTACCATTTTTATCACATCATCTCTAGTTTTTGTTCTTTTTGATACTGGGGCTTCAGTATCTTTTATTTCTTCTCATATTGTGTATGTGTTAAATTTTCAACCAAGCTTATGCCATATATGATGGAGTTGGTAAAACCAATTAGTTAGAAGTGAGAGTATGGATTAAAGTTTCCATCATGTGAATTAACCATGTTAGGGGTTTATTTGGAATGGGATTTTATGGTTTTAGAAATGGACATTTTTAACATGATCCTTGGTATGGATTGAATGGTTCATTTTTAGGCGCACATCGATTTATTTAGGCGGTGAGTGAGTTTTGCGACACATGATGGAAGTACCTAAGTTTTTCAAGGTGAATGGGATTGTCAGTCTGGATGTGATGGACCTACACTTACAAAAACGAGAAACCAAATTTTTTTAGATATCATCGCTTGCATTGGAGGATGATGAAGGTACTTTTGAAGGTGGGTTATCTTTTTTGGTGGATGAGTTTACAGATGTTTTTTTCAGAGGATTTATCCAGTTTTCCTTCATATTGGGATGTGGAGTTATCAATATATTTGGTTCCAGGAACACAATCGATATCTATTATCTTTTATCATATTCCACACACCAAGTTGAGTTAATTAAAGTTACAACTATATGATTTGGAATCCAAAGGATCCATTCACCTGATCATCTCACCTTGGTCTTCCCCAGTTATTTTTGCAAAAAAAGATGATGTATATCCATGTTTGTGTATCAATTAATGAATGATGAATAAGGTATCAATTAATAACAAGTATCCTTTTCCCCATATTTATGATCTTTTTGATCAACTTAATGGGGTAAGGTGGTTTTCCCAGATGGACTTTCATTTCAGGTATCACCAAGTTAGTGTTAAAGAGGAGGATGCTCCTAAAACAACCTTTTGAAGAAGGTATGAACACTTTGAGTATTTGGTAATGACCATTGGGTTGAAAAATTATCCAACAGTCATTATGGATTCTATAAACAGGTTGTTCCACCAGTATCTTGATTCTTTTATCATGGTATTTATGGAAGAAATCCTTGTATATTCCAAGAGTGAGATGAAGTATGAGCAGTGTTTGAAAATTGTGTTAGGCACCCTTCATGATCATATTATTTATGATTTTTTTTTCTAAATTCACCTTCTAGATCAGGGAGGTGAAGTTTCTAGGTCATGTGATCTCAGACTGAGGGGTGTTTTGGTGGACCTTAAGAAGATCAGTGCTGTGATATCATGGGAACAATCAAAAATGTGTTTGAAATCAGAATATTTTTAAGTTTGGAAGGTTATTATAAGTGTCCATTCAAGATTTCTCTCAGCTTGATTCATCCATGATAGTGATTACCCATAAAGGGGTTAATTTTTAATAGATCCCAGAGTGTTAGGAATCCTTTTAATAGGTAAAATGGTGGTTGAACACAACCCCAGTTATGATGTGTGATGATGGGAGACAACAGTATGGTGTCTTATGGTTCATTCCAACTGTGACTGCAAGAAAAGTATTACCCAACCCTAAAAAAGAATTATAAGTAGTGATTATTTTCCAAAATATGTGTACCATTATCTTTAGGGGGAGAAGATTGTGGTTTATTTGGATAATAAGATCTTAGCCTACATTTTATACCATAAGGATCTCAATTTTAGGAAACATCATTGGGTTGAGTTCCGTTAGGGGTTTTACTTTGATATAGTCTGTATCCCAAGGAAAGAAAATATAGGGCAGAGGCATTAAGAAAAAAAGTTCCAATGAATGATTTGAAAAAGTCCAGTGATGAGTGGAAGTTTATGGGTATTTTTGTTCAGATGCATCTCAAGACCGTCGAACATAGTGGAGGTGTTTTCTTGGAAATCGTGAAGTTGATAGCTTCCATTATGGAGTTGATTTTTCAAGAGTAGGTGAATGATGAGTTGTTCCATAATTCTATGCAGTTTCTAAATAATGGGAAGGTTCCTTTTGAATTTTCATTATCTCCTGATGGATTTTTGTGCTTCAGGGGTCTCTTTGTGGTGTTGTTGTCGTTGAGGAAGGTGGTGATGTAGGATAAACACCAATCTTATTGGGTCATTCATCTTGGTGATACCAATATGTATTATGATGTGGGACGGTAGTTATGGTGGCCAAATATGAGCTGAGATATAGTTGAATTTTTATCCTGATGTTACATGTGTCAACTGGATAAAGCAGACAACCAAAGGATCTATGGTTTACTTCATCCATTACCTATTCTAACATTGATGTGGGAAAATATTTCCATGGATTTTATTATTGTCTAACAAAATATGCCATGGGGTAGGAATTCCATTTGGGTAGTGATTTACAGTTTGAAGAAATTATCCCATTTCATTCGAATTAAAGATTCATCCAATGTGGATGAGTTGGGTCGGTTGTATGTTTAGGAAGTTGTGAGGCTTCATGGTGTGTTTTCAGAAGTTGTTTTTGATTGGGACCCTTGATTTACCTTGTGGTTTTGGTAAATCCTTCATAAGGATATGGGGGTCGTAGGTGATGTTGAACATGACATATCATCCTCAAAGGAAAGGTTATATGGAGTGGGTGAATTAGAATTTGGAAGACATGCTTCGGGAAAGTCTGTTGGATTTTAGAGGTTTGTGGGATATCAATTTTGGGCTGGTTGAGTTTTTATATAACAATAGTTACCAGTCCCCGATTTGAATATCTCCTTTTTAGGTTCTTTATGGTAAGCCATTTTGGCCTCTTTTGTGTTGGGATAAGGTAGGAGATACCTCATTGTTGGGATCGAGCGTTATGCAAGAAATATCTGATAAAGTTAAGTTGATTAGGAAGAGTTTGTTAAAAGTTCATAGTTTTCATGAGTTTTATAATGATAAGAGGTGGGAAGCTTTATAGTTTTGTTTGGGTGACTGGGTGTTCCTAAAAGCTGCACCTCACTTGTGTCATCGTCACCTGGGTAAGTAAGGGAAGATAACACCGAGGTTTGTAAGACCGTTTGAAATTACCGAGAGAGCTGGTAAGATGGCATACAATTTAGAATTTCAATATTAATTGACATCAATTCCTAACATGTTCTATGTATCTCAGATGAAAAACTATAACCCAAATCTATCTCATGTATTGAATTGGGAAGAGTTGGAATTGGATCCTAATTTTTATGTGTTTGAATGACCAGTACAGATTGTGGATACTTAGGTGAAAGTGCTTTATGGGAAGTCTATTCCATTGGTTCGAGTTATTTGGAATCATTTTAATGGTGTTTATGAGACATGGGAAAAGAACCCTTTGGTTGAGGAGGAGTATCCATCTTTGTTCTCTGATTAAGCTTTGAGTTTAAGTTCTGGGGGCAAAAAGATTTCATCATGCGAAGAATTGTCACATCAATGATTTTTTAGATATTATTTGTTTATTTTTGTTCTTACATTTATCCTTGGGTTTCCCCTTGATTTTTTGGTGAATAAATAGTGATTTTGGGCTTGATAGTAGGTGAAACATAGTTAGGGGAAAACGTACACCCTTACCCAGGAAACCATGCAGAAAATGGTCATTTTGGATAGTGGTGACCACAAGGTTGGCACTTGGGTTTTCAAATAGTGTGGGCTAATTGTGTATCTTGTTCCTCTTGTACAGTAAGGGATGCATGGTTTCCATATGATTTTGAAAACTATGAGATATAAATGTGTGACCTATATAGGTCATTAAAAAGTCAGAATTTACTCTTTCCCTCTTTTATTTTAACCCCATTTCCTCCATTTTATTCCTCATTCAGGATTATTCACCCTAGGAACCTCTTCCCCTCCTCCTTTATCCCTGGGATCTTCAATTTTTGGGATGGATTTGGTTTGGTTCCTTCAAGAATCTTTAAGTAAGTTAATTTCCCCCTTGATTTCTACCTTACCCTATGGTCCTTCTTCCCTCCTTGAGTTCTTATTTTCCAATGGGTTGTTTGACCTATAGAGGGTTTCATATTGTGTTGGGTGAAATATTGATGGTTATTGTTGGATTTTTCCTTTTTTGGGTCTTTTAGTGGTGCAATTGTGGTTTTCCACCTATTTCAAAAAGTTTCCAAGTGTGAGGTAGGTGGTTCTATGATTTTACATTATTATTTGAGTTTTACATGCTTTATTGATTATTAAAATGTGTTATATGTATTATTTGTGTGGAGGGAAATATGTTTTGGAGAGGTTATGAGATGTGCATGTGATAAAAATGGGTTTTATAAATTAAAGTGGTTATTTTTCATGTATTCCATGTTGTGGTGTTTCTTGAATATGCTTTATGACTTGTGTGAAATGTCCAAAATGTGTTTTCAAAGATATTTAAAGGTGAGAATGTGTTAAAAGTGTATTTTCAAAGAAAAATGGGTTTTGATGCATGTTGGCTTCTTTGCTGTGCACCTTAAATTTGTCTTTGAATTGTGAAAGTGTTGTGAATAATGTTAGAAAATGGTTTTTATGTGAATATGATTTTGAAAGGGGCCTTAAAAATGGAAATGGATAGATTACATATATTTTCTTCTTGTTGTGTTTTCAAATGGGTTTCATAAATTGTGAAAGTCATGTGAAACGTATTTACAAAGGGTTTTGGTGTATGCGTGAAGTGGAAAGTTTTTTTTATGGAAAATAATGGTTTATATTTGAGATTTAAAAGAAATTATTTCCTTGTGTGCATATGATACATAAAATGTATATATTAAAGTGATGATTTATGTGATATGTGAAATTGAATTTGATCACAAAAGCAATCCCAATTATCTAGGTGGGAGAACTAGAACTAGTATGCTAGTTGATTCATAAGTGGATGAGACCCAATTTTAACTAGTAGGATTGATGATTACATCACTAAATAAACATGTGATATGATCAATAAACTCTATAACTTTGGGATGGTATCCCTTCTAGTGGATCATTCATGGGAATGCTGTTGGTATTTTCATATGATTTAAAGACCACTAGAATTTTGGGAGATGTTTCCCTCTATTGGCTCATGCATGGGAACATCATTAGTAGTTTTGTTAGAGGATTTTGATCACTAAGGTATGCGGTTTATAGGGTCCCAATAGTTCTAGTTGCCTATAGGTATTTTCCATGGTAATATCTTGTGACATAATGCTTATATGATTTTCTTATAGTCGTTATTATATGGTAGAACTTATGTACATTTTTATTTCAAGAAAGCTTATTTGTAGAAAGGGTTTTCCTTATATAGTATTTCTAGAGAAACTTTTCCATAAATCTTTCTTAGAAAGTTTTCAAATATTCTTATGGAAATGTGAATATTGTTTTTTCTTCTAATTTTATAGCATGTAATATTAATTTTGGGTGGTATCTTACCTGTGTTTGGATCACACCCTATATAAACCTTTGGGTGTATACAGACTTTGTTATGTATGACCCAAGTAAAGGAAAGATGTGTCGTGGTGGTGATGGGGAATCTAGTTACTAGTGTTCTATTTATTGTATGCGTTGATGGAGGTGGGTTGAGGGTGTTTCCCATATTGTCACATAGAGATATTTTGGATAATGTTTTTGTTCTCATTCCAACGTAGTACTTTTAGTTTTGGTTAAAGTTGAAAAAATATGAATCTAAAAATTGTTGTACCTTGTTTGGTTATGTTTATCAGTTATGTGATATTTATTCTTGTTTGTTGCTCATGATTATATTAATGGGTTAAATCATTCACAAATTCCATTTTTTGATACCTAGACACTTGTTTCCAGCCATTGGGGATCGAGAATGCCCTTTGGACCATGCCATGAAATGGGTCGAGTGTTGGGTTGGATGTCACCACAACTTGGTTTGTGACAACTAACATTAGGTAAAGGTTAATGATGGAATACAATGAGGTCTATGTGGGGAAATATTGGTGAGGCATGTGGAATTTAATTTCCCTCATAAAAAACTTTCTTATTTCAAGGTCTATGGGTTATTTTTATTTATAGAAATTCAATCCACATTAATTTACCCATTTTTACACTTATTAACAACGAATAAATATTTACCATTGATTTTATTATTTTATAAAAATATAAGATAATCCTTATTTCATAATATCAATATATTTAATCTGATTTTTTACTCCATTTACTATAATTCTGTTTATAATTATGATAAAATTAACATTTAAATTGAAACATAATATGGAGAAAAAATTATTTTTATAAAAAAATGTATTTTTGTACGTAATTTTTTTTAATTATTATTTACTATTAATTAAATATTAAATTTTATGATCATAATATAGATGTAGATGCTCAATTACAATAGGGGGTGGGGGTGAATTTTACGTTTAAAATTTTTTTTAACATTAAAAAAATCTATGTTTAACAAAGTTAAACAAGGTGAATTCATAAACCCTGTTTGGTTCTTAAAAAAAGGGATAATTTTAAGTGACAAGGTCCAATTATAGAGAAACTAAAATTAAACAAGTTTATCTTAAAAAAACTTAAATAAGTTTATCTTAAAGAAAATTAATAAAGTTTTTCATAAAGAAACTTAAACATTTTTATCTTAAAGAAAGATTCTACCTTAAAGCATATAGAATCTAATATACAAGAGTAATTACAAGTATAAGAAAGTATAAGAAAGTTATACTTTCTAATTTTAACTTAAAACAATGAAAAAACATAACTATAAAAGGTACAAGTAACAATGAATCTTTTAATCCAAAGAGAAGGGTATCCAACAACACTGGATAAAGGTCCCTTTATTTATACATTCAAGAAATTCTACCTTACCCACACCAGGGTAAGCCCTCGATAAGAATATCATAATCTATCTTACAATCCCCATAGGCCCCCAATATCTAAGTTAATAGGAACCTTTGTATTTCTATCTCCATAAGACCTAGAACTTTAAGGTAGTTGGCACCTCTGTTTTCATATCCCCTGAACCCCTTGTTGTACACAACAACAATCGAAGTTGAACTAGGCTGAAAAAGTTATTGATGACTGAATAAGATGTTCACAGATCTCACAAAGCATAAGAGTCTCTCTCTAGAAATATTTTTACAACATCACAAAATGTAATCTCTAGATGTGCGTTAGTGTATTTGGATTGTTCAAATGACTGGGTATTTATAGGTGAAAAATCCCAATGGTCGACTCCTCCTCCAACTATTATATATTTCCTTAAATCTCGGAGGGACCTGTGCACATGTTACTTAGCCAACAGTTTGTTAGAAACTGATTGGACGACATGGTTTCATGTAATAAAAAATTCTTAAGTTTAATAAACTTAAGTAAACTAGGATTTTATAAAGTTAAAACAATATCTTAAAGAAAATATGCAACATTAACAAGTATGAATAATCAAATTCTAAATATTTTGAGAAATAGAGTCTAAATATATATACAAACATAGTCTGATTTAAGATCAAAATAGAGTCTGATTTTTTGAGAAATCAGAGTCAAATTTTTTGAGAGTTCAATGTATGATTTACTGAGAAATCGAAGTCATGATTTCTAAGAATTTCAAGTCTGATTTTCTGAGAAATTAGAGTCAACATTTCTGAGAATTCAGAGTCAAAATTTAGGGTAAAATGGGGTCTGAAATTATCAAGACTTAGTATCTAAGGAACTGTAAGGTTCTAAGGTTTAGATAAAGATTAGTTTATTTTATTAAGGGAATTCAGTCTGAAGAAAAATATAGTTAATCTATGATAATGAACTTTAATAAAAACAAGTAAAATCATGATGAATTTTAAGCATAAAAATTTTATTAGATAAAGAAAAATAATCTTTAAGGAGAAAGTGTTTGTGATTTCCAAAACAAAAGGAATGGAAAAGTCATAAGGGACTTATTGTCTTATAAATCTCCCCCTTTTTGGAAAGCAGAAACCTCTTTTCGAAAAAGATTATTAAGTTTGGAAAACTTGAAATAAAAACTTATCTCCATTATATTTGTGGATTAGTGAATATGAATAACCACCCCTTAAATTATATCACCTTAAGGATAATATTATTTGTCTTAATAAATTGTTTTGAAAAGACTTTCCTTTTCTTAAGAAAGTTTTCTTTAGGATTAAGCTCCCGCTTTCATAAGAAATTTCTTCTTTTGGGTAAACTCTCCCTTAATAGATATTATTTTGAAATAATTATTTCTCCCCCTTTTTGATTTTCAAAAAGGAATTAAGGGAAACAAATTTGGTACGCGAAATGTTATAAAAAAATATGAAAAAAAGTATAACAAAGTGATTTCATTAACTTTGAACTAAATATTTTAGTACAACAAAAGATCAGAGTTTTAAGATAATCAATTTTCATTCTTCTTCTTTGGCAGAAACTTCTCGAGGATAGAATTTATCTTATTAATCTCCTTATAATCTTATTGGTACTACTTGAGTAAGTCTTTTTTACTCTTGGTTCTTCTTCTCAAGAGACTAAAGTATTTCTTCTTATGACTTGATAACTTTTTCTTGCAATGTGAATTTCTCTGTTAACTGATCTGTGGTATTTGCTTCTCTCTTTTAGGTAATAGTAATGGAATTAATATTTCCATAGAGATCTTTATCCTCTTGGATTTAGGCATATTTCTCTTGATTTATCCCTTCAAAAAGATTTTGGGACTTCTCATCAGAATTTTTAAAGGCATATTTGACTTAATCCATATAATCACCAACTAACTTAAGATCATCAACTACTAACTTCAACCAAGTTGTAATCTTCTTGCAAGACTTTCTATGAGCTTCATAGTTGATCATAAAGGTGTTGAAATCCTTTATTTCTTTCTTAAAATTTCCATCAATAGATTTTTAGAAACTACTTCAAGTTGACTGACTATTGAATAAGCTGAAAAATATATTCAATATTTTGGAAGAACGGTATCGAATCAACAATTTCTTCAAATACCGCACTACAAGGTCATGTCCCATGGACGATGATGATTTGGAATCTTTATCTAGAGGACTGTCTTTCACTTATTCAACATTATTTGACTTATATGATCCATCTATATCTTTCTAAGGTGTATCAAGAAGGACTAACATTATTTTAGCAACAATATTTTCAACAAAATTGGCTACATCATGTTCTTGTTCCCCAACATTAACTTCTTCTTTATCTTCTTAAACAATACCATCATTATTTTTGATCTTTTCATTGTAATTTATTTTGTTAACTTCCTTATTTATTGAATTTTACTTCTACTTTTCTGAATTAATTTTGGTGGATGAAGCTTGGGAAGTTATTATAGAAAGTTAATCAAAAGGGCGCTTTACTTCATGATACTCTTCCACCATTATACTCAAGTATTCAATTTCTTCCTCTTATTCTTCTTCTTCTTGTTTAGTTTCTTCTTCAACAATATTTTCTCGAACTGAAGCATCCTTCAGAAAGGATTCTGGTACCTGAATTTATTCTAAATAATTCTCAACATGTTTTAACAGAGACTGAACAACTTGAGTATCCAATTATTTTTATTACTATTTCTTCTCCTTTGCTTGATTCTTGAAATTTTCATCTTTAAAAATCTTCAAATCCCTAGCCTCCATAGGGTCATGTCTAAAAATAGGATCACCTTCTTTTCTCTTTTTCTTCTTCTCCCTCCACTTAGAAACTACTTCATTAGAAAACTTCTTTTTCTTCTTCGGTTTAGGGGGTGCTGATTTGGTTTCCCGAATGGGTTCGGTTGGCTGAGTTTCTGGCTCCATAGATTTTATTTACTTATAAGGTTCAACAACTTTACCTTTATTAGCTTTATTTTGATCATCCTTATCAAGAAGATCATAGAACTCTCCAGATTCAACATTGAATGCTATTTTCATCCTTCTTAGAGTATCATCATTGAGTAACATAATCCAAAAATTATTAGTCTTTGAGGTGTAGGAAATATTGAAATATTCTAAACACAAGACTATAATATTTATTATGATCACTAGATACATTATGATTTGAGACTTTATGTTTCCATTCTTAATGTTACTGATTGTCAGAAGGATATACTTCACCAGATTTATCTTCCTTAGGTTAACCAGAAAATCCAAGAGAATGATATCACAAATCTTGAGTGAATCCTTATCACACTTCATTGGGATAATAAAACCTTTAATCCACAAAGATACTAACCTATGGTTTGTTGAGAGATGAGAAAGTTTGGGCTTCATGACATTTTCAGCACAATGAACTCTATTTCCTCTTACTTCTTGAAATAACCTTCTCTATCAGGAAAATGGTGTGAGAAAATAATTGCCTCAACTACATACAGAATGTCAAGAATGCTTGCGGCCTTGTAGAAGGATAAATAATACGACTTCCTATAGGATCAAAACATGAACATCTATTTTCTTCCTTATTCATAGAAATGAACTAAATCAAAAAATTCCACTACAAGGTCTGTGAACACTGGGTCTTGGTTCTTTTCTTTTGCAATAGAAATGATTTCCCATCTATTCAACTTGATAATATTTGTAATCAAAGAATTATGCTTCATAAAGAAATTTTGATCCACCAAACTTTGTCAGAAAATTAACTAATACTTTGGTTCTTTTTTGGACTGAGACTGCATCATATTCTTAGAATAATCCTCAAGAGACATTTGGAAAATAAGGAAACTGAAAAAACAGAATGATAAACTTAAATAAGGACAAAGCTTTGATGAAAAATTCCGAGAGAACCGATGTGGGGCATAAACATGTGGTCCATTTAAATAGGCTTCACAACGATAGTTCAAATTACTAGATAGATCCAATGGTTAATATTATCTTGATTTGATCTGATGGTTGATATTGATTCCGATGAAGGATTAATAGAGGTTTTAAGGAAAAAATTGGATTAATGGAATGTGAATCCGATAAGGTTTTCTTAAAAAAAGATAAGAATACCAATAAGTAAAAAAATGAAAAAATGAATATTTAATTAAGGAAATATACCTTCTAGGTTATTTAAGAAAAATTGTAAATATTGATAAGGTTCTTCTTGAAGAACATAGGTTCTGGATATTTTTATTAGGTAAAGAAAATTTTCAGATTCTAAAAATTTTATTAAGGAATGAAAATTTTAGATTCCAAAAAATAATTTAATAAATGGTAAACATATGTACTTCCCTTAGAGGAGTATCTTAATGTATGGATATAGGTTTCAAAAAAAGTTAATATGGATGATTAACTTATGATTATCATTCCTATCTTTTGTTTAATGTATTCAAATCTATCAGAGGGTAAAGATTTTGTAAATATATAAGCAAGTTGGTCTTGCGTTCTGAAAAAATTGAAGAATGATATCTCCTTTTATCTTGGTAATATTTTCAAAGATGTATTTGTTACCAGTCATGTGCCGGGAACATCCACTATCCATGTACAATGTATTTTTGTTAGCACTTCCTTTTTTTACCTAAAAATAAAATAGTTAGACTTTCAGAATCCAAACTTGTTTGGATTCAGAATTGTTAGAAAGTAAAATATTAGGTATCTAGATTTTCATAGAGAATTAATCTTTATGAAAACCTAAGTATTGGGTTTTATTTAAAGATTTTTTTTCTCCCAATATCCACCGCATTGACACTTATTACAAAAAGGATCACTTTGCGGAACAAAATAAATATGACTAAAAAGAGTTTTCATGTGAGTATAACCAAATACAGAACTATTCATAATAGGATGAAGTTGTGAAGACATTTTATCAAATTATTTCCTTCCATAAGTGAAATTTGATAGAAGTTTATTTAAGGAAAATATTTCCGATTTTAGTATAATGACTATATTCTTATCCCCATATTCATTAGTCTTAGAGTTTATGTTATTATCTAAAACATTTTTCTTAGAATTTTTATCCTTCTTATAATTAACTTCCTTAAGTTTTTTAAAAATATTATCAAGATTAAGAGTTTTCTGATCAAGATCTTTTGGAAAGATATGATACTTTTTTTTGTTAAAAAAATTATAGAATTTTATTTTTATAACTTCTTTTTTATCTTACAGTTCTCATTGTCAAGAAATTTAACAAATCTAGAGACTTATTCAGATGAAATTAGGGTATTATATTCTGATGAGGAAGATTCTTTATCCGAATATTCATGATATTTTTCATTATAAAAATTATAATTTAAAGGAATAATGGTTAAAGATTCAGCATTATGTACCTTATCCATAAGAAAATGATTTTCAATAGGTAATTTGGCTATAAGACCAATATTCTTCTGACCAGAAAATTCACATTCTAAGGATTTATATGAAGAGTCACCACCAATGTAACTCTAGGTCTCAATAGCCTTTAGGACTTTTTTAGCCTTATATTTGTAGTACTTCGTTTTGTTCCTTTTAGAATACTTATCCTTTCTATCTTTTCTCTTGAGGATAGGATAACCAGGTCTTATATGTCCAACCCTTTTGCATTCATAGCAGGTTACATAAGAATATTTCTTGTCATTTCTATCTTTATTTTTATATTTGTACTGAAAATATTTATTTCCCATAGTATTGTTCATCCTTCGAGAAATATAGGAAAATTAATTCTCAGACTGATCACTATCACTAGATATTGATACTGAAATAGATTTCATAGATTTAGATCTAGTAACTCTTATTGGAGTCTTGGATTTAGGTGTATTAGTGAAAGAAATTCTTTCACTACCATTATTCTTCTTATTAAAATATTTATCTATCTTTATTCTTGTTTCATTCTAGAGAAGAGTTCCAAATAACTCATCAAGAGTTATGTTAGATACTTTCTTATTCTCATCAATAGATTTCCTATTAAATTACCACTCATTAGGCATAATATCAATTATCTTGTCCAAAAGTATTTCATCATCAAGTCCTTTTTCTCCCATACATTGAAGACTATTGACGATAGTCATAAATCATTGTTGCACTTTGCATATAGGTTCTCCATAAGGAAACATAAATCCATGATATTTAGCTCTTAAAATAGATCTTCTTATTTATATAACTTTTATGTTCGAAAGTGTGTAACTTAACATTTCTTCCAGATACTATTGGTTGATTCACAAGAGGATATTTGGATGTAGATATTTCTAGCCATGGAACACAAAAGAGTATCGTGTACCTTGTAGTTTAATTGATATTCCTATTTTTCATGATTTGGGAAGGTTCTAACTTCCTTTTCTGGTATCTTGTAATATCTAGTGAGCTTTACAAATTTGTCTACTCTTGTATTTATAACAATGGTATTTGTCTTATCTCTGCATTACTCATAATCATTAACATCAAAAATTGGTGGTCTGGTAGGATTTAAATTGTCTATAGAACCAATGTCCATTCCTTACATTCTATAAGAAAATACAAAAGAAAATATTTTCCACAAAAAGGATTAGTAACAAGAGTTTATACACAATGAGTTTATAAAATATTAAGAAAAAATTAATCATGTAAATTTAAGAAAGAAAAGTTGAGTAAGAAAATTTATATGTAAGTATAAGTATTCTAGATACCTCCTCTAATAAAAATTATAGGATAGAAATATAGATGTAGATGCTCAATTAAAATGTGGGGGTGAATTATAAGTATAAAAACATTCATTTTTAACCTTAATAAAATATATGTTTAATAATGTTAAATAAGGTGAATTCACAAACCCTCTTTGGTTCTTAAACAAAGGGATAATTGGAAGGGCCTAGGTCCAATTATAAAGAACCTAAACATAAACAAGTTTATCTTACAGAAACTTATAAAATTTTATCTTAAAGAAAATTAACAAAGTTTATCTTAAAGAAACTTAAAAAAGTTTATCTTAAAGAAATATTCTACCTTAAAGCATATAGAATCTAATATACAAGAGTAATTACAAGTACAAGAAAGTATAATAAAGTTATAATTTATAGTTGTAAGTTAAAATAGATGAAAAAACAAACTTTTAAAAGGAACAAGTAAAAATGAATATTTTAACATAAAGATAAGGGTATCCAACAACCTTGAATAAAGGTCCCTTGATTTATACTTTCAAGAAAGCATGTCCTACCCACACCATGGTAAGCCCTTCATAAGAATACTAGAATCTGTCTTGCAATCCCTGCAATCCCTCGATCTCTAAATTAATCAACAATTATTTCCTCCTAACCCCGTAAGATTGAGAACTTTAAGGCATGGGAAACTCTATCTTCCTATCCCCAGAAGCTCTCGATTGTATATAGAAAAAAATCAGAGTCTCACCAGGATGAACAAGTTGTTCATGGCTAAACAAGATGTTCACAGATCGCATAAATCAGGGGAGTCTCTCTCTCTAGAAATATCTTCACAACTTCACAACATGTAATCTCTAGATGTGTGTTCTCATATTTTTCTTTTTCAAATGACTGGGTATTTATTGGAAAGAAATCCCAATGGTCAGATCCTCCTCCAATGGTCTTATTTTTTCCTTAAATCTCGGAGGGACCTTTACACGTGTCACTCAACCAACGATTATTTAGAAATAGATTGTGCGACATCATTTCATGTAGGAAAACATTCTTAAGTTTATGAAACATAAGTAAACTTGGATCTGATAAAGTTATAATAATATCTTAATGAAAATATGTAAAATTAACAAGTATGAATAATCAGATTCTAAATATAATGAAAAACATAGTATGAATATATATACAAATGAAGTATGATTTATGATAGAAACAATGTCTTATTTTTTTGATAAATTGGAGTCTTAATTTTTAAGAATTCAAATTCTAATTTTTTGAGAAATTGGAGTCAGAATTTCTGATAATTCAAAGTCAAAATTCAGGACGAAACATAGTCTGAAATAAGTGTGACTCATTATCTACAGAACTGTAAGGTTCCAAGATTTAGATAACAATTCATTTATTTTATTAAAGGAATTAGGTATTAATAAAAATATAGTTAAGATAGGATAAGGAACTTTAAGAAAAACAATTAAAATCATGATGAAGTTTAAGCATGAAAATTTTCTTATAGAAAGAAAAATAATCTTTAAGGAAAAAGTGTTTGTGAATTTCATAACAAAAGGAATGGAAAATAAATAAAGGACTTATTGTCTTAACATAAATAACTGTTAATATATTGTTTTATATGTTTATATATAATATTAGAGACAACATTTAAATATATAAATTAAATTAAATAAGATAAAAATTACACTACATTTATAAAAAAATCCTTTTAAAATCAACTACTTTATCTTGGAAAATAATATTAAATTTTATAACTTTTGATTATGTTAAAAATTTAAATGAACATATTAAAAAATTTTGTATACTAATTAAAAATATGAAAATTATTCTATTAAAATAAATTTATAGAGTTGATAAAAATTAATTATCATATAAGCACACATATTATAATTTAAAAAAAATATATTTTAAGCATAGAATGAGTTTATTCTTATTTCTTGGCTAGTAATAACTATTGGGTAGATTTTTATATTATCAATAAATTTGTAAATAAAATATATTTTCCTTTAAAAATATAATTGTTAAATGTATAAAAATAATCCTGATATATAAAAAAAGTTATGACATAGAAAATTACTTATTTATATCATCATAACAAGAACTTACACAACCCTTCAATATCATTATGAATGACCAAATGATAATGTATGAAATACTGTTTATCATAGGTGGAGATTTATCCAAAAAGAATCTTGTAGTGATTTCTATGAGATTAAAAATCCCCAGAATATAATTTCTTTTAAGTCACATTTGATAGAGTTCAACATGTTCTTAATATAAGGAAATATCTAAAAAGATACCACCCTTACATTATCAAATAAATGAGCTTCATATGAATAGTTTATACTAATTGATTACATTTATTCTAATTTATGTATTTATTTCATAATATAGTTTATTCAATTTATACTGAATGATTCAATATATATGTTTTATTATATTTCTTGGATTTGGATTTCCCAGCTCTAAAACACACTATATATAATTTGGTTTATTTTTATTTAGTGTTTTTTAAGACAAGTTATCATAACTCGAAGGAATTATAATTTCTGGGATATTATAGTGAATTTTTATGTGTTTTTATCCTTAAATCCATCATGTCTCCAATAATTATCCAAGAAATTACAATGTTCTTCCAAAACTCTTCTCTTATCATCTGGGATGCATTCACTACTTACTCACTTATATATAAAAAACAACTCTTCAAGTGGAAACTATGAACATACTTTAATTATTTTTCAATTTATTTATAATGGTAAAAAAAGACAATATCCACCCCAGTATCAACATAATAACACCAAATCCCACATCATATTTCTATCATCAATGGTTAAATATTATCAATGTGTTTTATAATAAATCTGACACCATGTAAAATAAATTCCTTATTTGATACTAATAATCATCACCATTTATTTTTTTAACCTTTATCATGAACCCAATACCAAGACAATTTTAATAAAATATTTAATAGAAACCTCAAATTCATGATTCTTCCTCCCTCCCTAGTTGAAATCATATCTAATTGAAAACATTTTTCTATTTTAAATAACAAATGATAAAATATTTACCTTGAAAAAATGGGATTCACTATCCATCTCTTGAGTTGACATTATTTTACTAATATCTTCATGATGTTAAACAATATTGATTATAAAAATTATCTAATATCACATAACATGATATAAGAGATATCAATTTATACCAAGTTTTCCATGAAAGTATCCGCCTTTTTAATTTATAAAAAGTATCAATTCATTCTTTGTTGAAGTTATAACCTTATAAATTTTTAGTGTGTGAACTCACCACTTTATATAGTTATTAATAAATCATCTAATCTTGCTATGTCAAAAAATTGTGTATGAAATAATAAATTAGTTATCAATGTCTATGAATTCCATTTCATTCACTCAGTTTCTTTTAGATAAAACAACCATAACATTATGCTACATCTAAGGAACAATATTTATGATTTCTTCAAAAAATAATTAGTGAATAACCATGATCATTTCATGTGTTGATAATAATAGTTTCAATTTTGAATGAAAATATCCTTACACTGGACTGATAGGGAAAAATTATTCCTTCACTCTATATGTCTTTCTTTTTATTGGAAAGGTAAAAAATTATGATTTTTTCAAAAAAAAACCCATCAATTAAGCATTCAATTATTCATGTGAATAATTAATTTTAGTGTCATATAATATACTACAAAAATGATACCATATTTTAGTTAGATATTGAATAATTCAAGTATTAATCATTTCATGTCATTTATTTTTCTCTAATTTATGAGATCTTCTCCCCATTCATTATTAGAATGCACAATAACTAATTTCAAATTCACCACTAATTCCTTTATGCCTTCCCCATAGATCATATCTTCCTATTAAAATTTCACCATAAAAATATAGATTATCAAATTTTAATATATTGGGGTGAGAGGATAGAGGATTTTAAAATTTCTTTAGTTTTGTGGATAATAGTTTGTCAATATGGACAACTAATTTCCATTTATCCATCACTTTGAAATCTATCAAAAATTATGAATCTTTTTTGGATTGAATCAAAATAGTTTCTTTATATATAGTGTAACATCCTAGCTTTATCCTACTGCATAACATTTAAAATTTTTATTTTAATAACTTAAAATGACCCTCTAAAAATTATTCCTATCAATAAAAGAGTTCCTGGGTGCATCTAGGGATCCTTTAAAGACCAGAGCCCTAAAAACGTGGAAGGCAGATTGGGTTGTGTGGTTGTCTAGAACTGCATGACCGAGGGCACATTTTTTTGAGGACCATTGTGGGTTCCAGGCAGTGGGAAGACACATGGTTTACACAAAATTATTTAAGACATCCACCTTTCCCATGCATGGAGTTTTTGTGTGTGTAGAAAAATAAAATAGGGTTCCTCACTTTTATTTTATTTCTTGTTATTTTATTCTATTGAATTCTATTTTTCTATTATTTTATTTTTTCTTTCATTTTCTTTTATTCAATTTCTTTTTTTAAATTCATTCCACTCTTCCTCCCTTCCACACATGACCTCCCTCCCCTCTTGGTTATGGTGGCTTCCTCTTCCATGTATCCCTTGGGGTTTTGATCTTGCACCCCCCAAATCTCCTCTATTTTCATCACCGTCAAATGCACTGTAAAGCTCTCGGTAAGCTCTATGTTCTATGCTCCTTTATTTCCCAATTCCTCTACTTATTTTTGTGCTATTTTGGCAGGGAAGGTTTTATTACCTATTTTTGGGGTTTTTCTAAATATCTTGACTACATCTATTTTATATTGAATCAAGGGTTAATATAAAATGTGAGGAGTACTAAGACCATGAGGTAGGGTGTCTATTCTTTTTACTGATTGTTTCATGATTTTTCAGGCATCACTCCACTGTTCCAATCATCATAACCTTTTAGAAAATCTTGATATTACATATTAAACTAATTAAAATTCTTTCCAGTGTCCATAATTAACCTCACATGTAGTGAAACCCATTCATGGGGTGTTAGCTTCACCTTTGGCCACCATTTAGCATCATGCCATTGTTCCACTAGCTAGAACCTTTGGTAGAATTTTTGTTATCACATTTTAAAATTTTGTGGTATGTTTTTCCATGTCCATAATGATCATAAATGATGGTGAAACCCATTGATTGGGTGTTATCCTAGGCTTTGGCCACCCCTTGGGGAGTTCCCAAACTAAATGATCCATGTTTCCCATTATTGATGACATGAAGGTTACCTTAGGTGTGTGACACACCTTGGGTTAATTCTTTAAATTGATTAATGGGTTTAGAATAAGAAATGGACCATGAATTTGGCCCCCATTAGAAATTAATAATCTTGATACTAATTAATTGGACATTTTTTAATCCCATATACCTTGGTATGCTTGAAGTTCCACTTTGAAAATATTTTTCCCTATTTTTAATTACTCATGAAAGTGGAGAATCCCTTATGCAAGTTGATTAAATGTTTATGCTTCATGAAATGTGCCTTTCTTATTGGTATTGTACTCAAATTACCATGATTATTCCTTGTGCACTATGTTAATGACCTATACCATGTTTAAAGAATTGATTTTTTGTTTTGAAATCTTGTTATCTTTTGAGTTTGGAATGTCATTAATGACATGAGAACAATATAATTTTTCTTTCCTTGTTTAGTGAATTGAACTATAAGTGTGAAGATTTGGTAAGATCCTTAGATTGTGATATTGAAATGTTAGTGATGACATGTGATTGACCACATGCTATGTTTAATGCTCATACCTTAAGATATTTCCCTGTATTTAATTAGTGATGAATGAGTTTAGAATATATGTTAATATATTTAAATGAATTGTTTGATTAAGAAATGTCATGTTTTTATAATAAAACCCCTACAAGGGAGGTGCATTGTATTCTAAACTAAAAATAGTGTTTAGTTTTATTATACATGCTTGGTTTCCTTGCAATATAAATTATGATATTATTGTTTGGATTAAATTGATAAGCTTGATTAAATGATATTCTTACTTGCTTGTTATATTAAATTGCCCGTGATGACATGCAATTGTTTAAGTGATATGCTTGTCACATATTCCCTTCTTATGAGAAATAGTTATTACCTTGTAATGTGAATTGTTCCATGGTTTATTTTCTTAACGACATAGCTTGATTATATGGTAAGTGTGTGACATGGAGATGATTCTTTGTTGGAATGAAATTATAAATTCATTACCATGAGTTATATGCCTTTCTTGATATGGCTCATTCGATATGGGATAGGAGAGGATATGAATCCTAAGTTAAGGATTTTAGGTATGGACTCACCATGCTCGGTGGGTTACTACTTGACATGTCGGGAGTGATATTTTGGATTTCTAGGTACGGGCTTGCCAATCAAGATTTATTATGCTCGTGAGTGTGGCTGGTTCTCTATGGGATAAACTGAGGATGAACCTATTGGAACGATGGTTATACCATGCATCTGGCGAGACATGGTCCCCTATATGAGATATTTGGCACAACCTCATAGTGATACTAGGGACACCAACATGGTCACCTTGTATAGGCTCGATGGTATTGGTCTATATCGGATGTGCCGTAGCGATAACATAGATTCTTCTTAGATCATCAAGGATGAGCTCAGACTCCACCACTGGAATTGATATACTTATTTGAATTTCTTAAATTACATGAGGTACATTTATTAATATTTAATAGAGTTTTATTATGCTTTTATGATACCTATATTCTTATTTTTAGCATGATTGGATAATGACATATGAATTATACCCCCCAATCCAAATCACAATATTGGGGGTATGCCTTCTTAGCTTTCCTTGTTTACTTTGGCCCTTGTATATGTATTTTTCATTGCATAGGTACCCTATTCAGACTTTCATCTTAGGCCAAAGTAGGTGGTATGGGACGAGTGTCCACTCTAGAACCTAGACCAAGTTATAGTAATTCAATTTATTTAACTACTTGAATCTTATTATATATTGGAACACTAATTTTTTTATAGCATTAAATGGAAAGGTCAAGACACCATGGGTGTCGACCTACTAGGATTCATATCTCACACCCTGCTCGAGCAGCATTTGGTACCCAAGTAGAATCTATTCTCATAGGTGCAGATAAAGGAAAGTGTGTTACTTCCGATTCTTGAGTGTTTTCTTAATTCATAGGATAGAGATTGGGGGAAGAGGACCGAGCCTATGTTCGAGATGTTGTTGTAGTAGTTTTTTTCCATTTTTGTACTTTTTGATAGCATGATATATATGCTTTCACCCCTATTTCCATGTACTCTAATTTTTGTATCAACTCATGACATGAAATCATTATCATATCTATTATGATTATTTACCTTCCTCCAATTGTT
Source organism: Viscum album (assembly GCA_963277665.1). NCBI lineage: Eukaryota > Viridiplantae > Streptophyta > Magnoliopsida > Santalales > Viscaceae > Viscum > Viscum album. The sequence goes on from OY728152.1 coordinate 1,990,775,885, forward strand.
CTTTTTTTATTGAACTACTTATTTGTTTTACTTCCATTGCTATCTGCTGTTTTTATTGCCTCCCTTATTTAATTTATATTGTTCACTATTTTGTTATACCTAATCCTATGAAGGAATAGTCTCCACATAGACACAACTAAGGCCCTCACTATTAGTGGACAACCTCTGGAATTCGAGGAGATTCACTTGAGGTCATGTGGCCCACTGTCTCGGGCCCTAATTCAGTGTCACTCAGGGCGGGACACTACAAAGTGGTATTAGAGGATATTTTACTTTTGTCTTAGTGTTTGGATTATACATAAGACTTGGACATAGGAATTTGGAATTTACCCTATTCTTGGATGTAGCTAACCCATGTATAGGGGAACCCCAAATTTCCTGGGTTGGGAATTGAAATTATTAATTATTCCGTTTATTATGGATATGCGTTCACCATTGGCTGGCACACTTTTTTTGTGATACTATTAATATTTGTATTATCAAGATTATGATTTATATTACTTCAGCCCGATGATACGAGGGAGCTGTATAGCATGTATCATACTAGGCATAATAGGAATTGAAATGACATGCATATTTCCAATCCACATCTACTTTCAGTGTGCATCTATCTATTTTCATGTGTTTGCTGCTATACTTAGTTGTTATATCTTGGAGTGCCTACTTTCTTAAAAATATAGAATTGTTATAGTTTATTATGAATGTTCTTGTTATAAATTTAATTTATTGGACATCAAATTTCAATTTATAAGGTGTATGGTCCATTATAAAATTTAATTATGATCCACCTAATTCAACATGTTTAAAGTACATTAAATGATTAAATTAATTAATGTAACACCCCAGAAAATTCCATGTAATTTTTTTGAGTTTTAATGGGATTATTCTCGAATGAGGGTCTGAGACAACACTTGATTCCAAGGCCTGAAGAGGTTGAAACATAATTTCAATATTTATTTAATGTATGTTCAGTAATAGTGTGCGAGGGTTTTTATAACTTTTGAACAGGTTTCCAGATCAAAAATCTGAGGGCACTGTTGAATTCATAATGTCGGGATTCACCGAGAAATGAATTAACCTCCACCGACGATAAATTTCATACTTTTTAAAGAAAAAGATAAAATAAACTTAAAATCATTAAAGTTTATTTTACTTGAAATGAGTTCGCTACGACATAGTGACCAGTCAGTGCTGTGGTGCAGCAATGAGGAAATGCTGACTCATTAATGAATCTCATTAATGAATCAGGGTGTCGACGCATAATGTGTCTCCCACTTATGATTAATCAGAGACCCAAGGTTGAACAACAACCTTGGTAAAACCTCTAGCGACGAGAATATATATATATATCTCATGATGATGAAAAAAGAACATTCTTGGAGAACAAGATCAAATCTTTGAGTTGACGAGCAGTGGTGAACACCAGCGAATCACAAATCAATGACGACTTGGATCACCCTCCTTCATCAAAAACTGATCTGAAATACAGGTAGGGATTTTTGTATGTCTTCTATGTGATCACCCTTCTCCATTCTTGTTTCCAATGACAAATTCAGATCAACCCACAGACAGGTTGACCCATGTTCTGGTCGTTTTTGCAAGATCAGGTCTTGATATTGTGGGGGAGATACAAGATTTTTAAATCCATTTTAGCATTCATGTACCCCTTTTTAAAACATGTTTATAAGCTCTAATGTAGAGGGATCAGGCCAACTGAACAAGGCCCGGATCCCTTCATAGTGGGTGTTTGTGTTCTTTGTGATAGAATTTCAGAATCAACAAGAAGATTTCCTCGAGGTCATTACAGAAATGGAAGCGACCCGAGAAGCCTAAGGGCATAGTCAGATTTGAAAACGAACCACCAGAGCATTCCCAACGGTTCAAAGAAGTTCAAGCCAGCGCGCCGGTGCTGACGACCGACGAAGATAGGCCTGCGGAGGTGGCCAAATGTGGGGGCGGCATTCCATGATGGAGCATTGAGGAGCCCCGCGGCCGGAGCGGGCCACAATGGATCAAAAAAGGGCCACTGGTGCGGGCCGGCAGCTAGAGGAGGCGGTGCACCCGTCGCGCGCTGCGAAGGAGTAACAAAAGGCCGCAACAAGATGGCCGCGACGGTGCACTGGAGATGTGATGACACATGGAACCACAAGGTGGAGGAGGCCTCCCACAACTGAGGTCCATGTTGACCAGTGAGGGGTGGGGGGGGGGGGGGGTTACCAGCTGCATGCACACCCCCATCTGGAGTAGCCGAATAGGTCCGGGCTAAATCGGACTGGCCGAGACGATCCCGACCAATCCAGGCCGGCCCATCAGGCCAGGGCGAGCTAGTAGAACCGGGCCTCTCAAGAAGCCTAGTTATTTCCTTGATCTGGTTAATTTTAGAGGACTGGGCCGATGGTTTTAATTCGGCCTGCTATGTAGCCTGGGCTGGGAGAAGAGACCCGCCCGCCAGTGTGGGTCGGGCCGGATAAACTCGGGTCACTGGGTGACTCGGTAGACTGAAACGATGGCCAGCCTAGGCTGGGTTCAGTGAGGACCAATGGACCATGAATACTAAATGGGTTATGTGAGACCCAGGGACGAGTTGGTCAGGTCGGTCCGAACCAGTTGGATCGGGCCCGGACGTAACCAACACTTGTTTACAAAAACACACATATCTCTCAAATCAGGCATCCGATTTACAGGATGTTAGTGGTGTTGGGACCCTAATGATGAGGTTTTCATTTTGGTATACTTTATTTGGTCCAACCACATCTGTCCAGGATGAGATTTGATCATCCACAGTTTACAGAAAGGGTTGTGTCTTTCAGATCATGCATCTGATCGACGCACCATCTACGTCGTTGGGAACCTTGTGACGAGGTGGTCCTTATAAGATATTCTAAGTGAGTTTTAGTGGATTTTGGAATATGGTCAGGTCATATCCGACCCAAATAAAACTATCCCCTTTTTACAAAAGGTCCATATATTACAGACCAAGCATCCGTTCAACGCGCTGTCTGTTGCGTTGGTACCCTTACGACGATACAGTCTTTTGGGTTACTTTGTGTGGGACTTCATGGCGGTTGAGGTATGACTGATGACATGAGGATTGGAACCTCCCAGAATTAATAATTCTATGTAAGGGAATTCAATGGATGGATATGACATGAAGAATGAAGAGATACCCTTCATGGACCAGCAACCGAGGGACCCTTCATGGATCAGCAACAGAGAAACCCTTCATGGATCGGAAACAGATAAACCCTTTGTGGATCAGCAATAGATAGACCCTTCATGGATTAGAAACAAAACAACCCTGCATAGATCAACAACAAAGTGACCCTCCGTGGATCATCAATAAAGTGAACCTCTATGGATCAGCATGGGAGTGACCTTCCATGGATCAACATGAGAGTGAACCTCCATGGATCAGTATGAGAGAGACCCTTCATGGATCAGCCGTAGAGATACCCATCGTGGATCAACAATAGAGAGAAATTTCGTGGATCAGTAGTAGAGATACCCTTCGTGAATCATTATCAGAGCCTCTCAAAAGAATAAGATGATCTAGCATTGCGATTAATAATATTTATTAATATACTTAAGTTATACCTGGTGTGTGCTGTCTTTTTCTTTGTGCTTTACGTTGAGATCTTTCTTTGGGGTATTTCTTTTGTGGATTTATGAGAGACCTTTAAGGGACTTGGGGTCCTTACTAAGTATTTTTATACTCACCCTACACAGGCTTCACCCGCACCTATTGTGTCTTGTGAAGCTGAAAACATCTTTGACTGGGAATTTAGGGAGAAAGGTCTAGACGGTGCTCGGAGGTGGATCGATAGATGTGGTGTGCTACAGTGACATCCGACAGTGATCTGTACCTACCCTTCTGGTAGGATCCTTGGAGGATGACCTTCGGAAATTGCGGTTCCTTTACTATACTTTCCTTTCATTTAGTCTTGTATTCCAACCCCTTTTACTTTCTGTAGTACTTGTACTTGTTTTTGGTTCTAGTTTTAGCTTATTTTCTACAGTTTGGGCTGCCTGTGTGTGTACAGTTTGAAAGGAAATTCCTTCCCTTTTTGGGATATGCCTTTTTGGTGCTAGTCACCAGCCCCTGGCCTATGGAAGGTGGGTTTGGGGTAGTCGCGACATTGGCCTATGGGGATGAGTCATGAAAATGTGGTATCAAAGGGTTGTTGGTTCTACTAGATGAACTAAGAGTCTATAATTTTGATAGGTCAATAGTGTTAAGTGTTTTGAGTTTAGATTTTATGTTAGGGATTCTAGTGTTGGTGCGGTGGATGACGTATCCACACACCAGGACCCTGGATTCTGTTTTCTGACTTAGTACACAAAATCACTTGTTGCATGTGTTTTGAAAGTGTTTTCTCTTGATCTCTTTTGAGTCTTCCCATCAAGTTTAACATAACTGATCATGGTCCATATTGAATTCTCTTAGGATTCCTCAATGTAGATAACCAGCTAGGATTCCAATGAGGGATCATGATGATGGTCCCCCAAGCGATGAGGCGTCGGTGTTGGGACTAGTTCTAGAGATAACACCTTTGGGTAGTGCACCAACAACACCACCACCCGTCGAGCAGTAGTTTCTACTAGATTTTCTAGCATAGGATTCATGCCTAATGAGAATGTTTCATGAGTTCTAGAGATAGAGACCTCTGAGGTTTCATGGAGAGACAGATCCTCATGTATCTGAGGATTGATTGGAGGTGGTGACACGAGTTTTCCACCTAGTGGGGACACCTTCAGAACAGATGGAGGTTCAGCTGCAAGCATTCTTTAGGGAGAGGCACAAAGAAGGTGGATCTTGACACTCTAGGGGATGACCCCATTATAATAGGATATAATAGGGCGGTACTTAGAGAGGCAGATGTGGAAAAGGAGTAGGACAAATGGTTGGAGGTGGCCATAGGTACGAGATACCACCACCACCACCCCAAACATTCCACCATGAGCTCTGGGAGCTGGTGCACAGGGGTAGGGATGCTTCAGGTGATGGAGGCCTATGATCATGGCCCTCTAGATATTATTAGTGGTTTGATCTATTTATAATCCACCTTAGTTGTATCTCTTATAGACATAGGTTCCAATCATTCTTTCCTAGCCACAAACCTTGTTCGGAGCTTGGAGATTCCGATTGATCTGTTGGCTTGATACTTATGTTTAGAGACTCATACGGGAGGGGATTCAACAATCACATACTGGTTCCGATAGTGTGAGATTACTCTTGGAGGCGAGATCTTTAGTTGGGATCTCCTAGTAGTGGCGTTGAGGTCTTATGATGTCATTCTGGGTATGGACTACCACGATTCATGCTCATACTGACTATTTTAGGCACATTGTGCGGTGTATCTACATATATGAGAACCAATTTTCTTTTTTTTTTGACGAGAATGAAAATTAAGTAGTGTAGGATGGACTCACACATAGAATGCTGCTGTAGATCACTCTTCAGTTGGCTATGATGACCCTTGGTGTGGTTTATGAGATGATTCCACGATTTCTTATAGTGGTGGACAAATATGAGGATATCCCAGTGATGTTGTTTGCCTTGAAAAACTACCCAGCAATGTTCATGGGACTCATGAACAAGATCCTCCAATATCACTTAGATTGGTTTGTAGTGGTCTTCAATGGTGACATCTTGGTGTATTCAATGTCTGAGGAGGAGAACGAGATACACTAGAGGATGGTTCTAGATACACTTTGAGAGAACCAACATTATAGAAAGCTCTCGAAGTGTGAGTTCTGGATACAAAAGGTCCATTTACTTGGATACACCATCTCTAAGGCTGGAGTTTCTATAGATCCAGCAAATATCAAGGTGGTTATTGTTTGGGATCCACCCAAGACTGTAACCGAGGTGCAGGGCTTCCTTGGGCTGGATAGGTACTATCAGAAGTTTGTACCTGACTTCTCCAGAATATCATCACCCTTGACATCATTGTTAAATAAGGGAAAACCCTTCATTTTGACCAAAAAATGTCAGTAGATCTTTTTAGCAGCTGAGGAAGATCTTGATGAGTTCTCCTATCTTGAGGGTTCTAGAGGAGGGAACTGACTACGCAGTGTTCTATGATGCATCATGAAATAGGCTTGATTGTGTCCTGATTCAGGGACAAGCAGTGATTTCTTATGGATCATGATAGATAAAACTACATGAGTAGAATGATATAACTCATGACCTTGATTTTACAGTGGTAGTCTTCGCACTGGAGATGTGGCGACACTAACTTTTGGGTGAGCGTTTCATCATATACTTAAACCACATGAGTCTGAAGTGTATCTTTTCTCATAAGGATCTGAATCTAAGACAACAATGATGGATAGAGTTCCTCATGGACTATGAATTAGAGATATTCTATACTCTTGGGAAGGGGAACATTGTGACAGATACTCTCAGTAAGTGATCGATTTCATAGTTAAAGAACGAGGCCTTAGAGCAGTTCGCCTCGCTTTAGATATCCTATATAGATATGTATGAGATAGTTTTTCTTCATTAAATGGTAGTTTCCCCTATACTCTTACAGCTATTTAGGGAGACACAACTCAGATATTCCAGTTGCGAGACTACACATGCTCAGATATATATAGGGCATGCTCCTGATAAACATTTGAAATGTGGGGAGCATATCATCCTTTACCGAGGGCACGCCATGGTTCTAGTGGCATTGAAAGAGGAGGTATTGAGGGAGTTATATACATCCAATTTAGTGGTAAATCCAGGTGTGGAAAAGATGAACCAAGACCTATGATGTTAGTACTGGTGGCCGGGGATGAAGAAGGCAGTGGCATATTTTGTCTCGAGATGCCTCACTTGTCAGCAAGTGAAGGTTGAGCACCGAGTTTTAGTAGGTTTGACACAGTCCCTCGGGGTACCTTAGTGGAAGTAGAATGGAGTATTAATGGACTTCATGATGGTCTTACCACGTACATTTAGGAGGAAAGATACCATCTAGGTGATCGTTGACCGACTCACCAAATCAGCCCACTTCCTACCCTTTCGAGAGTAGGGTTTAGTAGAGGGAATGGGACACCTCTACACGCATGAGACAGTTTGACTCCTTAGAGTCCCATCGATGATAGTATCAGATCATGGTATATTCTTTTCATCCTGGTTGTGTAAGGGATTGTAGGAGGATTTTGGGGACTCATTTATGCTTGAGCATAGCCTTTCACCCACAGACTGATGGTCAGACTAAGCGGACCATTTGGACCTTGTAAGACATGCTTCATGCTTGTCTTTTGGTTTTTGGTTGTAGTTGGGATGACCACCTAACACTGGTGGAGTTTTCATACAACAAAATTACCACTCCACCATCAGTATTATTCCATTTGAGGCACTATATAGATGACCATGCCGTTAACCGTTATGCTGGACAGACCCTGGGGAGTCAGCACTCATGGGTCCAGAGATGATACATGCTACCACTGAGAAGGTGCAGGTCATCTGAGAGAGGTTGAAGATTACACATAGCTGATAGAAGTCCTATGCTGATAGGTAATTAAGACCCTTGGAGTTATAGGAGGGGGATCATGTATTACAACAGGACTCTCCTCGATGGGGGATTTAAAGATTTGGCCAAGGTGGCAAGTTATCTTTAAGGTTCATCAGACCTTTCTTCATCTTTCTTAGAGTAATCGAGGTGTCATATCGCTTAGCTATACCACCATAGTTGTAGAAGGTGCATGACATATTCCACATATCCTAGATGGAGAGATATGTGAATGACCATTCTCAGGTAATTGAACATGGAGAGTTGTATATTGAAGACAAGGAGACTTTCACAGAGAACCCATCAGAGATAGAGGATCGACATGAGAGGATACTTCGTGGACAGTCAATTACTTCGGTGTGTGTTTGTTGGAATCATAAGAATATCCTGTAGATCACATGGTAATATGGGGCTCAGTTTCATGCTTAGTACCCCTTTATTTTTTATAATCCCTTGTTTGGATTTTGGGGATGTAAATCCATAAGGTGGGGAGAATGTAACACCCTAGAAAATTCCATGTAAATTTTTTGCATTTGAATGAGATTATTCAGGAACCAGGCTCTGAGACAACACATGATTCTAAGGCCTGAAGAGGCCAAAACATATTTTTAAACTTTATCTAAAGTACATTCAGTAATCGTGTGAGTGAGTTTTTTTTAACTTTTGAACCGGTTCCCAGATTGAGAATCTGAGGGCACCGTTGAATTTAGAATGTTGGGATTCTCCTAGGAGCAGATTAACCTTGACCAGTGTGGGTTGATCGAAAAAGATAAATGTTGTACTTTTTAATGAAAAAGATAAAATAAACATATAAGATTTTAAATTTTATTTTATTTTAAATGAGTTCACTGTAATACAGCAACTGGTCAGTGCTATGGTGCATCGATGAGGAAACACTAACTCATTAATGAATCTCATTAATGAATCAGCATGGTGATGCACAACGTGTATCCCACCTCTAATTAATCAGAGATCCATGGTTAAAAAATAGCTCTGGGAAAACCTCTGATGGTGAGAATCTCTCTCTCTCTCTTCGATGATAATGAATGACGAAAACTCGTGGGGAAAGAGATCGAATCTGGGAATTGACAAGTAGTGGCAAATGACAGTGGATCATAGATCAATGATGACTTGGATCACCCTCCTTCAACGAAAGATCTGAAATCCAGGTTGGAATTTCTGTTAGCAATTTATGTGATCTCCCTTCCACATTTTTCTTTCCAACGACGAATGCAGATTAACCGAGGAACAGGTTTACCCATGGTTCGGTCATTCTTGTAGGATTGGGTCTTGATATAGTAGGGAGATATGGTATTTTTAAGTCTATATTTGTATTCTTGAACCCCTTTTGAAACTTGTTTATAAGTTCTAACGTGGAGGGATCAGGACAACCGAACGAGGACCAAATCCCTCTGTAGTGGGTGTTTGTGTTCTTCATGACCGAATGTCGAAATTGACAAGAAGATGGTCTCAAGGACATTACAGTAATGACAGAAACCCAAGAAGTCTGAGGGTGTATTCGGATGTGAAAATGGACCACTAAATCATTCCCGGCGGTCCGTGAATGTTTAGACCGATGGCCGCAGGCGGTGGCGGCGGGCCACGACACCATGCTAAGGAGGGCCGCGACCAAAGCATGCCACAGTGGATGAACATGGGGCCACCAGCGCGGGTTGATGGCTCGCTGAGGTGGAATGCCTGACGCACACTATGGCAGAGCAGTATGAGACCAGGACCGGACAACCGTAGCAGTGTGATGGAGACGCAACGCCACATGGCACCACATGGTAGAGGAGGTGGCCAGTAATTGTGGGCCACATTGATCGTTGAGGGGGGAGGCTGAGTTGACAGACTACACGTGCACCCCCAGCTAGACCGGTCAACCCGGTCCATGCCAATCCAGGCAGGCCCTTAGGGACGCGTTGAACCGGCTGGCCCACCGGGCCAGTTGGACCTGGCCACCAGAGTGACCTTATTAGTTCCTTTAGTTGGTTCTTTTTAGTGGACTAGGCCGGGAGTTTAAAGTCGGGCCTCTATGTGGCACATGCTGGGAAAAGAGACTGGCCCGCCAGTGCGGGCTGGGATGGATAAACCCAGGTCACTAGGTGACTCGGCGGATTGTAACCACAACTAGCCTAGGCCGAGTTCAGTGAGGCCCAATGGGCCAGGCAGACAAAACAGGTTATACAGGACCCCGAGCTGGGTTGGTCAGGTCGGTCCGAACCAGTCAGACTAGGCCCAGAAGCAACCGGCCCCTGTATACAAAAATGCCATTATCTCTCAAACCAGGCGTCTGATTGACATGTCGTAAATGGACTTGGGACCATTACAATGAGGTGGTCCTTTTGGCAGATTTTGTTCAGTCCGACCAAGTCGGGGTAGGATGAGATGCAACTGGATCATGTTTACAGAAAGGGCCATGTCTTTTAGACCGTGCATCCGATCGATGCACCGTCTATGGCGTTAGGACCCTTGTGACGAGAAGGTACCTCTAAGATACTATACATGAGTTTTGGATGAGGTTGTAATATGTACGGGTCAAATCGTACCCGAATCCAACCAGATCCTTTTTACAAAAAGGGCCATATCTTATAGATCGGGCGTCTGTTTGACGCACCATCTGTTGCGTTGGGACCCTTACAATGAGAAAATACTTTAGGTTAAACTATGTGGGACTTCCTGGAAGTTGAGGTACGACTAATGTCTTGAGGAGCATATCCTCTCCGAATCAAGCGTGCTAAGTGCGGGAATCCAGTGGCTAGCTGTGACGTGAAGAATGTAGAGCGACCCTTCATGGACTAAAAATAGAGTGACCCTTCATGGATCAGTAATAGAGAGACCATTAATGGATATAAATAGAGTGACCCTTCATGGATTAGCAATAGAGCAACCCTTCGTGGATCAGCAACGGAGAGACCCTCCGTGGATCAACAACAGAGTGACTCTCGATGGATCATCATGAGAGCAAACCTCCATGGATCAACATGAGAGAGACCCTCCGTGGATCAATATGAGAGAGAAACATCAGGGATCAGCCAGAGAGCGACTCGTCATGGACCACCAGTAGAGCGACCCTTCGTGGATCAACAGCAGAGCAACCCTTTGTGGGTCAGTAGTAGATCCTCTCAATAGAATAAGATGATATAGCTTTACGATTAATCATCTTTACTTCTGTACTTAAGTTACACCTGGTGTGTCAGGTCTTTTTCTTTGTGTTTTACGTTTATATCTGGCTTTTTGATATTTCCTTTGTGGATTACTGTGATACCTTTGGGGTCTCAGGATCCCTAATGAGTATTTTTATACTCACCCCTGTAAGGGCTTCACCCATACCTGTTGTGTCTTGTGCAGACAACGGACAGCTTTGACTGGGACTTGGGGGAACCAGTGCTAGACAGTGCTAGAAGGTTGATCGATAGATGTGGTGTCCTACAATGAAATCATGCAGAGAGTTTCCCCTACCGTTTTGGTAGGATCCTTAGTAGATGACATCTAGATCTTTCACTTACTTTTCCGTACTTTCCTTTCAGCTAGGTTTGTATTCTGGCCCCTTTTACTTTCTGTAGTACTTGTACTTGTTTTTGGTTCAAATTTCAGCTTATTTTATGCAGTATGAGCTGCAGGTGTGTGTACAGGTTTAAAGTCAATGTATTCCCTTTTGGGGATATTCCTTTTTGGTGCTAGTCACCAGCCCATGGCCTTTGGAAGGCGAGCTTGGGGTAGTCACGACACGAGCCTTGGGGGATGGGTCTTGAAAATTAATGTAATAATACCTATTTAGAAATGAAATTTCTATTAGAAATGTGAGACCATAGCTTCATCCTTACGTAAGAAATTGATAGTAGGCCATGTTTTTTTGGTCCTTCTAAATTCTCCTTTCCTTCTTATCTGGACTTGAATCTTGGACTAGGTTGTCTATTGTGTTATTCTCAAATGTAGGCTATGCACATGTCATATTTATTTATTTTCTATTTATTGTGCTGTGTTTCAGGGAGGCCTTGCAGCTTCCCTTATTACTACTAAATTACCTTCTTTCTCTATTGGTTATAAATATTTTCTGAGTTATATGATTGGCAGTTGTAGATCCATTCCACCACGACATCCATGTTCTGTATGCTAAGATAGGGGAGATGATCACACTCCAAAGTTGGTGCACCCTAAGACACCTATTATACCTCCCATAGTTCCACTTAAGTCACCTCTTGATGATATTTCACTAGGAGACAATTCTTAGTTCATAGATTGTTTTCTCAGGTTCATGTAGTCTATTAGAGTGTTCCCAGTACTTCCCCAACTATGGAAGATCTTAGACGAGACTTTTAGTAGCATCATCCTACCACATTATTGGGGATTGTAGTCCTCATGCTGTAGATTCATGGGTAGAATCTATGATATTCATCTTGGACCATCTAGAGATGCCTCTAGAGTTTAGAGTCAAACTTGATATCTATATGCTTCATGACTTCACCAAGTATTGGTGGGATGTCATTTCTTAGTCAAGTGTGTTACCAAGACATGGTTTAGTTTGACTTCCAAAAGGCCTTCTATGATCACTTATTTCTTTAGAATCTAAGATCAGATCACACCATATGAGAAGAGTTTAGGGCCATCTATAGTTAGTGGTACTATTCTAATAGCCTCTATATCAGTTTACACCCTTCTTAAGTGGCGTTCTTGGTCAAACCCTCTTCTATTAGGGGATATACATGGTAGGTAGCACCCTAAAATCATTAAAACCCCTTATTTTTTCTTGCAAACATTTTCCCATAAGTGGTACTATTCAGGTTCTATAGTCCTGGGTTGGACTCTTGGTTTGAAACTGATAGCCTTGTTTTGACTAGTGGTCATGTGTTGTGATCTTTCTACAAATATGAGATTTTTTAAATTATTATTTGTAGTAGGATGAGTGTTCCAAGGGAATGTTTGACCACTTAGTAAGTCGTGTGACCATTCTTTTCCTATCTTTTCAGTGATAGAAGAATTGGGAGATTGTTAGTTTGTTTGTTTTTCAGTTGTACGATTAATGTGAGTCTTTGGTTAATCTTTGGTATGGACCATAAGATAATTTAATGTGTATGGTTGATAAACCTACAGATAGTATCAAGGATGTCTCTTTTTTTTTCCTCACATAATCTTGGGTTAGTTTGTGTAGATATACAAAGTACTTGTTGTCCTATTAAATTGTGCATCGAACTATTCAAGTTTAGGGTTAAACATATACTCTGGTGTTGTCACGCTTTTAATACCAGTCATATTAGGGGTAGACTGACATGGGAATTTATAAGGTTCCATGATAATCCTAATGGTTGGAATGATTTTTAAAAAATAATCATTTGTTTGACTTGTTGTTTAGTTGTTTTGGATTTTAATCCTAATGGTGTGTCGTGTGGGAACATGAATCAGGATGCATCATTGGTCTATATTGGTGTGAAAATTATCTATAATTATTTATTTTGAAGGTGTAGCCGATAACTTTTAAGAATTTAAATTTATAATGGTTAGAATGTCCTTCCTTTTTTCCTTACCAGGGTTGGTTTGAAATTTTTTGAAGCACAATGCCCTTCTTATGGAGAAAGTGTATCAGGTCCTTTTTAGAGGACATTTAAACCTATTAGTGTACTCTCAGCTTCTAGGAGACCGTGTACCATATCTTGGTATCATATGGGCACACTAATAGAGTGTTGCGCTTATGCCATGATAACGTTTTAAAAAGATGTTAGGCTTGTTCTGGTGTTTTTGATCAAAGTTGTGCATTGGAAGCGTGGTTGTTTTAAAGTTATGGTTAATCCTGAGTGATACCTGGTTTTTACTAAGTAGAAACACCTAGTACAGACTATTGGACACCTACTATTCTCTTCATGACATGACTGCTAGGAGGTTGCCTCCTGGGATTCAATCAATGTTCTTGAGGTAAGGCATTCATCCTGTACCGATGTCTTGATCGTAGGTGATGAATGTTCTTTTTCTTGGATGAGCTCCTTGAATTCTGATTATCGATTATGTGGATACCCTAGTTTTCAAATGGTCTCAGATGGGGGTGTTTTAGCAACGATGATTTAAATGTATCATCCATGGGGAAGTTTCTATGATTGCATCAAGGCACAAAACATTGTGTAGCCTCTAGGCTAGAGAAATCACCGAAAGATGGTTTCTAGACTTAGTAAGTATGATCTAAGAAAATCCCGAGTGATTTTTTTTAAAATGCATCAGGTTTAATTTTTTGTATGTGATGTTCATCCACGTTGTGTGTTCTAGTGGTGGCCTGACCTATCTTCCTCTAGTTTCATTTAAAAGGTGCCATCTTTTACTCAACCCTTCGATTGGATCATGTTTCGTGTTCTGTGATGAGAGCATCACTAGAATGCTATGGCCATGTGTTATAATTTTTTTTGATAGTGATTATTGCATGGTTTAGAATTATACTTTAATTACTGAACCTATGGTGAAGCTCCATAGGCCAGTTTGATGAGGAGATGATGCTGTCATTGTATCTCTAGTATGAAGAACTCGAAAAAACTCCATCTCTATGCTTCGGTTGTAGTTTGGGTTTTGGTTTGAGTTCTATAGATTAGGCTCTATTTGTTAAGGTGAATCTTTAAGTTTCATTGGGAATTTTGAAATGAAATGTGACCATTTGACTGAATCTTCACGACCCTAGCAGGTCAGGTGATGTTTTCACTGTTCCTAAAGGCTTCTTGAGGACAAGAAGTTATAAGGTGGATAGGTTGTAACGTCCTGACCTTATCTTGGTATGGAATATTTAAAATTTTTATTTTGAAACCTTAAAATGTACATTTTAAAATTGTTCTTGGGGATAAAAGGGATCTCAAGTGAGTTTGAGGCTCGTTTGAAGCCTGACACACTGAAAACATGAAAGGAGGACTGGGCCACATGGTTTTCTAGAACCGTGCAACCCACGGTGCAAGCCGATGTGGCCTGTTGTGGGTTCTAGGTTGTGGGAAGATGCATGGTTTTCATGAAGTTATTTAAGTCACGCGCCTTTCCCATGAACATAATTTTTTGTGTGCGTAGAAAAATTAAGTATGGCTCCTCCCTTTTATTTTACTTTTATTTTATTTTATTTCCACTTATTTTTTTTCTTTTATTCTATTTTTCTTTTATTCCCATTATTTTTTCCTTCTTTCCTCTCGTCCTCCATTCCACACATGGCCTCCCTCCCCTCTTAGGTGTGGTGGATTCCTCCTCCACACATATCATGGGGTTTTGATCCTGTACCCCTTAAATCTCCTTAATTTTCATTGTACTTGGATATTATAGAAAGCTCTCGATAAGATCTACAATATACACTCCTTTATTTCCTTTTTCCCCCACTTCTTTTTGTGATATTTTGGCATTGAAGGTTTTTCCCTATTTTTGGTGTTTTCCTAAATATCTCAATTGTATCAATTTTAGGTAGAATCAAGGGTTGATATCAGAAGTGTGGAGTACTAAGACCATGAGGTAGGGCATCTATTCTTTTTCCTACTCATTTTGTGCATTATTATGTGGCACACTGTTCTGATTCACGTGGGAAGCTTCCAGAGAATCTTGATATCATGTATTAAATTGATTTGAATGATTTTTATTGTCCGTAGTGAACCTCATATACAGTGAAACCCATTCATGGGGTGTTCACTTTACCTTTGTCCACCCTTTTCCATCGAGCCATTATGTCTCTAGTCATAACCTTTTAGCAAGTATTTTTAATGAATTTTAAAATTCAGATGAGTATTTTTCCATGTCTATAATGATCAATGATTTTAGAGATAACTATTGATTGAGTGTTCACCTTGGCTTCAGCCACCCCTTTGGGTGTACCCAACCTAAATGGTATATGTTTTCAATTATTGAACACATAGAAGTTTCCTTGGGTGTGTGAAACACATTGGTTTAATGATTTAAATTTATTAATGGGTTTAGAATGAGAAATGAACCATGAATTGTGTCCCCTTTAGAAATTCCAAATCTTGATGCTAATTAATTGACCCTTGTGTAATCCCATATACCTTGATATTCTTAAAGTTCCGCTTTGAAAATATTTTTCTTTATTTTTAATTACTCATGAAAGTGGGAAATACATTATAAAAGTCGATTAAAGGTTTATGCTTCATGAAATATACCTTTCTTAGTGGTATTATACCAAAACTCCCATGATTATTCCTTGTCAACTATTTTAAAGCCTTGTTCCATGTTTAAAGTCTTAATTTTTTTGTTTGGAAAGCCTGTTAGCTTGTGAGTTTGGAATGTAAATAATAACCTATGAACAATATAGTTTTTCTTGCATTGTGTAGTGGATTTAACTATAAGTGCGGTGTTTTAGTAAGATCCTTGGCTTGTGATATTTAAATTTTAGCGATGACATGTGATTGATCACATGCTTTGCTTGATGCTTATGCCTTGAGATATTTCCCTATATTTAATTAGTGCTGAATGAGTTTATAATAAATGTTAATATATTTAAATGAATTTTTTGATTAAAAAATGTGATGTTTTTATAATAAAACCCCTCCAATGAAGGTACGCTGCTGTCTAAACTAAAAATAGTGTTTAGTGTTACTAGAAATGCTTGGTTTCCTTGCTATATAAATTATGCCATTGTTTTTTGGATTAAATTTCAAAAGCTTGATTAAATGATAAACATGATAGTTTGTTATATTAAATTGCATTTGATGGAATTAAATTGTTTAAATTCTATTCTTGTCACTTATGACCTACTTATGAGAAATGGTTGTTACCTTGCAATGTGAATTATGCCATGATTTATTTTCTTAAATTAAATATATTGATTATATGGTAAGAAATTATAAATGGTTGTTACCTTGCAATGTGAATTGTTCCATGGTTGATTTTCTTTATTGGCATGAAATTATAAATGCATTTCCATGAGTTATATTCCTTTCTTGATATGGCCCATTTGATACAGTTTAAGAGAGGATATGAATCCCGAGTTATGGTTTTCATGTATGGACTCGCCATGATCGATGGGTTACTACTCAATGTGCTAGAAGAAATATTTTTGATTGATAGGTACATGCTTTATAGGTAGGATTTATTATTATTGTGAGTGTGGCCAATTCCTTAGGGGAGAAAAAAAAGGATAGACCTATTGGAAAGATGGTTATACCATGACTTAGGTGAGACCCGATCCCCTATGTGAGATATTTAGCATGGAATTAGAGTTCACCACGCCTGGAAGAAATACTTGGGATGCCAACTGGGTCACCATGGATGGGATCAGTGCTATTGGTGTATATCAGAAGAACCGTAGCAATACCTCAGATTCTTCTTAGATTTCCAGGGATGGGCTCATACTCCACCACTGGAATTGACGTACATGTTGGAATTTCATGAATGGAATGCGATGAATTTTTTAATATTTCATAGAGTTTGATTAGGATTATTTGATACATATATTTTGATATTTTTCATTCTTAGATGTTTACAAATGAATTAAAACATCAATACAAAGTAAAATCTTGGGGGAATACCTTCTTGACATAGATTGTTTACTTTGGACCTTGTATATGTATTCTGCCTTGTACAAGTACACTATTCAGACTTCTGGCTTAGGCTAAAGAAGGTGCTATGGGACAGGTATCCATTATGGAACCTGGAACAAGTTTAGGTTATTCTATTTATTTACCTTATTGAATCTTATTATATATTGGCACACTGATTTTGTAATATAAAGAAATGGAAAGGTCTAGACATCATGGGTGACAACCTATTGGGATTCATATCTCACACCCTGATCGAGCACCGTTTGATATAATGCTATATATTCTTGTAACCCTATTCCCATATACTCCTTTTTTTATTGTATCGAATCATGAAATGACATCATTATCATATCTATTATTATTATTCATCTTACACCAGTTGTTTATTTTATTTCACTTCTTATTTTCTTTACTTCTTGTTTTATCTGCTATTTTTGTTGAATTAATTATTTAATTTATATTATTTACCACTATGTTATACCTAATCCTATGAGGGAATAGTATCCTCATAGACACACCTAAGGACTTTGCTTCTAGTCGACAACCTTTGGAATTTTAGGAGATTCACTTGAGGTCATATTGCCCACCTTATCAGGGCCCATTTTAGTGGAACTCGAGGTGGGATACTACACATAGGCTTGATCATTTCCCTAAAAAATAATTCATAAGAATTTCAACATTGAGAGTCCTTTCCATCAAGGATTTATCCACAAAAAAATGCTAATCCTTTTGACTTCCAATTTTTTTACTATCATTAAAAGATTCATTAGTTTTCATAATCCACACATTCCATTTGGATACTTTTCTCTTCTCTATTGTAATTTAATTTATTTTATGTTTATAAGTACATTTCATTCATATCATTCGAGGAATTATTTTTTCTTTATTACAAATTTATAATTCCTTTATAATCTAAATTGATAAAAATATCCTTATTCAACTAGAATAATAAATCTATTCTTTCGTAGGGAAAATTTTACAACTACTATTTAAAAAAGTTTCTTTTTTTCCATAAAGTTGATTTTCCCCTAGGATCTTCATCAAATATTAGATTATCATGTTTTGAATTCTTATAGTAAAATAATTACATCTTTTTTTTGTAGTTAGTAACTATATTGTAATGTTCCGTGTTTTGAACTAGACGAAAAAGCAAAGGAAATTAAATTTTTCCCATTAGCTGGTCAGACCAGTTTTAAAACCAAGCGTCAGAACATTTTATTTCTGATAGTTGACACTGTGATGTGTCTTTTAAATAATTTTTATTAAATTAATTAGATTAAAATTAAAGTGGAAATAAATTAAATGAATGGTAAAAGTCTTCCTTAGAACTTTGAAATATTCTAGGAAATATTTTTAGAGTTAGACAATGAGTCAGCACGGGGGATTTGGAGACCCATAGACCCTCGACATTGATAGAATAAAAATATTGAATTTATTTTATTCATACGTGTGTGTGTTTTCTTTCAAAAAAAAAAAATGAAATAACTCTAAAACGGTGCATTGTATAAGAAATATGAGACCACTGTTAGGTTCGGAACGCCAGGTTTACCCTAGGAAGGGTATAACCTTTATTCACTTCAGCTGTTTGACAACATCACATGTGATATTACCCTTGTTATTTATAATTAATTAATTGTTCTATTTTTTATATAATAAATAATTAATTTCTCACAAATAGTGCATCGAAAGAGAAATATGAGACCACTGATAGTTCCAGGACGTGGGGTTTACCCTAGGTAGGGTATAACATTCAAGATAATCAGATGTTATGTCAGATCACACTCAAAGATAATTTAATTAGGTTATATATATTTTTGTTGGGCAGTTTGAAATAATAATAATAATTTTATTATTAATATTATTATTTGCATTGAAGACAATAAATGAAAATGAACTTCTATAATTAATAAATCGTGTCTTGGTGTAAATAATAAATGAGCAACTTAATAAATGTGATATTATTAATTGTTCAAGTTAAATGAAAATGTCCAATCAATAATAATTTATTAGGTGTTATTGGGTTTTAAATGGTTGTTGTCATAAAAATATTAATGGTGACATTGATAAGTTTTATTATATAATAATAATTTTAATTATTTTAATGTTTGAACTTAAATCAAGGTGCAAACCATTTAAGTTATTCTGTCTAAATTCTTAATGCGACCCAAGGGGTGTGCTTGAGCACCCTATTGCGGGTCCCGAGTAGCTATTAAATTAATTAAATAATTGCTCATGTTTTATATAAAATTTTTACATTATGCCCTAGAATTGCGTTTAGACTAAATAAAATTTCAAAGAGTTGAAAGAGAATAAAAAGAATTTAAAGGAAAATCAATGGAATTTAAAGAGGGATGAAAATAAATAATAAAATACATACGGTTGGAGAGAAATTAAAAATAATTAAAATGGGGTAAACCCATTTTAATTATTTATTTCATTTCTTCCCCCATTTTTTTATTATTTTATTTATTTATTTTTTATTTCCTTTTTCCTTTTTCTTTCCATTCATTTCCTTTTTTTCTCCTCTCTTCCTCTCCTCCCTCTCATGTCGTGCCTCCCCTTCTCCCTAGGTGGTGGACCACCTTCTCCTCCCTTCGGAAGATCGCCGCGCCTCTGTTTGTTATCCGTTTTTTTCGCCGTCTGGTGCACTGTGAACCTCTTATTAAGGCTTATCCCATGCACTAAGAATCAGGCGATCTTCTTCTCTATCCTTTTCCCAATTATCCAAGGAAAGAATTTACCCTATTTTGGGGTTTTCTAAAATCATCTGTTTTCTTCCATTTTAGGTCAAATCAAAGCCTACTGAAGATCATAGGATCATCTGAAACCATAAGGTAGGGAATATACTCTATTTCCCTCTATTTTGTTGTGATTTATAAAAACACACGGTAGTTCCGTTCATCGGTGCCTATCAACATTGTGAAAATTCACCCAATATTTTCAATTTAATTGTTTTGCTAAATTTTTGCAACCCTAATTATCAAAAATTAAATTGTCTAAATTATTTCAATGTGGTCAGACACCCCATTGGGTGTGCCGACGTGGTATTTATAAATTAAGTTATCCCTGACATTTAATTTATTTATCTACATGTGTCTCACAACCCATTATTATTGTATTTAATTTAAAAAATTAGTTTAGATTAATTATAAACCTTGAATTGTTTATATTTGGTAGTTTTTTTATGCTAATTTATTTATTATTAAAAATTTACCTTATCTGTATGTGTTGCACATACTATTTTGTTGTGTTCAATTTAAATAATTAATTTTGATTAATTATGAACCTTGAATTATTGGATCTTTGAATGTTATTTGTGCTGAATTATTTATTTTATTAAAAGTGCATTTATCTTCTTATGTTGATGTGGTATGTTACCTTGTTAAGATTGTTGTGCTGTAATATTTAATTTATACCTTGTGATGAATGAGTGTATGTGTTTAGTTTTCAAGATACAATTTCATATGATTATTATTTTATATTTGCTGCTATGAAAACTTTAATTAAATTCAGAACATAGAAAGGATGTGGGTCCCATATTAAGGTCCACACTTAGAGCCTTTGTTCCTGACTATTACCACTATGCGTCAGGAGGCGGTGTCTTTGGATTTATTGGACCAAGACTTCCCCGGGATTTCTAATACTTTTGAGTGACACCGGTTCAAAAAGGGGCCATCGAGACGAATCCATTGGAAATGTGGCTAAGCTAGACTCATATGACACTCAACCCCCTTTTTGTAGGATCAGAACAGACTGATGGTAAAGCCAAGCCTCGAGTGATACTTGGTCTTTGGAAAGATTTCCTTGGACGGGCTCGGTGGTATTGGATAAATTGAAGGATGTTCCATAGCGATACCTTAGGAATAGGCTTGGACTCCAACTCTTAACTTGAACCTTAATAATGATGCACGAATGGTTTATATTAATGCCTCTTAAGCCCCTTGAGATTTGTGATATTTTTCTTGCATATTAAAGCACACCTGGTTGACACATGACTTAGACCCTAAGTTAAATCACAAGCTTGTGGGTATGCTTCTTCTTTATTTTACCTTACTTTTCGAGATTTATATGTATGTATATGTGCATTATTCTTACATATACTTCTTTAAGACTTCCAGCTTAGGCCGAAATAGGTGATTAGGGACGGGTACCGTTGGGAACCCGAGCCGAGTTAATTATTTTATTGCGCTTAGTTCATTCGTTTCATTTGTTATATAATGACACATTGAATTTTATTACTGCACGAAATGGAAGGTTCAGACACTATGGATGCCGAACCACTGGGATTTTATCTCACCCCTTGCTCGGGCATCGTTAACACCCGAGTAGATTATATGTTTGCAGGTATTGATAATGGGAAGCGTGATGCTTCGAATGAATGTTTGTTTATTACTACTTATGATATAGACTGGGGTAGAATACTAAGCATTTCTCATGATGAAGTTGTTGCTTTGTGTGTTTTCTCTTAGTTAACAGCATGCTTGAATTTCTGTTTTCCGTACTTTCAGTTTAGACAGACATCATGGAGTGACATTGTTTTGTGAACTTCTGCACTTGGGTATTATTATGTTGGATTATTTATATTGCTGCTACTAAAATTTATTCATTTATATGCTTCTTTTATTTATTATTTAATTGTTTTTACTTTCACTGTGATAATAACTATTACCTATGAGGTCATAGTCTGCCACTTGGACACAAAAAGGGCCTCTCTGCTATTCGACAACCTCCAGCATTCAGGGTGATGGGTTTGAGGTCATGTAACCCACCAGTCCGGCCACCATATTAGAGATGAGCCGAGTCGGGATGTTACAAAGTGGTATCATAGGTGTTATTTTCCCTTTATCTTACTATTTTGGGTTGGTAGACAGGAGACTAGGAATGATTCAACACTTGATTAATAGCCATTCCTGGGACCAATCATCCCATGTACAGAAAATTACCAACTTTACAGGGTTGGGATTGATGTTCATGCTTTTCGATATTATAGTTGATATGATTTCACCTCAAGTGATTGGTGTAATTTCCACTTCTTATGAATTTATGGAATTTATGATATTTTACCCTTGGCCTATTAATGTAAGGATGAAACATTGCATGAATCATAATAGGCACATAGGAATTCACATGCCCTGCATAGTTCCATTCTATGTAGTTGCATTTTAGGTTGCCTCTTCATTCAAATTGTGTTCCTTGAATGTAAGCCATGTATTGTAATTATTTATCATGCCTTTTTAGATACCATGTTTCGGTGATATATTTAGCATGTTATCCTATTTTCATGCTGCCTGTTTAATACCATGTTTTCCTTATATCACGCATATATTCCTATTAGTATGTATATGTAATTAAAATGTTTTGATTCTATGATTACAACACATCTCTCTCTGTTAGATTCTAGTAGTGACATTTTTTCTTTCTTTTTTTTATGTAATTTGTTTCTTTGCTAATTTTTTTGGTTCCCTTTAAAAGAGAGCCAAATGCCAATGACTATATGGTGTATATCTGCTTATTAGGTTGATATCCACCTATATATCTAGGATAATATGTATTTGAGCATGTTATAATTTCAAATTAATTAGTTAATTACCTAAAGGAACAACCAGAACCAAGTAGGCTAGTTGGTGTATGTTACTTATGAGATAACCCGGTATGAGTGTTGCGACTATTAATAATTAAACAAATATTTCTGGGTTGTATTCTAATGAGCCCAGGTCGCCTTAGTGGGACCCTTGTAGGTCGACATATCTTCTTAAAAGGAATTTATGTGATAAATTTCCTAATTAAGGACGAGATATCAATTAATACAAAATGTTTTAAAATAGAGTTTTATAAAACTAGCATGTTTTCCATTGAGGCGTTGTTTAAGACAAGTACCCTGTGTTTTGTTTTGAAAAATGGTACTTGATGGTTTGATTAAATCTTTTTATAATTAATGATTAAATGTTATTAAATATAAATGGTGTGGATATGGACCTTGTAGAGATGTTCTCTATTTAAGAAATTGGTATAAGGGTAGTTTGAGTTTCTCCTTGAGTTTCTTTGTAATAGAACCATCTGCATGCCCCTGTCCTTAGTCGGACCCCCTTTCCTAAAATGACACCCTTGTTTGGATGGGTGGTTGTGTTTTCCTTGACTTTTTTTTTTCGGGCTTGAGCATTGAGTAATGCTCATTACTATCTGGTTAGGCATGCCTTAAGAGTGGTCAGTTGCTTCATAGGTTGTTCAAATCTCTCTTCTCCACAATGATGGATGTCTCAATACGCCATTATTCGAGTTAAAATTCATCTTGCTTATGTATCACCTCGGGGTAGTATGTGTTCACATACGTGGTGCTGTCGAGTGCTTAACGTTGTGATGAACTGGTTTAGTCAGTGTAATCGTCAAGTCATGCACTATTAAATATGTTTCAAGTCATCTATATAGTAAAATGACTTTTATGATAAAGGAATCAAGTTCTTCATAATGATCAGGATGACTTCTAGAGACTCAGGTGTTTTTACACACCAGCCAGTTTGTTTGGGCTTTCATGCTAGTTGTTTAAACGTTTTCCTTCTAGTGATCTCCAAATCCTCTTAGTGTACTCTTCCTTAAGTGACAATCATGTTCCCTTTCTTGCCTTCATCCTTGATTTACTATGAGAGAATCATTCTTATGCCATGCTAAAGATTTAAAAGTTTTTGGGCTTTTTTGGCATGGTTTTCCCAGTGTTTCATGATAACGTGTCATTCTTATTAGGTCTTGATTAGTCTTGAGTGACCCTTGGATTTCTGTGTAGTAAATATTTGGAGAAACTATTGTACACCAGTCATTTCTTCTGACATGACCACCAGGTGGATGTCACTCTAGGCTTAGTCAGTGGACTATTTTGGATGTCTTATCCATGTACTAATGTATCACTTGTAAACATGGTGTATGGATTTCTTTATATTAGTTCCTTATACTCATGTTCTGCTGATCCGAGGTTAGCGCAGACATGTTATTGGGATCGGTGATGCCTAAATCAAGGAACAACAACCAAAGTCAGGTATGGATTTCTATGGACATGTTTGTAGTGAATGCGATATACCTTAGAAGAAGGCATCATAGCTCAGTTCATAAAACACTATCCGTCAAAACTGAGCATCTTCTTAAGAGGTTGGACGAAGTGGCTTGACTAGTTCTCTCTCTTACTCAATGAAGTGGTCTTTGAAGGACCTTTTTCTGGACGTTGTCAGGTGAGACGAGTTAGGTTTGGGTCGGACATGGATTCTCATGAAAATATTGCTTGACTTGGGATTTTAGGTTAATAGAAATCCACTGTTTTATCTATTTCAAAAATCACACGAGAAGTGTCGCTAGAATGCTAAAGGGTGTTCCTTGTAGGGAATTCTGATGCTGGAAGGTGTCGTGACTCAAATTTTTCCACCTTCTAATGTTAAAACCTAAGGAAGGAAGTAACTTTGACTAGATGTTTTATGAGATGATAACATGGTCGTGTCTCTAGCTAAACATGTTTGAATAAGTATTGTCTCGGTGTTTAAATTGGAAAATGAGCGTTGGCTCAGATCTTAATGGCTTATGTGCCACTTTTCAAACCAAGGTTTGAATGTGTGTTGAGTGTTTGGAGATGCAACATGACCTTTTTTATGAGACATCATGACCCTGTAGATCGTGTGAGAGATACATTGTTTCTGAAGGCTTCTTAGGGATGACAAGTTCTAAGGTGGGATGGTTGTAATGTTCTGTGATTTGAACAGGACGAAAAAACAGAGGAAATTAAATTTTTTCCGTTAGCTAGGCATGACCATTTTAAAACCGATCGCCAGAACTTTTTTTTCCGATAGTAGACACTATGATATGTATTTTAAATAAATTTTATTAAATTAATTAGATTAAAATTAAAATGGAACTAAATTAAATGAAAGGTAGAAGTCTTCCTTAGATCTTTGAAATATTCTATGACATATTTTCAAAAATAGAGAATGAGTCAACACGGGGGTTTAGAGACCCATAGAACCTCAACGTTGATAGAATAAAAATATAAAATTTATTTTATTCATACGCGTATTTGTTTTCTTTAAAAAAATGAAATAAATCTCAAATGGTGCGTCACATGAGAAATCTGAGACCACCATTAGGTTCGGAATGCCAGGTTTACCCTAGGAAGGGTATAACCTAGATTCGCTTCAGGTATTTGACAACCTTGCAGGTGATAATACCCTCGCTATTTTTAATTAATGAATTATTATGTTCTTTATATAATAAATAATTATTTTATCACAAAAGGTGCATCAGATGAGAAATCTAAGACCACAGATTGTTTCGAGAAGTGGGGTTTACACAAGGTAGGGTATAACTTTCATGAGAATTGGACGTTTTTTCAAATCATACCCTAAGATAATTTAATTGGGTTATATATATTTTCATTGGGCAGTAAGAAATAATAATAATAATTTTATTATTAATATTATTATTTGCATTAAAGAAAAAAAATGAAAATACACTTCCATAATTAATAAATTGTGTTTTAGTGTAAATAATAAATGATTAATGTAATAAATGTGATATTATTAATTGTTCGAGTAAAGTGAAAATGTACAATCAATATTAATTTATTGGGTGTTATCGGTTTTTAAATTGTTGTTGTCATTAAAATATTAATGGTGTCCTTGATATGTTTTATTAAATAATAATAATAATATTGATTATTTTAACATCTCAACTTAAATAAAGTTACATACCATTTATGTTTTGTTGTCAAAATTTTTAATGAGACCCATGGGGAACTTGCACACCCTGTTGCGGGTCCCGAGTAGCTATTAAATTAATTAAATAACTGCTCAGGTTTTATGTAAAATTTTAACATTACGCCCTAGCGCTGTGTTCGGGCTAAATATAATTTAAACGAGTTGAAAGAGAATAAAAAAAGTTTAAAGTAAATTAATGGAATTTAAAGAGGGATAAAAATAAATAATAAAATAGATTCTGATGGAGAGAAATTAAAAATAATTAAAATTGGGTAACCTGTTATAATTATTTATTTCATTTATTCCACCATTTTATTTTTATTATTTCCTTTTTATTTATTTTTCTGTTTTCTTTTCTTTGATTTCCCTTTTTTCTCCTCTATTCCTCTCCTCCATCTCACGTCGCACCTCCCCTTCTCCCTAGTTAGCACACCACCTTTTCCTCCCTTCGGAAGATAGCTACGCCTCCATTTGTCATACGTTTTCTTCTCCATTAAGTTCTCTATGAACCTATTGGTAAGGCTTATCCCACACACCAATAATTTTATGATCTCCTTCTCTATCCTTTGAGCAGTTCACTGCTGAAGGAATTTACCCTATTTTGGGGTTTTTCTAAAATCATATGTTTTCCTCTGTTTTAGGTCAAATCAAATCCCACCATGGATCATAAGATCATATTAGACCATAAGGTTGGTAATATACTCTCATTCCCTCCATTTCATTGTGATTTATAAAAAGGCACGGTTGTGCCGTTCGTTAATGCCTACCGACATTGTGCAAATTCACCCAATATTTTCAATTTAACTGTTTTGCTAAATTGTTTCAGGGCTAATTATCATAAATTAAATTTTTTAAATCGTTTCAACATGGTTGGACACCCCATTGGGTGTGTCGACGTGGTCGATATAAATTCCGTTAGCCCAAACATTTAAATTTTTTATCTGCATGTTTTGTGCAACCCATTTTTGTTGTATTTAATTTAAATAATTAGTTTAGATTAATTATGACCCTGAATTATTGATCTTTGGTAGTTGTTTGTGATGATTAATTTATTATTAAAAATTTCCCTTATTTTCATGTGTTTCACAACCTATTTTGTTGTGTTCAATTTAAATAATTAATTTAAATTAATTATGAACATTGAATTGTTGGATATTTAGTAGTTGTTTGTGCTGAATTTTCTATTTTTTAAAATTGCATTTATCTGCTTTTGTTTATGCGGTATCTTACCTTGTTAATATTGTTGTACTGTAATATTTAATTTATACCTTGTGATGAATGAGTGTTTCTATTTAGTTTTCAAGCTTCAATTTCATATGCTTATTCTGTCATATTTGCTGATGTGAAAACTTTAATTAAATTTTGGATGATGAAAGGAGGTTGGTCCCGTATTACGGGCCACGCTTAAACTCTCAGTTATGGACTGTTACCACTATGCATCGGGGGGTGGGGGGGGGGGGTGGGGTGTCTTTGGATTTTCTCGACCGAGACTTCCCCGGGCTTTCAAATACTTATGAGTGACACCGGTTCCAAAAGGGCCCATCGAGACAGATCCATTGGAAATGTGGCTAAGCTAGCCTCGAATGACACTTGACCCCTTTTTGCGAGATCATAACTAACCCATGGTAAATCCATGCCTTGAGCAATACTTGGTCTTTCGAAATATTTCCTTGGATGGGCTTGGTGGTATTGGATAAATTGAAGGATGTTACGTAGAAATACCTTCAGGATAGGCTCAGACTCCAATTCTCAACTTGAACATTAATAATGATGCACTAAATTTTTATATTAATGCATCTTGAACCTCTGGAGATTTGTGTTATTTTTCTATAATATTGAAGCACACCTGGTTAATACATGACATTGTCCCCAATTTAAATCACTAGCTTGGGGGAATGCTTCTTCCTTGTTTTACTTTGCTTTTCCAAGATTTATATATATGTATATGAGCATTATGCTTACATGTACTCCTTTAAGACTTCCGGATTAGGTCAAAGTAGGTGATTAGGGATGGGTTCCGTTGGGAACCTGAGCCGAGCTAATTATTTTATGGCGCTTAGTTCATTATCTACATTTATTATATAATAACACACTGCATTTTTTTACTGCACAAAATGGATAGGTTTAGACACCATGGGTGTCAGCCTACTGGGATTTTATCTCACGCCATACTCGAGCATCGTTGACACCCATGTATATTATAAGTTTGTAGGTATTGATAAAGGGAAGGGTGGTGCTTCTGATGCTTGATTGTTTCTTGCTGCTTAGGATGGAGACTGGGATAGAGGATCAAGCCTTGTTCATGATGCATTTTTCACTCTGCGTCTTTTATTTTATTTGACATCATGCTTGAGTTTCTGTTTTCCATACATTCAGTTTAGACGAACATCATGTCATGGCATTGTTTTTTGAGTTTCCGCACTTGAGTATTATTCAGTTGGATTATTTATATTGCTTCTACTGCAATTTATTCATTTATATGCTTCCACCATTTATTATTTAATTGTTGTTACTTCCATTATGATAATGCCTATTACCTATGATGGCATAGTGTCCCCCTTGGACACAAAATAGAACTTGCTGCTAGTCAACAGCCTCTAGCATTCAGGGAGATTCACTTGAGGTCATGTAGCTCACCGGTCCGACCACCGTCTTAGAGGTGAGCTGGGTCGGGACATTACAAAGTGGTATTAGAGGTGTTATTTTTTATTTTGTCTTACTATTTTCTATTGGTAGACAAGAGAATAGAAATGTGTCAGCGCTTGGTTAATAGTCTTGCCTGAGACTGATCACCCCATGTATGAGAAATGACCAACTATCCAGGTTTGGGATTGATGATCATGATTTTTGATATTACAGTTGATATGATTTCACCTCAAGTGATTGGTGTAATTTCCACTGCTTATGAATTTATATAATTTATGATATTTTACCCTTGGCCTTTTAAGGTAAGGATGAAGCATTACATGCATCATAATAGGCACATATTAATTCACAGGCCATGCATAATGTTATTCCATGTAGTTGTATTTTAGGTTTCCTCTTTATTCAAATTGTGTGCCTTGAATTTAATTCAGGTATTGTAATTATTTCACATTCCTTTTTAGATACCATGTTTCTGTGATATATTTAGCATTTTATCATGTTTCCATGCTGTCTGTTTAATACCATGTTTTCCTTGTATCATACATCTATGCCTATTATCATGTATCTGTAATTAAATTTTTTTGCTACTATGATTACAACATGTCTCTCTCTGTTAGTTTTCTGTAGTGACCTGTTAACTTGTTTTTTATGTAATTGGTTTCTTTGCTAAAATTTATTGGCTTCCTTTAAATGGAATCCAAATGTGAAAAACTATAAGGTTTATAGATGCTTATTAGGTTGGTATCCACCCATATATCTAGGATGATATGTGTTTGAGAATTTTATCATTTCAAATGAATTGGTTAATTACCTAAAGGCACAAACAGGACCAAGTAGGCTAGTTGGTGTATATTCCTTATGAGATAACCTGATATGGGTGTTGTGACTATTAATAATTAAAAAACTGTTTTTCATTTGCATTATAATGATCCCATGTCACCTTAGTGGGACCCTTGTAGGTATCCTTATATGATTAAATGGAATTTATGTGATAGATTGCCTAATTAAGGATGAGATTTCAATTAATGGAAAATGTTTTAAAATGGATTTTTATAAAACTTGCCTGTTTTCCCTTGAGGCATTGTTTAAGATCAAGCACCTTGTGTTTTTTTTTGAGAAATGGTACTTGATGTTTTGATTAAATCTTTTGACGATTAAATATTAAATGTGATTAAATATAAAGGGCTTGGATATGGAACCTATAGAGATATCCTCTGTTTAAGCCCTTAGTATATGGGTAGTTTTAGTTTCTCCTTGAGTTGCATTGGAATACAACCATTTTCATACCGCTGTCCCTAGTCGGACCCCCTTTTCTAAAACGAAACCCTTGTTCAGATAGGTGGTGGTGTTTTCCTTGACTTTTGTTTCGCGCTTGAGCATTGAGTAATGCTTATTGCCATCTAGTTAGGCATTCCTTAGGAGTGGTTAGATGCTTCATAGTTAGTTCGAATCTCTCTTCTCCGTAGTGATGGATGACTCGGTACGTCATCATCCGAGTTAAAAGTCATCTTGATTTTTTATCACCTCGAGGTAGTACGCGTTCACGTACGTGGTGCTGTCGAGTGCTTAATGTTGGGACGAACTAGTTGAGTTTTGTGTAATCATAAAGTCTTGCGCAATTAAATATGTTTCAGATCATCTCTATAGTATAATGAATTTTGTGTTAAAAGAATCAAGTTTGTCCCAATGCTCAAGAAGACTTCCAAAGACTCAGGTGTTATGACACACTAGCCAGTTTGGTTGGGCTTTTGTGCCAGTTGTTTAAATGTTTTCCTTCTAGTAATCTACAAATCTTCTTAGTGTACTCTTCCTTAAGTGACAAGCATGTTCCCTATCTTACCTTCATCCTTGATGCACTAAGAGAGCATTGGTCTTATTCCATGCTAAAGCTTTAAAAGTTGTTGGTCTTGTTTATGGTGGTTTTCTCAGTGTTTCACGCTGACACATCATTCTTATCAGGGCTTGATTAGTCTTGAGTTACCCTTGGATTTCTGTGTAGGAATTCTCTGGACAAACTCTTATACACTAGTTATTTGTTCTGATGTGACCACCTAGTGGATGTCACTCTAAGCTCAGTAAATGACTTATTTTGGATGTCTTATCCTTGTACCAATGTATCACTCGTAAACATTGTGTATAGAATACCTTAGGTTAGTTCGTTATACTCATTTCGTGCCGATTCGAGGTTACCCTTGACAGGTTATTGGGATCGGTGATGCCTAAATCAAGGAACGTCACCGGAAGTCAGGTATGGATTTCGATAGACATGTTCTTGGTGAATATGATATACCTTGGATGAAGGCATCACAATTTAGTTCATAAAACACTATCCGTTTAAGCCAAGCATCTTTCTAAATGGTTGACCGAAGTGGCTTGACTAGTTCTCTCTCTTGCTTAATGAAGCGGTCAGTGAAGGACATTTTTCTGGAACGTCGTCAAGTGAGACGAGTTTGTTTTGGGTCGGTCATGTCTTTTCATGAAAATCATTCATGATTTGGGATTTTAGGTCAATGGAAATCCACTGTTTTAACCGTTTCAAAAATCACATGAGAAGCGTCGCTAGAATGCTTAAGGGCCTACCTTGTAGGGAATTCTGATGCAAAAAGGTGTCATGACTTGGAGTTTTCCACCTTCTAATGTTAAAACCTAAGGTGGTAAGTAACTTTCACTAGATGTTTAATGAGATGATGACATGGTCATGTCTCTAGTTAAACGAGTTTGAATAAGTACCGTCTTGGTGTTTTAGTTGGAAAGTGAGCATTGGATCAGATATTAATGTCTTATGTTCTGCTTTTCTAACCAATGTTTGATCATACATTGAGTGTTTGGAGATGAAACATGACCTTTTTTATGAGACATCATGACCGTGTAGATCAAGTGTGAGATACAGTGTTACAAAATCTTTCTCGGGGACGAGAAGTTATAAGGTTGGAAGGTTGTAGTGTTCCATTTTTTGAACCAGATGAAAAAGTAAAGGAAATTAAGTTTTTTCCATTAGCTAGGTAGGCTGGCTTTAAAATTGAGCATCATAACTTTTTATTTCCTATAGTTGACACTGCGATGTTTCTTTTAAATAAATGTTATTAAATTAATTAGATTAAAATTAAAATGGAAATAAATTAAATGAAGGGTAAAAGTCTTCCTTGGAACATTTAAATATTTTCTGAAATATTTTCAAAGTTAGAAAGTGAGTTAGCATGGGGGATTAGAGACACATAGACCCTTGATGTTGATAGAATAAAAATATTTAATTTCTTTTATTCATATGCGTGTGTGTTTTCTTTCAAAAAAATTAAATAACTCTCAAATGGTGTGTCATATGAGAAATATGAGACCACTGTTAAGTCCAGGACACCAAGTTTACCCTAGTAAGGGTATAACCTTGATTCGGTTCGGGTGTTTGACAACCTCGCATTTGATAATACCCTTATTATTTTTAATTAAATAATTATTTCTTTTATATATAATAAATAATTATTTTCTCACTAACGGTGCATCAAATGATAAATCCAAGACCACCGATAGTTTCAAGATGAGTGGTTTATCCTAGGTTTGGTATAAATTTCGCGAGAATCAGACGTTTTGTCAGATCGCAGCCGAAGATAATTTAATTGGGTTATATATATTTTTGTTGGGCAGTTAGATATAATAATAATAGTAATTTTATTATTAATATTATTATTTTCGTTGAAGAAAACAAATGAAAATGTACTTCCATAATTAATAAATTGTGTTGTGGTGTAAATAATAAATGAGTAATGTAATAAATGTGATATTATTAATTTTTTGAGTTAAATG
Source organism: Viscum album (assembly GCA_963277665.1). Taxonomy (NCBI): domain Eukaryota; kingdom Viridiplantae; phylum Streptophyta; class Magnoliopsida; order Santalales; family Viscaceae; genus Viscum; species Viscum album. Next base: position 1,990,808,060 of record OY728152.1, read on the forward strand.
GAAATGTGCAATCAATATTAATTTATTAGGTGTTATCGATTTCTAAATGGTTGTTGTCATTAAAATATTAATGGTGTCATTGATAAGTTTTATTAAATAATAATAATTTTAATTATTTTAACGTCTCAACTTAAATCAAGGTTCCGACCATTTACGTTTTTTTATCTAAATTCTTAATGCGCACCCTATTGCGGGTTCCGAGAAGCTATTAAATTAATTAAATAATTACTTGGATTTTATGTAATTTTTTTACATCGCGCCCTAGAGATGCTTTCCGACTAAATATAATTTAAAATAGTTGAAAGATATTTAAAATAGTTTAAAGAAAATTAATGGAATTTAAAGAGTGATAAAAATAAATAATAAAATAAACACGGTTGAAGAGAAATTAAAAATAATTAAAGTAGGGTAAACCCATTTTAATTATTTATTTCATTTCTTCCACCATTTTATTTTTATTATTTTATTTATTTCCATTTTATTTATTTTTCCTTTCTCTTTTATTTCCTTTCCTTTTTTGTTCTCCTCTCTTCCTCTCCTCCCTCTCACATTGTGCCTCCCCTTCTCCCTAGTTGGCACACCACCTTCTCCTATGTTTGGAAGATCTCCTCACCTCCATTCATTGTTCGTTATATTCATCATTATGTGTGCTATGAACCTCTTAGTAAGGATTATCCCATGCACCAAGAATCGTATGATCTCCTTCTCTATCCTTTGTGCAGTTCACCATTGAAAAAATTAACCCTATTTTGGGGTTTTTCTAAAATAACTTGTTTTGTTCCATTTTAGGTCAAATAAGAGCCTACCATGGATCATAAGATCATCTAAGACCATAAGGTAGGGCATCTACTCTCTTTCCCTCTTCTTTATTATGATTTATAAAAACACACGGTTGTGCCCTTCGTTAGTGCCTACCGACGTTGTGCAAATTCACCCAATATTTTCAATTTAATTGTTCTGCTAAATTGTTCTAGCCCTAATTATCATAAATTAAATTGTTTAAGTTGTTTCAACGTGGTCAGACACCCCATTGTGTGTGCTGACATGATCGATATAAATTCTATTAGCCAGACATTTAATTTATTTATCTGAATGTGTTTCACATCCCTTTTTTGTAGTATTTAATTTAAATAATTAGTTTAGATTAACAATGAACCTTGAATTGTTGATCTTTGGTAGTTTTTTTGTGCTGATTTATTTATTATTAAAAAGTGACCTTATTTTCATGTGTTACATAACCAATTTTTTTTGTGTTAAATTTAAATAATTAATTTAGATTAATTATGAACTTTTAATTGTTGGATATTTGGTAGTTTTGTGGTGCTGATTTATTTATTTATTAAAAGTGAATTTATCTTATTATGTTGATGAGATATCTTAACTTGTTAATATTGTTGTGCTTTCATATTTAATTTATACCTTTTGATGAACGAGTGTATCTGTTTAGTTTTCAAGATGCAATTTCATATGCTTATTATGTCATATATGCTGCTGTGAAAACTTTAATTAAATTCAGGGTGGGGATAGTAGGTTGGTCCCATATTAAGGGCCATTCTTAGACCCTTCATTCCTGACTATTACCACTATGAGTTGGGGGGGGGGGGGTTTGGCTTTAACAGACCAAGAATTCCCTGAGCTTTCAAATACTTATGAGTGACACCGGTTTCAAAAGGGCCCATCAAGATGGATCCGTTGGAAATGTGGATAAGCCAGCCTCGGATGACACTCAACCCCTTTTTTCAAGATTAGAATGAACTAATGGTAAAACCATGCCTCAAGCAATACTTGGTCTTTCGAAAGATTTTCTTGGACGAGATCAGTTGTATTGGATAAATTGAAGGATGTTACAAAGTGATACCTTCAGGACGGGATCAGACTCCAACTCTCAACTTGAACCTTAATAATGATGCACTGAAGGTTTATATTAATGCCGCTTGAGCATCTTTAGATTTTTGATATTTTTCTGGAATATTGAAGGACACCTAGTTGACAAATGACTTATACCCTAAGTTAAAGCCTAAGATTGGGGGTATGATTCTTCCTTGTTTTACCTTGATTTTCCAGGATATATATATATATATATATGTATGTATATGTGAATTCTACTTATAGTTACTCCTTTCATATTTCCAGCTTAGGCCGAAGGAGGTGATTAGGGATGGGTGACGTTGGGAACCCGGGTTGAGTTAATTATTTTATTGCGTTTAGTTCATTATCTGCATTTATTATATAATGACACATTGCATTTTATTACTAAACAAAATGGAAAGGTTTAGACACTGTGGGTGACATCCTAATGGGATTTTATCTCACCCCCTGCTCGGGCATCATTGACACTCGAGTAGATTATATGTTTGCAGGTATTGACAAATGGAAGCATGATGCTTATGATGGTTGATTGTTTCTTGCTTCTTAGGATGGAGACTGTGGCAGAGGACAGAGCCTTTTTCATGATGTAGTTTTTACTTTGTGTATTTTCTTTTAGTTGAAAACATGATTGAGTTTCTATTTTATGTAATTTCAGTTTAGATAGACATCATGGCATGACATTGTTTTGTGAGCCTCCGGACATGAGTATTATTTAGATGGATTATTTATATTTTTTATTACTGTAGTTTATTTATTTATATTCTTATGCTATTTATTATTTAATTTTTGTTACTTCTACTGGGATAATACCTATTACCTATGAGGTCATAATCTCCCCCTTGGAAATAAAAAGTCCCTCGTTGCTAGTTGGAATCCTCTAGAATTTAGGAAGATGCACTTGAGGTCATGTAACCCACCGGTCCAACCACCATCTTAGAGGTGAGCTGGGTAGGGACGTCATATATATCTTATAATATTTCTTTCAACTTCAAAATATGAAATATTTTCCAATTATTCATCACTTTTACTTTTGAATTATTTATACTGTTTTTTATTTTTTCATCAAATAACTGATGAAATTATTCCTCTTATACTTTTGTGGGTATCCAACATAACCAATGTCGGTGTTTCCCATAAAATTTATCTGATGATTCAAAAAATATTTTTTATTAAAATTTTATAATTTAGCATAATTTTTATTTATCATGTCATTGGTTTGTAGAGGATAATTAAATGATATATGTAAGGAATTTTTTAAAATAGGATTACCTTTTTATTTTGGATTTTATACTAGATTATTTACCTAAATCAAAACCTTCTAGAGTATTCGTATTTTCTGTTTCTCTCCCTAGTATAATCATTTATGTCTCCATTGATAATTTGTTACATAAAAAGTTAATCCTTCAACTCAAGATAAAGTTTGTCTAGAACATCACTTTTCTTTTTTATTTTAGTTTTCATTCAGGTAATAATATCATTATCCTCAATTATTCCTATTTCAACTATTGATTTTTTCTAACCAATTTCGATAAACATAAATGGAATTATTACCTCTTGGATTTCACGTTTTGAACATATTTTGAGAGGATTAATTTCTATATATAACTATATCTACATTTTTGAAACATTGAAGATATTTCCCCTAATTCCTTACCTTGAATATTATTCCTTTATTTAATATCAACCACTACATAAACAATTATTTTGTTCAATAATCCCAATTTTTTTGACCCAATCATTAATAAAAAATATTTGAGTTCCATGTGAATAATTATCCACTCTAAAACTCATTATTTAATTTTGAAATCTTCAATATATATCCTTTTAATTATAGAAAGAATACACTATTTGATTTCTTGACATCTAATCATCATCAGTGGATTTATAATCAATTTGGAAATTAGGATCCCTGAAAAAGTTTACTACTATATTTATTCATTAAGAAGATATAAAATAAAAATAATTCTTAAATCCCCAAAATTGATTATTGGAATATTTTATATGATTTTCAATGTCTCCATAAATTTATTTCACTAATATAATGTCCTTATAGAATTAACTATTTCTCAAATTAATCTTCTTCATTATTATAAAAAATAGATTAAATATATATGAAATCTATGTATATAAACTCAAATACATGAATAAATTTCTACAAATAAAAAAATCCATTAAAATAAATATATTCTATGACACCAATTTCTATGAGTACATGGGAATATAATGAGAGATAAAATTAATGGGGATAAATTTATTAGAATTACTTCTAATCATAGAGATAATATTCTCTAAACTCTCACAGTAGTAAATTATTATGACCTTATGATTAGTAGGGTAACATTTAATCCCTTCTTATGAATAATATCTAATTTTTATCACTTTATATTTACCTTGATCTAATTTATTTTTTGATTATTGAACCCATACATGGATTTTTTTTCATGTTGAGAATATGTAAATAATTCACATAATACAATGTAATTTTATTTGGTCCATTTATACTTGGAAACATCCAAGGAGAATACAGTTGTGAGGTTACAAGGTAACAAAATCAAATAAAACTCTTTTAGTGGTGGTTTTGTGAAATTTCACATAAAGTTAGGGGTTATTGTATTTAAAATGGTTTATGTATAGAGAAACACCTTCTAAATATTATTAATTAATTCATATCTTTAATACCATCTCTTAAGAGTTAAAAAACACCCCAAATTTAGTATAATACAAGGATAGAAACATATCACCATTATTTTCATCTAAATATGTATAAATTGGTTCTTCTTGGTCTTCTTATTTTACTCAAACTTCAAAATAAAAATTATAAATCACTATGATGTAATATTTACTATCATGAGAAATATCTTCCATGTATTAATATTTAATTAATCCTTATTATATCGAATGATCTTAAATATATCTCTAGGGAACATCTCTTTATTCTTATTTGGAAAGAGCTTAAAAAAATGATAACAACTATTATATATTATTTTTTATTTCCCTAATTTATTTAATCTATAAATGTACATTCTATTTTAAATGTGGAAAAAACTGAAATTTGTTTATATAGATAAATAATATATCTATATCTCTATAATTTCATTTCTATATCCAAGAGAAATCATCTTACTTACCCTTAATTTTTAATGTTTCCTTATAATGTATTATGAGAATGTTCTTAAACCCATACATATAAAATAAGTGATAAAAAATCACCCCTTATTATCATAAGATATTTAATTAAAAATAGGAAATTACACACATAGAAAATCAACCTTCTTGAAAAAAAATCTTTGCAAGACCATGACTTTTAAGGTATGGTGTCATCGATCTTCAAAAATCATAACATTAGATGATTCAGACTCTATTTTTTATATTATAATGGATACCTTTAAAATAAACTCCTTTAAAACATTAGTTATAAATTATCTTCCCATGATGTAATGACCCATTCTAGTGATACATTTAAATTTAATAACTATACATTCTTATGGTGGAAGTATTAACTTTAAGCAATAAAATCAACAATAGTTGTCTGATACATTATCCAAAATCCATGCTTGTTCCAAAAAAACATTCTACACCATTTATGTTGGAAATATTTAACACCGAGACAAAATACATCAATAAATGCACTAAATAATCATGGTTGGATACTTTGTAAGGTGTTTTTTGAATTATTTCATTCATTCAAAAACTTCTACAATCATCCTCCAAGACATTCCATTGTTCCTACAATTTTCATCCCTTCTCATTGGAAACTACAAGATTACTCCAACAATTTCTTGGTACCATGAAAATTATAAAACCTAATATCAACCAATCCAACTTTAGCATCATCAAACCAAATGAAATATAATGTAAACTATCATCAATTATTTAAAAGTATCAATGTAGTTGGAAATAAATACAACACCATGTATCATAAATTCCTTATTGGTTGAAAAAATATCATTTTAGCCAATATTTTTTTTGAGTTTGTATAGAGTGATATTCAAATTCTTTATTATATAGTTTTAAAAATAAATTGATAAAAAAACTTTCCATTTCATGACCATTATTTTGTAAAAATATTCCAAAAACTACCTCCCAACCTCTCTACTCAAAATTTTAAATTTCAAAATAAAAATTTATTTATATTTAATGAATAAAATATTTATATATATTATACAATTTTAAATAAATAAAATAAAAAAATACTTAATCTTGATTGTTTGAGGTTTCATCAGTCCCCATAAATCATAACGCGTTAGTTCTAGTAAACTATTAGATTTTAATTCAACATTTATATGACATAGTAGAATCATATTACAATTTCAAAATGTTTTCAATAACATTATATTTATTTCTTCTAAATATACATACATATCTCACAATCTCATTCAATTTTATCTTTCATAGTATTCTTTATCCATGGTGATCAAGTATATAATGCCGTAATTTCATTTTCATCTTCTAATTAATATAATTTTTTTGTTAACTTCTAATGTAAAAAATACCAATTTATTATTCTCATTTAGTGGGAACTATTATATATTTTAATATTTTTTATACACAAACCATTCACATTGAAAAAATTATTAATTTTCTTCTACACATAATTAGATAACATTCAATAATTTTATTTCCAGTTTATCAATGGAATACAACGTTTTTATTTTAGTTTATAGGGTTAAAATTTTGTTATTCTAACTCATTTACTACATAGAGAAAAATATTTTTGAAAAATAATTTATCCTCCACTATAGTATTCACTACACTTGAGCATATTATAATCATTTTTTTATGTGATTAAAAAAATATTAAGAATCCAGATCTTCTTTTTCATGTAGGACTTCGAAGAATCTTATAAAAAATATTTATTAAATAATAATATTATTTATATATATATCAATATTTTGTGTCCTTCTAAAATTGTTTTGGGAGTATTTTAAAAAACATTCATAATTTCATGTTTAATTACATATTCTACAAAACTCTTAAAGATTGTTAATTTTTGTTGGGATATATGGAAATACAATTTTTCATCAATAACATTCTTAAAAAAACACCACATAAGGTTTTTATTTCATTTTCCTCTCTAAAATGAAATATTATACCATTAATCATTAAATTATAATTTATTCATACAAAAAAACCAACATTATCATAAAAATATTTATTAACCTCTCTAGATTATTTTTTATCTTAAAATATTCAACGTTTTCATTAAAAATATTTATCAAGTTTTTGAAAATATGAAGTAACTTTTGGAACAAATTTTGATGAAATAAATTTACTAGCAGATCCTACAAAATATATTTTTCATATATTGGTGAGTGACAATTATTTTCCACCCATATTGTTTCAAAATTTCGTTTTTAAACTATAGTTTTAGATAGAATATTTTAGTATTTTTTGATAAAATGTTTACCTTATTTAGTTAAGATGTAAATTAATCCATATCTCTATTAAATCATATAAAAAATATACATTCAATGCATGGTATTTGATAATTAATACATTCCTAAAACAATATTCTTTTCCAAATTATTTTCCTTAAATACTTCGAGTATTAATATTGAATCAATTTAACTTTTTCAAATACATCACTTTGTTTCATAAAAGTATTTTCTATATATAGATACCATGAATGATTTTTTAACAACATTAATCTTGGAATCCACCACATCATAATTATCATTATTTTTAAAATCATGTTTATCAATTTAGGATTTAAAAAAAAATTAGATATTAAATATACTAATCCTTATTATTTAAAAATTCAAATTCAATGATTTTATTTTTTATTTTCCATTTTCAAACTCTTGATTTAATTTTTATGCTTAAAATTTATTTCAAAAAATACTCAATATAATATTTTAACATATATTTAATTTGATCTTATTCTTCTTTATCATCATTTCTTAGGGATTTATCTTCCATAAAATCCTAATATAAAAATATTATATGGTTTTCAATTTTTTTATCTTTAAATTCACTCTGACTAGTAGATTTTTCTTTTCATTTTTTATCTTTCTCATGTGACCTCCTTTGTATTTTTATGATCTCTTATTTAACCGTATCAATTTTGGCCTCTTTTAGAAATGAAAATTTTGTTGAAATTCCCTTTTTATAAAACATATTCAAAATAATAATCTTCTTATTTTAAATTTTATTTTAAATATAGTCAATTAAAAAATATATAAAAACAAAATAGTGTAAACATTTTAAAAGATGGTTTACTGTATAAAGACTATTAGTTAAAGTGAAAAATATCATACCCAAAAATCATGAATATTATGTTTATAGTATATTTAAAATTTATGAATTAAATTTTAGTAAAATAAAATAATTATAATGAATATTCTTATAAATATTTATTTATAATGATTATCATGTCTCAGTTGGCCGTATAGAAAATAATGGTATAAGGGAACCATTTTTCTCAAGCCCTTACTTTGTGTGTTTTGGGTGTTTGAGGTTTCTTGGAGGATAATGGAGGGTGGAAGTAGATTTTTAGCTAATTTTTTTACTGGTATATCATTCTAAGACATATATACTTTAACTACAACATAGGTTTCAATTTTTTGTATTGGAAATGACCCTACTGTATAGGGGAAAAAGGTGGGTAGTTTTTCTATCTCTTCCTCCTTAATGGTTTCTAGGAAATATAAGTGGATTTCATTATAGAGGTTGATTTTTATGTTTCCTTATCTCTATTGATCTTGAGGTGGATATGGAATAGTCATAGGCTACATCATGAGGACCAAGGGGGTGAGTTTTAATGGTTCTATTGAATTAGGGGTATCTACAACATGATATTTATGGTTGTCTCATACCCTTACCCAATTTTTGTAAGATTTGGGGGAAGACACAACATATATTTCACCATGGATTTTAGAGGGTATTTGATTTAAAACCACTAGGTATCGGTGTTCTATTATGTCCCATAATTTTGTTGAAAACTCACTATATTAGGGTGTGTTCAAGGAGGTTGTTCCATAGTATTGTTAAATTACAAGTACATATAATTGTGACACTTTCCCCAAATTATCATTTCCCCCTCTCTCCATTATACCCTTGGCGACTCAAGTTACTCTTTCATATAACTTAATCCCCCTTTCTAAGGTAATACCCCTAGCTTCTAGAGATCATCCATTGGTGATCTGAGTTGAGATTTCTCAATTATATATTAGTTTTCACTCTACTATCTCTCTCACTCTATTCCATGTATGTTCATATCATCATTTTTTTTTGGAATTTATATGAAGTTTGAATAATGGATCATTATTAGATGATTTTCTTAGGAATCATTAGGTTCCAATAGGATAGGTGATCAAAGATTAGTGATTCTCCTTCGGTTATTTCTTGAATAATGTTGAATTATCATGTTAAGGTAAAGGATATTTTTCTTTTACTTTTAATTACGGGAAATTCTGATTGTATCATACTTTATATTACTGGTTAATGGTGAAATAATAATAAAATAAGATAAAAAAAGATTGATAATTAATTATAATGAGTTTTCATTATCACATGTTTTTTTTAATTATTGATATTAACTCTTGATTTTCGAGATAGTGTGCTATATTTTCATTATTGTTGGGATTTTTTTATCATGGTTGATGTGAGATCCCATCATTTTACTAGTACATTCCTATTTGATATTTTTTTGAGCCTTGGTGACCAAGTCTTGTTTGGAGACGAAGATCCTTTGTTGGGGAAAATGATATAAAGTATGGGGATGTATGTTTTTTTAATTAATGGATTCTGGGAATAAATGTTCTAAATTGGGTTATAAGAGTTTTCCATGCTTTGGATATCTTCAAAGGTGGTTCATGTTCTTTCTATGGGAAATAATATAAAGGCTATCTTCAAAACAATTACATGCCATGTAATTAACTTACATGATGTGTAACTATTTCTAGGAAAAATCCATGAGCTTGGATCATGATGTGAAATGAATACATGTCGTGAAGGCATTTCACATTGTGTAATGTTTGTGAAGTGTTAAAAATCAACCAAGGTTGTGCATTTTTTGATGTATGCCTCTAAAAGAAATACACAACATGTAATTTAATTACACACTGTTTAATTTCCCAAGAATATTTTAAAACTATTTTGTGTGTGAGATTGATCTCATTCCCTTGCATGAAACTTTCTTCTTTCGACCCTAGGGAGGAATCTAAGAAATTTTGGATCACCTCTCTTGATTATGGACATCTCTATCATGTATTAGATCCCTAGAAAGCTGTTTTGGTTAGGTTTTCCCTTACCTCTTTTTTTCTCTACCCGTTGGGGTGTAATATCTTGATCATGAGAATTATTGGTTTTGATCTTGACCAGTTATGATCTAGGAACCTTTGGAAATCATATTCACCTTCTTCTGTATTGAAGAATACTATTGGAAGCATTGGTTGATCGTTAGTTAATGGTTATGGGTCTAATCCTGAACCCCACTTTTGGATTTTTTTCATGTATGTACATTATTAAAATTGCGCCAACATATCATGAACTAGATGAATTAAAATAAAGAATTGAATTATTACTTGGAATCATTTTGAATCCAATTAGTTATGGACCTAGCTTAGGATGACATGGATTTTGGGTGATTTCTTGATAAAGATTCACCTTGGCTTGTCTTGTTTGTTGAGATAATTGGCATGTTATTGGTTATGACTAATTAATATATGAAATGTGTAATTCAAAGATAAATGATAATTTGGATAATTAACCATTGATCCTTATGATGTGATATTGTGATATCGTTGTTGTTATGGCATGCATTGTGATTTATATGTTTTCATTATTATACAGGGAATTGTTCTAATTTACATGCTGAAATTCTTATACACCAAGAAATTCCTTGAGACAAGCTAAAATTATTATATAGTGGTCTATGCCTAGTGAAACAAACTAAAATGCTTATGTACCGAGCTTAGCCCCGAGACATGCTAAAATGGTTATATATCTGGCTTTTCCCTGACACACGTTGAAATGATTATATACTGAGATTATCTCTGATTGATTGCTAAAATACATATATAGCAGGTTTTGAACTAGATTTTTTTGTAATTTATACCATAGTTATAAGGTTATGGTTGGCAGGGTTATGAGACATGATCAGAGGCATTTCGGCATGGTGTTGAGGTAGGTTATGTTTTACCATGGTTTTATGATTATGGTTGGAATGGCCATGATACAAGATCAGAGATATTTCATTATATATCTGAATCATGTTGATGTGTTATTAATTTAGTTGTTTAATTTATTAATACACTTGCTTATTTCATTATTAAACACACTTATTATCAGAATGTTTATGTTTAGACATGGTGGTTTTGAGCTAATGAGTTATACTCACACCCTATTCAGGATTTCGTTTGATACCTGAGTAGATTACAGGGATGTAAGATTGGATGAGGGAAAAGGACCTCAATATTAATTATTTATTTCTAGATGGGAAGGAGTTTAGATATGGGAACTATATGGGGTTCAGGACTAGGGAATTTTGAGTCTTTATTGATTCTGCTAGTATTTTATTGTTATTACTTATTGAATTAAATTTAGTTACATTCCATCATGTCATCACATTATTTATATATCATTTATTATATTTTTCAGTTGGATTTTACTATAGGTTTTCTACTGTATTGTATTGTTTCCCTTATTTCTGATACTCTGATATTTATTATTATTGTTATAATATTATTCCTCTGTGTTGTAACTTTGTAACTAGGGGGTATAGTCTCCCCACTATAATTATCTCACTCTTACTAATAGTTGGTATCCTTTGGAGTACAGGGTGGCATGCTTGAGGTCTCATAACCAACCTATTTTATACATGTGAGAGTGTACAAGATTTGGGAATGTTGCAAAGTAGTATCATCAGTACATTTTTGTTTTATATTACATTACTATTTTGGAAAGGTAGAAAAGAGACTAGGATGTGTCAGGACTTTGTAGTGATCTTGTACATGGGAGTAGCTAACCCTTGTATGGGAGAAAATTTGACTTCCCAGTGGTGGATTTCTATTTATATTGTTTTCTTGTTACATTTGATTTTTTTTCACCTTGAATGATCCACATGTTTTGTGAGATTATTATTTCATGATGTTATTGGTTCTTGAGATTTATACTCATGGCCTGGTATAGAATGATATGAATATGCATGCATAATGATAGGCACATAGAAATATAATTTCCACATTCATTTTTTCATTATAGGGACATATCCATTTCATGTGATATATATTTGTCTATTTGAACTATGATATAAAATAGATGTTATATCTATTAAATGAAATGAAATAAATGAACTATTATGTCATGATAAAACACTTATAATCCATGTTTATAGAGACCATTAGTCATTGGTTCATTGTTATTATCACATGTTGAGGTTGAATTTTTTATAGTCAGTGTTCTAAGGAGTGTGTCTATCTTGTAGAAAAAACATCTCCTCATCATATTCGAGTTGAGTGTTAGGAGAGTGGAAATCAGAATGCTCCTAATGTAGTTGATCTGAAGCTTCCTATAGATCTTTAGGATCATATGCATGTTTATCTTCCTGATAGATTCTTGGGGGTCATGAGATCCATAGAAATATAGAATGTTCACACTGTGCCTTCGATGTTTGAGCTAAAGAGGGAGTTCCAAATGTAGCATCCACCAATGATCACTAGGAAGGGAGGCCCTTGGGTAGCTGAGTTCCGGATCAAGTCATTCGACATGATATTTAATAACATTGAGACACCCAAATATTTGAGGTTGAATATTTCTATAATTAAGATTCATGGACCATCCAAGTTTTGGTGGGAAATTCTAGAGGAGGTAGGGTAGTATGAGGTGTTATCTTTGAATGAATTTAAGATGAAGTTACTGAGCCAATTCTATCTCGATACATTAAGGGATGAAAAGTCTCATGATTTCATGAACTTGACACATGGGGGTGTGTCAGTGATGTACTAAGATGAACGTTTAACTTACATAGATAATTTTGTTCCTTATTTGGTAGGTGATGAGATTACCAGGGTTAGTTGTTTTTAGGATGGTTTTTATTATGAGATCAGTTTTCAGGTGAATGTGTTTCATATGAGACGTTTTGTGTATGTGATAGACTAAGAACGTATCATAAAAGGGAATATGAGATATGCCTCATGAAATGAACATGATATTTCAATAGAGAAAACAATGATGAATCCTTCTAGTGGAAAAATGTGTTGCTATGATAGTTTTCACCAAGGCAGTAGCAGTCAAAGCAATCAGGGTAGTATGAATCCATCTTAGTATTTTGTTATGTTACAGTGTTATTGGTGTGGAATTATGGGACACAAATGGATTTAGTGTACATACCATGCTTTATAGTGTCATTCTTGAGGCATATTGGGCCACCTATAGTGGTTTTGTAGGGGAATGTTGCAACATAGAAATCGAAGGGGAACATGAAAGGTACCAGAGTTTCGAAAGATATCAAATACTCCTCAATAGGCAGGTATATGAAGTTATATAAGATGTTATGGTTAGGTTTGGGGATGTGGAACCCCTATTATGTAATAAAATTACTAAGAAGAGTGTATAGCTCCGGGGAGTTAGGCTAGAGCCTAGGGAATAAGGGATTTTCAGCTTCACATTATGAAGCCTACTTCAGCTAGTGTGTATGTAGGACCATCTACTATCAAAGGTAAACTAATTATATCATCTACCCTTTTTGGTGTTTTTTATATTAGATAATCTCATTCCATTTTTATCTACCATTTTTGTAAATGTTTTGGTATTGGATGTGGAAATATTTGATGGTGTTTTGACCATCTACACACTGTTGGGAGCGTAGTTAGATAATATCAAATGTTGCAAGGTGTGTTCTCTAGAGATTGGTGGTTACCATTTATTTTGGGAACTATTAATGTTAGAAATAATAGGATTTGTTTTGATTATTAGTATTGACTAATTAGCTATATTCTAGCCTCATATCGACTATTATTAAAGAAGAGTTACCTTTCTATCTCTAGAAGGAGGCATCTATTCTCACCAGGGTGAGTGGGATCTTCAGACTGGTTGTGTAGGACCAATTTAGTGCATATTGGATTATATCGTGGATCATATAGACAACCATTCTCTAGATGATGTTGGAATGCATCAATATTATTTTTCTTTAGTGGTAGACCATTTTCATGATGTATTTTTTAATGAGTTATTTGTCTTATCATGAGAGTGAGTCAAGTATATGATCGGGTTAGTGCTGGGAGTAGATCCAATTTCTATAACACCTTATAGAATAGAACCAAAAGAGCTCTATGATTTGAAATTTTAGTTCAAATATCTAGAAACTAAAGGTTTTTATACGACTAGCTACATCTACTTGGGGTTCTCCTGTTCTTTTCACCAAGAATGCTGATGGTACTTTGTGCTTGTGTGTGGATTATTGGAGATTGAACCAGATGAAAGTAAAAAATCTCTATCCACTTACAAACATATAATATCTCCTTGATCAGCTGAGAGGTTCTAAAATATTCTCCAAGATCGATTTTAGATTAGGATACCATCAGTTGTGGGTAATACCATCAGACACACCTCATATTACTTTTAGGATAAGGCATGTTTTGTATGAGTTTGTAGTGATTCCTTTTGAATTGATGAATGCACCAACAATATTCAAGGCCTTAATGAATAGGATATTTCATCCATTATTGGAATGGTTTTTGGTTGTTTTTGTTGACCACATATTTGTTTAATCTATGTTTGTATATGATTATTCCAAACACATTGACATCATCTTGAGTATATTGAGAGAGAATTAGATTTACACCAAGCTAACTATATGTAGTTTCTAGTTTGATAAAGTGAACTTCATGGTCCATGTCATCTCAGAGGTAGAAGTATTCATGGATAAATAGAAAATAATAACTGTGATATTTTTGGAGTAGAATAATAATGTTTTTGATATTTTAATATTTCTAGGTTTAACATGTTATTATCAATGCTTTATCCAGGACTTCTTGTAACACCCCGAGATTTTATGAAAAATATTCTTTTTAATTTCATTAATGTCTTGTGTTATACGCTACACCAAAAGGAGCTTTCACAACACACATCTCTGACCCGGCTTGAATTACACGCAATCACGACCTTCCACGATAGCGTGTGTTGTACGCAACACCAAGTTTCGCTAAAAAACGATATGCTATTAAAATATTATTAAAACTGGCCGTTATGAATAGTAATAACCACTTTTTGAAATTTTGTAAATTTTATTTTTCAAAATGGACTTTATTTTTGGATTCGGAATATCGAAATTAGCTTAGGGTGAAATTTTGGTGATTTTCGGATAACTTTCATATTTTGATGAATAGTGAAAATTACTAAATTTTAATTAAAAACAACATTTTCAATCGAAATAATTAATAGTGATAAATTATTAATTTGAGTGGTTTTAAAGTATATTTAGAATATATTTTTACAATTTAATACAATGTTGGTCATTTGATGTAATTTCACATTTAAACCAGACATAAACAAGTGTCAATATTTTGATAGTTATTATCTCTTAAGAACACGCTATTTGTTTTGAGGACGGGAATTAATTTTTAAATTAATTAATGCAACTGATATGTTTTTAATTTTGTAAAATAGAAATCATTTTTGAGTTCATAATATCAAATATAGCTTAGGCCTAATTTTTGGTATTTTTCTGAAAACTTTCAATTTTTGATGAATAGTGAAACCACTAAGTGGTATTTAAAAAAACTGATTTTTTCATAAAACTTAATTTTACCGCTTCTGTGAGTGGAATTTCAAAAATCCGAGAGACACGGTTGATGTCAGTAAGTAAAATGTGGTTCAATGAGATGAAAATAATTTTTGGTGAATAGTAACTTTTTACTTTTATTTACCACGGTTAAAAGTAAATAGGGTAATTAATGGTAAAAATGATATTATTATTACCCTAACACATGTCCTAATTCTATTTGACAAGTGTAATTAGACCAAAAACAAACTTAGGAATAAAATATGACCATTTAGGCCCACTTGGATTAGATTAGGACATTTATTATTAATTTATTTAAAGAAGGGTTAAAAGAGTTAAAATCAAAGTTTATTTACTAAAACATTTTTAATATGGGGTTATACATAAGATAAATTCGACTATAAATATTCATTAGAAACCTAAAGGTATTTCCTACATAATTGTATTTTATTTGTAATTTTTAGACATTAAATAATTTAATTTATTTACGACACAACGATGATGCAGTAATTATCTTATTAATGCAATATTGACATAATTGATGTTATAAATACCCAAATAAATATAATTTGAGACTTTTTATGAATTACACTAATTTTCTAGGTTAATATGACATGTTAGTATTGATTTAATTAACTTTTTTCGAACTTATAATTCTGTTATTATTTTTACAAAAATTAATTACTAAATAGTGTCAAAATTGACATAAAATAGTTTTTAAAACAAATATTATATTAGTAATTGTTATTTTATTCCTAAAAATCTAATGTTCGGCCAAATGACTTAGATAAGGTTATATATATTAATAATAAACAATTTTGGGTTCGTTTGGCTTCTTATAGTAAGTTTATTAACCTTATAGTGTAAGAACACAAGAAGACACTGTAAAAGTAAAATTATTTAACTTAATGTTAAATCTAAATGATAAGGTTAAAATAGGGACCTAAAATTGTCTAAATTCTATTGGATGAGATTATTTCGACCCATCCCCACCTTAGCCTTGAAATAAATCAATTTTGAGCTATTTAAAACCGAACTTGACTTTATAATAAAATAATATTTTTTGTTATTCCAAAAGTGCCCCTCTCCTCCCTTATAAAAGGGCACCTCCTCCCTCTCTTCCTCACACAACTTTGAGCCTTAAAGCTCGGCCAAAACCTGCCAAATGCTCTTATCCACTTCCCTAGAAACATCCTAGAGGTTCTGGTCTTCCTCAAAGACCAATTTTAGTGACCTAAGAGGAGGTCTCAAAGAGGCGCTTCAAAGAAGAGGTAATTTCCGTTACCAATTCTTTCACCTTTATTTCTTCTTCCACTTCTTCTTCTTAGGTTGTTTCATTATAATGTAATAAAATCAGTATCACTAATATAATGATATGTTATTATATGTATGAAACAATCCTATTTCACCATCTATCCATCCTACGGAAAATGAAATCACCGCACGTGTGTACGTACGGAATACCGTCTCGACGCCGTGGTGAAATCTATTTTCCACCACCACCTTAATTGGATGGGTATAATGGTGTAATGGGTAACTATATATGATTATTATAAAATTATATTGATACTGAAATAGTATAAATACACTTCAACACAAGTTCACGATCATGAGAACGATATCATCGCTCGTGCGTACATACGGAATACCGTCTCCACGACGCGATTAGATTCATTCTCCACTTTAACCATTAATGAATGATTATAAAGTATATATAATAATTAATCATGAAATATATGACATAATATTGATACTGGATTTATGTGTATATATATGAATTTCATCTACTTAATTCCGTTTAACTCAATAAGGAAACAAAAACAGCGTTCATGCGTACGTACGGACTACCGTCTCCATGAACGGTGTGTTTCATTTAATTTATATATATATTATATATATATATATACTGAATATATATGATATATAAATCATGTTTTATATTCTGTAAGTAAGTAAATCATGATATAAGTAATAATAATGTCAAGAACAACAAGTCCAAACACCTACGACAAATGAATCGATTTTACCCAAAACACTCTTTAACATGGAATTTACAAAAGAACGGGCAATATAAAGTCATAAGTGAACCATATATGATATAATAACAATAAATATGATTCTGTAATAAGTCAATGACATTATTTAAATCATTATACAGGAGGTTCGGACACTTACGAAGCAAATCGTACCTAAGGTAAGGGAAATATCACAATCTCAATTTTATCCGAGATTGTTTATACTTTGGTATTTACTGGGGTTATTTCTATCATCCATGTTCATGTTTTATAAAAGTGCTTTCATGTATGTTTAAAGTCCTTTTTACCCATTTTGATTTTTACCACATGGTATGTATGGAATCTTTCTTTTGTTTATGTTACGAGGTACTTTTTGACTTTTCTGACAAAAGTACGAGAAGAATGTTTTTTTAACTTATACGACATGAATGGATTTTTAAAACATTATTTCCAAGAAGCTTCCTTTACAAGTTTTCAAGTTTATTTTTAATCAAATTATTTTAGTTTAGAATTTTATGACATGTTATGAAAGGAAAAGTGTTTTTGAAGAAGAAAGGATATTTTCCTCAAGAATGGAGTTCAAGTGTTTTATCAAAATTATTTTCCATCTAAGAAAATAAAGGGTTATGTTTCTATCCCTATTATTATGTTGATTTGATTATGTTGTGATGGAATTATTTTTATGAATTCTTTTATCTTATATGAATTTTTTTATGATGTCATGTTGTTTAAGAATCCTATTTTTATTACGTGAGTTATGCAATGATGTATGGTTTATGATTTTGTGGCACACATAAGAATGGTATCATTATGAGATGGGTGGGACCTATATCTCCCTCCAATGCATTGGGTAAAGATTTTATATCTCATGAGATAGACATGGCTGGAATGGTAGGTTATACCTGTTCAGTGAAACAGGACTGAAACGAGGGTGACTCGGTTCAGAAAGGGACTTTGTCCACTAAGATAGTCTTGGCAATGAGTCTTGACTAATAAGATATGATTCTCTATGATTATGTGTGTATTCCACAATGTTTCATGTTTTAATTTATGATTATTGGGATTACATTTCACTTCTATGATTTATCCCATGTTATGATATTATGATCTCTTTTGCAGGATAAGATTTCCAAAAGTTATGTTCTTATGTATATGATGTTATTGATATTTCCTTTATTTACCCTTACTGAGCATTTGAGCTCACCCTTTTATGTTTTCTTTTCCCCAGGATATAAAGAAAGGTTTTTAGAAAAAAAGAAGAAGATCTTTATGGGAGATGTTGAAGATCTTTCACCATGATTAGAAGATTACATTCCTAGTTTCCAAAGACACTAAACTATTACGATCCTTGTGTGTGTATTTTTTTGTTATGTACTAAGTATTCCTCAAAAGTAATGTAATTTCCATGTACGTTAAGCTTAGGGTCTCTACAGTTGGTATCAGAGGAAAGGTTTAGTCAACCTTTGGAAACTAGGACGCAAAAACGTTAGTGAGATCCCTAGAGATATTTCTAAGGTATGTCTAGGGATGTCCCTAAGGTTAAGTATACATATAGGTTATAGTACTAGAATTACGCTAACGATCATAGAATTAAACCTAAGATGTTAGATATTTAAGGTACTCCCCCTTTATTATGTTGTTTTCCCTAGCATGATTTTTGCCTCTCACACTATTCTTTTTGGGTTTTAGACGATGGCTGGAAGCCGAAGGAACCGTGTTGATAAATGCAATGGACAATGCAATGATTGCCCTCCTGAACAAACAAATGTTATGGGAGATGGAGTGAAAAATCTTATTGCTATACTTACACAAGGTATGAATCATTCTGGATTTCCAAATGAGCAGAGAAGGGAACAATATTCTATTGAGTCCTTCATGAGGCAACGTCCACCTTCTTTCAGTGGGACTTCCGATCCACTTGTTGCTGAACAATGGATCAGTACCACTGAAAAGATATTTTCAGTCCTTCAATGTTCTGAACATAATAAAGTCATCTTAGCCGTATATCGTTTGGAAGGTGAAGCTGATCAATGGTGGAATCTTATCAAGAATACGAGGCCAAGAGATGAAATTGAGTCCATGGGATAGGACGAATTCAAGAACTTGTTTTTCAGTAAGTACTTCCCTCGTATTCTTCGAACAAAGATGGAAAAGGAGTTTCTTGAGCTGAAGCAGAAGGATGATGAATCTGTTGGTATATACGAAGAGAATTTTTACAAGACTTGCAAGGTATGCATCTGGCATTATCATCCAACCTAAAAGTAAAGTTGATCAATTTTTCAGTGGCTTAAAACCAAGTCTTCGAAGGGAATTAGCTATAAGAGATTTCAGTAGCTATGAAGAAATTGTGCGTTGTGCTATCAAGGTAGAAATGGAAGTTGGTGTTACATATCCATCTCATGGTTTTGACAAGAAACAAAAGATGGAGTTCAAGGAGAAATATCAGAATAATGGTGAAAAGAATATGAATGTTTCCTTATGCACAAAGTGTGGAAAGAAGCATGGTGGAGATTGTCTTAAAGGGACTAGAAAATGTTTTAAGTGCGGAAAAGAAGGTCATCGAGCAGCTGAGTGTCGAAGTAATGGAAAAAAGGTTTCCAATGATGTGAATAAAGCAAACACTGCAGAGAACGCACCACCAACACTTCAATGCTTCAAGTGCAAGGAAATGGGACATTATGATAATAAATGCCCTAATCCAAGGGTTAGTGATGATCAACATGAGCAACCACTTAAGGCAAAGGACAAAGGGAAGTCACATGCGATCACTATTGGAGATGTTGAATATGACAACGATGTGGTGGAATGATTAAGTGTTTATTCCAAAATAATGTTTTATATAGTATCGTGGAATATTTATGTTTTGGTCTATTGTGGTTTTCAATAATTTTATGGTACCAGTAACCATGGAAAGTGATTGAGTTATTTTTGGAAAAAGAATGATATGCGCATAATGAAGGGAAATGAGAAAATGAAATATTTGACAGTATTCATGAGCTCATGATTGATATAATGACTAAGTGATATCATGGTTTTAGTATATAGAATTTTTAGGATTTTGGTATGTGGAAAGAGTTAACTTTTAACTGCATTCATGTTTTCACTAAGGTTCAATGGGTATTCAAGAGAATACCTGATTAAGGCCTTTGAATGTTTGGAATGTGACCAACAAGAGATATCTTATGATATATGGGGATCAAAAATGGTATTAAATCTCTGGTAATCGTTTTCACTATATTATGAGAGTGGACTACAGTATTATAGATAAGCCTAAAGATTGGAATGGATTATGTTGGACATAAGTTAGTATTGTTTAAGGATATAAGTTTTTTTGATATTATTGATAGGATGTTATAGTAATATAGTTTTAGAAAAAGGACACCCTGCAGGACGGGCGACGACCCATCGCGTCGGACAAGGATGTGGGAATCGAACCCACAACCGAAGTGTGACTGGCCTTTATCGCCTACCACTGACCTACATAAAGTCCCTGTTTAGTAGAAAATAGTTTTATTATATTAAGCAGTATGATATATGAAGTATAAGTCCATTTTAGGAACCATATATGATTAATCTCACTATAGAATGACTTATGTATATTTAATAACTTTTTCTAACCTTTTGTTTGAGACAGATGGAATGACCCGTCATTCTATCACATGATCTGCTAACACTTCACGAATAACAAATTCAACTTCATTTATTTAAGAGATGAAGTGGAAATTGTTCAAGGCACGGACAACAGTGAGATTGTACCAAAATAAAGTAAGTATTTATTCTAATTCAAATTCTTCAACTTTAGGGAAACGATCTTGAAAACCAAAAATGTTTTCCTAGTGCTCTTATATCTGATTAATCTGATGGTACCTTAGATTGTCACAAATTTATGGATTTGTGATTGCTAGCTTTTCCATAGCCATGTTCTCTACCACTCTCCATCAGAACATGATGGTTAGATTTCTCTTCCATATCCATATTTTTACCTATGTGGAAACCCAGTGATTAGTTTATTTGGGTAACCGTTACATTTCATACTTTTGTTTTTAAAGATTGGTTTTGGTATTCCTTTTTACGATGTGGGTTTCTATTAAAGAAACTTTCGAATAGTAAACCATTTATAACCCCGACGAATTTCGAGGGTGAAATTCATTTTAAGGGGGGTAGAATGTAACACCTCGAGATTTTATGAAAAATATTCTTTTTAATTTCATTAATGTCTTGTGTTATACGCTACAAAAAAAGGAGCTTTCAAAACACACATCTCTGACCCGGCTTGAATTACACGCAATCACGACCTTCCACGATAGCGTGTGTTGTACGCAACACCAAGTTTCGCTAAACAACGATATGCTATTAAAATATTATTAAAACTAGCCGTTATGAATAGTAATAACCACTTTTTGAAATTTTATAAATTTTCTTTTTCAAAATGGACTTTATTTTTGGATTCATAATATCGAAATTAGCTTAGGGTGAAATTTTGGTGATTTTCGGATAACTTTCATATTTTGATGAATAGTGAAAATTACTAAATTTTAATTAAAAAAAACTTTTTCAATCGAAATAATTAATAGTGATAAATTATTAATTTGAGTGGTTTTAAATTATATTTAGAATATATTTTTACAATTTAATACAATGTTGGTCATTGGATGTAATTTCACATTTAAACCAGACATAAACAAGTGTCAATATTTTGATAGTTATTATCTCTTAAGAACACGCTATTTGTTTTGACGACGGGAATTAATTTTTAAATTAATTAATGCAACTGATATGTTTTGAATTTTGTAAAATAGAAATCATTTTTGAGTTCATAATATCAAATATAGCTTAGGCCTAATTTTTGGTATTTTTCTGAAAACTTTCAATTTTTGATGAATAGTGAAACCACTAAGTGGTAGTTAAAAAAACTGAATTTTTCATAAAACTTAATTTTACCACTTCTGTGAGTGGAATTTCAAAAATCCGAGAGACACGGTTGATTTCAGTAAGTAAAATGTGGTTCAATGAGATGAAAATAATTTTTGGTGAATAGTAACTTTTTACTTTTATTTACCACGGTTAAAAGTAAATAGGGTAATTAAGGGTAAAAATGATATTATTATTACCCTAACACATGTCCTAATTATATTGGACAAATGTAATTAGACCAAAAAAAACTTAGGAATAAAATATGACCATTTAGGCCCACTTGGATTAGATTAGGACATTTATTATTAATTTATTTAAAGAAGGGTTAAAAGAGTTAAAATCAAAGTTGATTTACTAAAACATTTTTAATATGGGGTTATACATAATATAAATTCGACTATAAATATTAATTAGAAACATAAAAGGATTTCCTACATAATTGTATTTTATTTGTAATTTTTAGACAGTAAATAATTTAATTTATTTATGACACAACGATGATGCTTTAATTATCTTATTAATGAAATATTGACATAATTGATGTTATAAATACCCAAATAAATATAATTTGAGACTTTTTATGAATTTCACTAATTTTCTAGGTTAATATGACATGTTATTATTGATTTAATTAACTGTTTTCGAAATTATCATTCTGTTATGATTTTTACAAAAATAAATTACTAAATAGTGTCAAAATTGACATAAAATAGTTTTTAAAACAAATATTATATTATTAATTGTTATTTTATTCTTAAAAATCTAATGTTTGGCCAAATGACTTAGATAAGGTTATATATATTAATAATAAACAATTTTGGGTTCGTTTTGCTTCTTATATTAAGTTTATTAACCTTATAGTGTAAGAACACAAGAAGACACGATAAAAGTAAAATTATTTAACTTAATGTTAAATCTAAATGATAAGGTTAAAATAGGGACCTAAACTTGTCTAAATTATATTGGATAAGATTATTTCGACCCATACCCACCTTAGCCTTGAAATAAATCAATTTGGAGCTATTTAAAACCGAAATTGACTTTGTAATAAAATAATATTTTTAGTTATTCCAAAAGTGCCCCTCTCCTCCCTTATAAAAGGGCACCTCCTCCCTCTCTTCCTCACACAACTTTGAGCCTTCAAGCTCGGAAAAACCCTGAAAAATTATCTTCTCCACTTCCCTAGAAACATCCTATAGGTTCTGGTCTTCCTAGAAGACCAATTTTAGTGCCCTAAGAGGAGGTCTCAAAGAGGCGCTTCAAAGAAGAGGTAATTTCCGTTACCAATTCTTTCACCTTTATTTCTTCTTCCACTTCTTCTTCTTAGGTTGTTTCATTATAAAGTAATAACATCAGTATCAATAATATACTGATATGTTATTATATGTGTGAAAGAATCCTATTTCACCATCTATCCATCCTATGGAAAACGAAATCACCGCGCGTGCGTACGTACGGAATACCGTCTCCACGCCGTGGTGAAATCTATTTTCCACCACCACCTTAATTGGATGGGTATAATGGTGTAATGAGTAACTATATATGATTATTATAAAGTGATATTGATACTGGAATAGTATACATTCACTTCAACACAAGTTCACGATCATGAGAACGATATCATCGCTCGTGCGTACGTACGGAATACCGTCTCTACGACGCGATGAGATTCATTCTCCACTTTAACCATTCATGAATGATTATAAAGTATATATAATAAGTAATAATGAAATATATGACATAATAATGATACTGGATTTATGTGTATATATATGAATGTCATCTACTTAATTCCGTTCAACTCAATAAGGAAACGAAAACAGCGTTCATGCGTACGTACGGACTACCGTCTCCATGAACGGTGTGTTTCATTTAATTTATCTATCTATTATATATATATATATATAATGAATATATATGATATATAAATCATGTTTTATATTCTGTAAGTAAGTAAATCATGATATAAGTAATAATAATGTCAAGAACAACAAGTCCAAACACCTACGACAAATGAATCGATTTTACCCAAAACACTCTTTAACATGGAATTTACTAAAGAACGGGTAATATAAAGTCATAAGTGAACAATATATGATATAATAACAATGAATATGATTCTTCAATAAGTCAATGAAATTATTTAAATCATTATACAGGAGTTTCAGACAATTACGAAGCAAATCGGACCTAAGGTAAGGGAAATATCACAATCTCATTTTTATCCGAGATTGTTTATACTTTGGTATTTACTGGGGTTATTTCTATCATCCATGTTCATGTTTTATAAAAGTGTTTTCATGTATGTTTAAAGTCCTTTTTACCCATTTTGACTTTTACCACATGGTATGTAAGGAATCTTTCTTTTGTTTATGTTACGAGGTACTTTTTGACTTTTCCGACAAAAGTACGAGAAGAATGTTTTTTTTAACTTATACGACATGAATAGATTTTTAAAACATTATTTCCAAGAAGCTTCCTTTACAAGTTTTCAAGTTTATTTTTAATCAAATTCTTTTAGTTTAGAATTTTATGACATGTTATGAAAGGAAAAGTGTTTTTTAAGAAGAAAGGATATTTTCCTCAAGAGTGGAGTTCAAGTGTTTTATCAAAATTATTTTACATATAAGATAATAAAGGGTTATATTTATATCCCTATTATTATGTTGATTTGATTATGTTGTGATGGAATTATTTTTATGAATTATTTTATCTTATATGAATTGTTTTATGATGTCATGTTGTTTAAGAATCCCATTTTTATTACGTGAGTTATGCAATGATGTATGGTTTATGATTTTGTGGCACACATAAGAATGGTATCATTATGAGATGGGTGGGACCTATATCTCCCTCCAATGCATTGGGTAAAGATTTTATATCTCATGAGATAGACATGGCTGGAATGGTAGGTTATACCGGTTCAGTGAAACAAGACTGAAACGAGGGTGACTCGGTTCAGAAAGGGACTTTGTCCACTAGGATAGTCTTGGCAATGAGTCTTGACTAATGAGATATGATTCTCTATGATTATGTGTGTATGCCAGAATGTTTCATGTTTTAAGTTATTATTATTGGGATTACATTTCACTTCTATGATTTATCCCATGTTATGATATTATGATCTCTTTTGCAGGATAATATTTCCAAAAGTTATGTTCTTATGTATATGATGTGATTGATATTTCTTTTATTTACCCTTACTGAGCATTTGAGATCACCCTTTTATGTTTTCTTTTCCCCAGGATATAAAGAAAGGTTTTGGGTAAAAAAAAGAAGATCTTTATGGGAGATGTTGAAGATCTTTCACCACGATTAGAAGATTACATTCCGAGTTTCCAAAGACACTAAACTATTACGATCCTTGTGTGTGTATTTTTTTGTTATGTAATAAGTATTCCGAAAAAGTAATGTAATGTCCATGTACGTTAAGTTTAGGGTCTCTAAACTTCTCCCATTTGGCAGCACCATTGTTAGGGTTGACCAAGAAATGGGTAAAGGTTGTTTGGTCAAATACAAGAAAGAGTTGTTTTTAGGAACTAAAAGGAAGGATTCCCTCAAAAACTATCTTTAATTTACATGTGTCAAGTAAATAATATAATGTGTTTTGTGATAAACTTGGGGTAGGAGTCAGAGTAGTTCTTATGCAGGAGTGTCGAGTGGTTTCTTATGTCTCCAGATAGCTGAGAGCGCATGAGAGGAATTATCCTACTCACTATTTAGAGTTTGTAGTAATTTTACACACCATATGATGATGGAGTCATCATCTCAGTTTTAGAGGTTTATGGTATATAATGACCATAAGATCATCAAGAACATATTTTCTCAGCAAGACCTAAACCTTCGATAGTAGAGGTGGGTCAAGTATCTACCGTATTTTGACTTTGATTTGTCTTATAAACCTAAAATGGGAAATTTCATTACTGATGCTTCAAGATGAAAGACACGGGAATATGAATCATGGGATTATTGTGATAAGTGGAGTGTTATGAACCTCTTTTCATACATGCATATAGATGTTCAAGAGTCTCAGGGATGAGTAGTTCTAACTTTGACATCTATTATACTCGTGTTGTGGACTGGATCAAGACCAAAATATTATATGATTTGGAGGGATTGGTTTTGAGATAAAACTTACATGGTTGAGAGAAATCAACAAGAGAGTCTCTTGGTAGTGGAAATTCTATTATTTTTTATGGCTAAGTATGGGTTCTTATGGGCTTGTGTGAGGAGATGATGGGAGAGTATCATGCTTCTAGATAGGAGGTACATATTTGTTTGAAAAATATGTTTCTTGATATCCATAGATTTTATAAGTCATTACGAATAAAGAAATAAGTATCATGATTTGTGGTGAGATGTTTCAATTTTTAGCTACTGAAATCAGAGCATTAGAGGCTAGCTGGGATTTTATAGCCTTTTCCTTTTCTTGAGTGGAAGTGGGATGATGTCACTATGGATTTTATGACTGGATTACCTAGTAAAACCCATATGAATGATGTTATATGGTTAATTATTGATCGATTAATGATGGTATCCTACTTATTACCTATTAGGGAGTCCTTCAAAGTTGATGATCTGAGCATTCCTTATGTGCATGAGGTAGTTCAGCTGCACAATGTTCCAAGGAGTATTGTTTCTGATAGAGATCGTTGTTTCACATCACATTTCTTACAGGGTCTTCAGAAGGCTCTAGGATCATAGGTTCTTTAGAGTACAACATATTATACTAAGAATAATGGTTAATCTAAGAGTAATATTTAGGTTATGGAGGATGTGTTATGAGACTTTGTTTTGGATTTCCATGGTTCATGGGAGTATCATATGGAACCCATGGATTTTTCATATAATAACAGCTTCTAGGAATATATCCATATGGAAAATTTAATAGCACTGTATGGAAGGTCATTATGTTAACCTCTTTATTGGTTAGAGGTAAGTGAGTTAGTGATTGTTGGGCCTAGTCTTGTGCAAGATACATTTAAGTAGGTTCAGTTGATCAGGCAGTGGTTGGTGACCACATAGAGAAGGCAAAAATCATACTCCAACCATATTAGATAACCTTTGTAGTTTGAGGTTAGTCATCATGTTTCCATTTGGGTGTCTCTTAAGTTGGGGAAAAATTATATTAGAAGATAATTAAAGCTAGATCCTTAGTTTTTCAGGTCATTAATTATAGTGGAGAGTGTCGGTCCAGTGGTGTTCCTATTATCCCTCCAATAGTGCTACAGTTCCATACATGATGTGTTTCAGATGTTTTAAATCAAGAGTTATTATTCAAACCATTATCACATGATAGACATAACAAATGTTGATCTTAGTGATGATGCATCCTTTGAGGAGTATCTGATACAAATTGTGTACTATAGTGAGAAGTATCTTTAGGGTGGGGTAATTCTTTTAGTTTGAGTGTAGTGGTAGTATAAATTAGTTCCATAGAAGGCCTATGAGAGGGAGTATGATATGTGAGCACAGTGACCAGACCTAATTTTCAAGACCCCACAATGTTGCTGAGAGAATCTTGGTGATGTGCTATTATATGGTGGGGAGGTTATAAGATCTTGTGTTTTTGTAGGTACTTCCCTCTTTGAGTTTTTTGTTTGAGCATTGATGGCTGAGTCTTGTTTGGATACAGAGATCCTTTATTGGGGAAAATGAAATAAAGCCCATGAATGTATGTTTTTTTAAATTAATGGAGTCTAGGTATAAATGTTCTATATGGGTTTATGAGTGTTTTCCATTCTTTGGATGGATTTTTAGGTTATTCAGGTTTTTTCATTAGAAATAGGCTAAAGGATGTTTGTAGAGAAATTACACACCCCACAATTATGTTACACAATGTGTAACAATTTCTAGGAACAAGCCATAATCCTAGATCATGAAATAAAATTAATACACACTGTAAAGTCATTACACATCATGTAATGTTTGGTCAGTATTAAAAATCACCCAATGAGATACATTTATTGGCATATCCCTCTAAAAATAAATACATGAATTGTATCAAAATTACATGCTATGTAATTTCTTGAGTAGATTTTAAAAAGTGTCATGTGTGAGATTGATCTCATTCACTAACATGAAATGTACTTCTCTTGACCCTTGGGATGCATCTAAGTGATCTTGGAGGGATTCTCATGATTCCAGACATCCTGATAACACATATGATCCTTGGTAAGTGGTTTGGGTTAGGTTTTCCCTTCTCCACCTTTATTCTCTATCCGTTTCTATACAGTTTCTTTATTATGAGAATTGTGGGTTTTGATCTTGATCGGTTGTGATCCATGATCCTTAATACAATCATCCACACCTTATTCTTCATTAGTGAATCATATTGTAAGTGTTAGTTTATCATTAGTTAAAGGTAGGGGTCTAAAACTTAACTATATGGTTTGAATTTGGTCAAGTATGTGAAATATTACAATTGTGCCAATATACTACGCACTAGATGAATTAAAATGATGAATTGGATTATTCCTTGGAATCCTTTTGGATGCAATTGGTAATTGGTCTATCTTGGGCTACCATTTGGGTGAGTGAACCCTTGATTCTAGTATAATTGTTTAATGTATTATAGTGTGTTTAGCATGAAATGGATTTTGGTTGATATCTTGAAATAGATTCACCTTAGATTGAATTGTTTATTGAGATAAATAGAATATTATTGGCTATATATAGTTGATATATGAATTTTTTAATTGAAAGTTAAATGTTAATATTCATAATTAACCATTAAGACTTAAGATGTGGCATTATGATATACTTGTATATATGAAATGTGTTGTGATTTATATACTATAATTCTTATATGGGGCACCCAATTTACATATTGAATGCTTATATATTGGGATATGCCTTGATACATGAAGAAATGATTATATAGTGGTCTATTCCCAATTACACATGCTGAAAGTATTATATACCGAGTTTTTCCTTGAGACATGATGAACTGATTATATACTAGGCTTGTCCCTAACACATTTTAAGATGCTTATATAACTGGATTAGACTTGATTGATGGATGAAATGATTATATATAGGGTTTTGAGAAATATTTGTGTAATTTATACTTTTGTTATAAGGTTATGGTTTACATGATTGTGATACATGACCAGATACATTCCAACATGGAATCAAGGAAGATTAGGTTTTACCTTGGTTATATGGTTATGGTTGGCATAATCATAAAATATGGTCAGAGATATTTCAGTATGGAGTTGAAGTAGGTTGATGTGGTTGGAATTAGATTATTTAATTAATTAATACACCTATTTATTGTGTTATTTTATTCAATTTTTATCATATTGGTTGGTTTCAACCTACTGAGTTATACTCACACCCTAATCAGGATACCATTTATTAACCTAGAAGAATATATGGATGTAGTATTGGACAAGGAAAAAGGACCTTACTGTTGATTATTGCTTACTGAATGGGTTGGAGTTTGGAGATGGGACTGACATCGGGGTTGAGACAATGGGATTTTGAGTCTTTATTGTGTCTTATAGTCTTTTA
Organism: Viscum album; assembly: GCA_963277665.1. Classification (NCBI taxonomy): domain Eukaryota; kingdom Viridiplantae; phylum Streptophyta; class Magnoliopsida; order Santalales; family Viscaceae; genus Viscum; species Viscum album. Next base: position 1,990,838,096 of record OY728152.1, read on the forward strand.
TTTATATTACTCCTAGCATGAAATTTAGTTACATTATATAACTTCATCGCATTATTTATTTATTATTTATTTGTTTGCACAATTTATATTTTACTATTGGTTTTCTACTATACTGTATTGCTTACCTTATTTCTCCTACTCTAATATTTATTTATTATTGTTATTGTATTTTTTATCGTGTTTTTACTTTGTAACTTGGGGGTATAGTCTCCCCAATAAAATTATCTCACCCCCACTTCTAGTTCGAAACATCTAGAATATAGGTTAGTACGCTTTAGGTCTCATAACTAACCCATTTTGGCCAGGTGAGAGAGTTCCAGATTTGGGGATGTTATAGTTGATATTATTGAAAATGGATAAATGAAAAAATAGAATTAAGATTTTATGATTAATTAAAGAGGCTTATAAACTAACTTTTGTTCATCATTGGAGTTCATGAAATGTATAATTAATGCTAAAGTAAAGTGTAATATTGATTTATATATATTGATTTGTTATTATTTTTCGGTATCTTAATGATGGAAACTATGTACAATGAAATAGTTAATTAATTATGGTAATTTAATAGTTGTTTGATAAAGATAATATTTTGGGGAGGATTGAGCCCATTAATTTTTTGATAAAGCCTTGAATAATTTGGTTTTATAGTCTTTGTTTACCTATGATTATACCATGTTGAAAATACTTTTGATTGTCATGAACCATCCCTCTGGGCCCATGTCGGGACTACCCCAAGCCTACCTCCAAAAGGCCATGGGTTGGCGAATAGCACCAAAGGAATTATCCCACGAGTGGGAGGAATTTTCCTAAGTACCTGTATGCATGCACACAAAAAAAACCATGTCTGAAATAACTAGAAAGGAAAACATGCATGCCATTAAACAAACACTGAGTAAAGGTACAGGATTTAAGTCCAATGTGCTATAATACAAACCAAACAAAGGAAAAATTGAAAATATAAAAGTACAAAAGATCTCTATAAGATGTCTGTAGAAGACCCCACCTGAATGGTAGGTGAAGGGTAGCAACTTGTAGCTATTGAAGTATGCCCGTTCATCCCATTTCGCTGAGCACCACCTGGTCCAAGACCACCAAGGTCTCCTTCGAAGCATCCACCCATCCCATCTCATTAAGCACCACTTGGTCTCGGACCACCAAGGTCTCCGTCGAAGCGTCAATGACCTACACAGGACACAACACATGTGGGAGAAGCTCATAAAGGGGTGAGTAACACAATACTCATTAGGGACCCCAAAACACAAAGTGAAGACGACAAAGAAATCCAAAAAGTATACCACGAAGCATTATCATGAAGAAAGACAACTCACATAAGTATAATCTAGAGTATAAAATGAAAGACCATCAGTCGCAACACTGAACACCTTGGAATGATGGGGTACTCATCCCTAATGAGTACTATGGTATGTTGGGTCACATAGATCTGCTCCCCACCATGGGACTACTGGGTCATGTAGAGCCGCTTCCCACCTTGTCTATCATACTGAGGTACTCATCCCAGATGAGTACCATGGGTCTGTCGGGTCACACAGGTTTGCTCCCCACTGTGGGAATATAAGGTCACACACAGCTACTTCCCACTGGTCTATCATAGCTAATCCAAACAGGGTCACTTTTAGCTGATCCACATTGGTTTGCTTGTCAACAGTCTTCAGGTCTCAGTTAGCCACATGATTCATTCACGTAGTGTGCTAGATTCGGGGAGAAACTGCTCCTCAAGCCATTATTTGTATGTAAAATTTCATGAAAACATCATTAGAATATTCCAAATGAACCACCTCATCCCAAGGGTCCCAACACCACAAACATCTTGTCAACCGAACACATGGTTTGTAAGATATTAAAGTTTTAGTAAATAGGGGATGGTTGTGTCTAGGCTTGGTTCAACCCGGTTGGATTGATCAGACCAACCCAGCCTAGTTCAACCGACCCAACCCAACCCAGTTCAGGTCTGGGCTAGCCCAGTCCGGCCTGTCCATTGGACCAGACCCATTGGGCCTTGCTGGACCCGACCCAGTTTGATCGGGGGGTCCGACCCACCGGGTCGCTCAGTAACCCTATTCCATCCAGCCCCACCCAAACAGGCGGGCCTGTTTGTTCACAGCCCGGGCCGCCCAGTGGCTCAGTTTTATTCCTCCAGCTCGACCAACAAAATTAGGCTAGATTAATTCCATCCTGGGGTGCTCAGCAGCCCCGTTCGCATAGCCTGTGGTGCCAGGGTGGCACAACCCCCCTTGGACAGCCAATCCGCTCACGGGGTCCGATCTCTCTTGTCTCCATGGAAAGTTGCAGGTCCTTTCCCATCTACCGCGATATCATTCTATGTCCTCCTATACTTGTGGTTGTCCTAGTACCGACTGGGTCCTCCGCATGCCGCGACCCACTAGGCGAGTCGCTCCTCCAACATGGTGCCGCCCTCCAGCATCATTCCACTCAGGAAAACCAATATTCTTGCATGAAAAGAGGCTTTTCCATAGTTACAACCTCCCTCTACAGTCTGTGGACTATGGCCTTGCATCGTGTGCGCCTCTAATGTAGCCGGGTGGCTACATCTTCCTGCGGCCAGCCATCAACCTTCGTTCTGGCAGCTCCTACTGTCGCTGCGGCATGCTGCTAGCACACTTCCTCCCTCCTACCACTGTGACTAGGGTGATATGGCCTGGTGTCGCCACCGTGGCATTGTGCCACTGTCTCTCGCCGATCCCACGGCCCGCTTGGCCATGTCCCTTCCACCTGACACCTTCTCGGCTGATGGACCGCCACTGTTGTACCATGAATAATGGGAGAGAGAGAGATAAAGGGAGGGGGTCACAAAGAACACCCAAATGAACAACCATCCTTTGTTCATGTTGGTCTGGGATTGTTTGTGTTAGCAGAATGATGACATAACAAGAAAAAAAGGTGGAGTAATCACTATGATAAACTATCCACTTTGTATCCCACATCATTAACTATCCCACATGAACGATTGATTCACAGGTTAAATTGTTTGTGAGTTAACCTGCATTCATCATTTAACAGAAATAACAAGGAAATTAATTCACACCTGAAGCATAAAACCCCTACATGGGATAGATGTTGGTCGGGGAAGAGCGGGGTCACACTCCTTTGTTCTCCGTTCTTGATCGGCCACCCACGTTGCTAGTGATACTTCGAAGGGTTGAAGGAGAACGAGTTCATCATTCGTCATTGGGGAGGATTCCTCACCGTATATTATTCATAAAAATTACTAGACCTCCCACCATTTCCCCAACTCATTATCTCATTAAAATAGAAACACGTTGCATCATTGCGTTGTTACACTATTTCATTTATGAAACAGTTTCTCTATTACACTTTAGTTAAAGAGCCTCATTAAAGGGATTCATTTAATGAGTTTTTCCATTGCCTCATCACCACACCACAGTGATGACGTGCTACCACTCAACAGCGAGGAAAAACAATTAAAATAACATTTTAATTTATTTTATTTCTCATCCGAAAGGTACAAAAAATTAACTTTTTCCCTCAACCCATGCCAGTCAAGGTTAGGTCCATTATTAGTTAATGTTGCATTTATGGATGCAATGGTCCCCTTATATTTTCAATTCGTCCACCTGTTTAGAAGTTTCCAAAACCTCGCACACACGCCATTTTAATTCTCTTAAAAAAGTTACAAAAACTATATTTCACCCTCGACCCACGCTGGTCGAGGTTAAGCTCATCATAAGAGAAACACGCCCTCAGGAGATCAACAATACTCTCATATTTCCAATCCAAGGTACCATTTAGGATTTATAAGAAATTTTACAATAAAATAATTGTTACATAATTATTTTATTTACGACTAAAAACTAACTTCTACTATAGGCCCACACCGGCCAACGTTAGGATATACCTAAGAAAAGAATACCCTCATGAGATCAACGGTGGTCTCATATTGTCAATCTGAGTCAGGATTCATGAGTAATAAGCATTTGAAAAATAAAAATAATTTTATTTATAGTTTTTCAATTTCTGGGTTTTCACATTGAAGGCCTACACCAACGAAAATTAAGTCACACCTAGAATAAAACCGCCATATTGAATGCAATTATTCCATTATATTTTTGATTCGGGCACCCTTTTAAGAGTTATTCCAATTTTTCAGGAAAATTTCTAATGTGCACTATTTAAAATTTAACAATTTTCGACAGATCATTTCGGGCACTCCGAGCACTCTGGGCCTCAGAATCGCATAATGTCTCAATGCATGGTCTTGAAATAATTCCATATGATAAAAAAATTACCTGGAATCTCGAAGAAATAAAATTACTCCCCCCTTTATGGATTTACTTCCTCGTAAGCTAAAACAAGGATAAACAAAAAAATGGGTGTACTGAGCATGAATCTAAGCTTCCCGCTTTCACAAACTCTCCTGGAGATTCCCATGCAACCACCAAACATGCACCAAAGGAATTGACCATCAAAAAAGGACACACTCCTATCGATCATCTATCTCTATAGGGAAATCCTCAAATTTCATCCCATCGTCAATGTCCAGATCACCCCAGTCGATGGCGTGAAATGGATATTTCACGTAACTACATAGCCACAACACGTGAAAAACATCATGCACCTAGTGCATATGTTGGGGAATAGCTAGGATGTATGCCAACTCAACAACTCTAAATAGAATCTATAAAGGTCCAATGAACCTTAAAGATAACTTTCCACCTTGACCAAATCTTTGTATCCTTCATCGAGGAGAGACTCATAAGAATACGTGGTTCCCTCATCGAATTCCAAGGGCCTTCGTCGCCAATTAATATATGACTTCTATCAGATCCATTAAGTATTCATCTACTATTGAATAAACCGTACCTTCTTAGTAGTAGCCTGCACCATCTCTGGACCCATGAGTGCTAACTCCCCTGGGTCTACCCAGCATAACAGTGACCTGCATGGTCGTCTGACTGACTATTCACCTGTGGGTGAAAGGATGTGCTCAAGCACATATAACTCCCAAAAGCCTCCTATAATCCCATACAAAGCTCCTATGTGAAGTGTGCATAATGATCTGAGACTATCGTAAAAGGGAATACATGGAGTCAAACTATCTCACGCATGTAGAGGCGTCCTAAGCTCTCTACTGAACTCTGTTCTAAAATGGGTAAGAAGTGAGCCTAATTGGTGAGTCGGTCTATGATCACCCGGATGGTATCATACCCCCTATATGAACAACAGTGTGTCCTCTAAAAAGGATGATGTTCTACCCACCTTAAGAGTATCCATCATGGGTAGGCCCTATGGACATTTGGGAACATGTAGTCTTGCAGCTAGCATCTCCAAGTTGCGCCTCACTGACTCGCTGTAAGAGTGGAGGGGAAACCACCATCAATTGAAGATAAGAAGACTCATCTCTATCCTCAAAGGATATCTAAAGTGAGGCCAACTGCTCTAAGGACTCATTCAATATCTGTGAACTCGAACTCCTACTAAGAGCATCTACCACCACGTTCCCATTCCTAGGAGTATAAAGTATCTCAAATTCATAGTCCTGGAGGAACTCTAGCCAACATCGCTATCTCAGATTCAGATCCTTTTGAGAAAAGATATACATGATACTCTTCTGGTTAGAGTATATGATGAATCATTCACCCAGAAGGTATTATCGCCACATCTTCAGTGCAAAGACTACCACTTTCAACTCAAATTCACGAGTCACATAATTCTGATCGTGCAGTTTCAATTTTTGTGTGCCATAATAAAGAACTGCTTACCCCTACATCAGAAAAAAACCAATATTGGTTCCTGTTGCATCACAGTACACCACTTAGTCGGCTCCCTCCTCTGAAAATCTCAAGATAGGATCACTCTTCAAGCTCTGCCTTAGCTGCTGAATGCCCTGCTATAATCCTTCTATCCACACAAAGGGTTTTCCATTATTCTTCAACGTTATCATGGGCGATGCCTCTATGGAGAAGTCGGGTAGAAATATACGATAGTACCCAGATAACCGAAGGAGACTCTGCACCTCAGTAATTCTCTTGGGTGGCTCTTAAGAAAGAACCACCTAGATCATTGTTGGATCCACAACAACTCCAGCCTCTGGTATAACATGTCCTAGAAATTGGACCTTCTGTATCCGGAACTCACACTTCAAGAGATTTCTGTAAACATGGTCCTCTCAGAGTGTGTCCAGAACCATACTCAAGTAAATCGTGTGCTTCTCCTCGGACACTGAATACATTAATTACAAATAATTAGGACATTCTTCATGCTAAACAGAATCACTAAGTACTTTTAATGACTATGGCAACATCTAAAAGCCATCTTCAAGAAGTCCTAATCTCGTAATCGAAGCTGGTGATAGCCTAATCCAAGGTCTATCTTTGAAAACTATCTCACTCCCTTCAGTTGATCAATGGGGTCATCCATCCTCAGTAGAAGATACATATTCTTCACCGTCACCTCTTTCAGGATCCAATAGTCCATGCATAACCTCAGGATTCAGTTTTCCTTCTTGGAGAACAACACCGGGGATTCCCTATGGTGAAATGTTGGGCCTTACGAACCCCTTCCTCTACAAGTCTTCCTACTGTACCCTTAACTCCTAGAGATTTGGGAAAGCCATATGATACGCAAGTGTAGATAATGGTGATATCTTGAGGTATAGATCCATGAATAAATCTACCCATCTATGAGAAGGTAGTCTTGGAACATCCTCTAAAGAGATTTCCTCATACCCATCCAAGTATCTGAGACTGACGCTGGTTTCCTACTTTCCCACTACTGACATCCACTGGTTGTATCAGCTTAGCCAAAGAAATTTCAACCAAAATGGTTCTCTCTAGAAACCTATAATAAGTAGGAATGTATAGAAGAATAATGCTGGCCCAGATGTCCCTAAACACATACCACTCGAAGGTTCGAGCCATGAATAACTGGTCGCATCATATTCATCTAGTACCTAGAAGGGTCAGTATGTCATGATAAATAATATTCTACTGACATGTTGTCCCACCGAAGTAGAAAAATATCTTGGGAATGCATAACCATTAGCTTTTATTGAAAAAGACCTTCATCAGAGAGAGGTTCTCAAGATCTATCCATGAAAAAGTCACCTCATCGTAATATCGGGTAATCTAAACCCCATCATCACCCTGCTGAGCCATGTAGAATGTTCACTACTAGGACTACCATATAATCTAATGGTTCCCTGAATAGATGGATAACTTGGTCATCCCCTCAAGCTAGTCCTTAGACGCCTATGATTCGAGCTCACCTCGGAAACTAAGGGGTCTCTGTCATTGAAATCGGGTAAGGAACTGAGCCTACATGTGTCCTCTACCGGTAGCACTGGTATTAACTACTGACCAATGAGTAGCGGACAAAATGGGACACCGCCCGAAGGTTCCATCTTGGGAAACGATCCCCGTACCCATGACCCATCATTCTGCAGACCATCCTCATGGTCACACACTAGAATCCTAGCTGGCTATTTGAATGGAGGCATCCTGGAATAGATCAAGATGAGTCGCTATTAATAGATTATACCAGGTGAGATGAATCTGACTAAAAAAGATCACGATGAAACACTCAATTACTATATAATTCATGCAACTAGTGTTTTTATTTATAGAGCTGAAAAGTAGAATTCGAGGTCCTAGTGTATGGATACGTTGACCGCCACACCAACACTGGACTCCCTGAATCTGAAAGTCAAACTCAAAACATTTAACACTATTTCCAAAAAATGAACAACATACTCCCAGTATTTGAGGTAGAAACGACGACCTATGTTACCACTTTTTCATGACCTGTCCCCTATGGCCTATGCTATGACTATCCCAATCCCACCAACCAAAGTCCAGAGGATGGAAACTAGAACCGAAGGCATTATCCCATGAGTTGGAGGCATTTTCTTGAGTACCTGTATGCACACACACACACACACAACCACGTACCAAATAGTTGGAAAGGAAAACATGCATGTCACTAAACAACCACTGAGTAATGGTACAAGATGTAAGTCAAATGGGCTAAAATACAAACCCAAAAAAATAAAAACTGAAAATAGAATAGTACAAAAGATCTCTGTAATATGTCTACAGAAGACCCCACCTAAGGTGAAGGTGAAGGGTAGCTACCTATAGTCGTAGAAGTATGCTTGTTCATCATGTCTCACTGAGAACCAGATGGTCTCGGAACACCAAGGTCTCCATAGAATCATTCTTCTATCCCATGTCACTAAGAACCACATAGTCCTGGACCCCCAAGGTCTCTGTCGAAGCATCGATCACCTGCACAGGACACGATGCATGCCGGTGAAGTCCGTGCGGGTTTGAATAACACAATACTCAGTAAGGACTCCAAACCCCAAAGGAAAGACCACAATAAAATCCACAAAGAAAACCAGGAAGCATGATCACGAAGCAAGAAAATTCACACAGGTATAATATAGAGTATAGAAAGAAAGACCATCAGTCACAACAATGAACACATTGGACTGCTAGGGTACTCATCCCTAATTAGTACCATGGGTATGCTAGATAACACATAGACGCTCCCCACTGTGGGCCTGCCAGGTCACATTGAGCCGATTCTAAATATGGCCATCATACTGAGGTAATCATCCCTAATTAGTACCATGGGTATGCTAGGTAACACAGAGCCGCTCCCCACCATGGGTCTGCTGGGTCACACAGAACCGCTTCCCACTAGGCCATCGTAGCTGATATACATAGGGTCGCTTGTCGATAGTCTACATAGGGTCTCTTGTCAGCAGTCTTTGGGTCTCAGTCATCCGTATGATTCCTGCACAAAGTGTGATTGATTATGGGAGAAAATACTCCTCGATCCATTCTTCACATTTCAAATTCCATGAAAACTTCCTTATACTATTCCAACAAAAATGCCTCGTCACAAGTGTTCTAACATTGAAAATGGATCGTTAATCGAACGCCCAGTTTGAAAGATATTGGCATTTTAGTAAATAAAGGATGGTTGTGTCTGGGCCAGGGTCGACCCGACCAACTCGGCTTGGGGGCCTCACATTCCCCGACCCGATTCGACCAGACCGACCCAACCATGTTTGGGTCTGGGTCGGCCTAGTCTGGATGGCCACTGGACCAGGTCCATTGGGCCTTTTAGACCCTACCCGATTCGAATGGTGGTCTAGCCTATCGAGTCGCCCAATTAACCGGTACCATCTAGCCCTGCCCACAGCATGCGAGGAAGTTTGTTCCCACCCTGGGATGCCCAGAAACCCAGTTTTATTCCGCCAGCCCAGCCCGCAAAAGCGGACCCGCAAAATTCTATCCCGGGCCGCTCAGCAGCCCTGTTCACGAAGCCTGTGGTACCAGGGTGGCACCACCCTCCTCGGCCAGCCAGTCCGCTTAGACGGAGCGGTCTCCCATGTGGCCCATGAAAAGTCGTGGGTGCCTTAGCATCTATCACAAAATCAATCCATGACCTACTCCGCATGTGGCTAGGTCATCTATACACTACGACCTACTAGGTGGGCCGCTCCTCCCACACAACGACACCCTGTAGCACCTCCGCTCATGCAGTCCATTCTTTATGCGTGACAAGCATCTTTTCCAATGGTCCAGCCTGCTACTACAGTCTGCGGACCACGACCTTGCGTCACGTGTGCCTCCGACACAGCCAGGTGGCTGCGTCTGCCTACCAGCAGCCAGTGGCTCCTGCAGTCGCCGTAGTGCCCTGCCAATGCACCACATCCCTCCTTCCATAGTCGTCAGGGTGCTGCATCCTCGTTCTGCTGCCACGGCCTTGTGCCGCATTCTCTCACCGGTGCCATAACCTGCCTTGCCACAACCCTTCCACCTGATGCCTCCTCAGCTGATATGGCACCACCATTGCACCACAAAGAAAGGAATGGAGAGATAAAGGTAGGGGGTCACAATGAACACCCAAATGAACAACAAAACTTTTTTAATGTTGTTCCGAGCTTGTTCGTGTTAGTGGAATCACAACGTTCCAAGAAAAATTGGCAGAATAATCATTAATATAAACTATCCCCTTTTTATCCCACATCATTAACCATCCCGCACAAACGATTAATCTACGAGTTAAATTGTTTGTGAGGTAACTCACGTTCATTGTTTAAATGACAGAACTAGGAAAGTAATTCACACAGGAAGCATAAAACCCCTACATGGGAAAGACGTTGGTTGGGGAAGAGCAGGGTTGCGGGCCTTCGTTCTCCATTCGTGATCCACTGCCCATGTTGCTAGTGATCTTTCAAAGTGTGTAAGGATAATCCATTCATATTTCATCATTAGAGATGATTCCTTGCCCTAGATTCATCAGAGAAATTCCTAGATCTACCACTATTTCTCCAAACCATTATCTCATTAAAAGAGAAATGCATCGCAACATTTCTGTTACGCTGCATCATCGTGTGGTTATGCTTCAGTTAAAGAGCCTCATTAATGGGATTCATTTAACGAGTTTTTTCATCACCTCATCACTGCACCATAATGCTAACATGCCACTTATCAATGGTGAGGAAAAAATAATAATATAACCTTTTATTTTATTTTATTTCTCTTCCAAAATGTCTGAAAATTAATATTTTCCCTTGACCCACTCTGGTCAAGGTTAGGTCCATTATTAGGTAAAGTCATCATTCCGGACGCAATAGTTTACTTATATTTTCATTCCGGTCACCTGTTTAAAAGTTTCCAAAATTGTGCATGCCCGCTATTTTAATTCGCTTAAAAAAAGTTGCAAAAACTTACTTTCACCCTCAACCCATGACGGTCAAGGTTAAGATCCACCTAAGGGAAACATTCCATCATGAGCTCAATGGTACTCTCATATTTACAATCCGAGCTACCATTTAGAAGTTATAAGGATTTTACAATAAAATAATTATTACTTAATTATTTTATTTACAGCCAGAAACTAACTTCTACTACTGGCCCGTGCTGCCCAACATTAGGTTTGCCTAATGAAAGAATACCCTCACGATCTCAATGGTGGTCTCATATTTTCAATATGATTCCCCTTTTGTGAGTTATAAACATTTGAAAAATAAAATAATTTTATTTAATAATTTTATTTAGGGTTATTCAATTTTTGGGTTTTCTCACTGGAGGCCTACGCTGACTAAACTTAAGTCACTCCTATGTAAAACCGCCACCCTAAACGTAATGATGCCCTCAGATTTCTGATACGGGCACTCGTTTAAGAGTTATTCCACCTTTTATAGAAAACCAATCATGTGGGATATTTAAAACATAAATTTTTTCAATGGATCATTCTGGGCACTCTGAGCCTCGGTATCAGACATTGCCTCAGTTTATAGTCTTGAAATAATTCCATATAAAAAAATTACATGGAATTTTTGGGACATTACATTGATATATTTTATGATTTCACAAGGTTGGTAGAGACTTTATTTGTTTTACTGATAACCTAGTATGGTTAGTATATCTAGAGAATAATAATATCTCTTTCCTATTATTTTAGTGGTTTCATGATGTTAGTTATGGTATAATGGAATACGTAGTGCGCAATTTCATGACTAATGAAATTAGGACTATTGAAATTAGTTGATATCATGGATTTATCATGGGTTTTATAATTGATTTTTTATTTGTATGAATAAAATTTGGATGTTTTTTATTATATATACCTCATATTTCTTGCATTTTTGCTCTTTCCAAGGTAATTTCTTCATTTTTTTAGGTAACTTAGGATGAGTCATAGAGTACCATCCAATATATAGATTATTAATTGGATTAATAATTATCCCATGGTATGGGGTATTATTGATTTAAGAAATGATAAATAATTTATATATTTATTTTAACCATATAATTTTTTAATTAAATGATCAAATAGAATGGGAATTGAATCTGGAAAATTGATTAATTATTATTGAATCATCATTTCTTGCAAAGAAATGGTTTTATTAAGCTATAATTTTTAATAGGGATAATGTATGAAATGAATATACTAGATTTAATGATGGGATAATAAATAGTGATTAAATTATAAAATTATTAAATTAATGAATGATAATTTTCAAAATATCTATATGGAAATGTTTAAAGATACTAATCATGATGATTGGGTTCAAGTTTGAGAATTAGTAACCTAGGACTCAGTGGTAGCTTTGGGTGTCTTTTAGGATGATAGATATAGTTGAAGTCTAATGATAAGTAGTTTCAATTAGTGTTGTTATGAATGATATTACCTTTTTGTTTTATCATTTCATACACTTCCCCACCTACGTCGAAAGGGAAATTGAGACCCAAATTTTTTTGGGGAGTGTTTTCTCCAATACATGGGACGATAGGGGAATGGTTGTATGACTTAATCCTACTCCTAGTATCCATTCATTTATACTATATTATACAAGAACTCTCAAGTTGTGATATATTAGGGTATAACTTATGGAAAAATAATGGATGTGATGGATCTTGGTCTTATTATACATTTATGTGTGGGGTGTCATGGCTTGAGGTTGTATCACATACTTTTATCTTATCAGGGTGGGTAAAACTTACCATGAATGTACACCCATGGTATGTAGTGGATTGATGTATAATGCATGTTACATGATTTTTATTGGATTATGAACATCTATATTGATTATATGAGGTTATTAAGATATGTATGAGATGGTAGATAGTTAGTTTTCACAACTTTGGGAAAAATGAATTATAGTATGGAAGAGCACAAGTTGTGAGATTTTAGAAAATGAGAGTGACACACCAGTGGGGAAGTGAAAAAAAGTTACCATTCATCTGTATTTATAAATTGATATAGTTATAATTACTACAATGTGTTTCATGGTTATTGATCTACAGTGAGGCTGGGGTGTAGTTTTACCTGCTTATGTAATGAGTTAATTTCATTACATTTTCATTGGGATTTAGCATGAATGTTTCACATTTTTTATGAATGGATGTGATGAGGATCCTTAAAAGTGTAATTTTATTCTCATCATATATATATAAAGTACTGTTTAGATCCATAGTAGTTTTTTAGTGATAGTGCTATGAAATTACTAGAATAGATTGGGTTTTTATGAGATTATAGAGTTCATGGTCACTACCTAGGATAATCTATTGGTACTTTTAACTTATTTTTATTTATGTTTTCTAATATATTCATGTATTGGGATTTAAAATTTATTTATACATGGAATTGATTTTTGGTATCTCATATTATATCGTATTCCTTAAACATATGTGAAGAGGGTAATGCCTCAAATTTTTGATTATAAACATTCAGTGATAGTCAGAAAACATTGTCCTATATGAGGTGAGCTTCAGAGGTTGTCATATCTCTCTTCATTGTCATGCCAAGAGAGGAAAAATAGAGGTTGGGTCATAAAAAAGTTATATCAGAGATGGCAGTGAGAGAATAGATAGTGTATGTAGATACACACTATATAGGATGATTGGGTAGGTAGGTAAACAATATTAGATGTATTTAGAACATAAGGTAAATTAGGGAGACAATCTAGGACACTATATTATAGACCCCCTATGATTTTACATAAGTATATTCCAGTGTAATAAATACAATATATTTTTTGATACTTCTGTAGTGTCCAGGGATTAGTTAGGTACTGCAAAGAGGTTGGGGGGGGGGGTGAATCAATAGTACACTATTTGTACAAATTATTTCTCTTTTGATTCAACCATTGTGACTGATTAAAATCAGATTCTCTCATCTTTAATCATCATCCTCAACCTGTAAGAAATAATAACAATAAAATCACAGTACATAGGGATTTACAAGGTTTGGTGAAAAGAACTACTTATTTATGTGTTGGTTTGACCTCCCAACATGGATTTACACTATAATATAAGGTGATTCAAACAATAACTAGTTGAACCCACAATTACATGATGTTGTTTTCCCAAGATCCAATCATCCTTCAAAATTTGGGTAGATCCCACAACTAAACGTTCTTATTAAGTGATTGGTTAGACCCCCAAAATCACAATCTTCCAGAAACTAGTTAGATCTCTCTAGCTGCAAACATCTTCTTCATATGGATTGATTCACTATAGAAATATCTATTGATGATCCTTACCCATGATATTGATGGATCACACTAACTTGTGTACAATTCAAGAAGCTTTTCACATATGATGGTATTGGTCAAGTGTGTATGATCACATGTAGATGGTCAGTTTCCTTAGTGAAACACTACTTGGGAAATTCATCCTTCTTTTTGATGAAGTCCCAACCTCACTAATTGTTCACTGATATTTAATGATCTGAACTAAACTCAATAAACTGATTACTTAGATATAACTATCTTCTAAAATAATGCTCTAACTTTTTTATAAACACACTATACATTGGTCATGAAGTGTATAATGCATGTGAATTAATCTTTAAACATCATTCATGTATGTAATAAATTTACTAGCCTTATCAACATAATATATGCAAAAATAAAAATCCAAAAAATTATCACTTTCATGAATCCATTATTTCATGTTCATGTATGTGCTGAATGCTGTACTCACATAACACCACCTCATTATTTCCATTACTATTTCATGAGAATAGTAATCTCAAACACTTAATCTCATTCATGTATATTGTCACATGAATGTATCAAAAAACAATATATGCGATGTCACTACCTTCATCCTTACCATGAAACTAAGCTCACACAGATCCTTATCTTCATGTATTTCATTCACAGAAAATGCCTTTCATGAACAAAAACATTGTTAAACTTTTTTATTCTTCAAAAAGGATTAAAAAATATCTTCATGAAACAAGCTCACTAAATATATTTTCATAATTTTTATTCACTCATGAATATCTAACATGGTTCATAGTTCTCCAAAAATCCCATCACATCTTCTGGAACTCTTCTTAGATTTCTTTGCGAAACATAGTGGGATAATATACACTGGTTTGTGGGTTCACAACACTATCATGTGAATGTGAAGGATTTAAAAGCAATATCACAACCACATGGAATTTCCTTAAAAAAATAAATAACTTAAAACCTCTTCTTTACTCTTTTCCTCTCTCAAAAATATTTTTTTAGCACACACAGAAAATGATTTCATCTGGGAGTACTCATAGAAAACAAACTTCTAAATTAACTCCACTGACTTAATTACAATACATATGTACATCAGATTATCCCATGCTTCATGACAATGAGGATCACCTTCACTAAAAATATAACATTTTCTTCATGCTATATCTCCCTAGTTTGATATTTTTTATACATAAAAACTATGTTTCATGTTGGTTACATCGTATTAGAATCTATAGTTTACTAAATGTTTCTTGAAATATTCACCTTGATCGATTGGAGTTTTGACATGCATATTATGATGAAGAAAAGATCCACCAATGAAGGTAGAAAATTCAGAATGATAGAATCATATATCGAATAGCTTGGATCACCCTCACCATATGATACAAAATCTTTACATATGTTTAATAAAGGGGCTATAATACCCGAACACCACTCATACCACATTGGATAACCAGTTAGATGTGTGCTACCTTTTATAATAATGTGTTGTAATGACCATCCAAGTATGACATTGGGGTTCGCTCCTATCACCCATTGGCACCACCCTATGCTGGCATGTTATCTTCCACCATTACACCCCTCATAGTGGTACCACTATTCTCTCATATACTTCTTATGGTGTTCTATGCTCACACACACCCACTATCACCCATGCTTGATACCAAGGGGTTAACTTCCCACCTAAGCAGTGGATAGGGTCCTCCATGGTTGGCTCATGTGGGAGGAAATTTTTCTAATGTACTCTCAAATAAAATTTAGCCGATTCCATGCCATAATAACCACCAACATGCCACTCAACCATCTTCATGAAATTATAAAATCTTTTCATGGAAACCTTCAAACCAATTCTTCTAAATGTTGTACACAATGTTTACTCGTTGACATAATGATTTTTAATTAAGAACTGTACATCAATCTTCTTTATGAAATCCTAAAAAATATTGATATATTCTTAAAAATACTTATTAACAAAAAATTTAATTCATTTTTAAGGGAACCTCAATCTCCCCCTTTGTATTTTATGTCAATAATCATATGTAAATATGTTTGATTTTATATCTCCCTCTTATTGTAAATTAATATTAAGGTTTATTTAGGAGTTATTACTTCAACCAACATATCTTACACTATAATTTATTCTCTAAGAATGAAACCACACTCAAAAAAAGTATTGAGATTTTAGTTAATCAACTCTATGTCTACGTGGGAATAGTCGATATAGAAAATAAGAGTGATTTCACTGAAACATCAAGGTTATTTGAATTTTTTAATTTGACACCAGTCAAATAATTTTTTCAAAAACATTATTACAACAGATAATTAAGAAATATTGTTAAGATATTTCCTAGACACATCTGAACAAACATATTATAAAGTTCATGTGAAGGAAACATATAGATCCCTTTTTTTAGTTGAATATAAAATCTATTATGATAATAGTTTTAGAAAAAATAATATCCAGATTATGAATTTTAGAGTGATAATCAATTTTACAAAATTATAAATATTTGATAACATCAAATAATCTATTCTTCCCTCAAGGGATTCATTCATTTCCTTCAATTACCTTCAATTTATTAAAAAATAATTTATATAAAGGAATAAGGAGGGACCTATTTGTTCCGCATAAATTTAACTCATACTAGAATTTTACACTCACCGATTCCTTTTCTTTCTTCCTTTTGAACTTAAATGTTAAAGGGTTCACATTCGTCTGTAATGTTGTTAGTATTTCCATGAATTTTTTATGGCATGACCAATTTTTTCACAACATTAACAATTTATAATTTTCAATCCATTATTTTTAGCCGATTTCTAATAATCATTAAAATCTTCAAATTTCACTAGTTTCTTTCTTTTTATTCAACACTCAACTAATATTTTTTAAATTTTTTGATATTTTAACACAATTCAATTGTGAATATATCTTTATTAAATATTTGAATTATCTTACCAATTTCATTATGATTAATCTCATTTGGTAAAAAAACTTCATTTCTCACCTTTCTGACATTCTTGACCAAATATACCACAAAATTTATTCAAGTATTCATATAAGTTTCACATTGATAATTTAGATAATGTATTGATCACATGATTCACTTCCAGATAATCTGATCTCACATGATTAGTAATGACCCCCTTGATTCATACATTTTTCTTGGTAGTGAAACATTATACCAGCATGAATAAGATTTAAGACCAGACATACCACAACATCAGAATAAGCCTCTGAACCTTGATATTCCAGACTGATATTATCTCTGATCTAAATGTTGTAGTTATTTCCTTTTTACATATTGTGGATGTATCTGATTGGGAGGAAACCTTTTGTGTTAATTAGTCAACTCACCCTTTTTAGAATATATATTTTTAATTTTTATTTTGGTCCATTTGGTTCAAGTATTGTATTTTATACCTACAATGTTATAAATAATTAATGTACATTGAGATTAATTTGGTCTAGAATCAACCATTTTCTATGGAACCTTCTTCCCAGTAGATTTAAAAGATTCTCCCTTATGCTCAATAACTATAGTGATGTCTTATTTCATTTTATTAAACTCTGATTAAGTTATAATGAACATAGATTATGTATTAGATAATTATTACTCTTTGTCAATAAGTTATTCTTTAATATTACTCATCATCTTATCAAATTCAGCCAATTTCAATCGGTTTTATTTATATTCTCAAAAATGTGATAATTATTCCTTATCAAGATCTTACTTTACAATAGTTTCTAGTGTTACTTACAGCTCAACTATCTTTATCATATTTTCTTTTAATTCTTTAATATGATTCTACACTTTTTGAAATGTTCTTCATTATCAAATTTTGTATTATCTATTTCTTTATTTAAATTTTTCTTTTCATTATTATATTTCATATTTTCCACAACAGTAGAATCAATATTTTCTTTTATTATTCATTCTAATTTAGTTCTCTCATCACTAAACATTCAAATGTGTATCTATATTTGTCGGCTCTTCCCATAAAGAAAAAATGCTTCTTATAACATCATAAATATTCTAACAAACTACTTGGTGATAAAAATTAATCCATTTATCTACTCATTATATTTATCTTTTTGGATGTAAACCACTTTTCATTATTCATCCACTTCATTTTATAGTACCTTTTATCCTTTTCATCTAAGTCAGTGTCATCACCCTTCTTCTTTGGAAGATTTCCAAAAAAATTACCTATTGTGTGTCAATTATAACAATTTGGTGGTTTTTTTGATTTCATTTCCATATTCCCACTTTTTTAATTCTTATAAACACGGACATCATTTTATTTAATTCCCCTTAAAATTCCTCATCCTCAAAATCAATTGATTCTAGTTGTTATTTGATTCTATATATACCTTTTATCATGGGTTCAAAGGCCATAACATCTCTTATTTTCTTATTGATTATTGTAAATTTTCTCATTTAATATGTTATGAAAATATTATATGTTCATATAATGATTTATCTTCTCAGTCTTCAAGATTCGAAACCTTTGAGTTGAATCTATCTAAAAAATTTCCCATTAGATTCTTCACAATAGTTGAATCCTCTAACTTCTCACCAAAACCTTTGATATTTCCAAAATTATTATTTACTATTGTAAAGTAATCATTAATAGTTTCAGAATATGATATTTTGATATTTTAAAAATTTATTCTTTATATTTTAAACTTAGATTCTAGTAATTTATGATCTCATTCCTAACTTCTTCTTAGTTTCTCCTAGATCTTCATGGATGTTTGGATACCCATCACTTTAGTGTATACCATTTTTGAAAAATCCTTAATGATTTCATTATTATCCTCTCCATCAACATAGATATTTATCTTATTATAATTTTTCATAGAAACATCCTCATCAATTAGTGGGAGTCCCACTATTACTATATCTCTCACTTCTATGCCAAGAGATAAAAGGAATGTAAGAATCATATTCCTCCTGTTGTGCTAGTTTATGCCATTAAAAGTAGGAATTATTGACATGTTTATTGAATTAAAATTTTATATTTCATGTAAAACATTCAATTATTTATAGGGGACATTCCTCTAATAGAAATTATAGTTTCCAAGGATCAGTTAGGTACAACTGAGAGGGGGGGGGGTTATTTAATGGTAATTTTTTTTAACAAATTCTTTATCTTTTGATTTAATATATATGACAAATTAAAGTCTTTATCCCTCATCGTAATTCCTTATAATCACATGGAAGGAAATAATAATATTGAAAGCATAACACATAGTTATTTATAGGGTTCAATAGAAATACCTACTCTATTCCATGTTGGTTATATCCCCAATAAAGATTTTACATTATAACAGAAGGTGATAAAAATATTAACTAGTTAGATCCCTGCCTCCAAATTACAAGCTTGTTATAAACCTAGATCCAGTCGGCCTTCAAATATTGGCCAGAACCCCCAGTTGCACCATATTATTTAGTGATTGGTTAGGCCCACCAATCAAAATCTTCCAGCAACTGGTTTGGACCTCCAACTGAAAAATTATTCTTCAAATGGTATAATCCAATGGAGAAAGATCTATTAATGATCATCCCCACAAGATTGATGGATCACACTGGTTCGTGTAAAATTCAATAACATTTGAACATATTTTGGTCTTTCTCAAGTATGACTAATCACCTGTATATGGTCAGTTACCTCATTGAATCAATGATCAGTAAATTCTGCCTTTTTTGTGATGAAGTCCCAACCTCACTGACTATTCATTGATCTCCAACTATTTTAACTAATCCCAATAAACTAATTACTCATATATTAATTTCATCTAAAATAATTCTTTGGATTCAGTATGAACACACCACACACTAATCACGTAGTATATATTTCACATGAATCACTCTTTAAAATTCATTAATGTATGTAATACATTTCATGGTTTTATCAACATCATATATGAAATAATACAAATACAAAAAATTATCACTTTCATGAATTTACTATTTCATGTGTATGTATGTGATGTATAATAAAAGAAAATTACACAACCACATTCTTTCCCGTACTATTTCATGTGATAAATATATCTCAAACAGTTTATATCATGCATGTATACTATCACATGCTTTTATTTTATAATATTATATAAAATGTCATTGTATTCCTCCTCATCATGATGCCAAACTTTTATCAGTCCTTGTCTTCATATATTGAATTCATGCACAATTAATTTCAAAAACAAACACATTATACAACTTATTTATTCTTAATAAAGGCTTCAAACTTATATTTGTGAAAAAATATCACTGAATCTCTTCATGTAACTACTCTTCACTTGAAAATATCAAACATGATTTGTAGTTATTTGAATGTTCTAGAATAGCTAACAAAACTCTACTCATATTTCTTTATGAAACAAAGTGAGATAATCTACACAAGTTCATGGATTTAAAACACCGACATGTGAACATAAAGGATTTTAAAATAATAGCACATGAACATGGAATCTCCTCAAAAATACTTAGTGATTCATGTCTATGTTTATGTCTTCTCTATTATAAAAAATCCTCTTTTATCACACACAGAAAATGATCGCATCCAAGAGTATTTATAGATATCACTCCACTAACTTAACATCATAAAATTTACTCCATCACATTTGTGCACTGACTTGGCATGTGCTTTGAGACTACGAGAATCACAATCTAAAAAAATATCATAGTTTCTTCATGTTGTATCTCCTCGGTTTTATCATCATTTTATACAAGAAAATAATTTTTACTATAGGTTTGATCACATTATAATAACTATTTGACCAAATGTTTCTTGAATGATTCAACTCAATCGATCGAAGGTATGATATACAAATTTAAAAGAACAGAAGATCCTATGAGCAAGGAATGAGGTAAATGATGATAAAATCATTGATTAAACAACTCATATCAACCTAATTAGACAATGAAACTTCATTATGTTTGTCTAATGATGGGGCTACAATACCCAAATACCACTCATCCCACATTGGATATTCAATTGGATACATACCATCTTTTAAAACTATGCACTATAATGAACTATCATATGTGAGTATAGGGTCCTCTATCATTACCCACTGGCACATACCTTTTCCACCATGCTTCTCCACTACCATTATTCCCCACACAGTGGAACTACTATGGTCCCATGTGCTTATTTTGGTGTGTTATGCTCACACACACCCATGGCCACCCATTCTAGCCAGTTAGGGGATAACATCCCACCTAATTAGTGGTTGAGGTCCTCCAAGGAAAGCTAGTTTGGGAAGATTTGTTTTATGAAATATCAAATAAAAGAGTTACCCAATATCATTACATAATACTCATCACCAATATAATCAACCATCTTTATGCAATTGTAAAGAAAATTAATGGAAAACTTTAGTATATATATTCTAAATGTTTTACAAAATGTGTCCTCATTGACATAAGGATTTGGTATTAAGAACAACACATAAATCATCATAATTTAATACTCAATACATATTGATATCTTCTCATAAATAGTTATTAAAGACAAATTAGATTAACTCAAAGAGAACTTCAATATATTTTGTGGTGGAGATGTAGGTGGGTTCCTAAATATTGAAACTATATTCTTATGTTTTAACATTTGTAGAAAATTGTAAATATGTTTAAATTTAATTAAATAATAATCCTCAAATATTCCATATTCTGGTTTTATGAGTGCCTAACCTATGTTCATTTATTTCCTTGGTTCCAGGTCAATTCCCTCATTAAGTTCACATTGATGATGTTCTATAGTATTTTCTAATGTAATTCAAAATAGTTAAGTTTGATGGTGATGATACATGATTCATAAACTATGAGAGTTTTAGTGCTAGGGTCTTCAGAAGTATAAGGGATACATTTCAAATCACGATTCTAGGGATTGGTGAGAGGAGGTGGAGATCACATTCACTTTTACTCATTCCCATAATGAGTATTGGGTTTCATTGGATATGATTAAGCTACACAGGGTATCACATTTTTCGTGGTTCAAGTTCATTTTAGATCGAATAGATTCAATTTTTTGGGAGAAGATAAAAAATTAGTTTCAGGTTTAGTTTCTTTCTTTGACTATGATGGATGATTCTGTAGAAGAAATTTATATCATTTATCCAGTGAGTTATAGTTTGCCGAAGTTTAGTATCAATTATAAGAAACTCATTTTTTATACTTTGACACTTATTCCATATTAAGAAGAAACGGTGAATCATTTTGAGAAGGATTTATGTCTATAGATCCATCACTTGGTCACCTCCATTATTTTGAATCCATGCATCAAGATTCTAGTGAGAGAATAGGTCACTAAAAGAACATTTTACAATACTTGATCATCTCAAGAAGGGATTTTTCAAGATTCAACTTGGAGTAGAGCTATGGATATAATTTCTTAGTTTTCTATTTATAAGAAGTTTCAAAGTTTAGGGAGTAGTTTCCTTTATTCTTCATCTCTTTTCTATGGAGTTTCTAGTTCTTAATCCTGATTCAACTTGGAGTAGAGCTATGGTTATAAGTTCTTATATTTCTAGTTATAAGAAGTGTCAGAGTGTAGGGAGTAGTTTCCTTCATTCTTCATCTCTTTTCCATGGTGTTTCTAGTTCTTAATCCCCTACTAGTGAATCGAGAAAGGGTTGTTTTGCTTTTGGTTGTTATATACAACAAAAGTTAGAGTTTAAAACCATCCCCTATAGTAAAAATTGAGCTAGAATTATTCTTTATACTTATCTATTGTAGAATTATCCTCTTAAGGTAGTAGTAAAATTAGGGATCTTTAAGGATTTATTATCATAGCGGGCAGCGTGGGAAGAGGATATACTTGTTATTCCTCTCATACCGAGGGATGGGAAGTAGAGAGGAACTATGGAGGTGTTTTCCATCTGGGCTATACTGGTCATACAGAATGTTTTGGTAAAATGTATGATATACATTTATCAACATTGGGTGGGATATATTTCGATCAAAACACTATTTTAAAATTTTCTATAGGGGTGAATGCCTTAATTTATTTGGGATCTATACAGTCCTTAATTGAACCCGACCTAGTCCATGATTTATTACTTCAGGTGGATAAAAATCTAATTATTTTGGCATTTACTATACAAGTTTAAGGTTGATATAAAATGTGTGATGTGTATTGAGACTATGAGCTAGTTCTGGGGTTGTATTTCAATAGGGGTGACTTCATATGTTTTTGGATATGACCATATCAAATCATCCTCAATATAGAGTGGCTGTATTCATTGTAGGATTATGGGGATTTTTTTAGGAGATTTTTTGTTTTATATTTTAATGAAAAAGTGATGAATTTTTTTATGGTGACTGACACCATTATATTGGTTAGAGTATTGTTGAGTTTAAGTATTCATTGATGGCTAAGAAGAAGTTTAGTTGCATAAATGATTTTCCAATGGTGATTCCCAATGTCATTAAATAAAACCATGATGTATTTTTAGAATTTTTTAGGGAAATACCCCTAACATGAGATCAAGTTTAAGATAGGGTTTTAGTCAGGTGTCGATCCTATATTAATGTACTTATATAATATGAAAAATTTCTGTGTTTCAAGATATTTGGATATAGATTAATGATATTATATAAAGATAATTCAATCAAGCTAAAGCATCTCCTTGGGGTTATATACTTCTTTTTGAAAATAATGATAATGGTATTGTGTGTTTTTGCATCAATTATTTCCATTTTAATCAGGTGAATTAGAAGATCCATTCTCTCCTCTGGTGCATTGATGATTTATTTGAACAATTGATATGATTTTTCTAGTTTTAGATGATTGATTTCTTTTCAAGATATCATCATAGACGAGTGAAGGATGGATATATTCTGAAGAATGATTTTAGATTTCATTATTGTCATTATGGTTTCATCTTTATTTCATTTGGTGTTATTAATGATCCATTTTGGTTCAATAGACTGATGAATGAAAGGAATTGTGAGTTTTTTAGATCATTTCATGGTGGTGTTTATAGAATAAATCCTTCTTCTATTTGAGTCATAAGAGGTTCAAGTAATTCATCTAAGAGTTTATTGGGAGATCTTCAACATCATAATATATTTTAGAAGATATCAAAGTGTGTTTTCGGGGCCTTGTGAGGCCCATTTCATGTGGAATGTTGTTGCACAAGAGCTTCATCCTAGTTTTAGGGGACTCGACAAGTGAATCCAAGAGACTCGAGTTCAAAACTGGATGGAGACATATTACCGGGTTACTATAGAATTACTGTAGAAGACATTGTCTAATACTGTAGCAGCTGGAAATATTCATCTGTCTGGGCTTTCGGGTCACTGGTTTGGGCCTTGGGTCCTTTAAGGCCATTGGGCTACCCAACTCCTTTGGGCCAGTAAGGCTTTTGGGACACCTCAAGGCCATTGGGCCACCTTAAATTGTGCTTAATGATCAGACAGACTCTACAAGGAGCAGACTTCAGATAGGGATCAGAGCAGGCCCATTCACCAGAGTAGAAGCTAAGAGGATTTTTCAGAAAGATAGGGAATGTAATTTCCATCAGGACCAGCCTATGCTTGCATAGGAAGCCTAGATGAATAGCTATGAGAAGGTGGAGAGCTAATATCACGAGGAAGAAGCTGGTAGGAGGAGTTCCAAGTATAGTCTATATAATTACTAAGGCCTACGGGTCATGTAATCTCTAAGACTATGAGCCTTGTAAGGGTTCCCCCTCATCCCTTGAAAGGGGGATATCAAAATCAATAAAAAAAATAAGGCATTCGGGCCATTCGGGTATGTGGAATGTTGTTTTCTATGTAATCTAAAATAATGTTCTAGAGGTGTGATGATTCCTTGGTCTTGTATGTTATGATATGAGGTTCATTCCTAGATTCTCTTCGATTATGAATCCTATGACAACTTTGAAAAAACTAGGATCAGGAATTCTTATGGAATGAGCATTACCCGAGTTTTACGGTATTTGATGATAAAATTACACAATGATTTGGTTTCTCATTTTTTTAAAAGAGGGAATTGTGTTTGAGGTATATTATTATGCTTTAAATTAGTGATTGGGTTGTGTGTTGATACATCATTGAGTTGTTATCTTTTATGGGTCTTATTAGTTACAATTTCATGAATGTAACTATGCCACCCATGATATTGAGATTTTTTTAGTTGTGTTCTCTTTCAATTTGTGATAGAATTACCTCATTAGTGATACTTTTGTGGTCTTTTCATGTCACAAGAGCTTGTGGTATGTATTTTCCAAGGGTGAATTTAATTTTAAATAGAAGTTGTGGTTGAAATTATTATAGGATTATAACTTATATATTTTCAATATTCTTGTAAAATAAAAGGTCTTGGATGATTCCATGAGTATGAACTCACATGGTGGTGTTGTGTGTGAGTCTAGACACTCATAGAGAGTGATGAAACATTTGAGTACAATTCACCTTGATAAAGGAGAAGTAGATTTAACAGTGTAACTTTATAATATTATGGTTCATTAACAATTGGATTGGAAGTTATATGAGTCCATGTTGGGTGGAATTTCATGTTGAAGTTCATATGAGATTGAGTTTACTATAGCGATTCACCTAGGAGATGGTGTAGAGATGTTGGGAAAGGGGTTACAATTTTGGAGAGGTCCTTAATTCCTTAAGTGATGTTTGTTGTGGTTCTAGGGTATTTTCATGACCTATCCTAGAGGGGCCCATGTTTTGAATAGACCAAGATTTCTTTTAATAGGCTAGGGGCTGGTGATTAGCATCATGTAGGCATATCCCACCAATGGGAGGAATTTTCCTAAGTACATATACGCATGAAAACATATCCAAGAAAAAACTGTTGAAATTTCAATGCACTACGTAAAAAATTCCTGAAATCCACTATATCCCACACCCAGGGTAAAATAGTGAGAGTTCTAGAAAGTAAACAGGGCCAAAAAATCCTACTAAAAGAAAAGAGTCTATAGCTATAAGTCCAACCTGTAAATTAAGAGGTTCTAGGACTGTCGTTAGAAAAGTTTTCAGAAAACACCTCGACCTATCTGGTCTCACAAGGCACGGCCTGGTCTTGGTCTTCCTGTAACTTTTTCGAAGAGTCAATCATCTATAAAAGACATAACAAATGTGGGAAATGTCCATACAGGGGTGAGTAAATCAATACTCAGTAGGACATCCTAAAACCACCAATGAATACCATAAAGGAAATACCAAAAAGAAAATACCATAATGGAAATACAAAAAAGGAACACCAAAAAGGATATACCATGAAATAATACCACAAAGGAAATACAATGAAGGAATAAAACCAAGGAATAACACAATTGAATACTACAAAGGAATACCACTAAGTAATACCGCAAAGGAATGCATAGTCATCTCCACATAGATATATTTCTATAGAAAATATATCAAGAACATCTCTATAAGATACATAGTCTCCATAAGAAATATAGTATCCATAAAACACATAGTCTCCATAAGACACATAGTCTCCATAAGATAAATAATCTCTATAGGACACACAGTCTCTAGGTCAAATCTAGCCACAAAAATGTTTTCTCAAATAACGCTTGTTTTGGGAGAACTCATTCATCTAGACATTATGTCATATAAAAACTCCCAAAAAACCCACTTATATCTAAATTATTGTCTCACCATAAGGGTACCAACACCAAATAAATCTCATCAAATAGACGTCTGGTCTTAATGTTATGGTCTCTTGAAAATTTCAGAAGGGGGTTCACTGGGCCGTGGACCGACCGTGTGATCGACCACTCAGTCCGACTGCCCCATGGTAGATCCAATAGTTGCAGTGGTCAAATAAATCCTTGTAGCTGTGGCCATGCGGTAGCTCGGTTTACTTCCCTATGGAAGCTCCATCAGTCGTGGGGGTCGACGACACCCTAGCTACTGTGGCTGCATGACAGCTCAGTCGACCTTCGGTCAACCATGGGCTAGTTTGGCTACCTGGGTCTGACCTAGGTCACCACGAACCTTGGGGTTTGACCTAACCCATTGGGTCCAACCCGATATTCCACACCATATCAACTCTCTCACCCAACCTGACCTGACCCATTGCTTGGTCGGTCTGCTAACCCAGTTTCTCACAGTTATTTCCACTGCATCCCGTGCGGTGTCGCACCATGACCCACAGCCTCCGATCTCACTGATTCCTTTGGCTTGAATGCGGCCACCGTCATTGTCACGAACCAACCCGGGTCGACCCCGAACCGGTCACCTGATTCGGTCCGCGACATGGCCCGAGAGGCGTTCCCGATCCTCCCGGGCTGGCGACAAGCGCCAGGGCATCACAGAGTACACATGGGAACGATTTCGCCCAATAAAAATTCACTAAGAAGCAGAAATAAACAAACGACAATAAAATAAAGCAGCCAAATACATAACTAACCTGACCACGAACCCAACTCCTCACGACCCCGAGAGTCGATCGTCAAGCTACCACTAACTCTCGTCCACGGCGAGCAAGCTCGAGTCAAACCTGAGACAGAGGCTAAAAACAAGAAAACACTATAGGAGTGAGTATTAAAACTCAGTAGGCTAGCCCGATAAATCTATTCCCAAAGCACTACCATTAAAAGAAGAATCTACCAACTTCAAGTTTGAACTACATTATAGAAAATATGGGTTTTCACACACACATGCTTTCCATCTTGAAAACAAGTAACAGTCCATTGCCCTTTTTAATTTAGAACAAGTTTAATGTTGAAAGAAACAGGTGAATTGCATTTTAAAACATTTTGCGAACAATTAGAAAACCAAACTTTAGTTGTTAGTCAAAAATAAAATCACACACAACACACACTAAGGGCAATGGGAAAAAGTGGCGCACAAGGGTCGGCACCCAAAATCGACCTCTCAATCGTCTGCCATATACAAATAAACACTAAAAGAGACATGGGTCGAACCTAGGAGATCGTGAACAAACCAGAACGTACTATACATGTGACTCATCCTGAAGGCATGCCCTAACTCGATGACGTCATAACGCCCTAACGCCCGGCATAGCCCTACATGGCCTAACCGAGGGGCCCAATCCCCATAGCAGCAATAACTCAGTATTCCCCTGCTATGGGGCCACTAGCCAGTGCGTGATCTAAACTAGTTCAGCAATCGTTCTCAGATAATTCACTCAATATGCCAGGTCCCCATGTCAACACATATAATAAAAGAGGAGTGCATCCCTAATGTAAAACTAGTCAAGATGCACAAGCATCACATACTCCGCTCACCAAATCAACAAACACAAAATATCACTCCAAAGAAACTTTTCAAAACATTAATTTCATTAAAAGTACCAAATGGGCCTCATGTACTTGATCAATACCAAATCAATTCCAAAAGAAGGATCAGACGTCGTCACATTTAAAACCAGAAAACACATTTAAAATCTCATTTAGGTAGACCAAATTACCATTTTAATTCTGAAGCGCAAACATAAGGGCCAAAGGGGAATTTTCAATATTGCGCAACAGCTAATCATAAAAAAAAAGCTTTCGGTACAATGCAGAGAAAGAAGCAGTTCTAATTCCAGTAGTATAACTACTCTAGAAATAATAATATTTAAATACTACTTCCAATTTGATGAAAATAAAATAAATGACAAGAAATAAGTAAATTCTAAATTCAAAGGCAAGTACAGTGGGAACCTACCTCAACTCGCAGCTCGAACACGGTGACGCGACACGCCTCGCACAGACGTACAAGTACGCATAAGCCGATGACCGTGGTGTCGCGGAGTCACCTCGCCAACACGCTGCAATAACGCACAGCAACTAAAAACACATAACCACTTCACTTAAAACAATACAAGCAGACAACCCGTGCAAAAGAACCACCTGGAAAAAAAAAACAAAACCTACTTCGCACCATCCACACTATTACTAAACCACTCTAAAAATTATGAAATAAAATTCAAAAAGTAACTCGCAACATTACACAAACTAAACTCATTCCATAACACGCTTTTGATCAAACCCGCACCTAAGTCCTACTAAAACAAAAACGCACCACTTGCACAGTTAAAATAACAAACTGCACGACAAAAAAAAAACTATTAAACAGTACGCAACATGCTTTCATCAAAACACACCCTAATTCACCTGGGCGGTTATACAATATAAAACACAAACTAAGTTCATAAAAAAAAACCTAGCACCAAACTAATTAAACAAACTCAATTATATAAAAAAAACTATGTTCACACCAATTTAATTAAACACAAAACATGCTAAAATAATTATATAACATTCAAGCAGGAAAATCACAAACCTTACCCCAAATGATGAATACACCCCGAATATGGTGCGGAATAGTGTTCACACCCCGACCGTACCGATGAGGAATCAAAACAGGCCTAAACAACGGCCTCAGACCATAAAACTTGAAATTAAACCTTAACATTTAAGACTTGGATAAAATAAAACTCCACAAATGGGGGGAGGGAGACTACCAGGGAGGAGGGGGGCTATCAACAGAAGAAGCGGTCGCTAGTGAGTCACGCACGCCGGAAACGAGGGTCGCCGGAGGGTTGCGGCCAACCGGAGTTTCTGCGCACACGGGATGTCGTCGGGCATGGGAGGAGCGGTTGGGGCGCGCTAGCTGTGTAGCACCGGTGAGGAGAGAACGGTGTGGGTTAGGGGAGGGGGTCGTTCACCGAAGGTGCTGCCCGGAAGGGGGGTAGTCCGGCGGTTGTCCGAGGAGTGTTTACCGGTGGGTCAAGAAGAGAAGCAGGCGAGCGAGGGTGCGGGCGAGAGGAGATGCGGGTGAGCGGGGTAACCGGATAGGAGGATAGGAGGTGGCGCACGAGATGAAGACGGAGAAGGGGTTTGGCGCGGCAGAACCCTCGAAGGGAGAGGCTTCGACGGAAAGAAAGAAAAAAAAAAGAAACGGGGTGCAGCGCAATGGTAGCAAGGCTGGCCGAGGGGAGGGAGAACAGGGGGCGGCGCTAGCAGTAAGGGTGAAGGGGGGTGCGGCGCGCCAGGGGGGGAAAGTGGCGACGAGAGAGAGGGTGAGGGGAGAGACCCGAAACCCTAAAGGGATAAAAAAACAATAAATAAAATAAAAATAAACAAGAAAACAAAATAAAAGAAAGGGAAAAAAGTAATAAATAAAATAGTAATAATATAAATAATAAGGTGGAAAACAAAAAATGAGGATAAAAATAATAAGACTCATTTGATTACACTAAAATAAAATAAAGAATTATATTAGCTAAGATAATAATAACAATAATAATAAAATTAACGAAACAATAATAAATGTAATAAACTAAAATATAAATAATAATAATAATCTCAAATGACATTATTATGAATATTATTATTAAAACAAAAGTTAATTCATTTTATTTCATTAATTAAACATCAGCAAGGTGTGCGGTGAACCGGGCGGGGCCGCGCGGTGACCCAAACGAGGTCACGCAACTTCGACCACGTTGCGCTGGACGCAAACAAAACCAAAACACAAATAACTTGAAATCTTAAGTCAGGTTTTGACCTGAACTACCCGATGCAAAGTAAATTAATAATAATAAAAAAAAATCAAATAGAAATGACGGGTGTGACAATTCTCCCCACCATAAAGCTTTCCGTCCCCGGAAAGCCACAACCAAGACTGAACCCCAAAGAAGAAACTGATCACAATCAACAAGTGAAAAGAAGAAAAAACATCATGCTCAGAGAAAGTGCCTCAAAGACAACATCAAGAAACCCATAAAAGACTTTCCGATATGTGTCACCTACCCCAAAGAGCTAGAACACCTCCAGTTCACTGACCAAGGAAGGGAACCCTCTCACCCATGGAAACCAACTTCACAAGCCGAAACATCTCAAACATTACCAAACGAAAACCACACCATTTGGCTAGAAAAAAACAACAAGGTCAAACCATGTCCACGGAACAATCTTATCACTTAACACCAATATATACTTAGAAACAGAAGCAATAGATCAACATGGGGAGGCCCGAGGGGCTCCCCACCATTTGGAACTGACTGACGCTCGAGACGAGACTAGAAAACTGACATTACTTTACAATTTAAAGAAATATCAAAAGGACAACAACAAAGAGATTCTGAAACACTCCCAAAAAGGTGAGCGATAAACCAAAAGAGCTCATATAATATGAACGAATTACCCGCTAAGTGTCACCCGCCCCCAAAAGTGTGACCACCCCCAGTTGATCGCTTCAAAGGACAAAGAACTTTAACAATAGTAGATCCAGGCCCAATATACACCCACCTTGACACCATTCAACAGAACTCAACCAATTCTCCATCTTCAATTCAACCTTAAAACACAACATCCGGAACAACGCCAATAAAAACACAACTACTCTTTTGAAACCAACAAACAGGTCAAAACCACATCCAATGCGTATCTCTTAAAACCTTACTCCGATATGACACTGGAACTCTCACGCCCCAACTCCTTACCAAAAGAAGAAAATAGAGTTTTGTGGTTCCAAATAAGACCAACCACAACCCAACCAAAACCTAGAACAAAACTGGGAGATTGAAACGGGAAGTCCGAACGGACTCCCCACCGTAAGAAACAAGCTGAAATGAATTTGGCGAGACTCGTGACAGTTATTTCCACCACAAGTGTCAAGACAGTTCCCAGAATAGGACCAGAACGCCATCACTTGAGACAAAATTCATGATAACAATAATTTTCAACATGGGGAGGTCGAATGGACTCCCCACCATAAAGATTTCAAGGGGAGAAAAATAGGAGGACCTCCCAGCATCATCACCAGCCATCACTGCCCACGGGTGGGAGGGGGGGCCTGTCCAACACACCACCCCCACCCAGAAAGCATAAAGAGAGCAACTCTTAATAAATGAGAGCAATGACATGACCAGATAGTTATTAAACATAAACTATGAAAAATGAGGAAAAATGATTCTGACTACGCGCACTTACTAAGAACAACACCCTGTCACAAGACTTCACCTTTCGTTGGAGTTTCCCCGACTACGCGCTAGCTTCACTCCGAGGCCTATGGCTAGAGCTCTGATGAATGAAGCATCTCCCGGATTCGCAGTCAGGTTTATGAAACCCCGGAAGCATGACACAAGAACCATAATTTTTAACAATCACACATCCATAAGATCAAAGGTTTAAAAGAGTTCAGCCACAACCATTCTTTTGACTGAAAGAAAAGAACACCACAAAACAGTACAGGTAACGACTACTACATCCAAGAAACATTACAAGAAGAAAACATCAAGCTCACCCACCAACATCTCCCTACTCCTGCTGATGGGCTGAAGTGACCTTCAGCGATCCAGGTCTGGCTTTAGCGTGCTTCTTGGAAACACCTCGGCAAAATCGCTTCAAGTGACCTAGACGTCCACAGGTGTGGCAGGGTCTTGGAGCACATGGACATGTCGGTCTTTTGTGACCCTGCCTACCACACTGGTGACAGATCACAACATTGCGCTGTGAAGAAGATGACTGAAGGTCTGAAGGCCTCTTGATTCCTCTACCAGCACAACCAGCATCAGGTCGCTTCTTACTCTTCTTACTAGCATCATCTGAAATACTTCCCAAAGCTGGAGGATTCGCCACCTCAAGTCCTCCTACTATCTCAGCTTCAGCAAGAAAGGCTTGCTCGACAACATCCGAGAAGATGGTCAGGTTGAGCTCTTCCACTCTCGATCGCAGCTCAGGTCGGAGTCCAGACTCAAATTGTCGAGCCTTCCCGGGATCATTTGCAACAAACCACTGATCATACGGAACTAGGTCTACAAAATGTCGATAGAACTCCAGTACCGATTCAACGCCCTGCTGGAGACAACACAACTCCATCCTCTTCCTCAGCTTTGTCAACTCAGAGAAGTGTTGTTGGATGAACGATGACTTGAAAAACTCCCATGTCAAATCTTCCCCAGACTTGTTCCGAGACATGGACTTCCACCATTTCCAGGTTGGACCTTCAAGCATGAAGGTATCCAACTTCACCTTTAATGACTCAGGTAGACTAATGGAATTGAACTTCCTCTCAATCTTCTGCAACCACTCCTCTGCCTCAAGAGGCCCTGCTTGTCCATAAAAGAGAGAAGGGTTCAACTTTCGGAACTCCAAAACATAATCGATGGGCTGACCAACTAGAGGATTAACTGAGGATGCACCACCTGAAGCTGCACATTGAGCATCCATCAAGCCTTCGTGGGGGCAAACACTACAGAACAAAGAAACGAGGAACTTGATCAAAACATAACCAATACCATTTGAAATTCAACATTACTCAATGAGTTTCAAAATGAAGGAAAAACCCACTCACTAAAGGGGGAAACTAGTAATGATGGGTGACTGGACCATATGGTTGGCGGCCATACGTCAGCCATACCATCGTCACTGAGAGCATTGTAGGGTGAAGTCTTCGGCTCCACAAGGCTTGCCAGGCCCTGTGAGCTCACGAAGCTACTTTCCCAACTCCCATTTCATTTACCCAACATAAAACAATCCAGAAGACCCAAAAGACACTAACAACCCGGACATCTCATGGTAACTCGTGGTTTAGAACGAGCAAGGGTTCATGATGTCCTTCCCGTTCCCCCGCCTCGAGTCCAAGCAAATTTACTCCCTTTACCATGACAACTCCAAATAGCAATGGGAGCTCTGAAAAACAAGGTCTGCTCAGGAGCCGACCTCCTATGATACCATTTTGTCACGAACCAACCCGGGTCGACCCCGAACCGGTCACCCGAGTCGGTCCGCGACATGGCCCGAGAGGCGTTCCTGATCCTCCCGGGCTGGCGACAAGCGCCAGGGCATCACCGAGTACACATGGGAACGATTTCGCCCAATAAAAATTCACTAAGAAGCAGAAATAAACAAACGACAATAAAATAAAGCAGCCAAATACATAACTAACCTGACCACGAACCCAACTCCTCACGACCCCGAGAGTCGATCGTCAAGCTACCACTAACTCTCGTCCACGGCGAGCAAGCTCGAGTCAAACCTGAGACAGAGACTAAAAACAAGAAAACACTATAGGCGTGAGTATTAAAACTCAGTAGGCTAGCCCGATAAATCTATTCCCAAAGCACTACCATTAAAAGAAGAATCTACCAACTTCAAGTTTGAACTACATTATAGAAAATATGGGTTTTCACACACACACTCTTTCCATCTTGAAAACAAGTAACAGTCCATTGCCCTTTTTAATTTAGAACAAGTTTAATGTTGAAAGAAACAGGTGAATTTCATTTTAAAACATTTTGCGAACAATTAGAAAACCAAACTTTAGTTGTTAGTCAAAAATAAAATCACACACAACACACACTAAGGGCAATGGGAAAAAGTGGCGCACAAGGGTCGACACCCAAACTCGACCTCTCAATCGTCTGCCATATACAAATAAACACTAAAAGAGACATGGGTCGAACCTAGGAGATCGTGAACAAACCAGAACGTACTATACATGTGACTCATCCTGAAGGCATGCCCTAACTCGATGACGTCATAACGCCCTAATGCCCGGCATAGCCCTACATAGCCTAACCGAGGGGCCCAATCCCCATAGCAGTAATAACTCAGTATTCCCCTGCTATGGGGCCACTAGCCAGTGCGTGATCTAAACTAGTGCAGCAATCGTTCTCAGATAATTCACTCAATATGCCAGGTTCCCATGTCAACACATATAATAAAAGAGGAGTGCATCCCTAATGTAAAACTAGTCAAGATGCACAAGCATCACATACTCCGCTCACCAAATCAACAAACACAAAAGATCACTCCAAAGAGACTTTTCAAAACATTAATTTCATTAAAAGTACCAAACGGGCCTCATGTACTTGATCAATACCAAATCAATTCCAAAAGAAGGATCAGACGTCGTCACATTTAAAACCAGAAAACACATTTAAAATCTCATTTAGGTAGACCAAATCACCATTTTAATTCTGAAGCGCAAACATAAGGGCCAAAGGGGCATTTTCAATATTGCGCAACAGCTAATCATAAAAAAAAGCTTTCGGTACGATGCAGAGAAAGAAGCAGTTCCAATTCCAGCAGTATAACTACTCTAGAAATAATAATATTTAAATACTACTTCCAATTTGATGAAAATTAAATAAATGACAAGAAATAAGTAAATTCTAAATTCAAAGGCAAGTGCAGTGGGAACCTACCTCAACTCGCAGCTCGAACACGGTGACGCGACACGCCTCGCACAGACGTAAAAGTACGCGCAAGCCGATGACCGTGGTGTCGCGGAGTCACCTCGCCAACACGCTGCAATAACGCACAACAACTAAAAACACATAACCACTTGACTTAAAACAATACAAGCAGACAACCCGCGCAAAAGAACCACCTGGACAAAAAAAACAATATCTACTTCGCACCATCCACACTATTACTAAACCACTCTAAAAATTATGAAATAAAATTCAAAAAGTAACTCGCAACCTTACACAAACTAAACTCATTCCATAACACGCTTTTGATCAAACCCGCACCTAAGTCCTACTAAAACAAAAATGCACCACTTGCACAGTTAAAATAACAAACTGCACGACAAAAAAAAAACTATTAAACAGTACGCAACATGCTTTCATCAAAACACACCCTAATTCACCTGGGCGGTTATACAATATAAAACACAAACTAAGTTCATAAAAAAAACCTAGCACCAAACTAATTAAACAAACTCAATTATATAAAAAAAACTATGTTCACACCAATTTAATTAAACAGAAAACATGCTAAAATAATTATATAACATTCAAGCAGGAAAATCACAAACCTCAGCCCAAATGATGAATACATCCCGAATATGGTGCGGAATAGTGTTCACACCCCGACCGTACCGATGAGGAATCAAAACAGGCCTAAACAACGGCCTCGGACCATAAAACTTGAAATTAAACCTTAACATTTAAGACTTGGATAAAATAAAACTCCACAAATGGGGGGAGGGAGACTACCAGGGAGGAGGGGGGCTATCACCAGAAGAAGCGGTCGCTGGTGAGTCACGCACGCCGGAAACGAGGGTCGCCGGAGGGTCACAGCCAACCGGAGTTGCTGCGCACACGAGATGTCATCGGGCATGGGAGGAGCGGTGGGGCGCGCTAGCTGTGTAGCACCGGTAAGGAGAGAACGGTGTGGGTTAGGGGAGGGGGTCATTCGCCGAAGGTGCTGCCCGGAAGGGGGGTAGTCCGGCGGTTGTCCGAGGAGTGTTTACCGGCGGCTCAAGAAGAGGAGCAGGCGAGCGAGGGTGCGGGCGAGAGGAGATGCGGGTGAGCGGGGTAACCAGATAGGAGGATAGGAGGCGGCGCACGGGATGAAGACGGAGTAGGGGTGTGGTGCGGCAGAACCCTCGAAGGGAGAGGCTTCGACGGAAAGAAAGAAAAAAAAAGAAACGGGGTGCAGCGCAATGGTAGCAAGGCTGGCCGAGGGGGGGGGGGAGAACAGGGGGCGGCGCTAGCAGTAAGGGTGAAGGGGGGTGCGGCGTGCCAGGGGGGGAAAGTGGCGACGGGAGAGAGGGTGAGGGGAGAGACCCGAAACCCTAAAGGGATAAAAAAACAATAAATAAAATAAAAATAAACAAGGAAACAAAATAAAAGAAAGGGAAAAAAGTAATAAATAAAATAGTAATAATATAAATAATAAGGTGGAAAACGAAAAATGAGGATAAAAATAATAAGACTCATTTGATTACACTAAAATAAAATAAAGAATTATATTAGCTAAGATAATAATAACAATAATAATAAAATTAACGAAACAATAATAAATGTAATAAACTAAAATAGAAATAATAATAATAATAATCTCAAATGACATTATTATGAATATTATTATTAAAACAAAAGTTAATTCATTTTATTTCATTAATTAAACATCAGCAAGGTGTGCGGTGAACCGGGCGGGGCCGCGCGGTGACCCAAACGAGGTCGCGCAACT
Source organism: Viscum album (assembly GCA_963277665.1). Classification (NCBI taxonomy): domain Eukaryota; kingdom Viridiplantae; phylum Streptophyta; class Magnoliopsida; order Santalales; family Viscaceae; genus Viscum; species Viscum album. The sequence continues at coordinate 1,990,875,055 of OY728152.1, forward strand.
TCGACCACATTGCGCTAGACGCAAACAAAACCAAAACACAAATAACTTGAAATCTTAAGTCAGGTTTTGACCCGAACTACCCGATGCAAAGTAAATTAATAATAATAAAAAAAAATCAAATAGAAATGACGGGTGTGACAGTCATGGCTCCATTTCACGCCACTGGTTTCACCGTTAGCCACCCCTACAACTCTCATAAGCCACCATTCTTCCTCCTGTGCTCAGAACTCTGAAACCAAAGAACCTCTGTGATTCTTAGGTCCTGATCTACACTAATCTAGCCACTATTTCTTATTTCCTTCAATCAGAGGGTTTGATCACAATTAGAGCCTCCCAGAAAGTCAAGTTGTGGTCATGAGGATCCAAAGATGAAGAATTATAGAAACATGGGAGAGAAAAACACCAAGAAAGACCAAAGAAAGAACCTTGACCTTTGTTCCCGTCAGCCTTAATTCATTCTCATTTTATTTATAAAAGAAGAGGATAAACTAATCTCTCGATAATACCACATAAATAACCCTTCACACAACAACTAATGAATCATATATCAATCTGTTTGTGTATTAAACAACATTCTATGTGGGAATTAAGAGCAGGGAAAAGATAAAATGAAACAAATTCCCTACCAAGAGTCTAGATCAATCGTTGATGAGGAACAATTGAATTTCTATATTCGATGAGATCCTACAACTTCATTGGAATGCCGAACCATGATTTGTCATCATTAATTTGATAGGATCATTTCTCCACATCTAAGAGGAATTCTAGTGTTATGGTGATAAACATGAATTTCCAAAAAATGTGTAATAAAAAGAAATTTGTTGCGTCAAAAAAATAATTTATCATCAAATTATTTAATGATGATTATGTCCTTTTCAGGTTATTCCATAGAAGACCCATGAAAAGTGAAGTTAAGTTGCACCTAAGGAAAACACCACATTACGAACTCAACAATGGTATTTGATTTCAAATCAGAGTCACCATTCATGAGTTATTAGGATTTTAAAATAAAACAATTTTATTTAATAATTTTATTTACAATTACATCATTGGTGAATTTTTCTTCAGATGACATGCACCAACCAATGTTAAGTCATGCTTAGGGTAAATATACCATTATAAGATCAAATATTCCCTAAAATTTATTATCTAGGAACCAATTTAAAATATATTCAACTTTTTATGAATTCTATGAATGCATGCTAATAAAAATATAACATCTTCAATGAATTGTTTTGGGAACACCAGGCCTCAAAGTCACATGCCGTCTCAGAGCCTAGTCTTAGAATTTTCCGAAACAATTTTTAAAAATAGAATTGGGAAAATCCAAGTCATTACAGGTATTTACATTGTTTTCCATTGGAAGAATATCCTTGTGTAGAAGAGATGTACCATTCTTTTCATGTTCAGTTCTAGTAGTATAGAATGAAGAGGTATTTTGTAGAGTTTATCTCTCAATTTTTAGTGTGCTAATGGGTGAAGGTAGAGCACCATGATTTTAATGGTTTTCTTCAGTCAATTTATATTCCCTAATATAAGTGTGAGGATATGTGTGATCAGGGATAACATGGTTTACCATGATCTTTGGGAGGTTGTGATTCCATATGCATGATCATGGATAACATGATTAAACTTCTAAGGAATTTTCGAGTCAAAATCAAATGAGGATTTTTCCATGAATATTTAAAGGAGGTGGTGATGATTCATGGGGTTATGATAATGATCATCTCTTAATGTGATCTCTATTTTACATCTATTTTTTGGAGAGGTCCCCATTATTATTTTGAATCAAAGTTATGCATGAGAACTAATTATTATCCATAGATAGGAAATTATACAGAGTAGACTATACAAACTCTAGAGGATATATTATGTGCATGTATTATGAATTTTGGAGATTCTCAAGTGAGGAACCTACCCTTGGAAGAGTTTACCTAAAACAATAGTGATCACACAACTATTTTTATGGCCCCATTATAAGTATTTCATGCATAACTTTTTTATGCCTATTTTGTTAGACCTGGGTTAGGGATGTGAAGATCCAATATTCTTCACCTTTTAAAACCAATTTTATGTTTGATAACTTAAATTACATTCTACACCCAATGTACATGAACTAAAACATATTAGAAGAACATTATTAATAAATATACAATAAACACTATTTTTGAAAACAATTAAATCATATTACCTTTGGATGATAAAAAGTAATATCAATCAATATTAAGAAAGGTTATATTCAATAAAAGGTGTTCACTTTATATTAGTTATTTTATATTTTCAACTCAACTAAAAAATTATTTAATTTAAACTTGAAAAAATAAAATTCATTTTTGAATTCGTCACATCAAAATATACATAGTTTTTATTTTTTGATCATTATGCAGGTTGATTTTAGTCGAAAAATAGGATTCTTGTGAAAATTATAATTTCTACGATTTTATCATTTTATAAGAAAATAATAGAAGATTAAAAACATTTTAAAAAATAACATATTATTTTAGGTATAAAATTATTCATTTAAAATTATTATTTTAACTCCTAAATCCAATGCCCAATATTTTTGAAACTAAATTAAAATAATTCTTTAATAAAATTTATTTTCAATCATTTATTCTAATTAAGATTTTTAATTTTTAATTTAATATTTAAATTATTTTAAGGCTTTATACGTTTTGTTTATTTACTTATAAAAATATATTTTTTAATAAAAATAAGTATCTATGATAATATAATCTTGTACATAATTTTTTGAAACATAATAATGAACATTTCTGAATAAACTATTTTTGGTGTTATGTTTGTTTTTTTAAAAATTAACATTTCAATCCCTTAAAATTTTTATTTAGTTAAATAAATTAATAAATTTCAATTATAATTTAAAAATTTGCTAAAATTTTTAATTTTTAAATTTTATATTAATATTAATTACTATATTTAAAAATTAAATACCAAGGTAAATGTAAATTAGTGTAAGAGTTTGAAAAATATAATATACTTCCAAAAAATGATATATGGTATATAGAAATGAGTGGATGTGGATAATCTAGATCCATAAACACTTCCCCTCTACATTTATCCATTTTGGAGGCATTGACATTTGAATAGTAACATTACATTATTGAAAATGTAATGGTTACTTCCAAAACTACCCTTACCTTCACTTATAAAAAGTGACAATTCTGCCACACCTACACTCTCTAGTCAAAAAATTTTATGTTAAAACTCTACAAAATTTGTAATTCAATAATCATATACCATGTATATAATACTCTGGTCACCATTATTTTTCTTAAGCCCTTCAGTTCCAAGGAGTTTTCCAAGAGAAAACTCAGGCTTCCAACTTGAGTATTAATATCAATTTTTATTTTATTTTTACTCTAATAATTACTAAATCATATCTGAAAATATAAATATGATGAAATCAAAATCATTAGTATACTAAGAAACATTTATAATAATTGGATAAATATTATTCAATCCTTTACGTCCACTATGAAATGGAAATAACATTGATTGTGTGTATGTGAAGAATATCGCCTCCATGAAGTGATGTTGTTATTTTCTAATCACCATATATCCTGGATGGATTAGTAAATTATAATGTCTTATATGTAACATTTATAAATATTATATGATAATTTATCAACTAAAATAAATCTATTTATTCACTGATAAATGGGATCTAAAATTGTGCGTATGTGTAGACTACCGCCTCCATAAATAATAAATTTCATTAACATCACCACCCATATTGGATGGCTCTATGAATTTATTTACTGAGGATATATGATAATTATTAAATTCTTAGGATTATAAATAGTTCATATGATTATTTTCCATTGACATTCTCTTACCCATAATAACATTATAATATGTTACATTTTAGTCTATTTTACAACCAATATAAACGATGTTATAATGATTATGTCATAAATTATTATGCGATGTAATATAATTGTGATATCATATAATAATTACATATTTAATATTTTTTTAGTAATTTTAGAATGGTTTTTTAATATTTAGTATATTTATTCATATATCATCATTTGATTGTTATGTCAAAAACTAGTTCATCGCAATTTCAATTTTTCACAAGTCATATTTATGTCTTTCAGATAATTAAAATGTGAATTAAGTACTCAGTAAAAAACAATATGTATTTTATCTATAATTATTTGTGAATTATTAAATTTAATCCAATTATTGTGAATCTATCCCATCTTTAGGAAGCTTTTATGAAATAGACAATTGAATGTTCTTACTCCCAATAATGAAAATAAATTATAATCAGTTAATATATTTATAATATATTATAATAAAATAATTATAAAATGTAAATAATAATTATAATATAGTTATAAGAAAAGTTATTAATATAGTTATCTTCATTATACAGAAGTTTAGATCATGGTCAAGTATGCAGAAATATAAGGTAAGGGTTTTTTCATCTAAAATTCATTTTTTGTGACATGTTTTGTATTATGAATATAATTTTATTTAAATTGTGTATAATATAAATAATTTTTATTTTATATAATTAAATATCCATTAATAATTTGAAATGTTTTTGAAATTAAATATACCAACCTTTAAAGAGGTTTCAACTTAAATTCTCATCAAATTGTAAGCGATTTTCATGACTCAAATCATTTCTTTGGGTCATAATCACTCTTCTTTTTCCATAATTTTTCAAGATTGATTATGATGATGTTATTATTACATGAAAACTTATTTTATAGTAAAATAATTTTCCACACTAATTTTTTCTTCCTCTATGGTTCTACAATTTCTTGAAAATGTATTTTTTTAATAATAACTCCTATATATTTTTCATCCATATCCATGTTTTTTAAATTATGTCAATGTTCTACTTTACCTTTTAGAAACATAACATGTATCGATCTCCATTTACACTTGTATTATATTTTATTTTATGAATTTTTTTCATTATCCTTTTAATAGTTTGTGTTTTCATTAAAGGAATTTTCAAAAGTTTCAAAGGCCTCTTCATTTAATGATTATATATTCTCCCCTTTAGCATCAAATTTTGACTTTTGAATTATTTTATTTCAAGGAATATTTAATGGAATTTTTTTGATATAATATTTTAATATTTCTTCTCCTAATGTTGAGAAATGGATTTTTAAAAGTGTCATGAAAATCATTTCTTTTTAAGATGATAATAAGAAACACTTTTTATGAGAAATATATTTTTTGATTTCTCTTCTATTTTTAAAGTATTGTTTCGAAAAAGAGTAATGATTCAAAAATAACCTTATATGTTTTATTTAAAAATAATAATTTTTAAAGATCATGTTTTTGGAATCAGATTACTATGTTTATTAAATTAGATGTAATTTTTTGAAACTAATTCCATTTTCATGGTTTATTCATTATAATATTAATTATTTTAATTTATGTGGCACCATATATATTGATGATTGGTGGGTGGGGTCCTATATCTACCTCAAAATGCAGTGGAAATGTTTATATCTATTAATCTCAAATAAGCACGTGAGAGGATTTATAACACGACAAATGGTATATTGGAGGACTGATCATATACCAAAGGGTACATATGAGGATTAATCCAAAACCAAAGGGCAAACAAGAGGATTTATCCCAAGAAAAGGGTTAAAATAGAGGATTTATCATAATCTAATGGGTACATTGTAGGATTAACCCTAAGCATAATGTTAAATGTGAGGATTTATACAAATTAAAAGGGTACATGGGAGGATTTATTCCTAGAAAAAGGGTTTCAGGTAGAATTTATCCCAAGATAAAGAGTAGAAGAGATGATTTACTCCAAGAAAAAGGGTGTAAAAGAGGATTTACTCCAATCCAAAGGGTACATGAGAGTATTTATGCCAAGATAAAGGGGTGTATGAGAGGCTTTTTCCAAGGCTAAGATTATATGGGTGGATTATACCAAGCCCAAGAAGGTACATGAGATATTATTTGAAGCTTATTATGTGATGAATGTCATTATGGGTAGCCCTAAAATAATATTTCTATTATTATGTTTGTGCCACATTTGAATGATTTAAAAATTTTATGCTTATAATAATAATAATTTTATGCTCCTATGGATTATTTTTATTGATTAATGATTCCACACCCATTTGATCCACATCTTAGGTTATGCCAATCCTTATACCCTGACTCAAGACATTTGATCTATTCTTTGTTGGTTATGATATCTTATGTTTCATGACTAGAAACATATTCTCATCTTATTATAACTTATAATATTTAATTTATATCAATTATTTTTTCCCTTATTAAGTATATGATCTCACTACTTTATTATGTTTTATTTCTCCATGTTACAAAGAATAGTATATGTTATCCAAATTTTTGAAGGAATTTTTGTATGTTTTTATTATAGAGAATTTCCCAAAGTTTTTTAAAATATTTTTCCTATGTAACAAGTCGTCAAAGAAAGTAAACCTTCTGTTCATGGGATTCTAAGATTTTATTGTGATATATAATGTTTATATTATAAAAGTTATGTAGAAGAATGAAATATTTATCCATGGTTTCTACAATTGGTATCATAGAAAGGGTTATTTATTTACGAGGATTACATTAATTAATTTTGTGGAATAAGATAAGAGAACTTTAGGGAATATCCTAAGGGTAAGTACAAGTATCATAAAACATTCTGAAAGTTTGGTATAGAGAGATTTTGTGGTTTTATTTTAAATAAAATCCATGTTTGGATACTAAAAGTGGTTTAATGATCTAACCTATATGTGCTTAGCTGTAATAAACCTTAAAATAGAGTGTTGCATATTAACTCAATCATCACTTGGTGCATGAAAAAGTGTCCTAGCTACACACCTAGATTGATAATCCTATGTTATATGATTTGGATTAAACACATTATATTTAAAATCAATTATTAAGGATTTAAAATATTAATAAATTAGGTTAAGGAAAATGAGATAACCCAACAAAGTGAAACCGAGATTGAATTAATAGGGATTTAGGTTGAACTAAAAGATAATTTGACCATTTAAAAGAGTATGAAATGTCATGGTAGATTATTTCATAAGTTCCATATAATGTAAATATTGATCACTCATGATTAGCTTTATTCCAATTTTTAAATTTCTAGATCATTGATAAATAGAGTTATTAATAGGCATGAGGGTCAATATGGTGATTTTCTTAATTATAAACCATGTGGGATAGAATATGGCATTGAAAATATTGTTCTTATGGTCACAAAAATATATCGAGTTATGATTTATAACATCTATCATTCAAAAAATCTAAACCCAATAATGATGATAAGTAACAAGTTTCATATAAGATCACATGATAAATACAGTGAATGATAGAAAATTAAACTTCCAACATGTCAAAAAATGTGAGAAGAATAACCCAAGGAAAAGTCTCATAGGAATAGAAAAATTATTTATGTGTGGAGGGAATATCTTTAAATCTCATGATTTTTGATCTACATAAATGATGTTGAATAATGAAATGGAGGTCAATAATGTTCAATGCTTCAAATGTTTGGAGTTGGGGAATTATGAAAAATGAATCCCAAAACCAACAACTAATAAGGATAATAAAAATTAAAAACATACTAAACCAAGGAAAAATTGAAATCCTACCGTAAAATGTATTTCATGAAAAAAAGAATAGCAAAGGTCACACTAACCCACCACTCTAGATTTGTGGGAATCTAATTGGAATCTAGTTTTAGAAACTCTAGTAATCTTAGGATTTTTCTATAAACATTAAATCATAATACCAATGATTCTATTATCAAACAAAAATTATATTTGAATTTTATTCAACATTCAAGATCATAGGAAAGTTCCTTATAATCATTTATAAAAGTTAATGTTATTTTTTAAATGGAATTGTTCTATCTATGCAGGGAGGACAAAGTTATTTAACAAAATAGTGATATCACATTTTATATCAACATATAGTAACCCATAAATGAAAAAAATTACTAATATATATTGTGGAAAAATAATTTTACTATAATATTACTAATACCTAATTATAATGGATGTTTAGATCAAATGGTTAGGAAGAAAACCCATATTGAGATATGTCTATTATGATGGACATCATGAGACTTCTTGACCCACCCATTACAACACCACAATATTTTAAGATAGGAAAATAGTATTCGATAACATATATGACACACAACACCAAGTATAGAATGGAATATAACATCCTATGAATTTATGATATATATATTTTTAAAATCAATATCTTTGATATCCTGCATTAGATATACCACCAGGTTTGAACGAAAAATGTTGCTTTATTAAAATATTATTATTAAAACATTACCATTATAACATAGCCATTAAATTTTAAAGTGTGAATAATACAAAAAAAAGTATGAAAATTACGTGGTTTACAAAATTTTAAGATAAAATAAATTTATATCTATATATTAAAAATAAAATTATAACCATTCTAAAGAAAAAGAAATATTTTCTGAAAAACTGTATGTTCCTAAAATGCAGGTTAGTTGTGATTTATGCACATAATTTATAATTAATTTTTCATCACTTTTAGAAAATTTATTTTAAAAAATAAACAAAATTTTTAAAATCTACATGTCCAAAATTGTATAGGGAGAACTTTTGGGATTTTCATTAAAAGTATTATTGTTTAATGAATAGTTAAATACTGAATTTTAATTTAAAACTACCTTTTTGATTAAATTATTTATAAAGTTAAATTATATTTTAAAATGGTTAAAAGAAAAAATAGTTCAATTATGTATTTATTAATCCAATTGAGTTCATCTTAATAATTTTCATATTGAAAATTTATATAAAAACATTTTAAATGTTTGAACATTTTAAATCATACTAATTTATATTTTATAATAAGTTAATATTAATTTTTTTACAATAATTAATAGTGAAAATAGAAAAATATTAGTTACCACATTTAAGGTAAAAATGGGTTTACCAGGGGGTTTAAATAAAATGATAAGTTTTTAAATAACTGAAAAAATTGTATATAATATTTTTTTATAGATATATTTAGTCTTTATAATGTCTAAGTCTAGATAATACTCTATTTTGGTCACTATTGGAATGTGAAAAACGTGGTTACACCTTTTTCATTTCTAATAATTACTAGTGTGCCACTCACCTCACTTATAAAAGGCCACCATCTCTTCTCTCATATTCACACCTTAAAACCCATTTGGTTCATAAATTAACTAAATAAATATCCTAAAATATTCTATAAAAATATCTTATAATTATTTCTTTTCTTATAAATCCATTATAGGAACACTTAAGGTATAATTATAAAGAGGTTGTCTGAGAAGAGGTAAAATTCCTAACCATGTGTTTTTATTTTATTTCATCTTTAACCTCTTAAAAATCCTCTTAATTTCTTACCATATAATAAAAAATTATCTAAAATATAATTATATGTTATTATGTTATATTAATTACCTATATCCATCTCCACTTCCCTCAAATGAGAAATGATTATGTTGCTCATGTGTACGGAGGACTACTGCCTCACAGACCGATGTGATACATTTTCCAACAACACCTATAAAAGTTGGGTAATATAATTTATATAAAGTTTATATATTATATTTATAACATAATTGTTCTTTTTTTATAAAATATATCATATATACCTTTTTAAATTTCATTCTGTATAAGATATGATAACATCGCTCGGGTGTACGGTGGACTACCGCCTCACGAAGTGATGCGATACATATTTATTTAACTCTTTACATGGAATGTAATAAGGATAAAGTTAATTAATATATGTGAAAAAGTAGAATAATTATGATATAAATAAAATACTTATCATCCTTAAAAGAAAATATATATCACTTTCATTCTTACACTAAAAAATGACAACGTCATTCGTGTACATGTAGACTCTACATTCATGAAGCAATGTGACTCAATTTTCATCACCACACCACATAGATAATATATATTAGTATATTTAAAGAAAAAAATAATTTAAACATGATATTATTATCATTATGTAAAGATAAAATATTACTTACCTTCTTCTCATAATGATCATTGAAAAATGGAAACATTACTCACGTTTTTGTATGGCCTATCGTGTCCATGATTCAAACATTGTTAATTTTTTATAAAAATCATTAATTATTGATTTTAAAAGTATAATTTATATATAAATATGATAATTATGTCACTATTATTTTTTTAGAATTTTAAATAATGAACTCTTTTACCATAGGCAGGGTACCAAAGTCATTTTTGACACCTAAGAAAAATATCATCGAAACATATGAAGTAAAATTAATTGATTAAGTCATCATATATAAAATGGTAATAAGTGAAATAAAACGAATAATAAACATGAAATTTTTTCTTAATAATTTAAATAATAAGCATATTTTTATTATTCAGGAAGATAAATAATGTATGCGATGAGTCATACTCAAGGTAAGGGTTTCTCGTCCCACTTTTAATTTCATGAGACATACGCCATATTCAAAACTTATTTAATTTATGTGGTTTATATACTATAAATTTTCTATTTCATATAATTAATTAATTTATCATAATTGTTTTTATTGTTTCAATTAATGTTATTTTTTTCATGGGGATTATGATTCACAAATTACCAAAGTGGTTATGGTTTATTTCAGAATCTCATACTTATGTGGGATTATTTTTGTTCAATTCTACCTATAGCAAATTATTTGACATTTATATATTATAATTAGTCTATTTTCACCTCCACTAGTAATTATTTAATGTTTTTAACTAATAGTAATTTTTTTTCAAATCTTTTGTATTTAAAATTATTTAGAAAATGTTTTTAGGAAAATTCAATTTTATTTCTCTCTTCAGTCAAAAATAATTTTTTTCTTTTAGAATCATATTTTTAGAAAAAAAAAATTAAAAAATGATTTATAATTTTGAAAAATATTTATTAAATAAAATTCTACCAATTTATAGGTTTTTTCAAAACTATTTGAAAGAAATCATCTTATCATTTTCTAAACGAGACACTTTTCTAATCATTTTACAGTTTAAAAGCAATGTTCGTTTTAACTTTTATTGCATGTAATAAATTACCTTCAATCATGAATATAATTTCATTAAATATTAATCTGAAAGCATACATGGATATTTTTAAAGAAATTTTTTTCCTAATATTTTTTGATATTATACGTTTTTAAAACTGATTTTAATAGAAAAGGATTTTGAAAATATTTTATGAATATTATAGTTTAAAAATAAATGGGTGATTTTAAAAGATAGATTATTTTCATAAAGGAATGATCCAAGTGATATTTCAAAATTATTTTCCATATAAGAACAAATTTGTAGCACACCGACCTAGATTCCACTTAAATAGTTCTCTGGACCATTGTACCATAGGTCCTTAAGTATGCCTCCTCATATACCAAAGGCTGATGACTAGTAGTGGGGGGTAAAGAGGTGATAGTGGGGAGAATATATCCTATGGTTATGATACAAATAATGGTCTATATAAATATAATAATAAGATAATAATGAACGTATGAGAATAGGACCAATAACCCACCATAGCAGAAGTAGTGATATGTAATAGGGGAAGTATAAAAAACATCTGCAGAATAATAAATTCTAAAGATACCATTTTTAGAATTAAACAACATAGATTCTATTTGTATAAATAAACACCATTTATAACTAATAATGAATATCATATCAGGTCATTCAAGAAAATATAGAGAAAGGGTCTCCCATGGATGACCTCAGTATATACATATATAAACATGATGATACAAAAACAAAGACAAAAAGAAACTCCACCTGATACAAGAACATCCAAGGTCGCTTTCTATCCATCCCATGCTAACAACCCAACATGATCACTAAGATCTATATTTGGAGCCCTAACCATTACATGATCTCAAAAGAATAATGTCTACACACATCCTGAAGGGTTCATGTAGGGTGTGAGAATAAATATCAGTAGGACACAACTAATGTGTTCCTAATTTACATCTATGATTAAGAAGGTGTGTAATAAAAAAAAATCATCATAAGCACAAAACCAAATTTATATGCTTCCCTATGCTCAAAAGGCACAAGAAGGAAATCACCTACTTCGAATATCATCGATATAACTGTAGTGCATAGGATCCTTAGCATATATCCCAAGGCATCCTATGTTGAAAAAAGAAAAAGTAGAATAATTAAAAAGAAAAAGTAGAATAATTAATGCTAAAGATACCATTTTTAGAATTAAACATGACAGATACCATTTATAGAAATAAACACCATTTTAGCTAATCATGCATATAATATCAGGTCATAAAATACAATAAGAAGAAAAGGTCCCTCGTGTATGAACTTATTATATATAAATATATATAAGAATGATGATACAAAAAGGAAGACTAAAAGTTACTCTTGCTAATGAAGGAACTGCCAAGGTCCCTTTAGATTCATCCCATGATAACATCCAAATATTATCTCTATGGTTCATCTCTTGAGCTCGAACCCTTACATGATCACAAAATCATAAAGTCTACACAAGTCCTGAAGGGTTTATGTAGGGTGTGAGAATAAATCATTATAGGACAACACTAATGTGTGCCTAACTTACATATGTGATTAAGTAGGTGTATAATAAAAATAATAATATAGCACAAGAATGCAACATAAATAATCTACTTTAGTTTTTCTCAACAACCATAAGGAATAAATCTCCTTCTTCGGCCATCACCTCTATAACCTTGTAAGGAGGATCCCTATAATATAGCTTGGGGCATAATCTTTAAAAAAACCAAACTAGGTGAACCCTAAGGTTGTAACTCCAACAATTTCACCTGACACCTCATATCACAACCAATCAATTGAAATCCAAATTGGCACGCCCATGGAATAATCACTTGGTCCCATGAACCTCAGCTTAAAAGATTCCCCATTGGCTAAAATCCTAATGTCCTGAGGAACAACGATGCCTGTACTCTGAATAATAATCACCACAGGCTCAATAAGGGAAATCCCTAGGAATAAAAATATCCATTCTCCCACATAATTTCAACCCACAACCTTAAAATATGGAGAGCCTCATCCCCCAATCGATAGTCTGAACACTATCAACTGATGGATTTTCACCATCCACATGGTTTCCTATGATAATCAACACCAACTATAATGCTGATTAGTACACCCTAAGTTGCATCTAATAGAGACCTCTACCCACATAAGTGGTCAAACCACCTCATTATCTGAGTCCTATCTATTTTCAAAATACTTCAATGAAGTGTTATATAATCATAATGAGTGGAAATAACCAAAAAAGTATGTAAGAAACAACATACTAAAACCTTGTGACATTGCAAAAATATCACTCAATTCGATGGTTAGACCCATCCAGTTTCACATGAGCCATGTTCATCACTTAACAACCTCATCACCTAATTCCAACAACCTATTTTACTAACCTAGTGAGAATCATTATCCAAAGTATCTAGGCTAAGCCCAACCTGATGATCGACATCACCTCATTCTAGTTGGGCATCACCATCTCAATCCTTGATCAAAACCTATCTTGTTCCTATAGAACCATCACAAGCAATATGATCAATTTAACTTAAATAAATAAACACCATGGGCTAATATTCCCAAGGTCCTAATCCTATCAACATGATTGAACCACTTTTATACATTGAGGAGTATGAATATAGACATCTCACAAGGTAAATTTAATAAAAAAAGACTAGAATTACATTTATAGGGTCTTTATCAGAATACCCAATGGTGCGCTCAATAACAAACCACCATAACAAGATCAAAATCAAATAGAAATATTGGCACCACCTACATCATGTTGCTTGAAACTTTTATATCCTGTCTCATCCTCTAGATTTATCCCATTTGGAAGAAATCATAGTTTTAGAAGAATTTTTTGAAAACAAGGTAAATCATCCTGCATGAATTTAGTGCACTGTATGGAGGTAAAAAAAGATAAAAGAGGCCTATGAATTAAAGGACTTACTAACATGGTTCCAACACACCCGATGACTTGAAGAACAGAGTTCAAATGAGGATAGGAGATCAAAAGCTAGGGGTGAAAGAAAATGGGGGAATAGATCATGTAGTGCATGTAGACAAGAATAAACAAAGAAGAATAAGATATATATAGGGGGAGGTAAAATGGAAATTTTTCCTCTTTAACAAGGTGAATGGATGACTCATACGGTTTAGCTAACCATGCACCAACCATGGGACACATACTATATATATGGGTCACCTTTCAAGATTATCCCACATAGTTTTCCAAACCATATAGATAATATGCTTGAGCCTATGCTCAAAATTGTAGAATGGCAGCAAGGCCATGGTCCCTCTCCCTCACGGTTTTTCAAACCATTCATAGAGACAAGGGAAGGCCCCATAGTTCCACCTGGGTGCTGCATAGTTTTTCCAAACCATGCTCCCTAGTATACACACCTAGTAAAGATGAGTGTTTTCCCTTTAACTCACCTAAAACTCCATCGAAACCCCATGGAAATTTCTAAGACTTGAAAATCAACTAAAAACTATGCCTTGTGTCAAATGGAATCTTATAATTCAGTTCTGAAGGTCAATAAATAATTTGGTATAAACACAAAACTCTAAAATTCGAACAGGTTGAGGATTTCGACCCTATCCAAAAACCCAGGTTGTTACAACATTCTTTGATTTTAATTATACTTTAATGAGGATATACTTTAATGAAACCATCCTTATTATTTCTCTAAATAGATTATGACCAGTTTGATGGGGGATATACTAAGTTGATACCATTGATTTTACTATTTATCGTTTATGATTATGTTTATTGATTGGGTATAGTATCTAAATTTCATATGAAAGTTTAAAAATGAATGTTTATGCGACTTATGTTTCAACCATTTAATATGAAGAATTAATTATACTTAGTTATTGATGGCTAGAACCTACGGTATCCCCTCGATGTAGTGGTGGGTATCATGAGACAATCTAGATTGGTTTTTTGTTGAGGCCATACCCATTTATATAGATGTCTAGCCACAAGGCCTCAATGAGGTTATATGTTTTGGAACAATGAATCGACTATATGTTTTAGATGTCCAACATTATGCATTCCATTTTTATGAACTCAATTATCAATATTCCATGTTATTATTAAATTTGTTAGTATATCCATTGTTAAGTTTTGAATCTCATGTGATTATTTAGATAGAATTATTTGATCATCATTTATTTCTTCCATATTATGCTCAAGTGATTAAATTAATGGAAATTTTTTTTCCAGTTTTTTACCATTCCATATTGATTATGACTTATTTATTCATATATTATGCCTATTTATACCCATACTGAGCATCTTATCTCAGCCCTTTCTTATGATTAATTTTCCCTAGGATACTCTGATTTGTTTTTTGATTTATATACATGGATACTCCATGGGTAATAATGGTGTTATTGAAGAAAACACTTGTTTTATTTTATGATTTCAATTTTAAAATGAATATAACATATGTTTCTAGTTTACCAAGACTAATAAACTATTAGGTTCTTTAGGATTTGATTCCTTGTATCATATTGCAATATTAAAAAGTAAACACCAGCTTTGGGTTATTATAATCAAGTTAACTAAATTTTTATTATTGAGAATTTAGTAGAAACCTTGGAAACTATATTTAGGAAAACATATATTAGGGAACACAATCCTATGATATACTTGGAGGATAAGTATAAAATAAAATCTTAAAGTTTTGGATAGAAAAATATTATGTGGATCATCATAGTAATAGATATATTTATGGATAGTACTAGAGGATGTTGTTTTGGAATACATGTACCTAGGGGTAATAAATCTGAAAGGGGAACATTGGAATTGACCTAATTGTCACCCAATGAATAGAAATGGGTGTTACTAAACACCTCATTTGACACTCATGGGGGATATTGTTTAGTAATTTCAAATATTATAAAAAAACCATTATGAAGGACTTGATAATATTTTTATGATTTGAAAACATTCCTAGAGAAACCATGTTTTTTATTATGATATTAAATACGTATAAAATTTTAAATTTATGTTATGTTTTTTACTATTTTTGGGATTATAAATTTGGTTTCATAATGATATGATCTAATCTAGTATATTAAATTTTTTAGAAATGGATCCTAATAGAAGGAATGTAAACTATATCAATGAACATACCACATATTTGGATTTCCCTCCTAGATAAGATAATGAAGATGGGGATGGAGCTATAGCTGGAACTGATCAAATCATAACCATATTGGGGAAATTGACTTAGGTTATGAGTAATAACCTTTCTTGTATGGAGTATCCTATTTATCCTCCACATAGTGTAATGATGTTTGGCATCTTCATGCATCAATAACCTCTATCATTTAGTGAGACTACAAATATATTTTTAGATGATAAATAGATAATTTCCACAGTGAATATATTTATCACTTTGGGAAGTAGTGAAAGGGAGAATATTTTCATGGAAGTTTGTCGTATCTCAAAGGATGCAGATCAATAGTGGCCATTAATTCAAAAAACTAAGGGCGATGAGGAAATAACAAGCATGAAGTTAAAGGATTTCAAGGTACTCTTCTTGGAAAAATATTTCCCTCATAAGAAATGAGTGGATATGGAAGGACATTTTTTGATACTAGGATAGAAAAAAAAGAAGAAGTTTCTAAGTATGAAGAAAACATTACAAGGTTAGCAAGGCATTCTACGAACTATGTACATAATCCAAAGAGAAATATTGACCATTTATTTGATAATATTAATACAATCCTTTTAAGGGTACTAGTATTCCAAAATTTCTCATCATGCAATTACATAGTATAATGTGATATAAAGATGGTGAATTAATTATCCAAGTCATATGTATTCAAATGAAAGAAAGAGAATAATAGGATGTCTGAGAAAAAAAAGATAAAGGGAAGAAGGGAAAGAATTATTTTCTAATATGTGATACCTTTTTAAGGAATAACCTTGGTATATGCATAACAGGAAAAGTAGTTTACTTCAAGTGTGGAGAAAATTTCAACCATGCTCATGATTTCAAGGGAAATAAATAATCTATGAATTTGATATTCTTCTACTATAAGGATATTGAGAACTACAAAAATGAATTCCTAAAATGTGAAGGAAGTATACCTCAAAGAATATTAGGGATTAAGTTCAAGCATATGATATTACTAAAAATGAAGTGGAATTATTAATGTTGTTATGTTTTGATTCAATAATTATGTTATTGGAGTATTTTAATCAATGATATTCTGATTTTAATAATTAGTAAATGTATAAGGATTATACAATAATAGTATTTATTTAAGGATTTGAAATCATGAGTTAAATGGTGCCTATAAAAGTGATTCAATATAAAGTTTAAATTCTTTAAAAACACATTATTAAGGGAGGGTAACACTTAATATGTGTTTGATGTTGAGATAATAATGATAAAGATGTTTTTATG
The DNA here is from genome assembly GCA_963277665.1 of Viscum album. Classification (NCBI taxonomy): domain Eukaryota; kingdom Viridiplantae; phylum Streptophyta; class Magnoliopsida; order Santalales; family Viscaceae; genus Viscum; species Viscum album. The sequence continues at coordinate 1,990,892,546 of OY728152.1, forward strand.
AATGAATTGGAAGCCTTTATAGTTTATCTATTATTTGATGTTGGGTTAATTATAAGATATTAAATTTGGTAAAATTATAAGAATTATATTAATATGTTTTTAGAAAAAGGGCATCCTACAAGTTGGGTGAAATCTCATAAAATTTGATAAGGCCATGGGACTCAAACCCACAGCCGAAAGATGATAAGTGTTTAGCGGATACCACAAACCTATGTGATCTCCTGGTTAATAGGAAATTATTTTTATTTAAATGATTTTAGGGATAAATATTAATATTGAACTAGTGGTGTTACTATTGTGGTTTAGAGATTATTGTATTAGATTTTATTTCATTTTATAACCATATTTTTTTTGGAAAATATTTATAAACAAACAAAATTACTTTTGACTCTTTTATGGATCTAATGATCCATTAAATGTCAATTTTAGTGCTTTGGGCACAAAAGAATTCATCTTGGATATTTATTTAATGTAGTAATAAATGAAGATGAAAATGATTAAAGAAAATCCAAAAGATAATATATTTCTTATGAAATAGAAATATATCAAGTAAGTATATTTTATATATTCTTATTCTAGATGGTAAAATAATTTATCAACTACAGGAAAATGATATTAAAAAAAATGTTATTCTAATTAATTTATTTAACGTTAACTGGTGGTATTTTAAATCATCAAATATGTATGGTTTTTAGGTTCTTAAATTTACATTGACCATTGAATTTATTGTGAAAAGTGACCTCTATCATTCTCTATAATTATTTACGCCTTTCTTCCATGTCTACATCTTCACTTGCCACTAATTTTATTATATATAGAGACATAGTTATGTGTTATTCCATATGATATTTTTACATACCTTTCTATCTTATCAAGATGACGTTTAATCAACCATTATCATGATGTGAGATTTCAATTAAAGTGTTTTAAAATTTGAAACCCTTATTTACAAAGATCGAGATTAAATTGTGAGGATAAAATTTATTTAAGTGAGTAGAATGTAAAAACCTATGATTTTAAAATATGAACATCTTATTCGATAAAATGTATGAAAAGAAACACATAGTGTATATGGGAATTTAAAAACCAAAGACTTTATGATATATTTATTTTTAAATAAATAATATTTCTTTGACAGATTTCAATGCATGCAACATCATGTTTGAACAAAATGCGACACACTGTTAACATATTATTAATTAAACATTACCATTATGAACTAGCCATTAAATTGGAGGGTATTAATAGTAATAATTAAATTATGAAAATTATATGGTTTTCACTTCTGTAAAATAATATATATATATATATATATATTGATTAGAGATAAAATTATAAACATTTCAAAGAAAAAGAAATATTTTCTGAAAAAATATATTTTTCTAAAAGGCGGTTTTTCCATGCTTTGTACACATAATTTATAACTATTTTTTTACACATTCAAAAAAATATATTGTATAGGATAAAATTATTTTTTAAAATATAATTTTTTTGAATTATCTTAAGTATATTGTTTAGTATTTTTCCGAAAAGTTTAATTTTTTGATGAATAATGAAAAATAATAATTTTTTATTGAAAATTTCCTCATTATTTAAATTATTTATAAAGATAAATTTTATTTTATATTGTTTTTAAAGTAATATATATTTAATTATGTATCTATTAATATATTTTAGGCTGTCTGAATCATTTTCATTTGGAATTATTAAATAAAAAATATTGTAAACATTTTAACATTTTCTCTTTTAAAACCCACTTTCTCATCACATATGCATGATTAATTCTAAATTAAAATTTTATACTTACCTGAGTTGATTTTTTTAAAATATGTTTAATATTTATATTAATAATAATTTATATTTTATAATAATTTAAAAATAATTTTTGACCATAACGAATAGTTAAAATAATAAAAATTAATTTCAACAATTAAGGGGAAAATTGGTTTACCAGGGGTTGAACTAAAAATAGAAGTGTTTAAATGGCATAAAAACCTTTATAAAATTTATTTTATGGAAATAATTTTACATTATTATCTATAAGTCTCTAGAATAAAAGATTTTAGGCCCTTTTGGAATGTGAAAAAATTTGGGTACACCTTTTTTTTTAAAAAAAAAATCCAAGAGTGCTAGTTACCTCACTAATAAAATGCCACCCCCTATTATATCATATTAACACCTTAATTATCGTTTTATTATGCCTATATCTTCCCCAATAACTTAAAAAATTATAAACCCTCATAATAAAAGCCTTGTTTTGGAAAGAAATTGATTCTAAGAATACTTTAGGTATAATCCTAAAGAGGTAGTACGAGAAGAGGTAAAAGTCCAAATAATTAATTTTTTATTTCTTCTTCCACCTAATTTAAATATTATTAATATGTGATTACATAAAAAAATAATTATATACCATATTATTATATTTAATTATGTTAAGTTCATGACCTATATCTATCTCATATTCTCTCAAATGGGAAACAATAGCATCGCTCATGTGTACAACAGACTACTGCCTTGTGAACTGATGTGACATGTTTTCCACAAACACCTATCACATATGGGTATGATTATGGATATAATTAATATATATAATATTTATAACATAATTTTACTTATTAATTCATTATATAATATATACAAATTTACTTTCCTTTTTGTAGGAGAAATGATAATGCCACTCGTTTGTACGACGGGCTTCCACCACCCGAAGCGATGTGATTCATATTTCACTAACTATATACATTGATGATAATAAGGATTAAGTTAATGAATATATGTAACATAAATGAAATATTTATTATATTCATTACATTTTTTTTAAAATATAATATATATCATTTTCTTTATTACAATAAAAAATGATAACGTCATTCATGTACATGTGGAATACCACTTTCACGAAGCAATGTGACCCTCTTTTAATCACCAATCCTTATGGATGACATGTATAAGTACATTTAATGAAAAAATATTTTATAAATTATATTAAAATCATTATTTAAGTATAAAATATTACTTACCTTCTTTCCATAATGTTAATAGAAAAACACAAACGTTATTCATTCGTACGTATGACCTACCATCTCCATGATTGTAACATAGTTCATTTTTCATAACCCTCATTAATTATTGGGTTTAAAAGTATAATTTATTAATTAATATAAAAATTATTTTATTATTATTATTATTTAAATGTTTAAATAATTACCTCATTGACCATAGTAATCTTACCAAAAGTCATTTTTTACACATAAGAAAAATATCATTGAAACATATGATATAAAATTAATTGATTAAGAAATACTATATAAAATGTTAACAAGTGAAATAAAATGAATAATAAACTTTAAAAATGTTCTTATTCATGTAAATAATTAAAGTAGCTTTATTATTTAGGAATATAATGAACATATGTGATGAGTAGGACTCAAGGTAAGGGTTTCTCATCTCACTTTTACCTTTATGAGACATACACCACACTCACCACAAATTTATTTTTTATATTGTTTTTGGAATCAGTAAAATGATTATATTAATGAACCAAATGATGATAAAAATGATCTATATGCATGAATAATTTTTTAGGATTCGATTTTTATGGTCATAGAGCCCAAACGATGTTACAGATTAGAAGTTATGACTATTCAAAGATAAACTCTGAAAGCTGCAAGATGAGGAAATTTTGGGGAAAAGAACGGATTTGCACAAAACATTCAAAAGTGTTTACACACCTCCATCCGGACTTTAGAAATCAGTTATGTAAAAAAGGTGATGAGAAGTTTCAAGGAGGCTCTACAATTCAAACACACGTGTAAGTCTCATGCGCACAAGAAAGAATTGTTGTGCGCAAGAATGGAATGTTGTGTGAAAACACATTGTGAAACCATCCTATTGTGTAAAAAAGGAGAAATAAAATGTATAATCACCAAACATACACAATATGAAATCTAGAGATAAAGTAATTTGTGTGTAACTCTATATAGTTGTGTTATAGTTCCCAAATTTACACAACAAAAGGCTAAAGTTGCAGGAAATAGAGAAAATTCTTATAAATATAGCATTAACCCATCATTTGATGGGAAATTACCTATGGATATCTCATGCATGAAAGTCTATGTTTTTCATTTTTGAAACTCCCCATGTACCAAATTTGTGCACAATTACCTAAGAAAATGACTATAAGTACACGGTTCTACTAAGATGATTACACAAAATTTCTTTCATTGGGAAAATCAATATGGGAAACGTCAAACCTTTCATGAAACTCTATTTGTTCCAAATCCAAATTTTCATGACATAGGTTTTCCAAAATCTCCCTTATAGTCTACGCCTCCCATAAACTCCTTTATTGTATATAACTTCAAAATTTTGTATTATAGTGTTGAGTTTTGTGCAACAGTGTAGATTTGTCAACAAAAATCATACATGCACACGATGATCCATACAATGGGGGATGAACCCATGCACCCCTTCTTGGAATTAGTGCTAGTCTGCGATATCAAACCTCTAGCCTAGTCCCTTTACTCATGTAATTGATAATAATTCAGAAAGGTCCCATTACCGTGTGAGAATTATGGATATGGGGTGGATGTGGGGTGGGGAAAGGCTAAAAATATTGACCGTTAATAGTGTGGGCCAATGTGGGTTGAGCATGTGCAGGTGCAGGACAAGGAGGGTTGAGCTCATGAGGGTGTGATCTTACTCATGAGTTTGATTTAAAAAATCATTATTTCTTTTACAATATATTATTCTTTAACATTTTATTTTTTTAATAAAAATAATAATTAAAAAATTACATATGATTCCCCACTATAATGGTCATACTAATTCACTATTCATTCACATGTGAATTTCAAATAGGTCTATACTTTTTTTAATATGATATTATAACATTTATATATTAATTATTAACCATATTCACATGGTGTGTCATAACACCTCTATAAAAATGGAACCCATCTTCCCTATACAAGGTTTAAATGTTAAATGATTTATTATAATCATATTATTTTTTAGGTCATTTTTTTTATTTCATGTAATTTGTTTAGTAGGAAAATAGGAAAGAACCTCATGGGAACCCTAATTTACTTATCTGAAACCAACCATTACCTGGAGAGTTTTCATTCATTTATAGGTCCAACCATTTTCATCACCACATAACCAACATCGTCATTAATTGCCCCTCACTGATCAATCACCTACTTTGCATCACAACTATTCGAAACCACATAAAAATCGTGTTATAACATTATTAACCCATAAAAAAATGTTCCATCACATCCCTTAAAACTCTAGTTATTTTTAATCCACACTTCTTCCCACAAATACCATTAAGAATGAGAAAAAACACAATATTTAAATGATTATAAATATTTTTTTAAATGAGGGAAAGCCTCTGGGATACTCATAGGATTATGCAGGGGAAATCATGTTTGAGTTTTTTTGAATTATATAAAGGATTTTTTGGACAAAACTGTACAAGCTCAAACCCATGTGGGCTTAGCCCACCCCATCCTGGAAATCCCATTTCACATGACTAGCCATTGACAACCATTAAAAATAGAGATTCATACTATGTACTTTTCAGTACGGGTCAAAGGAATTTTGGTTTGTTCCCTATAGAACCCAAAGTCTTTTACTGAAATACCATGAGTTAAGCTACTCCTATACAATCACTCAAATTCATTGAGTCAACCTAATACTCTTGGTCCCTTTCCCATAACACGAGTTGAGATTCTCATCTTGGATCCTCTGAGTACCTTGAGTCGAAACCCTCCTCAAGCATCTCCTGAAAACCCATCACCTAACTCCCATGTCTGGTTGAACAAAAAAGGGCTTCTCTTATGTATGTCACACACCAGTCATTTCTAGGAATCTACATCATAATAGTTCTCTCTACATGATGTTAAACTGTATCATACACTATATGTAAAATATAGGATTCCTTGTCTTCTAAACACGATATGTATTACATATTGAGCATATGATGACTCAGGTCATGATCATTAGAATACATTCCATAGTCGTCACAAAATGACTTTAAACTGTAGAACACCCTATATGACAAAAATATGATTCATCCTATGACACATGTGAGATGATTTATGTGTCAATAAAAATAATCCCCATGTAATAGTCATGAGATGAACACCAAGAAGCTACCATGGGCCCACTCCTAAGGCGTAATATCTAATCAAATCCCTTAACCTATCAGTAGGATAAGAGGCCTTCATTACCTAACATGAGGAATAAATGATGAGTTTCTCAATGCATAAGTCCCATAAACCATTTCATTCCATATGAAATTAATCTATAATCATACCCCATTAAATGGACATAAAATAACCTCATGAACTTATATGAGGAAGACCAAATGTGTATCCTCCACATGTAATCCCCAACCACATATTCACTACCCCTAACAACACATAGGAAGTTTCCCCACATAATCCCTAACCATATCATCGCTGCATGTAATAGTAATGAGGGAATATTCTATGCAAAATCCCCTCACCATTCCCCCAAGACAAATCCTCTCATGAAGGGAAGCTTCAATATGTAATCCCCACACCATACCTCATTGATTCTCCTTCTACGACATGAGAATACTTACCACATGACATTAAAATACATGGATCAGTCCTATCACATGAACATAAATTGTGACATAAAACTACATGGGGTTTGATCCCTATTTTATAAACAATGTATATACGACACCTCGGTGAGGCTCAATCCTAACAGTAGTAAAATTAGCTATTCCCTCCTTGGGACACACATCACGTATAACAACCCTAGCATTTTACACATATTATTACATGATTTTAAGAATAACTAGCCTTCAAATACAAACCAAGGATCATAAATTATAGTATAATTGGAATATCAGGAACACAAAACTTAAAAAATGGAACTAAAACAAAAAAATATTTTATTTAATCTTTATAATGAGCTTTTAACTTCTTTCGAGCCCTTAAATCTGCATAGGATAACCTAGGGAATACATGAATAAAGGGATGAGCTAAAAAATCCCAGTAAGGGAATACTCATATGAATAAATCATAACACATGGGTGAAAATGCATAACATAATGATATAAAAAGAGGATAAAACATAAATAAACAAACAGATGCATAATATATAGATTATGGGATCATGTAATCATGGAATTATAGAAATATGGAAACAACATAAAACAAGAAATAACTATAAGTCAATGATAACTACTAAGACCATTGCACATGAGGAACATGAGTCAAGGATAACCACCAAGACCATTACACACGGAGGATCATGAGTCAAGTCTAACCACCAAGACCATTGCACATAGAGAAGAATGAGTCAAGGCTAACCACCAAGACTATTTCACGCAACTTCTATTGGGACTAAACATTTCCCAACGCATTGGAGAGATATCTAGGTGCACCCATCATAACAGGTTCATGCATAATTGTGACACATGAAGAATCAAACATTAATAAAAGGGTTACCCATGGAAAGAATTGGGTTTCATAATCATGTCATGAAGCATAAAAAATTGGCGTACCATAATATTTTCCACGAAAGAATGAATTTAAATCATACATGTACATTCATAAGGAAAAAATAGGAATATATCATGATAAATGATACGAAATTGAAGTGGAAATATGTAAAATGAGTGTTTAAGAAACTTTAGAAGTGAAACATTTTAGTGTGGATTATAAAATTTTTTAAAGAGAATTTAATGCAGAAAAATGAATATTTATTTTCATAAATCAATATTTGAACCAAGATAGTTTTTTATGATAAAGTGAGTGATTTTAGGAAAATAATGGTAGGTTAAAATAGATTATGTAATGAAAAAAATGGGTAAGAAATTAGGAAATTTACGTTTAATTGGTCTTTCTTATGAAGAAGAATTGAGAAGAGAACCTTTTTAAAACACGTATTTTCACATAAATGAAAGAATAATTGATATAGGAACATATGAGTGAAAAATATACACAAATATTAGTTGGAATACTCTAAAATCACAAGGTTTTAATTATAAATTGAAAATAATGAAACTTTCTTTTAAGTAGATATTTATAACTAGCTATTAAACATAATTTTTCCACTTTTATGTTTTTAATTTCCAAAAATGGTCATCTACAATTGTGATTAGTAAGTTATTTGGTGTCTAATGGAACCAACATGATTTTTTGTGAATATTAACATACCCTTTTAAATATTAATATAAATAGTAATATAACCCCAATGAATAGTATGTTTTATTATTTATTTTCTTAAGGTTTTAAGATAATTACAACTTAATTAATTTTTCAAGGTGTTAAAAAAATGAGTTATAGGTTTAAAATTGTTACTTTTGAATTAAATATGATTTTATCTAAAAATTAAATTAATATTATTTAGAAAATTATTTTCAAAAAATTGAGCTCAATTTTTATTTATACATGCTGAAAAATGGTTAGGGTGAATTTGTGGGATTTTTCAGAAATTGTTGAATTTTTTATGAATAGTAAAATACGATAAATTACAATAAATGCTAAATACCTATTTTACTACATCATAGGAAATTTAAGGCTGATTTAAGCTCACTTCATTCAAACTCACATGCAATTTTTACTATTTTGGGTCAAATTAATCAATACTATTCATAGTCATGAGAAAAAATATCAAAATAATGATTAAAATAATGATTAAAATAATTATTAAAATGATGTAAAATTCCCCCTCTCTTCCGCTATAAATACCACCCTAATTCCCCCTTCCTCTCACACATCTCAAGACTTGATAATTATCTAAGTTCTGAAAAATCTACTCCCCAATTCTCTCCCCCATGTCCTAGTGCTTCTGGTATCCCTAAAATGCCCAAACCAAAGTCCTTAGGGAGGATCTCAAGGAGAAGAGATCAAGTGGTAAGAATTATCTACCTTTTTCACGCGTTTTCTTTCTCATTCCTTTCTTTTATTACACTCCATTTCCCTCTACTTATCAAAGAGGTATGAAATATACACAATCTTATATACTCTGTATTTTATCATGTTCATTTCAAATATTCGTTATTTTCCTTCTTCTCCTCTCCCTCTTATTCTAAAAATAAGAACACCGTCCGCAATGTGCCGATTTACCAAAATCTTGGATGATGTGTTTCATATTTCATTTACTTACAACAAAGATGATCATAAAACCCTTTTAATGGTTTAATAATAATTAATAGTTTATTTTTTATCCTATTTTATGTTATGTAATGAACTTCTATGCATGAAATTAAATTATATAATGAAATAAGTTCATGATTATCGAGGAACAACCAAAAAATGATATAAACAAACATCATTAATGTTTTATCTAACGATCCATTATCATATATGATAAAAAATGATTTATAGTATAATTATATATTTTTAAAACATATTAATACCATTTAATTACACTTCTATAATTTCATTTCCCTATGAAAATAAAATCAAATACAAACCAGCCATGGAAATCATGTGAAGAACGCACCCCAAACAATGCAAGGAACAAAATACTAACAATTAAAGGGTTAAAATATGTAATTAAATGATTATATAAGGTATTATAAACATTAATATTTTTATTTAAGATATTAAAAACACTCTTTAAACCATTATACACGTGGTTTAAACAATTTTCATGTAAGATAAACCTGAGGTGAGGGAATTCATAACCCGATTTCCATAATTTGGGTCAACAGTTTACTTCATTATTGTTGTGGTATTAAAATTGTTTGGGAGATGAATTTTGTTTATATTATGTTGAATAATGTTTATATACAGTGTATATACATACTCTATTAATTGTATTAAGTCTCACTTCAATTATATGTTATTTATAAGGGACTTTTCTTTTAAAACCCTATTTTAAATTTTGTTTTACAAAATTGAAAAGAAATGTTTTTATGAAATTATTCATGTTGTATGATTATATTTTGATTCTTGGGAATTTTTTATGATGAATTTTGGTACCTATATTTCCCTCCAATTCGTTGGGTATGTGTAAGTTGGAGGTCAGTTGTATGGGGACTCCAAGTGTAACTGCGATGGTTACACAAATTGTAAGGTAGCCGTGAGGGCTACAAATTATAAGGTAGCCGAGAGGGTTACAAGATTATGTAAGTTGTGCCCCAAGATAACTTTATGGTTCTATTTATATTCTATATGTTTTTTGGAATTCACATGGAAACAAAAATTTTAACAAAGTAAGTTTATATGGTTAACAAGTCTGTCTTTTTTAAAAAGATTTCTTATATTACAAGTATTCATTGACTAATGTTTTATTTCTTTCTTTTCTATATCCATTATTGAGATTTTTGTGCTCATACCATGTTTTTAAATGATTTTAATAGGTTATAAGGATGTGTAATACAAAGAAGGTATACAAGTTAAAATTCAAGAAGATTTTCCAAATAAAACATGTTTTATTTGAAAGGTTTTATATTTTGGAAAAAATGGATACAGTTTTTGTGTTTTCCACTCTATATAAATATGGATTGTTATGTATGTGTTATATCCCAATTATATAAAAATATAATCTTTAAAAGATCCAAAATATAAATTAAAGTGATTTCTTGAGTAAAATTCAAGATTTTGTAACTTAATAAGGCCAAGTCCTTATAGATGGTATCAAAGGATAGTTTAGATAACTTTAGGGGTTATTATGATGTTAATAGAATAACATAAATTATTTTCTTTACTTTATGGTTAATTTTAATGATATATCATTTAAATATTACCATGTTGCTTCAACTAAGATATGTTTGTTCAGAATAGTTTTCTACAGAAGAAATAGGGAAGCTGAAGAGAAGAGGGACCAACAGAATGATATCCTTCTGAATCTACAACCCCTAATGGTAGGGATTTGAACTGAGTATTTTGTGATAGTAATAGCTCAGCTAACGCAGGAAATAAATGGTGATAGAATCCATTCAAGAAACAACCAGACGTACCACAACAAAACATGACAATAGTGGAACATTTTACGAGACAACACCCTCCTATTTTCATTTTATCTTCTGAACCAGTAGCAACAAAAGGATGGATTAAGGCCCTTGAAAAGATATTCCATGTTATGGGATTTTAGATAATAAAAGGTAAGAATTTCAATTTATCTTTTTAAAGGTGAATCTGATCAGTGGTGGCCAATGGTAAAAAATATCAAGGATAGAGAGGAGATTGATGCCTTAGAGTGGGATGAATTTAAAAATATTTTCCTAAGGTGGTGTGTCATAGGATGGAGAAAAAAATCATTGAATTAATGAAAAAGGAGGAAGATTTAGTTGTTGTGTATGAAGAAAATTTCACTCGACTAGAGAGGTATGATCCAAATCTTATTTTGGAACTTGATATAAAAATCAACATCTTTTACTCAGGATTGAAGCCAAGGTATCGAAGGGCATTGGTCTCCCATGAATTCAAAAGTAATGAGAAACTTGTTTGATGTGTTTGGAGGGTAGAGATGGAGTTTTCTGATTATCACATGGATTTTGACAACAAGGAGAAGAAGTTGTCCATATGGAAAGTGGTCGGTAAGAATCAACCAAAGAAATCTAATGGCGAGAAATTCCAATTTCCTATTTTTGAAAAGTGTGGAAAAAATTACCCTAGGGAATGCCTTACCCAAACTGGGAAGGTTTTTCAATGTGGTAAGTTTGAAAATATGACCTAAGATTGTAATGAAACTGATCTTAATACTATCCCTAATAAGAAAATTGTAATGTTTTTTAAATGTGGTGAGATGGGTCATTATAAAAATACCTTCCCAAAGAGAGATCTGAATGATGCAAAGAAGCCAGAATATAAGAAAAAAGGAAACTGCTGGAAAACTATGTTTTCCCAACACTTGTATACCAACGGTTTATTAAAATTGTTCGTATACTTACTTTTTCCCAGTGGTTTCTTCAAACCGTTTGGATAATGGGATGAGAATTATCTTTTCCCAACGGTTTACTTAAACCCTTGGGAAAATCTTCAAAAATATATATATATACCAACAGTTTTTAAAAACCGTTGGTAAATGAAATCTTTCCCAATGATTTTAACAAATTGTTGGTAATGTTTTCCCCCAAATAGTAGCACTTACCGACTCCCTCTGCCCGATTTCATCCCGGTTGCATCTATAAAACTAATCACTGTCGATGCTCTCTCTTCAGCCCAAGGTATCGCTCAAAACTCTCTCTGCAATCAGGTAATTCTTTAAATGTACACTTCTAATCTGTAAGTAGAATTTCATGCTTCTATTTTTGTTTGTTATTTATTTTGATTTTGCCTAAATGAGATCCGCGTGGTCTGCTTCAATTTCTATTTCTCCTATCATGTTCCCTTGATACAAGACCCTTCTACAAGATCTGATCATGATAGTGAGGTTTTATATTATTTAATTTTATGGGGGACTTAGGTATAAGTTCCTTCTAGTGGAATCCATTCCATTTTTACAGTAAGGCATTCTAGTGTGCCATGTGGATAGTGAAAACCCATTTGAGGTGTTGAATAATTGTGGTTCTTTTATTTGTGGGTTATATTATCTCAATTATGAGAGGTATTGGTTGTATAATTAATCTAGTTTAAGGGGAGATTTCATGTATAGTGTTGTAGAAATATTATTCATCAATTTCATGTATAATTTGATAACCTCTTTCACTGATTTGCATTTTTTTTCTTGCTGTCTCTATTGATAAATGTAAGATGTTGTCTTAGGGTGGGTTTGTTTTGGTAGACTTTTTATTGTGACACCTCTTCATAAGAATATATATGGTGACATACTTAGTTTTTTTATTCTTGTAGTACATAGAATGTGTTTTAAAGGGATAATGGTCTGAGTGAATATTTGGGGTTATATTATTGAGTGAGTTGGGTAAGTTGGAAATTGTTATGTGAGTTCCTTATGGCCTATGGGGTATGGTCACAACCTATAGGGGTGTTATTCTAGGATGTGGATGAGGGTGGCTGATGAGATTGGCCAAATATTGATTATGTCCTATGGGATTGTGTATAACATTAGGAAATTTCCGAGTTATAGGGTATTCCTTGGGTGGTATGGTATATGGTCGGATGGGAAAAGAAAATTGATGATGATTTGCTTATAAAAATTTCACTTAGGAGGGGGGTGTGGGCTGTCTCGAGAGGGAGGGGAGTTGTCCACCCCACCCCCCTTGTATAACCCCCCTAGACACCACCCCACCCTTGGACACCCCCACCCCCTGGACACCCCCACCCCCTTGGACACCCCCCTGGATACCATCCCACCCCCTTGGATAGCCCACACCACCTAGATAGACCCCCTAAACACCACACCACCCCACCCCCTGGACAACCCCCACCCCCCGGACAACACCTCTGGGCACTACCCCACCCCCTAGACAACCCTCCCACACCCTGGACAACCCCCTAGACATCCCCACCCCTGGACACCCCCACCCCTTGGACAACCCCCTGGACACCACCCCACCCACTGGATAGCCCTCCCCCCCCTTAGACAGTACCATGGATACCAACCCACCCTCTTGGACAACCCCCACCCCCTGGAAAACCCTCCCACCCCTTGTACAACCCCCCTGGACACCACCCTACCCCCTAGATAGCCCTCTCACCCCTAGACAACCCTCCCAATAAGTGTAGTTGGATTTGTTTTCTATTTTCATTTTACAATTCAAGTGTCATGATTATAGGAATCAACTTGATTTAAAGTCTTCATAGACACTCCTTTTATGTGGTTTTACTTTTCTTAGTGGGGTGATATGGTACTTTTTGTGGACTTTAGTTTGTGTGTTATGAAATGTACTAACTTTTCACAATATTTCCATTTTTTAGCACTAATAACTTATTTTAAAAACTCTCTTTACACATTCTGCATCTTTCACGAAAAGCCTTCACTTTTTAATATCTTGAACAATGTTTTATCAGGTCTATGGTGTCTTCTTGGTATGTGATAAATTAAAAAATTACAAAACACCTCTCACCTCAAATTTTGGCACACATAACTGAATTAATTAGTATATCTTTACATTGTTTTAATAGTTCACTACATCAACTAGAAACTCCTTCCTTTATCGTTTATGTAAATATATTTTTGATTAAACTTCAATATTATTGAATTTATTTTAGTGAAATTACTTATACAATTTCTTTTTATAGAATTTATAGAAGTTGGATGTATGAAACCGATCGGATCTCAGGCGATTTTCAAAACAATTTGAACATCTTTTTATATTTTTAATTTCACAATGCATCAAATAGTGGTCACATACATTTCCCATGATCCAATTGTGTTGGTAGACCTTGGTTGAGCCATGGAGAATTCAGCTACCACATAACCAAATATGGTTTTCAAGAAAACTACTATGTGTGGTATCACAATGGGGAGAAAATGAAAACTCAAATTGCTAATGATCGAAATTAAAGGACTGGACTAGAGAATTTGTTAGATGACCAGTTTAATTTTATTTGTTATCATATAAAAGAAAGGATTTCGGCTCAAGAAGACTTCGATATGAGGATAGATGATGCATCTAATGAAAATGATGATATTTTCACAGTGAAAAAATTGACTGATGCTGCCACGACTCCAGTATATCGACAATGCGATAAAATGAAAAAGCTGGAATTCTTAATCTGAATGTTTCAAGGGAAAACTATGTATGGGATTTATAATAGAACAATAATTTACATTCTTACCTTATTGAAGGAATTACTTCCATATGATGTAGATATCCCCTCAAACAACTATATGGCATGGAAGCTAGTTAAGGAACTTGAATTTTCAAGAAACAAAATTCATGCTTGCTCGAAAGATTGCATTTTCTTCTGGGAGAAAACCGCTGAATGAAATGATTGTATAAAATGTGGCACATCTCACTGGAAGACAAAATCTAATGGAACACCATCCTATGTGCCACAGAATGTAATGTGGCACTTTCCATTGATCCCCAGACTCCAGAATCTTTTTATGTCTGATGAAATATCAATAAAAATGAGATGGCATGATATTGGGAGAAAGAAGACTACTGATGAGTTGGTTCACCCTATAAATGTATTTTCACAGTATAGATTTGATGCTCAATATACTGATTTTGCAGCTGGCGTGCGTAATGTGAGGCTAGGTCTTTCATGCAACGGTTTTAATCCGTTTTGGAAGATTCTTACTTCGCACAACACATGGACTATTTTTATACACATTTATGATCTTCCCCCAAGGTTTTGTATGAAAAAACCTTTCACTTTCAAGAGAATACTCATATCTGGCCCT
Source organism: Viscum album (assembly GCA_963277665.1). Classification (NCBI taxonomy): domain Eukaryota; kingdom Viridiplantae; phylum Streptophyta; class Magnoliopsida; order Santalales; family Viscaceae; genus Viscum; species Viscum album. The sequence goes on from OY728152.1 coordinate 1,990,907,795, forward strand.
TCTGATCCTGGGATTCATATTGACGTATACATGAAACCTTTAATGAAATAGTTGAAACTTCTTTGGGATTTGGGTGTGCACACATACGATGCATATTTGAAATATATATTTCAGATGTGTGCTGCGCTTATGTGGATGATCAATGATTTTCCAGCTTATGCAATGATTTCTAGATAGAGCATGAAAGGAAAACTGTCATGTACTATTTGTATGAAGAATACATGATCCAGAGGACTGAAACATCGTTGTAGTTTCAGTTTTATGGGACATAGACAATTCTTTCCAATGAACCATCCATATAGAAATAATCATCGAAGATTTGATAATACCATTGAGACTGATGTTCCACCTCATCATATGTTTGGAACTGATGTGCTTAATGAATTTAAAGATTTCAATTTTTTATCTGGGAAGGGTCAAATGAAATCTCGAAAGAGAAAGAATTCTTCCACTGAAAACTATTACAGTAGGTGGAAGATGAGTATCTTTTTTGATTTTCCTTATTGGTCAACCAATTTGTTACATCATTTCATAGATGTAATTCACATTGAAAAGAATATATGTGAAATGTTTCTTTCGATACTTATAAATTTTAAGGGAAAGACAAAGATGATTTATGGTCTCAAAATGACTTGGTGGATTGGGGCATCAAACCAGAATTGCATCCTGTGCGTATCAGTTAAAATAAATGGAAAGTTCCATATGCTTCTTATGTGATGACACCTATGGAAAAATATAATTTTTGGATGTATTAGATACTATTAGAGTTCCAGATGGCTATTAAGGAAACATATCTAAATGGGTCAATAGAAGAGATTTGATGCTAAAATCTTTAAAGACTCATGATTATCACATTCTTCTGCATGAGTTGATTCCAATAGAAATCCTTCATATTTTGTCCAACAATGTAATGGTGGCTATTATTCAGTTGTTCCATTTTTTTAGAGATCATTGTTCTAAGAAGTTGTCCAAGTGTTTCTTGCAGAAAAATTTGAGAGATGCCCCATTAATTTTTTGTGAGTTGGAGAAAATATTTCCTCCATTATTTTTCACATGCATGTTGCATCTGACTATTCATATTACCACTGAAATAATTCTCAGAGGGCCTGTTTATTTTTGTTGGATGTATCCAAATGAAATATATATGTACACATTAAAATCTTATGTTCGAAACAAGAATCATCCCGAAGTTTCTATCGTGAATGGTTACATGGCCCAAGAATGTATGGATTTCTGAATAATGTATTTGTCTGATATTACTATAAGAATGAACAGACCAATGAAAAATTAAGAAGAATAGTATGATAAAATTGAACCCAGTTTTCCATCACTTTCTCAAATAGGATGAATTCCTGGATCATATACATTGAATACATTAAGCCTTGAAGATCGGGAGATGGCACATTGCATAGTTTTGTTCAATTGTGATTTGTTGAATGACTACATCAGGTAACTAAATTGAATATGTATATCATATATATATATATATATGTTAAACTATTCATATTTTTTATCTACAGGGAATATAAAACAATGATAAATAGAAAGAATCGTTCTTTATCTTTGAGAAGGAGGGAGACTTTTCATAACAAAGGGGTTTCTGCTTGGTTAAAATTGAAGGTAAAAATATTACTGTTTAAAATAATTAAATCAATATTTAATTATGTTTAATATTCATTTATATTGTAGGTATTGAGTTTTCCTACTGACGATGTCTCTGAGAAAATAAGAGATTTGGATTTTGGTCCTAATACCGTGGTTTGTGTCTATAAATAAATTGTTATCAATGGGTACAAATTTATTGTCACTAAATGAGAAAAGAACATGGGAACACAAAATGATGGTGTTATGTTTACTGCCACAACAGATTGTTATGCCAATGCATCAGATAGTAGACAACGATTTTAAAATGTGGGTTATTATGGAGTCATTGAATAAATAATAATGTTGTATTATTACTCTCATGGACAAGTCACAATGATGAAATGACATTGGTTTGATTAGATGACGAGATAGGGAACATTTATTGATGATTTTGGATTTCGAGTAATTAATATGACTCACACTCTTTCTACCGAAGAACCATGTATTGGCATCAATGGATAAAAAAGTTTTTTTATGTCAAAGACCAACTTCAACCTGAATTTGGTGTCATAGTTGAAGTAATTCCAAGACATATTTTTGATGATGGTGATGATGTAATTGACACCAACCCTACTTCCATTGAAACCAATCCATTTATTTCTTTTGATGACTCTAATAGATCAATTTTCAGAGTTGACTGTAAACCTAAAGTTGTGATGGGAAATATAAAAACTCATCCATTCATGTTCTCAATTCTTTTGGTTTACCTCGAGTTGGGTTGTTAAGGTTGGTTCTATTAAAATTGATTTAATATTGAAACTTGCATCATCTAGTTGAGCTAAATAAATTAAAAATTTCCTTAATTTTGAAAATTGTTTTCCACTTATGAATCTGGTAGAATCAATGTTCCATGATTTTAATAGACTAATGACACTTAGTAAATAATCATCATACTAAAAATTGAATTTCTTTATTACATATTGTATGATTTATTGAATTCATTATATATTTGTTCAAGCTCACCCAAAACAATGATTAGTTAAATTATCCATGAATCCCCCTATTCCATATAATTTGTTTTGTTTTTGGGGTTACACATTAGATATCCTTTTCTATTTACTTCCATATTTGTTTTCAAATGCATGAAATGAAACCAATTGTAGAGAGGTGACAGAAACAGATTATGGACTACAATCGTCGCATGACCGAGTTGGGAATTCCATCACTAGTGGCTGCAGTGAGTATTTTATTTCAAATATATTTATTTTAATTATATATAATTTCATATGATTAATTTTTTGAAACATTTTATTAGGATCCATCTATTAGGTGATAGTTATTTGAGGAGAAGCCGAGTAGTGGTCCCAGTACTTGTGGTGTTCGTATGAGGGGGGGGGGGGGGGTACGGGAGCTAGACGATCTAGTCGACATACCCGATTATACCCTGCCCCTCCCACTGACATATCATCCATCCCACATTCTGATCCCAATGTGACATTAGGGACACATGGGATATTTAGGACTCCCATGTTTTCACCACCCTTTATATCTAACCCCCCTCACCCATCTATATCATATCCGATGATGATTCCCACTCCCTATCTAGCATTTGTCCAGCCATCCCTGTCATCTTCTTTTACTACTTCTTCAATCTCCACAGGCTTGTATGTTCCATATTCTTTGACTACTACTCCACTAGAGTCTATCCCTGCAGAGCATACATTGGGACCCACTCCATTTGTACAGGGTGTTCCTTCAGTTTCTGCTGATCCAGTGGCACCCATTGATCAGACTACCGCAGGTATACTTATACAACCCTAACAAATTGTTACACCATTATTTATTTTCATTATAAAATTTATTGATAAAATATTTGTTTTTCTTTCCTAACATATTCATCTATTGATAGGAGGCGGGGGTGAGGGTGTACATGCATGAGTTCAGTGTGGAACCGCCACACACAATTGATGGTGAAATAAAATGAATATTTTCAGATGATTGAAAAATCTGGGTAGCAATGTCGAAGTTTTTTTGCGACGCTTTCCAAATACTCCGATATCCTTCCTGTCAACCCACTGTCATGGAGACAGCTACCAAATGATGTCAAGGATAAATCCTGGGCAGAGATATAGGTCAAAAAATCTGTTGTATTTAATGAAATATTATAATTATTGTATTTATATGAATTAATATTTTGGTTTTAGCTGTAATTTAATTTCCCCAATGGTGAGGGTGCATGGCCCGCACGTCTAAAGGATTTATGCGAGCTTTTAAGAGCATATAAGCATGAGTTTTACATTGGCGTGCTAGAGTGGGAAAAAAGTTAGAGGCGGTCCCTGTCATGGATGATTGTCCATTAGAATAATATCGATAGATGATTACTCATTGGGTGTCTAGATAATTTACGATATTAATCATATTAGAAGTATTTAAATGAAAATTTTCATGTTTTTCGTTAATACTATTATTGAAATTTATTTAGGATAAATCTAGAAGAAATAAAAAAAAACCGATTATAAGAAATATGTCCACACATTGGGACATACTACGATCCCAGATCATGAGAGAAAGCATGTAACACAGTTTATAATCTTTCTTTATGACTTGAACTTTCTATTTCTTTCACCATAATTTATTCGATTGCTAAAGTTGTTATGTAATTTTAGTTATGAAATTAATATGTTTTTTTGGTATCCTATTTTTAATTATGGTTTTCTACATTCAATTTCATTATAGAGGCATGAATTGAATATATAAGGATGTGTGCCTCAATCAAAACTATTCTTCTCGAGTAAAAAGAAGAAAGATAGAAGTGTGGTTAATGAACTGACTCAGCAACAGATTGTAAGTTTTACTTTGTAGATTTAAAATTTTAATCTCTATTTTTTAAATTAATAATCTATTTATATTTGTAATAGGTTGATTTAGATGCCCTTGATGCTAAGGAACATGACAATTTTGAGCCAAACTATCACTTACATCAGGTGTTGGGAGATGAACACCCTAGTAGAGTACGCTGCCCACCTGGGAAGAGTATAGTTACGACAAGGTATTGGCCCTCCTCTTCTATGATTTGTAGTTGCAGCAGGTTACGACACATGCATAACAGGCTGAAAAAAGGGCCATAGAGACAGAAGAACAGTCTACTAGGGAAAGCACTGCGTTTATGAAACTGATGGAAGTTTTACATCCAACACTTCCACCAGAGGCTAGCACTTCTTGTGATGAATATATGTCATCGATGTGTTATATATATGGTGCACCATGTGGCAGTTCTAGTGGTGGTGAAGAAGATGACGAGGAGGAGGCCGAGGTGGAGGAGGAGGAGGGCGAGGAAGTGGCTAAGGCAGAGGAGGAGGGTGAGGAAGAGGCCAAGGCGGAGGAGGAGAGTGATGAGAAGGCCAAGGATGAGTATGAGGGTGAGAAGGAGGGCGTGGATGATGATGGGGATGACGATGGGGAAGAGGGTGAGGGTGAAGATGATGGTGATGACAGTGATGGTGATGAGGGACAGATTGATCCATTACATTTTTTACTGATATTACTGACCTTTGGTGTTTATTGATTTATTGTGTCTGAATACATGTGTGATTATGTAGGTCACATATTATTTATTTTTTATCTATTTTAATGAAATTGTAATTTTTTAATGGAGTTTAGAAAATTGATGGTCTGATTAGAAGTTGATATATTGAAATTATTTTTTAACCCTGAAAGAATTTTCATAGAAATTATGTAAATACCATCCCATGTGTCCAGGACAGCCCCTCAGGCAGCCCCCACCCTCCTCCTTGGACCACGGATAGCCCCCCACCCTCCTCCCTGGACCCCGAACAACCCCCTCCTCCCTGGACCCTAGAAAACCCCCTTCCCTCCTCCCTGGACCCCGAACAGACCCCATATAGCCCCCCGGACAGCCCTCCAGACAGCCCCCCTGACAGCCCCCACCCTCCTCCCTGGACCTCGAACAGCCCCCCGGACAGCCCCCCACCCTTCTCCATGTACCTTGGACATCCCCCCTATTCCTTGGACCCCAAAGAGCCCCTTGGACAACCCCCCCCCCCCTCCACCTTCCTCCCTAGACCCCAAACAACCCCCTAGACAGCCCCCACCATCCTCCCTGGACCTCGAAGAGCCCCCAGATAGCCCCCAGACAGCCCCCTAGACAGCCCCCTAGACAGCCCCCCGGACATCCCCCCGGATAGCCCCCCCACCTTGCTCCATAGACCCTGGATAGCCCCCCCCGGACAGCCCCCCACCCTCTTCCCTGGACCCTGGACAACCCCCCGGACAACCCCCCCACCTTGCTCCCTGGACCCCGGACAGCCCCCACCCTCCTCCCTAGACCCCGAACAACCTCCCGCCTCCCTGGACACTATAAAACAACCACCCTACTCCCTGGACCCTAGACAACCTCCAGACAGCCCCCTAGACAGCCCCCTGGACAACCCCCCGGACAACCCCCCTAACTGCCCCCACCCTCCTCCCTAGAGATAGCCCCCCTGACAACCCCCCACTCTCCTCTCTGGACCTCGGATATCCCCCTTCCTCCCTGGACCCTGGACAACCCCCACCCGCCTCCCTGGACCCCAGAAAACCCCCACCCTTCTCCATGGACCCTGGACAACCCCCTCCTCCCTAGACCCTGGACATCCCCCCACCCTCCTCCTTGGACCCTGGACAGCCCGCAAACAGCCCCTGGATAGCCCCCACCCCCTCCCTGGACCCCGGACAACCCCTGACCCGACATCCCAATATTGCGCGAGCGGTGATTCAGCATATATAAAACATCACGACAATTCACGAAAGGCCAAGGACCACCTACCTTGATTCCAGAGACAATCACACGCTTTATTCGGCATCTTGGATCCCAATCTAATCTCTCTTTAAAATGGGCACCCTTTTAAGTAAAAACTACTTGAATACAGAAAACTGACCAAAAAAATTTGGATTGTCTTGATACTTTAGAACAGGGATCCATGGGTCATTTGTGATGTGTACGAGTCAACCCCGCCTCAATATGAAGCACAATGTGGCTGGTACCACTCAAAGTGTCCCACTTTTATTTAAATTGGACAAAATTTTAAGTGAACACAACAACTGGCATACAGAAAACTGACCAAAAACAATCATATTCTATTTATACTTTAGGAAAATGATCCATGGGTCATTTATGATGTGTATGAGTCAACCCTGCCTCAATATGAGGCACGATGTGGCCAGTACCACTCAAATTGTCTCACTTTTATTTGAAATGCACAATATTTTAAGTGAAAACAAAAACTTTCATATGAAAAACTGACCAAATGCATTAGGATTATTTTGATACTTTAGTAAAATGATCCATGGGTCATTTTTGATGTGTACGAGTCAACCCCACCTCAATATGAGGAATAGTGTGGTTGGTACCACTCAAACGGTCTCACTTTTATTTGAAATGGACAGGATTTTAAGTGAAAATAATAACTTGCATATGGAAAACTGACCAAATGATTTCGGATTGTGTTAATACTTCAGGAAAAAGATGCATGGGAAATTTTTTATGTGTATGAGTCATCCTTGCCTCAATACAAGGCACAGTGTGGCTGGTATCACTCAAAGTGTCTCTCTTTTGTTTAAAATGGACACTATTTTAAGTAAAAACAACAGACATACAGAAAACCGACCAAACGTATTCTGATTGTGTTGATACTTTATCACAAGGATCCATGGGTCATTTGTGACGTGTACAACTCAACCCTGACTCAATTCGAGGCACAGTGTGGCCGGTACCACTCAAAGTGTCTCACCTTTATTTTAAATGTACAACATTTTAAGTGAAAACAAGAAATGACATACGAAAAACTAACCAAACACATTTGGATTGTGTTGATACTTTAATAAAATGATCCATGGGTTATATGTGACATTTAAGAGTCAACTCTACCTCAATCCAAGGCATGGTGTGGCTGGTATCACTCGAAGTGTCTTTCTTTTGTTTAAAATGGACACCTTTTTAAGTAAAAACAACTGGAATACTCGAAACCGACCAATCATATTAGGATTGTGTTGATACTTTAGTACAAGGATCCATGGTTTATTTTTGATGTGTACAAATCAACTCCACCTCAATCCAAGGCATGGTGTGGCCGATACCACTCAAAGTGTCTCACTTTTATTTGAATTAGACAACATTTTAAGTGAAAATAACAACTGGTATATTGAAAACTGACCAAAAGCATTAAGATTCTGTTGATACTTTAGGAAAATGATCCATGGGTCATTTTTGATGTGTATGAATCAACCCTGCCTCAATCCGTGGAATGGTGTGGCCGGTACAACTCAAATTGTCTCACTTTTATTTGAAATGGACAGGATTTTATGTGAAAACAACAACTTGAATACGAAAAACTGACCAAACACTTTATGATTGTATTTATACTTTAGGACAATGATCCATGGGTCATTTGTGAAGAGTAAGAGTAAACCCTGCCTCAATCTATGGCACAGTGTGGCCGGTATCACTCAAAGTGTCTCTCTTTTGTTTAAAATGGACACTGTTTTAAGTAAAAAAAACAGACATTCGGAAAACTGACCAAATGTATTTTGATTGTGTTGAAACTTTATCACAAGGATCCACAGGTCATTTGTGACGTGTACGAGTCAACCCCATATCAATCTGAGACACGATGTGGCTGCTATAACTCAAAGTGTCTCACCATTATTGTAAATGGACAACATTTTAAGTGAAAACAACAACTGTCATACGAAAAAAAAACCAAATGCATTTGTTTTGTGTTGATACATTATGACAATGATTTGACCCCCCAACCCCAGTTACCCAGATTCAGTGCATTATTACATAACATTGGCATGATCACAAAAGATCAAGTCTCAAAAGACCTATTAGTTTAGTAGCCTAGGAATCACTAGATACATTCATAAAGTTTACATTACATCATAAAATGAAAACTACAACAACATAGTCTCCATAGTCCACACTCATATCCCCTCATACTATCCCTACAGGTCATTTATAAAATACTTCTTCACATCCTAGAAAAAATAATATATAGAATGGGGTGAGCTTAAATACCCAGTAAGGATAACAATATAGCGGAAAATTTCATAAATAAGCATAAACATTTAAGGAAATGTATAACTAAAACAAAAGCCTTTTAAACTTGAACCTCAACATAATATGGCGGAAATAAAATGAAATAATACCATTTACTTATTCACATGGATATTCTACTAGTCGAATAATCACAAGCAATATCAATAACCACTTTTATAATGATGTAATGCATAATGTCAGACTATCATAACCACATAGTAAAGGCCTTGTGCCAAGACTACAAGTAAGATTTTGTCAAGGACTTGTTCTGAGATATTAGTTTGTCTCATGAGACCTACCGTTGCATCGAGGAGCTATAGCGGGGTCCACCTATTACATATTAAGTCCAATGCATTCCTCATATGATCAGGTTTAAACCTAACATAAACATTCGTATTAAAAGTAGCATACGAAATGTCAATACTTTCTCCATAAACCATGAATGGTATAAAAATAACACATCCACAGTCAAACATATCACAAAACCTTCAATACAATATGTAAGTTTTGTATCATAATAAATAAACTTCAAATAAGCTTAAAACCCATCAAAGGATGTTGATATAGATGAAATCAAAACTATTTGAGAGAAATATCTCCTTTTTTTGAAATCATTTAAAATAACATAATTATAAAATAAAACATTTACTTTGAAAATATTCATATAATCTTGTAAGGGAATTTTCAATGATTTTTCAACGGTGGAAAATAGTCTCACCCGTCGTATAAGTTAAAAAATACATTTTTACCTTAATTTTGTCGAAAAGGTTAAAAAGGACCTTTTTTTGGAAAACGACGGAAAGATTCCTTTAAAATCATTTTATAAAAGTCAAACAAGGGAATAAATGACTTTAACCCATTGTCTAGTAAATAGTAAAAATGTTTTGGAATATATTTTTAAGGAACATGGATGAGGATGATAAAGAGGTCCCAGTAGATAATCACGTATAAACAACCTCAGATAATGAAGAGATTGTGAAATAAAACCTTACCTTGTAATTTTCCTCGGTCGAGGGTAGGTTAACCTACTGTATAATGGAGAAATAATTGTTTTTAAATTATAAAATAATCATTTAAATTAATATGATATCATATATGATCTTTTGACATTGCTTTGTTAATAATATCTTAGTATTATCGTTGTTTCAGGTGTTAACTTACTCGTTTTATTTTTTATGTTTTGTTATATAAGTTGTGTTTGTTATAGATATATTGTATCTTATTCATATACAGAATGATATCAACTCCTTAAACATTATTTTTAATCATTAAATGAGAATTAGTCTTGAATGGATACAATGGGGAATGAATCTCATCCCGTTCGTGGAGACGGTAGTCCGTACGTACGCACGAGCGACAATATCATTCTTTTGATATTAAAATAATATATAATTGGATATTATATCGTATATAAAGAATAATTATCATGTTATATTTATTATTTACATGAATTACACATCATTATTATACCCATCCAAAAAATAATATATTGAATAACAATTACACGACGACGTGGAGACGGTAAGCCGTACGTACGCACATATGGTGAAATTTCATTCAAAAGATGGATAGAATAATGAATATGGTTGTACCATATTTATAATAACATCAAAATATATAGAATATACTGGATTTATTATTTTTGAATGGAAATAACAAAGAAAGAAGAAGTTGAATAATAAAGGAACTTGAAAGAGGGTGGTGAAAACATTACCTCTTCTTCGGGTTCTTCCTTTTGATTTGATCAAAGGGATCCTTAGGTTTTCTTCCTAATCAAACAAAGGCCTCTAGGTGGAATTTAGAGAAGTTTAGAGAATATTTGGGTAGGGATTGGCCAAGCCAAAAGGCTTTGAAGGTGTGAATTAGAGAGAAGGGGGAGTGCCCTTTTATAAGAGGGGTGAAAGACACCTTTGGAAAAGCTAGAAATATTATTTTATAATAAATTCATATTCGGTTTATAATGGATCCAAAGTGGATTATTTAAAGGTTAAGGTGGGGACGGGTCTAAATAATTTCAACCAATAGATTTTAGATAGGTTTGGGTCACTATATTAACCTTATCATTTATATTTAACTCTTAGTTAAATAGTTTGACATTTACCATCTCTCTTTGTATTTTTATATTATATAGTTAATAAACATACTATATACATACAACCAACCCCCAAGTTTTCCATTAATTATACAACTATCCTGATATAAGTCCTTTCGCCGAACATTATATTTTTAGGAATATAATATCAATTAATAATATAATATTTGTTTTAAAAACTCATTTATGTCAATTTAGACATTATTGGGTATTTTGTTTTTGATAAATTCATAACAACATTATTAATTCGATCAAGATTTATATAACAAAAACTAATATGCCATATTAACCTATAAAATTAGTTTAATTCATAAAAAGTCTCAAATGACAATTATTTTGATATTTATAATATCAATTATTTTAATATTTCATTAATGAGGTAATTACTGCATCACCATTGTGTCATAAATAAATTAAATTATTTAATGTCTAAAAATTATAAATAAAATACCATTATGTATGAAATCCTTTTATATTTCAAATAAATATTTATAATTGAATTTATCTTATTTATAACCTTATATTAAAAATGTTTTAGTTATTAAACATTGATTTTCACTATTTTAACTCTTCTTTGAATTAAATAATAATAAATGTCCTAATCTAATCTAAATGGACATAAATGATAATATTTTATTCCTAAGGTTGTTTTTGGTCGAGATACACTTGTACAATAGAATTAGGACATGTTTTAGTGTAATATTAATATCATATTTACCCTTAATTACCCTATTTACTTTTAACCGTGGTAAATAAAAGTAAAAAAGTTACTATTCACAATAAATTATTTTTATCTTATTGAACCACATTTTACTCCTTGATATTAACTACGTCTCTCAGATTTTTGAAATTCCACTCACAAAAGTGGTAAAATTAAGTTTTATGTGAATTTCTAAATTCTCCTAGGAGGTGGGTAAAAGACGGTGAAAAGTTCAATAAAATTTTTATATATCTAAAATTATTCTAAACTAAATCCAATGAATTACATTGAACTTATATAGATATTATGTATCTATTTTGAACTTAATTGAATTTAAATAAAATAAATAATTGTAAAAATAAAAATTCGGTTTTAAACTATAACTTAGTGTTTTCTCACTATTCATCAAAAATTGAATCTTTTCAGAAAAATACCAAAAATTCACCCTAAGAAAATTTCGATATTCCGAATACAAAAATGAAGTCTATTTTGAAATATAAAATTTATAAAATTTCAAAAAGATGGTATTACCATTCATAACAGCTAGTTTGATTGGTTGTGGTGCGTGTTAGAACTCGAAGTTGCGTACAACACACGCTACTATATTATTCAAAGAGAAGCGTACCGTGGATGATTGGGGTGTTACATTATCCCCTCCTTCAAATAATTTCGTCCTCGAAATTTCTATAATACTACCGCATGAAAGGACTCAGGTGATTCTTCATCATAAGATCCTCGGGTTCCCACGTTGCCTCTTCCATCTTATGGTTTCTCCAGAGAACTTTTACTAGACGAGTCGTCCGGTTTCTCCATACTTGTTCTCTAGTATCAAGAATCCTGATGGGATCTTCGCAATAAGACAGATCGGGTTCCAGTTCTAATTCCTCATAAGTGAGGACATGCGTTGGGTCAGGCATGTATTTTCTCAACCGTGATATGTGGAACACATCGTGAACTTTGGAGAGATTTGGCGGCATTGCCAAACGGTAAGCTACAGTCCCAATTCGTTCTAGAATTTTGAATGGTCCGATGTACCTGAGACTCAATTTTCCATTCTTACCAAAACTTATAACACCCTTTCATGGAGATACCTTCACGAAAACATGATCTCCTACCTGAAATTCCAAATCCTTCCTTCGGTTATCAGAATAGCTCTTCTTCCTACTTTGAGCTACTTTGATGTGGTTTTGGATTACCTTCACCTTTTCTATCTTTTCCTCCACCAGTTCTAGGCCTACATGTTTTCTTTGACCAACGTCATCCCAACAGGTTGGTGTGCGACATCTCTTTCTGTATAATGCTTTATATGGTGCCATCTGAATACTTGATTGGAAGCTATAGTTATAGGAAAATTCAACTAGAGATAAATATTGATCCCACATACCCTGAAAGTCAAGTGGGCATTATCTCAACATGTCTTCTAAGGTTTCAATAGTCCATTCTGATTGTCTATCTATTTGAGGGTGGTAGGCAGTGCTCAAATGAAGTTCAGTATCCAGGGATTTCTGAAGACTTTTCCAGAATATTGATGTGAACCGTGGATCACGGTCAGAAACAATCGATATGGGTACTCCATGAAGTCTCAAAACTTCATTAATATAGAGTCTTGCTAGACGTTCAAGTGGTAAATCTTCCCTTATAGCAATAAAATGTTCTGACTTGGTAAGACGATAAAAAATGACCCATATTGGATCATTCCTTCTAGGAGTCTTTGGTAGCCCCATGACAAAGTCCAACGTAATATTTTCCCATTTCCACTCCGGTATGGGAAGAGGTTGAAATACTCCACCAGGCTGTTGTCTTCCAGCTTTCAATTGTTGAAAAATCATGTATCTTGACACAAAATTGGCAATTTCACTCTTCATGTTGTCCCACCAAAAATGTTCCTTCAAATCTCTATACATTTTGGTGCTCCCAGGGTGTATAGAGAAATTGGAGCTATGAGCATCCTATAAAAATTCCCTTTTCAGATCAGGTATATCGGGAACACAAAGTCTCCTCCCAAATTTCAAAATTCCTTCTTCATACACAAATTCTCTCAATCTCCCATCTTTCATAGATTTAATATTCTTTTGAAATTCTTTATCATCGGTCTGAGAACTCATTATCCTTTCTAGTAAAGATGGTTTGGAAACCATTTGAAAAAGCATTGATGTTTCACCTTCCATGGTTATTTCCATGTCCATCTTCACTAGATCCATGAAAATTGGATCCCTTTCAATTATTATATTGTTCAAAACTCCATGATGTTTTCTGCTCCAAGAATTTTCCACCTTATTTACCTTCCCCGGGTGGTAGTGTATTGTGCAATCATAATCCTTGAGTAATTCAAGCCATCTCATTTTCCTCATGTTGAGTTATTTTTGTGAGAAAATATACTTCAAACTCTTGTGATCAGTATAAATCTCACATTTTTCACCATAGAGGTAGTGTCTCTATATATTCAAAGTAAAGATCACAGTTTCTAACTTGAGATCATGAGTAGAATAGTTTTGCTCATGAATTTTCAACTGTCGTGATGCATAGGCAATAACCCTATCATTCTACGTAAGGACACAACCAAGTACTTTCTTCGATTCATCACAATAAATAACGAACCCATCATTCCCCAATGGTAGATTCAATATAAGAGCATTGACTAATCTTCTCTTCAGTTTTTCGAAGCATTCTTCCCACTCTTTTGTCCAAACAAATTTAACCCCTTTATGTGTAAGCTTTGTTAATGGGTTAGCCAACTGGGCAAAATTCTGGATGAAATGCCGATAATAACCTGCTAAACCAATAAAACTGTGTACCTAAGTTATACTCGTCGGGGCTGGCCATTCTTGGATTGCCTTGGTCTTAGAAGGATGAAAAGAGATTCCATCCTTAGAGACAATATGGCCAAGAAAAGAGATCTCCTGAAGCCAGAATTCACACTTGCTAAACTTCCCATATAATTCATGTCTTATAAGAGTCTTCAAGATTATACACAAGTTATTTTCATGATCTTAGTAGATTTTGGAGTATACCAAGATATCATCAATAAATACCACCACAAATTCATCGAGATATTACTTGAAAACTCTATTCATTAGATCCATGAATACAGAGGGTGCATTAGTCAATCCAAAAGGCATTACTGTAAACTCGTAATGCCCGTACCTAGTTCAAAATGCTGTATTCGGAATGTATTCCTTCTTCACACACAACTGATGGTATTCAGATCGAAGGTAAATCTTAGAAAAGTGTTGATCTCCATGCAGTTGGTCAAATAAGTCATCAATGAGAGGTTGGGGATACTTGTTCTTTATTGTTATAGCATTGATCTCTCTGTAGTCAATACATAACCTCATAGATCCATCTTTCTTTTTATCAAAAAGAACAGGGGCTCCCCATGGAGAAACACTAGGGAGAATAAATCCCTTATTACTCAATTCCTCTAGTTTTTTCTTTAGTTCAACTAATTCCATAGTGGACATTCTATAAGGGGTCTTCGATATAGGCCTTGGTCCAGGAATTAAATCAATGGAAAACTCAACTTCTCGTTCTGGAGGATATCCAGGCAAATCTTCCAAAAACACATCTACCTATTCTTTCACAATAGGTAAATCCTCTATTTGAACATTCCTTTACTCACCAATAGTTATTTCATTCTCTTCCTCCCCAATAATTGAATTTAGTTGAGCTACTGGGGGTGGATCTAGGTAAGAATCTGGTGGTGACGATTCTGCTCTAAAGATAAGGTGTTCTTTATCATCATCATCAAAAATCGTAACCTCCTTCTCCGTACAATAAATTTTCACATCATGGTCCAAAATCCAATCCATACCGAGGATTATGTCAAATTCAATCATGGGTATGATGATGAGATCAACAGATAAAGAACATTTATATTCCCTAATGGGAACTGATCTATAGAACTTTGTAGCAATGATACTTTCCTTAAGAGTTTTAACTGACAACTCCCTTGTTAAATAAAATTTGAAATATCTAATTTTATTAACAAACTGAGAAGATATCAAACAATGCGATGATCCAGAATCAAATAATGCATTTTCTAAACTTGAGGAAACTATTAAATTACCTGCCATCACGTCTTTCGGAGCTTCTACATCAGTAGTAGTGATAGCATAAGCTTGGCCTTGATCCCTTGGCCTTTTCTGAGGTAAGTTACCCTGATGCTTAGGAAATTCATTTTCATAATGTCCCATCTCCATGCAGTTGTAGCATTGAACTTCGGTATCTTCTTTCTTCCCCTTGCAATCACGAACTTGGTGGCCTTTTTCACCACACTTGCAACAGACTCCCATTCCCTTCAAGAAAGTACCGGGGTGTTTCTTCCCACATTTACTATAGGATGGAAATTAAAATTTTCCATTCTTCCCTTTATTTCCATTTCCAGAGTGATCAGCAGATCTCTTCTTCTCTGGATTTGCTTTAAAGTTGTAAGACTTAGAGAATTCCTTTTTTGTCTTGATAGCACATGAGACAATATCTTCATACAACGACAAGGTTTGTGAGACTAATGCTCGATGGAGAAATGGTTTTAACCCATTAAATAAATGATCAATCTTACTTCTTGGGTTATGTACATAATATGCAACATACCTCGCTAACCTTGTAAAGTTATCCTCATACTTTGCGACATTCTCATCCTCCTTTTGTCTCAGACTCAGAAATTGCCTTTCCATATCTGCTCGATGGTCACAAGGAAAGTATTTTTCTAAGAAAAGCTCTTTGAACTCCCTCCATTCCATATTTAATACTTCATCATCTTCCTTCATGTTTTGTATCAATGACCACCATTGATCAGCATCTCCAGGGAGACGATAAACTGCCATGAAAACTTTTTCCCTTTCTCTACTCCCCAAAGAGTGAAATATTTTCTCTAGGGAACTTATCCATTGCTCAGTTACCAATGAATTTGTACTCCCATTGAATGTTGGTGGTTTTTTCCTTATGAAGTGATCTAACATTGATCCTCCACGATGCGGATCAGTGTTCCCTATACGAGTAAGGTTATTATTCATAACCTGAGTGTGTTGTCCCAATATGGTGATTAGCTGATCAGCACCAGTTGTATCACTACCTCCACTATAATTATCTTGAGTAGGAGGGAAATCCCTACATGGAGTTCATGTAATGATACGGTTTCCATTTCTTCCACTAGGCGCCATTTCTAAACAGTGGCATAAACTAGATCAGTTTATGAATCAAAATACATAATTCCATACTTGTAAAACACTTAACATAATTTGAACTATTTATGGATATTATCCATAATCATAAAAATGTTTTATTTGAGGAAGTATAAACTCATAAACCCTTCATAATTCTTTGTAAAGAATATGAGAATTATCCTAAGAATATCCTCCGGAAGTGTCGGAACCAAGAGTGTAGCAAGACCCGTTGTCCTGCACTAGTTCCCATTCGAGTCTAGCTCAAAGCGGTGTTTTTTGGTTTTACCCCTAGGTACTTATATTCCAGAGCCGCCTCTACCTACTCGTATCCATACAGGGATGTATTTCTCGTAAAACTTACAAAATCTCTACAATACCAAAATTCTAGGAAGATCTTCTATACTAATCCTCAAAGTCAATCTTAGGTCTATGTGCTCTAATTAGAGTTTATCTAAATCTAGCTCCCAAGGTTTGTACTAAACTTCCTCTCATACCAACTGTAACGCCCCGACCCCAGTTACCCAGAGTCGGTGCATTATTACATAACATTGGCATGATAAAAAAAGATCAAGTATTGAAAGACCAATTAGTTTAGTACCCATGGAATCACTAGATACATTCATAAAGTTTACATTACATCATAAAATGAAAACTACAACAACATAGTATCCATAGTCCACACTCATATCCCCTCATACTATCCCTATACGTCATTCATAAAATACTTCTTTACATCCTGAAAAAAAAAACATAGAAAGGGGTGAGCTCAAATTCCCAGTAAGGATAACAATATAGCAGAAACTTTCATAAATAAGCATAAACATTTAAGGCAATGTATAACTAAAACAAAAGCCTTTTAAACTTGAAATTTAGCATAATATGGCAGAAATAAAATGAAATAATTCCATTTACTTATTCACTTGGATATTCTACTAGTCAAATAATCACATTCAATATCAATAACCACTTTCATAAAAATGGAATGCATAATTCCAGACTATCATAACCACATAGTCAAGGCCTTGTGCCAAGACTACAAATAATATTTTTTCAAGACCTTGTGCCAAGACACTAGTTTGTCTTATGAGACCTACCGATGCATCGAGGAGCTATAGCGGGCTCCACCCATCACATATTAAGTCCAATGCATTTCTCATATGAACAGGTTTAAACATAACATACACATTCGTATTAAAACTAGCATAAAAAATGTTAATAATTTCTCTATAAACCATGAATTTTATAAAAATAACACATCCACAGTCAAAATATCAAAAAACCTTCAATACAATATGGATGTTTTGTATCATAATAAATAAACTTCAAATAATCTTAAAATCCATCAAAGGATGTAGACATATATGAAATCAAAACTACTTGAGAGAAATATCTCTCTTTTTTGAAATCATTTAAAAGTCACATAATTATAAAATAAAACATTTACTTTGAAAATATTCTTATAATCTTGTAAGGGAAGATTTGACGATTTTACAATGGTGGAAAATAGCCGCACCTACCGTATAAGTTAAAAAGGACATTTTTACCTTAATTTTTTCGAAAAGGTTAAAAAAGGACCTTATTTGGAAAACGACGGAAAAATTCCTTTCAAACCATTTTATAAAAATAAAACAAGGGTATAAATGACTTAAAACCATTGTCTAGTAAATATTAAAAATGTTTTGGAATAAATTTTTAAGAAACATGGATGTGCATGATAAAGAGGTCCCAGTAGATGATCACGTATAAACAACCTCGGATAATGAAGAGATTGTGAAATAAACCCTTACCTTATACTTTTCCTTGGACGAGGGTAGGTTAAACTCCTGTATAATGGTGAAATAATTGTTATTAAATTATACAATAATAATTTAAATTAATATGATATCATATATGATCTTTTAACATTGCATTGTTAATAATATCTTAGTATTATTGTTGTTTCGGGTGTTAACTTACTCGTTTTATTTTATATGTTTTTTTACGTAAGCCATGTTTGTTATGGATAGTTTGTATACTATTCATATCCAGAATGATATCAAGTCCTTAAAAATTATTTTTAATCATTAAATGAGAATTAGTCTTTAATGGATACGATGGGGAATGAATCTCATCGCGTGCGTGGAGACGGTAGTCCATACGTACGCACGAGTGACAATATCATTATTTTTATATTATAATAATATATAATTGGATATTATATCATATATATAGAATCATTATCATGTTATATTTATTATTTATATTAATTACACATCATTATTATACCCATCCAAATAATAATATATTGAATAACAATTACACCACGACGTGGAGACGGTAAGCCGTACGTACGCACATATGGTGATATGTCATTCATAGGATTGATAGAATATTGAATATGGTTGTAACATATTTATAATAACATCATAATATATAGAAGATACTGGATTTTTTATTTTATAATGGAAATAACAAAGAAAGAAGACATTGAAGAATAAAGGAACTTGAAAGAGGGTGGTGAAAACATTACCTCTTCTTCAGGTTCTTCCTTTTGATTTGATCAAAAGAGATCTTTAGGTTTTCTTTTTGATGAAACTAAGGACTATATGTTGAAGTGAGGGAAGTTGAGATAATATTTGGTCAGGGGTTGGCCGAGCCAAAAGGCTTTGAAGGTGTGAATTATAGAGAAGGGGGAGTGCCCTTTTATAAGAGGGGTGAGGGCACCTTTGGAAAAGCTAGAAATATTATTTTGTAATAAATTCATATTCGGTTTTTAATGGCTCAGAACATTATTATTTAAAATTTAAGGTTGGTATGGGTCAAAATCCTTTCAACCAATAGATTTTAGACAGGTTTGGGTCACTATATTAACCTTATCATTTATATTTAACTCTTAGTTAAATAGTTTGATATTTACCATGCCTCTTTGTATTTTTATATTATATAGTTAATAAACTTACTATAACCATAAAAGAGAACCCCAAGTGGTCCATTAATGATACATCTATCATGATATAAGTCCTCTGGACGATCCATATATTTTTAGTAATAGAATATCAATTAATAATATAATATTTTTTTAAAAAAACTCATTTGTGTCAATTTTGACACTATTGGGTATTTTGTATTTGATAAATTCACAAAAGCATTATTAATTAGAAAATAATTTATATAACCAATCATAATATGTCATATTAACCTATAAAATTAGTTTAATTTATAAAAAGTCTCAAATTACAATTATTTTGATATTTATAATATCAATTATTTTAATATTTCATTAATTAGGTAATTACTGCATCACCATTTTTTTATAAATAAATTAAGTTATTTAATGTCTAAAAATTATAAATAAAATTTAATTATATAGGAAATATTTTTATCTTTCCAATGAATATTTATAATCGAATTTATCTTATGTATAACCCTATATTAAAAATGTTTTAGTAATTAAACTTTGATTTTAACTCTTTTAACTCTTCTTTGAATTAAATAATAATAAATGTCCTAATCTAATCCAAGTGGACCTAAATGATAATATTTTATTCCTAAGGTTGTTTTTTGTCGAGATTCACTTGTCCAATAGAATTAGGAAATGTGTTAGGGTAATATTAATATCATTTTTACCCTCAATTACCCTATTTTCTTTTAACCGTGGTAAATAAAAGTAAAAAGTTACCATTCACCAAAAATTATTTTTATCTTATTGAACCACATTTTACTACTTGATATTAACCTTGTCTCATGGATTTTCTAAATTCCACTCATAGATGCGGTAAAATTAAGTTTTATGCGAATTTCCAAATTCTCATAGGAGGTGGGTAAAAGACGGTGAAAAGTTCAATAAAATTTTTATATATCTAAAATTATTCTAAACTAACTCCAATGAATTACATTGAACTTATATAGATATTATATATCTATTTTGAACTTAATTAAATTTAAATAAAATAAATAATTATATAAATAAAAAATTCAGTTTTAAACTATAACTCTGTGTTTTTTCACTATTCATATAAAATTGAATGTTTTTAGAAAAATACAAAAAATCAATCCTAAGAAAATTTCATATTATGAGTCAAAAAATGAAGTACATTTTGAAAGAAAAAATTTATACAATTTTAAAAAGTGGGTATTACCATTCATAATGGCAAGTTTGATTGGTTGTGGTGTCTGTTAGAACTCGAAGTTGCGTACAACACACGCTACTATATTATTCAAAGAGAAGCATACCCTGGAAGTTTGGGGTGTTTAAAATGATCCATGGGTCATATTTGATGTGTACGAGTTAACCCTGCCTCAATTAGAGGCACGGTGTGGCCAATATCACTCGAACTGTCTTTATTTTGTTTAAAATGGACACCCTTTTAAGTAAAAACAAATGGCATTTGGAAAACTGACCAATCGTATTCAGATTGTGTTGATACATTAGAACAAGGATTAATGGTTCATTTTTGACATGTACAAGTCTACTCCACCTCAATCTGAGGCACCGTGTGGCCGGTACCACTCAAAGTGTCTCAATTTTATTTGAATTACCAACATTTTAAGTGAAAACAACAACTGGAATACAAAAAACTGACCAAACACATTAGGATTCTATTGATACTTTTGGAAAACGATCCATGGGTCATTATTGACGTGTAAAAATCAACCCTGCCTCAATATGAGGCACAGTGTGGCTAGTACCACTCAAATTGTCTCACTTTTATTTGAAATGGAAAGGATTTTAAGTGAAAACAACAACTTGCACATGAAAAACTGACCAAAAGATTTTTGATTGTATTAATACTTTATGACAACAATCCATGGTTCATTTGTGATTTCTATGAGTCAACCCCACCTCAATTTGAGTCACGGTGTGGCTGGTATCACACAAAGTGTCTCTCTTTTGTTTAAAATGGACACTGTTTTAATTAAAAACAAAGACATTCAGAAAACCAACAAAATGTATTCTGATTGTGTTGATACTTTTTCAAAAGGATCCATGGGTCATTTTTTACATGTACGAGTCAACCCCGTCTCAATACGAGGCATGGTGTGGCCGGTACCACTCAAAGTGTCTCACTTTTATTTGAAATTGACAACATTTTAAGTGAAAAGAACAACTGACATATGGAAAACTAACCAAATGCATTTGGATTCTGTTGATACTTTATGAGAACGATCCATGGGTCATTTTTGATGTGTACGAGTCAACCCTGCCTCAATCTGAGGCATGGTGTGGCCGATACCACTCAAACTATCTCACTTTAATTTGAAATGGACAAGATGTTAAGTGAAAACAACAACTTGCATACGGAAAACCAACCAAACATATTCAGATTGTGTTGATACTTTAGCATAAGGATCCATAGTCCAGCCTCACACAATCCACTTCTCATGTGAGGAACTCCTACCCCTATTCTAAAACACATGACATTTAATATGCCAATCCCATCCTCAAACAGTGGGTTCTAGGACCAAACAAAAGTCCCTTTGGGAACCCAATACCAAAGACATAATTGAATATTCATACCCACTACCCAAAATGGAGATTTATCTCACATCACACCTAGGAGAACAAATTACATTGAGCCACATACCCCCTTATTCCAATTGAAAAGTCTATGAAAAACATGTAGGCTATTCTGGTAACCCATCTCATATGTCGAGATTGGACAATGTTTTCCACTAACACATCAAGAACCATTTATACATGGATAAATAGTCATTATAGGAATATAAACATCCCCTGAGCTTCCTATAACTCATCATAGGTCTAAGAACATGAACACTACCATTGTCTATCTTATGGGTAGCATGATCCTTGTCCACTCTACTCAGGTGTTTCTATTGGTTTTAAGATAGTCAACCCAAGACCATCATTAAACATCTCATGTGATTCCTATAACATGTAGGTTTTTTATCTTGTGTGTATTGGTGTTGTGGTTTGAGTGAGGAGTGAATTATAAATTTTGAATACCGTTATGGGTGTTTTTACTTTTCAATTCTAAATTTATGAATTCTGGATGTATTGGATTCTAGCTGTATTGGTAATGAATTTTAAATTTTGAATACTGTTATGTGTATTTGATTCTAGAGGTATTGGATTTTAATTTGGTATTTGTGTTATGGGTTTTATTTCATTTCAATTCTGGATGTATTGGATTGTGGATGTATTGGATTCTGAATTTCTCTCTTGTGTTGTGGTTTGAGTGAGGAATGAAATTTAAATTTCTAAATTTCTAAATTCTGGATGAATTTTAAACATCCTATGTAGCCTTTTGGATTTTGGGTGTATGTGTTCTTCCAGGTCATGGAGAGAAAGTTGGAGGTGGCTACCTACTGCTACTGATGTGGAGCTACGGTGGAGGTGGCCGCTGTTGTGGAGCTGTAGCTTATGTATACTGATAGTTCTGAAAACCATCGGTATGTCCCTTTGATATATATTATACCAACGGTTTGTTATAACCGTTGGTATAGACTTCTACCAATGGTTTTAAAAACCGTTGGTATATCATTTTCTAGTATATTGTACTCTATATACCAATGGTTTGTAAAACCATTTGTATAACTCTTCCTTTAACACATATACCAATGGTTTACATAGAACCGTTGGTATAAGCCTAAACAAACAGCTTACTTGGCCTCAGTTTGGGAAACCGTTGGTATAAGCCTAAACAAACAGCTTACTTGGCCTCAGTTTGGGAAACCGTTGGTATATTATATACCCACAGTTTCCATGCCTTTACCAATGGTTCAGAACCATTGGTAAAGAGTAAAATTAAAGTAGTGGGTGTCGTAAGATCCTTTGCAGCAACGTCAGTAGACTTTGGGCTATCCAATGAAGTTGTATCGGGTACCTTGTTTGTTTAATCATATTTTTTTTAATTTTTTGTTTGATATGGGGTCTACACATTCTTTTATTTCTGAGGAATTTTTTGTTAAATTGGAAATATCACCTCAACAAATGAGACCAAAACTTATTGTTAACACACTCGGGGAAACATTATAGCAAATAGGAATTATAAGAATCTTTCTATTGTGGTATATGGAAAGAATTTACCAAAAAACATTGTTGTTTTTCCCTTATTAGAGTTTGATGTCATTCTAGGAATGGACTGGATTTGTGTTTAGATTGCTAAGATTTAATGTAGAGATAAATGAGTTGTTTTTAAAAAAGTGTTTATTTTTTTTATAAGAACAAACCCAAAAATTTATAACATATTAAGAAGCTAAGAAACTATTGAAATATTAAAATTAAATTTATCTTTCTCATATTATTGAAAATAAGGGAACTATTCAGATTAATGATGTACCGGTGGTAAATGAATACCTTGATGTTTTTACTAAGGAGTTACCTATTGTCATACATAATCGGGAAGAAAAATTCATAATTGACTTAGTTCCAGATGTTAAGGTAATTTCAAAACCCCTATATGAAATCACTCAAGTGGAACTTATTGAATCGAAAGATCAGTTGTAAGAGTTTCTTGATAAAGGCTTCATTCATCCTAGCACTTCACCATGGGGTGCTCCTATTTTGTTCGTTAAAAGGAAAGATGGATCCAAGATACTTTTTATTGTTTATATATCCCTGAATAACATCACTGTAAAAAACAAGTAACCTTTTCCCCAATCGATGACTTTTTTGAACAAATCTTGGGAGATAATTAATTTTCCAAGATTGATTTGAGATCCGAATACCATGATATGAATGTGAACAAATATGACATCCTGAAATATCTATTCATACTAGACATAGGCATTAGGATTTTTTTGTTATGCCATCTGGGTTAACTAATGCAGCTAATGTATTCATGAATCTTATGAATATAATATTTCATAAGTTCTTGGATAAGTTTGTGGTTGGGTTCATTGATTAAATTATTTTATTTTCTATGATTAAAGAGGAACATGAAAAAAATTTAAGGGTTTTTTTCAAACCTTAATGGAAAAGAAACTATATGGAAAATTCAACAAGTGTTATGTTTGTTTGAAACTAATTTATTTTCTTGGGAACATTATAAATAAGGATGGAATAATAATTGATCCTGTCAAAACAAAAGTGGTTGAAGAATGAATAAGAACTAAAAATGTTACATATATTTGAAGTTTTATTGGATTAAGATGTTTTCAAAAAAGGTTTGTTAAAAACATTGCATGATTATCAATCCCACTAACTAAGTTAACACAAAATTGGGTTAAATTTATTTGGACAGAAGAATGTGATGTTTGTTTTTAGGAACTAAAGAAGAGATTGGTGAATGATCTTGTTTTTTCATTTCCTTCCTGAAATGGTGTGTTTTTTTATCTAAAATTATGCTTCATTGATGGGACTTGGATTTTTTCTGATGAAAAATGATAAGGTAATTGATTATGCTTCAACACAACCAAAAACTCATGAGTTAAATTATGCCACACATGATTCGGAATGGATAACTGTGATTTTTTCTTTGAAAATATAGAGGGACCATTTATACAGATCTAAATGTCAAATATATACTGACCATAAAAGTATGAAGTATATATTCACTTGTAAGGAATTAAAAATGAGGTAGCGAAGACAGATTAAACTGATAAAATATTATGATTTCACAATAAATTACCACACGGGAAAAGAAAAAAAAGTGGAGGATGCCTTGAGTTGAAAACATCATGCATTAATAACCATGTTACATTTGGCACATGATCCATTGAATAAAGATTTGATGAGTTTTGGCTTAGAGGTTGTTAGTGTAGGAAATGCCTCTATTTTTGTTTTAAGTTTCAGTGTAGTCAACGTTATCAGATAAAATTAAGCAATCATAGAAGGAAGATTGTGAGATACAGAAAAAGGTAGAATTGGTCAAATGGGTAAGTTTTCAGAATTTAACCTTGATAAAGATTGTGTTTTAATATTTGTTAAAAGGTTGTGTGTGCCTTGTGATTCCCAATTGAAGAATGATTTTCTATGTGAAGATTATTTTTCTCCATTTTCAGTTTATCCTGAAAGTAATAAGATGTACGGAGAACTTTGGGAGTATTATTGGTGTGATGGAATGAAAGGAGATATTGAAAATTTTATTGTGAAATGTTTGACATGTAAATAGGTTAAAGAAGAGTGGAAATTACCGAAGGGGATTCTTTGGACACTACAAGTACCAGAGTGGAAATGATAGAATATATCCATGGACTTTGTGGTGGGACTACCTAATACTTCTCGAGGTAACAATGGGATTTGGGATACTGTTGATATACAGACAAAATCTTTACATTTTCTTTTTATTTGAGATAAAATGTCATTAGATCAGCATTATTGATTGTACGTCAAAGAGATTTTAAGGTTACATGGAGTTCCTCTTTCCATTATATCTGATCGGGATCCCAGGTTCACTTCTAACTTTTGGAAGGGCCTTTAGAAGTCGTTGGGAACCAAATTAAATTTCATTACAGATTTTCATCCTCAATCAGATGGGAATTTAGAATGAACAATTAAAAATTTGGAGGATATGATTCGATCTTGTTCAATGGACTACCAGGGAAGTTGGGATCAACATCTTTCTTTAGTTGAGTTTTTTTTATAATATCAGTTTTTATTCCAGTATACAAATGGCACCTTTCAAGGCATCGTATGGGAAGGGATGTAGAACTCCATATTTTTGGGGTGATGTTGGGGAAATGAAGTTTATGGGACTAGAATTATTATAGGAATTGGCTGAGAAAGTGAAGATGATCCAGCAACACATGAGAACAGCTCAGAGCCGGTAAAAAGGTTATGTTGACAATAGGAGGAAAGACTTTTCTTTTGTGGAAGGTGATCCTGTTTTTTCTTAGAATCACACCACAGAAAATTGTTATGCATTTTTATAAGAAAGGAAATCTAAGTCCACAGTTCATTTGACCTTATGAAATCCTAAAGAAAGTTGGACCGATCATGTAGCTTTTCCTTCGAGTTTATCTCAGGTACACAGTGTTTTTCATGTTTTGATGTTGAGAAAGTATGTGCCAGATTCAACTCATGTTTTGAGACCAGAAGAAGTTTAGCTAGAAGAGAACCTTTCTAGTGAAGAGAAACCATTCCAGATCCTTGATCACAGAGAACAAGTATTTAAGAATAAGGTAATACACTAGGAAATGGTTTTCTGGAGAAACCACCTGGTTGAAGAAGAAACATGGGAATCTGAAAATGTTATGAGGGAAAGGTACCCTCAATTTTTTAATACATAAATAAAATTTCAAGGAAACAATTTCTAGAAGGTGGGGATAATTTAACCCCACAATGTTTTAATTATAAATTGAAATTAATGAAACTTTGTTTTAAGTATATATTTATAACTATCCTTTAAACATAATTTTCCCCTTCTATGTTTTGAATTTTTTAAAAAAAGGCATCTACAACTGTGAGAAGTAAGTTATTTGAAGTATAATGGAACCAACTTGATTTTTGGTAAATAGTAACATACCCTTATGAATTGTAATATGATCATAATGAATAGTAAATTTTATTATTTTATTATTTTCTTAAGGATTTAGGATAATTACAACTTGATTAATTTTTCAAGGTGTTAAAAAATGAGATATCGATTTAAAATTGTTAATTTTGATTAAATTATGATTTTATTTAAAAATTAAATTAATAATATTTAGAAAATTATTTTAAAAAAATGGAGTTCATTTTTTAATTATACACATCAAAAAATGTTTTGGGTGAATTTTTGGGATTTTTTTGAAATTCTTGAATTTTTGATGAATAGTAAAATATGATAAATTTCGATAAATGCAAAATAATTGTTTTACTACATTATATGTGATACAAGGTTGATGTATGCCCACTTTTTTCGGACTCACATGCAATTTTTAATATTTTGGGTAACATTAATCAAGAATATTCATAGTCTTGACTAAAAATTTTACAATAATGATTAAAATGATGTAAAATCCCCCCTCTCCTCTACTATAAATACTACACTCATTCCCCTCTTCCTCTCACACTTCTAAAATCTTGATCATTGTCTGAGTTCTATAAAATAACCTCCCAAAGGATCTTCCCCATTTCTTAGATATTCTGGTCTCCCCAAAAGTCCAAAACCATAGGCCTTGAGGAGGATCTCAAGGAGAAGAGATCAATAGGTAAGAGTCCCCTTCATTCTTCATGTGTTTTCCTTCCAATTACTTTTTTTATACTCTCTTTACCTAAATTTAACTAGTAGGTATGAAATATCTGTAATATTATATATTTTTTACGTTATCATGGCCATAAAAAATATTCATCATCTTCTTTCCTCTCTTCCCCTTCTTATTCAAAAAATAAGAACATCGTCCGTGGTGCGCCGATTTACCAAAATCGAGGACGATGTGTTTTCAATTTCCATTACTTCCTTCAGAGATGATCATAAAACCATTTTAATGGTTGAATCAGAATTTAATGTGTATTTTTTAACCAATTTTTTATTTTCTATAATAAAATTATATGCATGAAATTAAATTATATAATGAAACAAGTTCATGATTATCGAGGAACCACCAATAATGATCTAAACAAACATCATTAATGTTTTATCTAACTATCCATCATAATATATGATAAAAATGATTTATCATATCATAATGAATTCTGGAAACATATAAATAACATTTCATTTAACTTCTAGAATTTCATTTCCATACGACATGGAAATCAAATACAAACCAGTCATGGAAACCATGTAAAGAACGCACCCAAAACAATGCAAGGAACAAAATACTATCAATTAAAGGGTGAAATGATGTAATGAAATGATCATATAAGGTATTATAAATATTAATATGTTTCTTTAATATATTAATAACACTATTTTATTAAATATACAAGAGTTTTAAATAATTTTAAGTAAAAAAAACACAAGGTAAGGGAATTCATAACCAGATTTCCATTCATTGGGTTAACATTCTACTTCATTATTTTTGTGGTATTAAAATTGTTTTTGAGATGAATTTTGTTTATATTATGTTTAATTATGTTTATTTATAGTGAATATAAATAATCCACTCACTCTATTAAGTATCACTTCAATAATATGATATTTATAAGGGACTTTTCTTTTAAAAACCACTTTTAAAATTCTGTTATACAATATTCAAAAGCAATGTTTTTATGCAATTATTTATGTTGTATGATAATGTTATGGTTATTGGGAATTATTTATGATGAATTTTGGGACCTTTATTTCCCTCCAATGCATTGTATATGTGTAATTTGTGGGTTATCCCTATGGTACTCCAAGTGTAACTACAACGGTTACACAAATTGTAAGGTTGTCGTGAGGGTTACAAATTATAAGGTAGCCGAGAGGGTTATAAGATTATTTAAGTAGTTCCCCAAGATATCATTATGGTTATATTTCTGTTCTATATGTTTTGTGAAATTATCATGGAAATATCATATTTCACAATGTTTATATGGGTAAAAAGTATGTCTTTTTTGAAAATGATTTCTTACGTTACAAGTATTCATGGACTAATATTTTATTTCCTTCTTTTTATATCCCTTACTGATCTTTTCGTGCTCATCCC
Source organism: Viscum album (assembly GCA_963277665.1). Lineage (NCBI taxonomy): Eukaryota > Viridiplantae > Streptophyta > Magnoliopsida > Santalales > Viscaceae > Viscum > Viscum album. The sequence goes on from OY728152.1 coordinate 1,990,936,924, forward strand.
ATGTTTTTAAAATATTTTCATAGGTTATAAGGATGTGTAAGACAAATATTCAAGTCAAGTCAAATGTTATATTGATTTTACAAATAAAACATTTTTTATTTGAAAAGTTTTATATTTTGGAAGAAATGGATACTGTTTTTTTATTATACACTCTATTTAAATTTGGAATGTTATGTATGTGTTATATCCCAATTCTATAAAAATATAAACTTTAAAAGATCCAAAATATGGAATTAAGAGAGTTCCTGACTAAAATTCTAGATTATGTAATGTAATATGGCTGGGTACTTATAATTACATAAGAATAATTAAGAATTACATTGGGGTAAGGAGAGTGAAAGCATAACCTGAATAAAAAAATGAAGGTTCAGAGAGAATCCCTTACCTTATGCACCAAAGTGTTCAACAATTGAACTTAATGTCCTGGATAATCAAATTTAATCCATTAATTATTTTATTCAGAACCTTTTCTAAATGTAATTTTTATTATAATTTTATTGAGTTCATTTTATGGTCTTTTTGAAGAGTTATAATATACAATTTCATCATTCAGGAGTGTTCATTTCCTTTCTTTTCATGACCGGTTCACTTGTATAGGTTTATAGAAAATCATGTAAATTGTGAATTGTTGTCCCACATTGAGAATATATGTCATTTATGTACTTAAATAATAATAAATGTTCTTATATATAATTGTTTTCAAATATTAGGATGATTAAATCGATAAAACATTAATGATATCTCTTTAGATTATTTTGGTGTTTTTTAAATCATCACAAATTAGTTTGTTTTTATTAATTAATATTATGTATATATAATGGATACAAAACATTAAATAAAATTTAAAACATAAATTATAATCTGTTTTAACCATTAAAAATGGTTTTATGAGTAGCATTTTAGGTAGTAATGAAAATTGGAAACTCGATGTCATTAAATGCGATAAATCAACACATCAGAGACGATGATTTCATTTTTATAAACAAAAGAGAGGGGAAGAGAATTGATTAAGGTTTGTTACATTAATACAATAAAATAAAATTATATAAAATATAATTTCTTTATCATTTTACTTGGATAAGGGGTGGTTAGGATTGGAAAGGGAAATAAAATAAATCGAAAATAAATTAAAATATAGAGAAATAGATTTTTACCTCTTGAACTCTTCTCCTTGAGAACCTACTGGAGGTGATTTATTTTGTTATTATATTGAAAAAAAGGATCCTAGACGTTGGTAATATACACTGTAAGAGGTTTTTGAATAATTTTTAAAATCTTCAAGGATTTAGAGGTGTGAGGAAAAGTGGTGGTGAGGTGTGGTATTTATAGTGGATGAGAGGAGTGTTTTTTGATTATTTTATTCATTTGATTAATTTTTTGGCTCAAGAATATGAATAGTTTGAAACTAATTTCTAAATATATTAAAAAATGAATTTTATTTAGATATTATGGGCCTAAATTATCTATATAATATCTATTACTCAATAATTCATGTATTTAGCTTATACCATAAATTACCGTATTTCACTACTCACAAAAAATTCAATTTTTTTAAGAAAAATACCAAAAACTCAAACTAAAATTTTTTAGACATGTGGAATTAAGAAATGGAATTTATTTTATAAAAATAATTTTCTAAATATGGTAAATTTAATTTTAAATTAAAATCATCATTTACTTGAAAAATAAAAATTTTAAAATTATAACTGATTTTATAAAAGTTTGAAATGTTAATTACAATCTCATAAAATTATATTATATTCATTAGGAAATAAAAATTTAATTTATGAAACTATTTTATGAAAATAAAATTTCTTTTAAACCATTATATTAATCATAACATTATAAATAAATATTTATATTTCACAAAAAATAACAATACTTAATTTACCATTTATAAAACATTTAATTACTTAAGCTAGAATATAAATATGTCATTTTTTCATTTATAAGATACCTAAATTTTAATTACACTTTCATAGGTGAGGTTACTATTCTATTGGCTAGATTACTATTCCTAAGGGTCATATTACTATTCAAAAGGTCATGTTACTATTCCATTGGTTTAGGTTTCTTAATTTCTATAAATTCCTTTAATTTCATTCATTATTAATTTATAATGTTTTTATTGTTCTCTAAGTGATTTTATGAGATCTATACTATACGATACAATTATAAGAAGGGAAATTTCATTGATAGAATTCTTCGTCGTTACATTCTCCCCCTTATAAAATTTCATCCTAGAAATTTCATTTTACAAACTAAGGAGAAAATCGGTGTGGGTACTTATCCTTCATTGCTTCATCTAGTTCTCATATTTACTCTTCTCAATTATAGTTCCACCATAGTACGTTGAATGGGTGAGTGGTTTTATTGTGTATAACTTTATCTCTATGATCCAAGATACTCACTATCTGCTCCTCATAAGAGAGATCATTTTCCAACCGCAAAACCTATGAATTCAATACATGTGTGGGATCCAATATATACTTCCTCAAGGGGGATATGTGGAATACATAGTGTACTTAAGACATGTTTGGTGGATGTGATAGTCCATAGGTCACAAATCTGACACAATCAAGAATATTGAAGGAGGTGATGTACTTGGGACTCACCATTCCATTTATCCTAATTCTCATGATATACTTACCTGGAGATATGTAGAGAAATACCATGTCTCCAACCTTAAACTCCAGGTCGCATCAACAATTTTCTACATAGCTCTTATATCGAATTTGGGAAACCTTGATGTGTTGTTGAATGTTTTTCACCATTTCTACTATTTCTTCAACCATTTTTTGTCCTAGTAGGTTATGTTCACTAACTTCATCCCAAAATTATAGTGTTATACTTATTTTATGATAAAAGGATCCATATGGATCCATTTGGATGATCGAGTGAAAACTATTGTTGTAAGATAACTCAACTAGCAGTAGATATTGGCCCCATACTTCTTTCAAGTCCATAGAACATTCTATTGACATTTCTTCTAGTGTCTGAATAGTTCCCTCATATCGGCCATTAGTTTGAGGATGATAGGACATAACGAAATTCAACTTAGTTTTTATATTATGTTGGATACTTTTCCAAAACATGGATGTAAATCTAGGATATCAATCAGATATTATAGATAGTGGTACTCAATGCAACATCACCACTTATTTGATGTATATACGTGTAATTTTATCGAGTGATAATTCATCTTTAATTGCGATAAAGTGATATTTCATTGAAAGAAAATCCATAACAACCCATATAGTATCATTTCCCATGGATTTATTTGGATGTTTGGTGACAAAGGAAACAATGATGTCTTCTAACTTCCATGTTGGTATGGGAAATGGTTGCATCATTCACTCAGAATTTTACCTTTTTATATTCCCTTGTTGGCATACTAGGAGTTTTTTTATATATTCAGTGAAATCCTTATTCATATTTTCCCACTGATTTTTCTCTCTGAGATCTCAATACATCATTGTTCTCCTCGGGTGTATAGAGAGGGATGATCTATGTGAGTCATTCAGGAGCTCTTTATTTATCTCAGGATTGAATGATATATATATTCGTGACCCAAATTTCATGAATCCTTATTCATCCATTTTTAACTATGACGATTTTACATTTCTGATAGTTTCCATCCTTTTTTTAATTTCCACATCAATTCATTAACTATACTTTATTTTCTTCATAAGGGATGGATGAGAAATCATTTGAGAAAGGATTGATGATGTTCATTCCTTAATGATTCTCATGTCGATACATTGTAGGAATAATAATATTGGATCATTCTGAATTCTCATTATTGATAAAGATACATGATCCTTTCTACTTATAGAATCTGCCACATTATTTTCTTTAGCAGGATAGTAGTGGATTGAGTATTCGTAATACTTGATGAGATCTAACCATATTCACTGGGGCATATTAATATCCTTTTGTGTGAATATATATTTGAGGATCTTACGATCAGTCCATATCTCACACTTCTCCCCTAGAGATAATACCCCCAGATTTTCAAGGCAATGATCAAAGATACCACCTCTAGACCATGCATTTGATAGTTTTTCACATTAATTTTTAACTTCCTTGAGGTGTATGATATCACTTTATCATTTTACATCAGTACACAACCTAAACAATTCTTTGATGCATTACATGACACCATAAAGAGTTACCTACTTGTTGTTAGTGTGAGTACTGGTGTTGTGATAAGCATATTTTTCAAATCTTTGGAGCTGTCTTCACCATTACAGGTTTAGAAATATTTTACCCTTTTCTGAGTTTGCTTGGTTAATGGGTTTGATAGTCATGATAAGTTATTCACAAATATTTGGTAATACCCTACTATACTAAAGAAATATGGATCTCTATTACATATGTTGTACTAGCCCACTCATAAATTGCCTTTTTCATGGAAGGGTCCATAGATATTCCTTTTCTTGTGATAACATGCCCAAAGAATGATACATCCTCCATCCAAAACTCAAATTTACTCTAATTTTCATATTGTTTATCGATTTTTAATATATTTATAACTATATTTAAATGTTCATCATGTTCCACCTTTCTATTGGATTATATCATAATATCACTAATAAAGACTACCAAAAATTTGTTGAGTTAATCTCTAAATACCCTATTCATTAAATCCATGAAAATTGAAAGAGAATTAGTGAGTCTGAAGGGAATCACTATGAACTCATAGAGTCCATACCTTGTTGAAAAGGTAGTATTGGGAAAATCTTCCTTCCACACCTTTAATTGATAATATCGACTGAAGGTCTACCTTAGTGAAATACGTGGCCCCACAAAGTTGACTGAACAAGTCATCTATCTGTGGAAGGGAATACTTGTTCTTTATTGTGACTTTTTTGAGATCATGATAATCAATGTAGAGCTCCATTGTGTTGGTTTAGGGAACAATTGGAGTGTTTTGTTGGAGGGTGATATATTAAAATTTATTTTACTAATTGTTTCCCAAAACTAAGATTGATTATCTTTTACATCAAATTTATAATTAATTTATTTAATATTGGAAGAAATAAATACTTGGTCTTAGTAACTTTCTTCGTTGACGATTGTTGGACATCTGTAAAGGCCCTTTTTGATTTCCTTTATTTCATTTTTGAGGATGCAAGGGTAGAATTGCTCTAGTTGTGATCCACACGTGCTCCAATGGCTCCCACACAACACCACTCATTATTTGGGTGATAACATGGAGAATCGAATGTCTTTAATTGTTCATTACTGATCATTCATTCTTCAGTCTCAAATAAATTTTCTCTTGGGTTTCTCCTTATTCAGAGGGAGAGAGGAGGAGTCGAGAGAGAATTCATTGTGCACAATAATTCTTTATTCTCAAACATGGGATTGGTTTTGAATGAATTACACAATAGACCGAACCTATTATTTATAGATCTGGGATTTTGGTTACGAAATTTAATTGCATAATATCCATTAAATATAATTATAACAATTAATTAAATCTTATGACACATAATAATAATAATAATAATAATAATAATAATAATAATAATAATTTGTGGTTCTCCAACTTCTACAAAATGGATAAATAATATTTACTGGCTCATAAATAATTATTTTATCATCACAAAAGTTCTTGGTCTATTAAAAATATTCATTAAAATATTGAAAAACATAATAAATATTTTATTATATTAAATTAATATTTTATTCACAAACTATTATATAATTTTTATTAAATATTCAATAAAATAAATAAATATATTTTATTCACAATCTGGTGAATAAATATTTGTTTAATTTTTGTGATCAATAAACTTCAATAAAATTATTTATTAGTCTTGAGAGTAATTTTCAATCCATTAATTAAATTTAAATATAATTTAATCAAGGCCAATAGAAACACATAATGTGTAACCCTATATGATTATTTTTCATAGGCATTAGGCAGGATTTCCTAAATTCAAAGATTTATCTCTAGAAATGGGTTAAGGAACCCAAGAGAAATAAATTAAGGTCGCAATGACGACCACCACATACAAACAGTCACTATGTAATTTAATCCCATTTTCACAATATCTCATCAAGAAGGCTGCATGATGGTGTCATCAACCTATATGCTTGATACATCATGCTTTGACTATATGAAATAAACTTGTCATTAAACCATGGACATTAAATTTAGGGTGATGGTTTTATTTCAATAAAATGGTTGAGATGTCAAATTCTATAATGATATAAGGTACAAGACATTCCTTGACTTATCCATTAACAACATTTCATTCATGACGCACCCATTGTAAACTACTTCCTTCCAAAATATGGCTGATAGTTTTCATCACAAAATCTATGTGTGAGAGTCATGACATGCATTAATGATAATCTTAAAGTCTAAGGACCATTACGCACACTCATAGATAGGAATATTCGATGACACCAAAACATGAAGAATTCCTACTATTGGGTATATTATCATAATCTCCCATCTTGGAGATTACCAAGTGAAACATTCATGAGAATAAGTCACATATACTTATGAGCACTGAAACCTAACAGTCTATATAATATGTGTCCCATCATAGTATATTATCTAACAACAAAACTATACTAATAATATGGTCATATCACTTCAAGGTTTTCATCATAGCATAGAACTACTTTGACCTTATGAATATGAAAAATACTCTAGTACATTATTATATCAATGTCATGAAGAATAATGAAAAATATGTAATAAGTTTTTTAATTTAGTATTTACTACATCAAATATTCATGTAATCAAAGTATAAACAATTTGTTTTAGGACACCAACTCTAACAATCTCCCACTTGGACTGAAGCCAACTACCTACGACTTTTAGTCTACTAGAAATCACATGATAATCATGTTTCTATTGATTAAAGGATTTAGTAAAAGCGTACACCAAATTTTCTTCATTGGAAATAATGCTCACTACAAACTCACCTCTCTTAGAAAAATTCCTCAAGATATGATACTTCCAAAGTATGTGCTTCGTCTGTTAATGTGACCTTAGTTTTTTTGTGAGATCCATCGCTACAGTATTATCATAATAGAGTGTGATAAGATATTTACTTCTAGGCACCACATTAAGATTCTAGATGAAATTTTGAATCGAAACTACTTCTTTAGCTACCTCATAAGCTGCAACATACTCATAATTTCTTGTAGAATCTACGACCACAACATGATTTGAGCTATTCCAGATCACAATACATCCATTGAAAGTGATGATGTATCCTGTTTGTGACTTCATTTTATCATTATCACCTTGGAAACTATCATATTCATATACTATGATGATTAGTTCCTCATCTCCTCAATAAAACATGAACATATCCTTCGTACACCTCTTATACTTATGGATAGTCTTAACAACCATCCAATTGTGGTCACCTGGATTAGCTTGATATCTTCCAACCACACTTAATGTATAGGAGACATATAGCCTAGTACATAACATATCATACATGACTGAACCAATCACTAATGTGTATGGAATCATTTTCATTCTATTTCTTTCATCATGGGTCCCATAACACATTTTCTTGGAAATATGAAATCCATTTTATGCTGGAAATAATCCCCTCTTGGATTTTTCCATACTGAATATCTTCAGTATCTTGTCATTATATGTATATGGACTTAGTCCAATAGACCACTTCGATATATCTTGATGAATCTCAACTCCAAGAATATATGTTACCTAGACCAAGTATTTAATGGAAAATAATTTATTCCACCTTTCATTAATAGAATATAATATTTGTATTTCTTTTCCAATTAGTAATATTTCATCAACATATACTATTAAGAAAATGACTTCACTACCACTAAACTATTTTTATACACAAGGCTCACATTCATTCTTTATAAAAACAAATTGCATTATGGATTTATCAAAACTAATTTTCCATGACCTAAATACTTTATTTAATCCATAAATTGATTTTTCAACATTCATATCTTATTAGTATCCTTTTGAGTCACAAAACCTTCAGGTTGTGTCATGTAGACTTATTATTGAAGGTGTCTATTATTAAAGTTTGTTTTGACATCCATTTTTCAAATCACATAGTCACGGTAATCCATAATAAAAAAATATAATTATGATGGATTTTATAATTGAAACTAGTGAAAAGGTTTCATCATAGTCAATACCTTGACGCAGTTTAAACCCTTTTGTGAGCAATCATGTATTATAGGTTTGAATTTTCCTTCTATGTAGAGTTTCTTCTTGAATACCCATTTTCAACCAACAAGATTTGTATTCACTAGAGGATCTACCAAAACCTAGACTTGGTTTTGGTACATGGAATCTATTTTATAATTCATGGCTTTTTTCTAGATGGAAGAATCTGTGACACTTTAGGATTCATTATAGGTTATAGGATCATTATTATCAACTAATCTTGAGTCACAATCCTTGGAAAATAGAAAACCATACCGTTCTAGTTCTCTATCCTCTATTGTACTCTTATATAGTACTTTTATCTCTGGAACAGTTTCTCCTTCCACAAGGCATTGTTGAATCTGATCCTATTCTAACTATTATGTTCCTTGGACCTCAACTTACCTGAAGATTATCTCACTCCCACGATCACTTTTGGTGATGTTATCCCTCTCAAGGAATATAGAGTTCCCTTCAACTAGAAATTTTTTGTCCGAGGTGTCGTATAAGTAATATCGCCTTGTTTCTTTTGGGCATCATGTAAAGGTACACTTTATGCCTCATAGTGAAAGTTTGTAACTTGAAGAGTTCTTAACAAATGATTCGCTTACCCACACATGTAAATTCAATAAAATGGTTTTTCTTCCACTCCAAAATTCATATGGAATACCATTTATTGATTTAGTTAGTACCTCATTTATTATGTGTGCTGCTATTTGTAATTAATTTCTCTAAAAGGATAATAGAATGCTCACATGACTCATCATTCATCTCACAATGTCCTACAAGGTTTCGTTACTCCTTTTTCTTACACCATTCCACTAAGGCGTGTAAGGAGGAGTGAGTTGGGATAGGATCCCAAAATCTTAAAGTAATAAATTAATTCTTGATTAAAATATTATCCACCAAGTTCTAAGAAGAGTTTATTAATATTCCTACCAAGCTAGTTATCAACTTTATTCTTTTATTCCTTTAATTTATCAAAAGAAGCTGAGTTATGTCATTAAATAATTATATCCATATGTAATAAAGTAATATGTAAATGTTATTAAGTATGAGAACACACCCCTTGCTTCAATAGGAAATAGTCCACACACATTGGTATGAACTAATTCAAGAAGCTCTTTATCACTTTCAAATTTCACACTCAATAAGGATTTGGTCATTTTTCTTGTAAACATGAGTGACATTCACCAAGCGGTTTGAGTTATAAAGAATATAAATATCCATATTAATGTAATTTTGTCAATAATTTTTCATTTACATGACTTATCCAGTGATTCTAAAGTCAGGTGTGGTATGGGTCTTGTGAAATAATTTTATTATTGATTTCTATTAGTTGGTTCATATAATCCAACACATAAATACTGTTATGTAAATGTGACTTACCATAACAAATACTATTTTTATAAAATAAGAAACATTTATTTTAAAATTTTAAAATGAATCCTTCCATATCTAGTTTGGATACAAAAAGAATATTTTTGGTAACTAATGGCACATAATAACAACCCTTTAAAACCAAGATCAGTATAGTCGGCAATGTTAGGCAGTAGTCCCCAATAGCTACAACCAAAATTTTAGCTCCATTTTCTACTCATATATCTACCTCCCCTAGGTCAATTTTCTAAATCTAGTTAGTTCATGTATTCTAATAAACATGTGAGAATGACAAGCTGTATCTAATATAAAATTTAAAGAAATAGATAAATTTCACTTGATAAAAAATTCACTTGAAGCCTCCCCTATCTTATTTAGATGGGTGTAGTTTTTATTCCAGTGGCCCTTCCCAAAACTTGAAAAATAGATAACACCATGTTCCCTTGATTCTCCTTTTTGATCTTATTCATCTTAGAAGGGTACGAAGAAGTTATGTCGCTAAAGATCTTTGATTTCCCTTTCCATTTTTTCACTATAAATAAATATGGATTTTCACGCTTCATATATTTATCTACTTGTTGAAGGAGGATAATAATATCTAATAGAGACTTCAGAATGTTTTTCATATTAAAATTCACAAGAAAACTAGAGAATACCCGAGGGAGTGATTCCAGAATGAGATTGGTGCCTTGTCCTTTAGCTAGTTTAAAACCTTGAACCTATACGAACTTAATGTATCCAATGATCTTGACTATGTGAGGCCCATATAAGTAACCCTCCCCAAGATTAATCTTAAAGAATTCTATTGAAATCTAAAATTATTCCTATCTATCTCTCTCTTGGTAAAGACCACGAAGGATCTCAAGCATGTTGTACGCATCCATGTTTTTGTGAGACTTCATAAGTTCACTATATATAAATGAAAGCATCAAACATTGAACATATACCATTCGGTTCATATTTTTTATAGACTAGGAACACTTCATCACTCACCCTTAGAGAATGCGGATGAGGCATCGAGGATTCTGACACTTCAGATTTCTATCCATGGATTCGATTAACCCGAAGGTGTACAAACCACTCCTGAAAGTTACTACCAGTGAGGAGATTGTATTTATCCAATATTGATAATAGGGATAGCATATATGATGAGATTTTCATTTTATTCTACAATCAAAATAATATATTATTAGTAGTTTTCTTGATTACATATTTTGTGAGAAATAATATATTAGTTGATTTTATTAAAACTTCCACTATTTTATCAGGTCCTAATATCCCTCACTATTTAACATGGAATGTCTAGTTGTTAGGAAATTATAGTGTCAAGGATCCATATTATCCTTCGTATAAACCCAACAAGGGTTGTTCACTCTATTTTAAAGGTATTTAGATAGGAAAGTCTTTGCCAAATTTGGTCTTGGAGATCCTTGATCTGTTGAGTGGACTCCCCGATCTAGAAATACTAACTTGGAGTTTCTCAACACTTTCCTCCAAATTACACCATGTCTAGCTAGGGATACTCATATTTATGAAAAATTATTCATTCAACTTTAAACCTTCATAAGAACTACCCTAATAAAAGTAATGTTTTCATCAAGGGTTGGTCAAACACATAGTTCTATTGAGTTTAGTTCCTTATCAAGTATTGAAATTCTTAGTCTGACTTAAGATTACATTGAGGGATTCTATTTTATTATGCATAAACTTTTATCATTTTTTAATCTTTGGTACGTATTGTTAATATTTAACAGGATGTTTAATTAATTAATTAACACTATTTGGGTAAAACAATTATGCATAATCAATTTTATTTTAATACCACCTTTTCATATTAATTCATTAATTTATGTGATCACAGTATTTAATCAAAAAATAATATTTTAATTCATTAGAAAGAATATAAATAACTAATTAAATGAACCGATCATGAGTTTATCTAATGGTTGATTTAATGAGAAGACATTAAATCAACCTGTGACCTAGGGAAAATAACACTTTATACCAAAATTGGCATGAGCTACGAAATTCCACATTTCCACCTATGTATCACAAAGTTCATGTCATTATAGTTCTATATTGAACCACATGACTTAGGATGCTCCAATAATTACAAATATTTATTACTCACATGCTTGTGAGGGGAACCAAAGGATTAATTAAAGGGAATTACATAAATATCTTTGGACACACTAGAAAAATATTATAATGAAGGGAGGGATTAGTGACATGGAATCTATTAATTTAATATTAAAAAATTGAAAAACTGTGAAATAAATTTAATTAAATAAATTCCAACACATACATAGGTCTTGGTCGAACTCATGATCGGCCATACATGCAATAAATACACAAAATGTAACTGGATATAATTTATTTATTTATTCATTCTTTATTATTAAGATGAATATAATTGTAATGGTTAATTAATAAATTAATCAATTCCCATTCATATTAATGATCATTCAAACTTAATTATAGATACCCATTAATTTTTTCATTCAAGGAAAATGAACGAAAGAACCATTAATGAAATATTTATTATAGTAAATTAATTAAGTACTTACAATTCTTTAAAAACATTATTAAATTTTCAAACACATAATGGTATACCAATCAATAAAACAAGGTTTCAATGCTGCATTTTTTTAAATTTAATTTTTTCCATTAATGGGAGACTACAAAGCAAGCATATCCAGCTATATTCCATGTACCTCACCTGCCGTATATCTAAGTCAAACACCTATGGATTCAGCATGTTAACTCTTCCAGACTATATGGTGTGTACATTCTAACTACACACCATGTATCCACTTTCCATGTTCCACGTTGCCTCGATTAACGTGTGGTGTGAAGTAAAATCACCACGTTTTTTAATTTGCTCAGCGCATCAAGATACATTGAACATGGGTATACAGTGTGTGCTCCGACCGTATATTGTGTAACTCAGTTCTACCAGCCAATTATTTGGAACATCCCAATGGAATCTCCAGTCATTATTCATTTTTTCATAAATCTAGAAAAAAAATATTCACTAAACAATCATGATTAATATGTTGATAACATGTTAATTCAAATCGAATTGAAGAACGAATAAAATGAAATGAAAATCTAACCATGATTTCACATAGATCAATAATCAAATAAATATTTCTAAATTTAAACATACTTACCTCTGATACCATATGTTTGTTTTGGGTGAAGTAGATGCATTGCATTTGAGGGTGATATATTAAAATTTTTTAATAATCATTTCCTAAAATAAAGAGTGAGGATCTTTCACATAAAATTTATAATTAATTTATTTAATATCTGATGAAATAAATTCTTGGGCTTAGGAGATTTATTCATTAATGATTTTTGGTCTTCCAAAATGGAAATTTTATATTTCCTTCATTGCGTTTTTGAGGATCCAATGGTATAATCCCTCTAGTAGTACACATGCTCTAATGTTCTCCGAGCAATGCCACTCATTCTCTGGGTTCTAGCATAGTGAATCGAATATCTTTCGTTGTTCATTCTTGATAATTTATTCTTCAGTATTGAAGAAATTATATCTTGGGTTTTTTATTATTTATAAGGAGAGAGGTGGAGGATCCAAGAGAGAATTCATTGTGTGAAATAATTCTCTATTCCCAAACATAGAATTGGTTTGGAATGAATTACAAAATAGAAATAGCTGTCTATTAATCAAGATGATATTTCAGTTACAAAATTTAATTTCATAACAACCATTAAATATAATTATAAACATTAATAAAATTTCATGCCACATAATAATAATAATAATAATAATAATAATAATAATAATAATAATAATAACAACAATCGTAATAATAATAATAATAATAATAATAATAATAATTTATGTGTGCCATATTTTGCAAAATAGAAAACTAATATTTATCAGCTCGTAATTAATTATTTTATCACTAGACATAGTCTTGGTTCATTTGAACTCCTCTTGAATTTATTGAACACCAAAATATATATTCTATTTTCTTAAATAAATATTTTATTTAAAAACTAGTAAATAAATATTTATTAAATATTAAAACAAAAAAATAAATATATTTTATTCAAAATTTGGTGAATAAATATTATTTAATTTATGTGATCAATATAACTTGAATAAAATTCTCTCTCAGTTTTGAGAATAATTTTTATTCCATTAATTAAATTCAAATATAATTCAATCGAGATAAAAAAACACTTAGTGTGTGACTCTCTAGTATTCGTTCTTGTTGGAATTAGGCGGGCTTGCCTGAAGTCCAATATTACTTCCTTGCAATGGGTCAAGGGAACCAAGAGAAAGAACATAATGTAAAAACAATGAAAACCACATACGAACACTCACTGTGTAATACAATCCATTTTTCACAACATCCCATCAAGTTAGTTTTATGATGGTGTCAGTAACCTATATGCCCAATACATCATTCTTTAACTGTCTGAAATAAAATCATCCTTACACCGTGGATATGGAATTTAGGGAGACATTTTTATTTCAATAAAGGGATGAGATATCAACTTCCATAAAGATGGAAGGGAAAATCCATCATTGACTTATTCATTAATAACATGTCATTCGTGATGCACCCAACATACCATACATCCCACAAACATATGGTGTGATAGTTTTCATCAGAAAATATATGTATGCAAGTCATGACATGCGTTAATGATAATCATAAAGTCTAAAGGCCATTAAATTTTTTTTAAATAAGAATATTTGATGACACCAAAGCATGGAAAATTCCAACTGGCAGGTTTTTTCTCATAATCTTCCTTCTGGGAGATTACCAAGTGTGAACTTCATGAGAAGAAAATTCATCTACTTATGTGTAATTCCACATGACGATATATATACTATGTGTCCCATCATAGTATGTAATCCAACCACAAAACTGTATTAATAATATTTTCATAGAACTTTAAGGTTCTCATCATACCGGGGAACTACTATGACCTTATCAATGTGAAAAATTCTCTTGGACATTATTACATTAATTTCATGGATATCAATGAACAATATGTAATAATATGTTTAATTTAATATTTAGTACATAAAATATTCATGTAAAAAAATGAAAATAGTTGGTCATAAGAAACCTACTCTAACGCATTTATCCTTATTTTTTTTGACAAAGAGGACTAGAACACCTTATGTGAAGCACTCAGGAAGATAAAATGGATGTCTAGATACTCATAAATCTTCTTGTTTAGTTCTTCTAGCTCAAAATGGACATTCTATAATGTTTCATTGATATAGTCAAATATCCCAGAAAAATTTCAATTTAGAACTCAACTTCTTGAATATAAGGAAGGCCAGAAAACTCTTAGATAAACACATCGATGTAGTCCCTCACTATGGGCATGTCTTCGAGAATGATTATATAATTTTCTCAATAATTTGATTAAGATATTATATCTCATAAGGAGATAATATCCAAAATTGAGACAATGATTCTGATGGATATTCATCCTCATACTTACACTTATATAGAATTGGAGGACACCTCAAGATATAAAGAGTGATATCCCTTTCCCGACAGTTGTAGGATTTGTATAAAGATATGAAATCCATGCCCAATATAGCATAAAAATAAACCAAAGGTAGTAAGACAATATTTTCTCATAGGTTCAGTCAAAAACAATTTACTGGTGAGGAGTTATATACTTTGGATGCAATAATTTTCCCATTTTCTATTCTCATTGACAACTAAAAATCCTTATTTTGAGGTGGTGTTTGAATATTTATCCCAAAATTATATGATATGAAAGAATACGTAGAAATAGAATCAATTAGAATGTTTGATATTCTTGAATGAATAAATGAAACACCCATAATCACATCATTTTCGGGCTACACCATATAATTAGTGAAAGAATATGCCCTTATTTTTTGAACTGGTGGTTATTGTTGTTGATTTCCTCTAAAAACCTTTGGATTAGGGTAATGGTTCACATTATTCATATGTTCCTTATAGTTGAAACACTACATTACAGGATGATTGTTGATTTAAACCTTCCTTTTTTATTCTAAATTAGTTAGATTCATTGTATCCCCTAGGGATTTATTAGCCAGATTCTGAATTCTTCCACATTTGAAGAATTTACTATTTCACCTTAGATAGTTCCTAGAATTCTTCTTCCAACAATATTGACACAAGATTTGTTGGGTTTTCATTATATTATGGGATTTATCTACTAATCCTCCCATATTAAACTATATTTTCTGCTTTTTATCTATGGGACCATGAGACCATTAAGAGTCGTTGATCTCTATTTCATCCTTAAGGGAGCAACAAATAATCTCTTAATTGCTATCACAGTCTCAAATCACCAACATTTTTTGTATTAAAGACTTTAGTCATCTAAATAAGAGTTCCACATTGCTTTTAGTGTTTATTAAAAAGATGGAGGTGTATTATGAAAGCCTTGTGAAGTTTTCCTAGTACGTCCTGATAAACTTGTCTTCCTTATACATTAGTCCATGGAATTCCATTGCCATCTTGATGTGGTTGGTTCATGGAAATTATTTACTACAAAATATTTTCTTGAATTCATCATAATCCATGGAATCAACTTCATCCTTGTACTTTGTGTTCTTGATTAGTGTCCACCACTAATCAGCTTCCCCATCAAAATGATATAATGACTATACAACATTCTCTTTTTCAAAGCATTGGAGGTCAGAGAATATCTTTTAAATAGATTTCATCCATTGTACTGTGAAGAGGGGACCAGAAGATACACTTAACAAGGGTGGCCTTTTATACATAAAGGATTTGACTCAACTTGCTCTTTTTAAGGAGAATAAATGAGTTATACATTATTCATGTTATTATTAATAACTTGAGATAGTTGAGGAAGTACTGTCATAAATTGTTGACCACCCATTCCAATTATATTTGGAATTTATTTATGGAAATATTCAAATTGCCTATCACATCGATTTTTGGTATGGGTTCTCCTATTTCCATCCATTAACTAATAAAAATAATTTAAAATTATGGGGTCTTGAATACTTAGCAAATAATAATATAAAAATAAAACTTTGAACATAGAAGGATAAACTTTTAAATGAAATGAATATCCTAAATTTATATTCCCTATGTTTCAATCCAGGTTATCCATGGTGATATAATTATCCCTAGGGTTCTTAATAATTTTTTCTATTCCTAATCTCCAAAAATAAGTAGACTATCCTCTGATACCAACTATAATATCACTATCCTTTTATAAATATTATTAAAATATTTTAAGCTTAACTAACCTTCAAATACAAACAATGGTTCATAAAGCCTAGAGTATTTATAATATTAGGTACATAAAATTTAAAACATGAAATGAATATAAAAAAACTTTTTTTAATATTTCTATTGAGATCATAAGTTTTTTTGAGACCTTACATCAGTATAGGATAACAAAGGGAATACATAAAAAAAGGGATGTGATAAAAAATACTTGTAATGGTATAAGAATATGAATAAAGTGTAACACATGGGTTAGAAGGCATAACATGATGATATAAAATGAGTATGGAACATAAATAAACATATATAATCCTAACATATAGAAAATTAGATCATGTAATCATGGAATCAAAGAAATGTGGAAAAAACATACAACATGACATAAGAATGTGTTAAGGATAACTTACATTTTCATTTCACATAGAGGATCTTGAGTCAAGGATAAACACCAAGAACATTTCACATGGAGGAGCATGTGTCAATGATAACCACTAAAACCATTTCATATGAAGGATCACGAGTCAAGGATAACTACCACGACCTTTGTACAAAATGTATCATGAGACTAAAAATTACCCAAATGTATTGGAGCACTATCTAGGTGCATCGATAATAATATGTCTAGGAATTTTTGTGCCACATTAATATTCTAACATAAACATAAGGGTTAATCATGGAAATAAATGAGTATCATAATCATGACACGGAGCCTATCAAATGGATGTATCATAAAAGTGTCCATGAAAGAATGGATTTAAATCAGAAATGTACATTCACAAGGTAAAATATGAGTTTATCATGATAAATTATGTCCAATTGAAAGGGAAACATGTAAAAAGTTTATTTAAAAAACATTATAAATGAAACATTTTTGTTCGGTTTAAGGAAAATATTGAAGAGCATTTAAAAAGGAAAAATTAATATTTGTTTTCACAAAACCAGAAACGAACAAAGATATTTTTTATGATAAAATTAGTTATTTTATGAAAATAATGTCTTCCTAAAATATATTATGGAGTGCACATGAAAATGGGTAGTAAATCAAGAAATTTTCATTTAATCGAGCTTTCTTATCCGGAATAATTGAGAAGGTAATAATTTTAAAACATGTATTTCCCCATAAAAGAAAGAACAATTGAGATAGTAATATATGAATGAAACATAAACACTGATTTTATTAGGGGTACATAATAATAATTAAGAATTAAATTTTTGTAATGAGAGAGAAAGTGTAACGTGAAGGAAGAAAGATGTTTTAGAGAGAATCTCTTACCTTATGTCCAAAAGTGTTCTACACTTGAAATTAATGTCTCTGATAATCAAATTAAATCCATTAATTAATTAATTAAATACCCATTTTATATTTATTTTATTTATTAAAATTTTATTAAGATCATTTATGGCCATTTTTATGAGTTATAAGATACAATTTCATCATTTGGGAGTGTTCATTTCCCTGGATTTCATGATCGGTTTACTTGTATACGTGTACATAAAACCATGTAAAATGAGAATAGATATCAAAAATTGAAATTAAATATTATTAATAAACTTAATAAATATTAAATGGTCTAATATATTGTTTTTTCTAATTATATTAGGATTCAACAGATGAAATGTTGATGATAACCATTTAGATTATTTTGGTATTTTTTCGACCATCACGAAAAAGTTTTGTTTTGTTATTTATTATTATGTATATATATACTGGCTCTGGAAAATTAAATAAGATGTAGTAAATATATTATTATATATTTTAATAATTATAAATTGTTTTATGACCATATTGTAATATGGTAGTGGAAATTGAAAACGCATCGTCCTTGAATGCAACAAATCAACACATCACGAATGATGTTTTCATTTTTAGAAAAAAAGAAGAGTAGAATAAAATTAATGAAGGGTATACCAATAAAAAATAACATTATAGTATATAAAATATACTATAGTTATTATTTCACATGGATACGGGTAGTTTAGTAGTGGAAAAAAAGGAAATAAATAGAAAAGAAATTTAAAGAAAAGGGAGGTTTCTACCTTTGGAAGTATTCTCCTTGAGAACCTCCTTGAGGAACTTGTGTTTGGTATTTTATTGAGACCAAAGAATCTTGGACATGGGGAAGATACATGGGAAGATTTCTTTTGTAGAATTTGGAAAAATATTAAGGATTTTTACAAGTTAGGAAAGAGGTGGTGAGGGGTGGTGTTTATAGTGGAGGAGAGGGGTGTGTTTTGTTCATTTTATTCATTTATTAATTATTTTAGAACAAGAATATGAATAGTTTTAAATATATAAATAAATATATTAAATAATGGTTTATAGTTTTATATTATGGGATTAGATCATCCATATATCATATATTAATCAATAATCATGTATTTAGCTTATACAGTAAATTATTGTATTTCACTATTCACAAAAAATCCAACTCTTTTAAAAAATCATAAAAAATAACCCCAACAATTTTTAGATGTATAGAATTTAAAAATGGACTTCATTTTATGATTTTGTTTTCTAAATATGAAAAATTTAATTTTTAATTAAAATAATCATTTATTCAAAAAATACAAATTTTATAATTATAACCGATTTTATAACACTTTGAAAAATTAATTATGGTATTATAATATTATCTTATAATCATAAGGGAAAAAATATTTTTGAATATATTTTATGAAATTAAATTTTATCTTAAAAAATTATATTTATTATTAAATTTTAAATAAATATTTATGTTTCAAAAATTATCAATACTTAATTTTTCATTTTCAAAAAAATTATTTACTTAACAATTGATATAAATATATCATATTTTTATTTATTAGATACCTAAATTTAGTTATAATTTTATATTTGAGGTTCAATTCTATTGACAGAATTACTATTCCTAAGGGTTATATTACTATTCCATAGGTCACGTTACCATTCCATTGGTTTAGGTTCCTTAATTTATATAAATA
Source organism: Viscum album (assembly GCA_963277665.1). NCBI lineage: Eukaryota > Viridiplantae > Streptophyta > Magnoliopsida > Santalales > Viscaceae > Viscum > Viscum album. The sequence continues at coordinate 1,990,956,697 of OY728152.1, forward strand.
CCTATTATTTCATTCATTATTCAAATACGAGGTTTTTATTGTATTATATAAGTGACATAATTGATTTATACTATATAAAAATTTATAAGAAGGGAAATTTATTTGATAGAATTATGGGTCATTGCATCCAAGATCCACCACCATGGGTTGTTCTGATCCAAAACGTTCGATCCACCTCCATGATGTGTTCTGATCCACTAGTAAACTCAAGTATCCACTTCTATGGATGAAACTCATATATTAGCTTCTATGGGGTACTCTGAATCATTATAAAACTACCCACATGTGACATATTACCTCCTAGGTACACAACTCATTGATCCACCTCCATAGGGTATTCTGATCACCAAATCCATCTCCAAAATACATTAAATTTTTGTATTTGGAATAGTACCTAACCCAAAAAATAAATGGGGGATGACCAAGCTAAAAATACATAGAGGACCACCCTTTGAATCAACTACCTCGTGACCGAAATGGGATGCTTTAGTTTTTGTGCCTAAGATGCCTCACATGATATGTATCTGAATTCAAAAGGAAAATACTTTTAGGTGTTTAATGCACCCTACATCCATTGATTCATAGACATTCTTGACATTACCATTTACTCTAATTTTTTCCCTTTTGAGACATAAGTAGGGTAATTAACTAGTGTCTACATAGAGATAACATTGGGAATTAGTTTCAGGAAAATGATTCAAATCTACGAGGAAGACCCATACTAGAAAAAGATCTCCATAGAGGAATCCATGGATTAATGAACCAACATCCCATAATTATTCTTTGATTAAGGATCCTACATCACCATCCATGGTGATAGAGGCTACCCACCATTGGAAAGAGGGAATACGGGGCAAGAAATGTGCTATGGCTACAAAATCATCAGTAACAGGTGAATATTCTATGTTTTATTGTTATATCATTAATTAATTTATCATCATAGTATTTAAAGTTTCATTTAAAGTTATTTATTTCATGGGGTTTATGATTTAAATGTTACTGAAGCGATAAAAGTATATTTCACAATCTCATCCTTATTTGGGGTTGATTTTTTTAAATATCCTCTGGGGGAATTATTTAAAATTTATACATTAAAATCAATATATTAACTTCTACAATGGTTATTAATGATCTTTATCATGTAATAGAAAGATTCTCCCACACTTTGTTGCTTAAAATGATTAAGAAAAGTTTTTCTGTAAAATCATAATTCATTCATCACGTCGATCAAAAATACATTTTATTTCATAATAATGTTTTCAAAAATGTTTTATCATTATCAAAGTTATTTAAAAAGAACCTTTTTACCCATGTTTTACTTTTTAAAAAATAGTTTGAAAGGAATTTTCTTGTTTTATTCTAAAATATTCACTTTTATACCTCTTTTACAGTGCAAAAGGATTGTTTTTTTGCAACCTATACGGAATGTACGGAATTAACCATTATCATGATTGTGATTTATTCGAAGCTTACTATACAATTATACATCATTAATTTCAATGAAGTTATTTTTTTAATGTTATATAAAATATTATTTTTTTAAATGTTATTTTCAAAGAAAATTATTTTGAAAGTATTCTATGATTTTTCTTGTTTTAAAATAAAATGTGTTATTTCAAAAGAAAGGTTATTTTCATCTAAGAATGTTCCAAGTGATATTTTAAAATATTTTTATATCTAATAAGAAATTATTTGATGTTAATTATTCTTTAAAGGGGATATACTTCACTTATACCATCCTTATTACTTTTCTAGATGGTTTATGATCAGTTTGATTGGTGATGTACTATAAAAATAACATTCATTTTACTCTTGATGGTTTATGATTATTGTTATTTATTGGGAAAATTATTTATATTTCATATACTGGTTTAAATACACATGTATATTTTCCTTATGTTTCAACCATTTTATATAATGAATTCATTGGACTGAGTATGTGATTAGTGGAGCATTCTATAGACCCTAGATGCATAGGTAGGTCTCGTGAGACAAACTAGATTATGTTTTGGATGAGGACTTACCCATTTATATAAATGTTTTGGAATAAGGACACAATAGTATTAGATTTTTTTGGGAAAATTCCTAGATATTATGTATTATATGTCTTTTACTATGCATTCCATAATTATGAATTTATTTATTGATATTACTTATGAGTATTCAATTAGTTAGAGTATACATAGTTTTATTTAAAGATCATGTGATATTTTATATGAAATTATTGGATCATAATTAATTTATTCTATTTTATACTCAAGTTATTGATTAAATATAATGTGTTTAAATTATTTAACTGTCTATAATGATTATTATTTATTTATTAATATCTTCTATTGTACTCTTACCCTTACTAGGCATCTAAGCTCACACCTTTATTATGTTTTATTTCACCCAATATAATAGGAGGTGTTTGGCTATTAATATGTAGGGATATACAAAGAGGAATAATGGTTTTCATAAATAAAATATATTGGGTGTTTTATATTTTCAATTTCAATAATAATTTCATGTATTTATCTAGTTTACCATGACTACTAAACTAATCGGTCCTTTGTAATGTGTTTCCTTGTATCTTATGCCAACGTAACAAAGTAGACACAGACTCCAGGTTACTGGAGTCTGAGTCTCTAACCCCAAGTTAATATGGTTTACACCATTTTTTTTCAAATAATATGTTACAAATACCTTAAATAAATACCTAAATATTTTTCTATTGGTAGGTGATAATGAAAATTACATGGATATAATTCTTTTATGGGGTTAAATGTGATGACCTGAAATTATAAACCTTTCAAAACTATAGTTCTGTTTAATAACATGTGTTACATGCAACACCCAATATGAGAAAACAAAATATATTAGGAGAAAATTATTAAAAAATCTATAATAAACACCAATATTTAATCCATTAGAATATATTACATATGGAACTAAAATAATTAATACAAGTTAATGATGAAAAATATTATTTTCAAAAAATTTATTTTAATATATTATAAATTTTATTATCAAAACTAAATTTAAAAATTCTATAATCTAAATTTCATAAACTAAAATATATTTTTAAATTAATCACATAAAAATTTACATTTTTATTTGAATTATTAGGTTTTTTCTTAAAAGTATAATATTTAGTCAAAAAGATGTTTTTGAAAATATTATAATTTTTATGATTTTATAACTATGTATGAATAAGGACCGAGACATAAACATTATATAATATTTATTTAAATAAATAATTCACATTGAGGATATTTTTAGGTTTAGAGTTTTAGAGAATAAATCCATAACTATTACACAATAGTCCCAGATATTACATGTTGATAATTACACTCGATATCCACTTTTTCAATTAAATGAAACCGTTTTAAAATAAAACAAGAATTATTTTTCTTGATAAAAATCTTCTTAACATTTTACTTTATCTTACCCATACTTATAACCTATGAATTTATTTTCAAAAACATGGTATGAGTACAGAAACCTCAGTAAGAGATATAAAATAAGGAATGAAACCGTTAGTCTATGAATATTTTTAAATTAATATTTTTTTTCACAAAATCATACTTTTCAACCATAAAAACATAACCTCTTTAACATAGCTCGTGAAATCATAAGATTGTTAAATATAATTCCTAGAAATTATAAATCATAAAGATATATTGTGGCATCTATATCATACTTACATTGTATATTTCATAGCTATATAAGGAATAACCTTCATGGTTATGTTCAGAATAACCATCATAGTATATTCTCGAAATCTCTTAGGAGAAAAACTATTGTTTAACTCTGTCTCATTAACCAATGAATTAAAGATCTATCATGGTCTCACCTACCTATGGTTTATAATGGAACCACCCATATAAATTTTCAATCACCAAGTTCAATAACATAATCATAACACATAAAACAAGCATAAAGTGAAAATAACATTTCCACTTTAAAACCACATTTAGTTTTTACAAATTCACGCACTCATAAGTGAAAATGATTTATTTGAAAATAAAAGTGTAAACTTTTAAAATTAAAATCAAGATATTAAGGTGACCTAAAAGTGAGAAATTAGGTTCATGATGTATATGTTAAAAAAACATTCCATGTCATTGGAATAATCAATCCATTATTAAAACACAATTAAAACATTTAAAAGAATGATTTTTAAATCAAAGTGTCCCATACCACTTTGAAAATATTTGAAGGAATTAATATTTTAAAACATTCAGGTCCATATAAATAATTTCCCAAAACCATTTTTAATACATTGACATCAATGATAATGATTTAGATAAATAAACCATTAAAACATTTAAAATGTCGTTTTAGTTAAAGAGTATCTTAACACTTGAGAAACAATTGAATAAAAATAATTAAATAATAAAATTTAAAAAACTTTAAATATCAAGATAATATTTTAATTCAGATATAAGATTTCAAAAGGGTCATATATTCCCCTTATAGGATAAAAAAGTTTTCAAATATCAAGATATGCCATTATAAAAGGATATTGATACAAAGTCCCTTATAATGACCATTTTGTTAGTAAAATAAATTTATTATTTTTATTTAATATAAAAAAATATAAATAAAATATAAACAAAATATAATATATCAAAAATTTATTTCTCATGTAATAATAGCACGAAATAATCAATAAGTTGATGTTTAACCCAAAGAAAGGATATTGGGTTAAGAAGTTCCATTAGCACTTGTAATCTATCAAATCGTATGACCCCTAAAAGTAATAATCATTAAATGAAAAATTTAATAACATAAAGATAAATATATTTATGATATATAATATCAAATTTCATTATATATACACTACAAAAAAGTAATTAGTGGTGAATAATGCATATATATCATTGAGGTAAAAAGTGAGATGACACTACTGAAAATGTAACATATCCCAACGGTTTCAAACCATTGGGATAAGCCCTGAAACCATTCGGATATCCAATCCCAATGGTTTCAAAAATTGTTGGAATTTTTTCTATTAGGATAGCTCTATCCCAATGGTTTATAGTAAACCGTTGGAATAGGCTGGTTGAAATTTAAATTAGCCAATAGTTTAGTGCAAACTGTTAGGATAACTTTAAAGCAACGGTTTGAACCATTGGGAAATTGATATCCCAATAGTTTCAAATATATTAGAACAAACTATGCTAGTGGTTTTATATGAACCATTGGAAAAGGATAGAAGGTAGCCATCCCAATCATTTTCAAACCGTTGGGAAACATAGTTGTTGGAAAGAAACTATCCCAACAGTTTGAAACTATTGGGATATGAATTTTACAAGGATTGATTAATACCCCTCACCCTCCCATGATAAAGCTACAAAATCCTTGGTATAAACTACCCCAACACTTCCCACTTTGCAGCATCCTTGGTATACCCTCCCACCCAACCTACACTACCCACACTTTTGAACTACCCACTCCACTGCAACATCCCCCAATCCACTGCAAAATACCTCCAATCCACACTCCACTAAAACATAACCCACTCCACTGATGCATCCCCCAGTTCCCACTCCATTAAAAAGTCCCCTACTCTACAACACTCCACTTCCCACACATCTCAACCACAATCAAACACACACAACACTCTACTGCCCACACAAAACCACCTACCTACAATAAAAAACATGCAACAAAGAAATATCCCACCTAGAAAATGAGTGGATTTTGATGAATAAATAGACAATATATTACCCACTGAATTTAATTTATGTCCCAGATCATTGAACCAGAGACTCCACAAAAGTAATCTACCATGATTTCTAGTTCAGTTGGTCATGCGCTATGATGTACAGAAGTGATACACACTAGTAAAGTAGTGTGTACTGTGATGCATGTACTTTGGGAAAATAGTTTGTATGATAAGTATGGAATGTGATATATACAGTTGATAAAATGTACTTTAAATCATAATAGGAGGTTATGATAGAATCAAAGGCCAAATAGTTTGTATTGGGAAATACATCAGCTTAGAAGACTTTCATTCTTTCTAATTTAAGCCAACCCACATGGAAATAAATAGTCCAATGATAAATATTTTATCACCCCTACAACCCAAAAAGTGAATTCCAATATAAGGAATATTGGTCCCTATAGTTGAAATTGTAGCCTCAAAAGAAAAAACCACATCTGGTTTCTTGTTATTGTCCAACGAGTGTTTTTTTGAATAAATAGAGACTCCATTCCTCCCTCAATTTAATTTATATCCTTGATCACTGAATAAGAGACTCCATAGTAGTAATCTTCCATGATTTATAATTCAACTGGTCTTATATCAGGTTATGGAAGAGTCATATACACAATCCAAGCAATGTTAATTATGATTCATGTACATAGGCTAATAAATGTGTACACTAAGCATGGAATGTGATATATATATATATATAGGCCAAACAACATACTTAAAATTAAAATATGAGGTTTTGATCGAATTAGAGGCTAAGAAGTACGTACTGGGAAATACACATTCTTAACATAATACCATGCTTTCTATTTTGGGACAAGGAGTGTGTACTAGAATATATGCAATCCAATGATAGATCATTGGGAACTCTTATAGAATGAAAAGAAAATTTTAGAAGGGGGAACCATGGTCACTATAGAAGAAACTATATCTTGGAAAGAAACCACAACAACTAGGTTTGTAGGGTCACCATAAGTATTTCTTAGTGGTCCCATGTGAGGAATAATGTGAGGTGTGGCTGTTAAAAAGGGAGGGTTGGAGGGAGTAGGGGTGAATATACTATAATGGAATCAACTAGTTTTCTTGGACAATAAAGAATAAAGGTCTCTTATGTATTTATCTCATCATCAATTTGTATTCTCCCTCTGTTTATGAGAGAAATTTTGGGGTTCTATTTAAGTTGAAGAGATAAAGATGAGATAAAATAGCAACCAAGTTGGTTTCACCATTGTTTAAGAGTTTAGGGAATTTTGAGACCTTTTATAGGGAAAAAGGTAATATATATTCCCAATGAAAAAGTATCATAAATATAACTTTCTATTTACCTCCAAAGATGATATAAAATGGAGAAATTTCATATACATATTTTGAATCCATAAAACGTTTATGACTCTATGTATCATAGAAAATTATAGGTTACCTCAAAAAAGGCCAAAGATACCTCATGATAAAGTGAATTTTTGAGGTGTTTGAATAAGAATATCAAATAAAGAATTATTTATCTATCTCTGATGAATTATAAATGGAATTATCTAAAGAAAATTTAATGAATAGACAAAGGAACTAGGAAAATAAGACAAGGAAAAATATAAAGTAAGAGAATGATCAACCAATTCTAGAAATTGAAAAAAGTGGTAAGTGCAGATCTTTATAATCTATTTATATAAATCCTTTTGATAATTCAAGTCCAAGATGTGGAGATTATAAAGATATCAAAATAGTTAAATACTTCTGCTCTTATATTATATATTATTTTAATAAGGTTCCTTTTGATTTCATAGCTTATATAATTGGTTTTTTCATGGAATTATTTAATGAAAAATTACTTCTATGGGAAGAAGTTCCCCAAATGGATCCAAAAAAGAGTGTTTAATGTAACTAAAAATGTAAAGGATGTGAATACTATTGTTCCTGAAAGATTTATCTTTTAATAAAAAAGGTTTATGGGAAATTTCTAGTGTTTTTAATGATTTTAAAACTTTTACATATATCTTTGGTATAATAGTTCCCAAGAGAAGAGATTATAAGATAACACAAGTAAACCTAACCCATGTAGATGTAGTATGACATGTTATTTAAATATGAAAAAACCAAAAAAATGATCCAATTTATTATTAATCCAATATAAAACTAGTAGCATCCAGCCCAACATAAACAAGCACATTAAATTAATGCAATGTCATTTAAAAAAATGATTTCATGTAATATTTGGATTTAAGTTGAGTTTTTTTGTTAGGTCATTATTTTAATTGGTTTAGAGGAGAGAACCTAAGATATGAATGAATATTTAGAGGAGAGAACCTAATATAACATGTAATAGATTCATGAAGGTTTAGAGGAGATGCATGAAGGTTTAGAGAAGAGAACCTAAGAGAACATGTAATAGATGCATGAAGTTTTTGAGGAGAGAACCTAAGAGAACAATTCAATTAAATATATGGAAACTACCCTAGGATTTAGTTATCAATAAAAAAATTATTCAATTATATATCTTGATAACTGACTCACTAGAATCTATATTATTTGTTAAATAAGAAATTTGGTCATTTATCTTCTACTTGCAGCTGGGATGGGGAGTGGAAATAAAAGGGTATTGCAAAAGGCACATACAGTGTTAGGAATTATTCTAGAGTTAAATTTTATGCTGGATATGGAGGTTCATGACATGTTTGAATGAATACGACTATTTTCAAGGCTAGGGAGAATCAGAGCAGAGTGGACCTTTGGGATCTTTCATGTAAAGTAGGTGGATCTGATGCTGTCTGTTTCATCTGGAAGGTGAAAAAGAGGACTAAGAAGATGAAGTCTATCTTATGTAAGTAATGGAGCTATATAAGGTTCTAGGAGATGTTTTTTTCAAGAGGTTTTTGTTTCACATATTAGGGGTTGTTTTCATTTGGATTTTTTTGGCTGGGACTAAAGAATAAGTTTAGTTGCAGATTAATGGTAAGAAAAACTTTGGCCCTTTATTTGATTTGGTGGGCCAAATTAATGAATATGATGAGGTTTTATATATGAAATCTTCACCCATTAAAGATAATGGGGATAATTACTTTCGTTTTTTCAATCACAAGGTGAAAAGACTGATTGTTGACTCTCAATGCTTTGTGATTTATCAATCGAAGGTGTCATAAAAACTACTCAGGGATGTATCATACTATGGTAAAAATACTAGTTTCTAGGGAAAATAAATCCATAAAATTTTTATGCTATAAATATATCAGATGAAACCCTAATAATAAATGTTTGTTGTGGTGTGAAAGGGAATGGAATTCGGAAAAAATATAAAATAACTATTTTGTGGAGAATAACAAGAATCCATGTTAAAATCCCCATGAAGTTGAGAATGATAAGATAAGGTTCATAATAGTTGGGACATATCAAATGTAAATGTATCAGAATATAGAGACATAAAAATTAATCTCTTTTGCTAATGGAATTATGGTAGTTTCACTGTAGGGTCCTATCTAGACCAAATGGATTAGTTATTTTCATAAATAAAATTCCCAATCCCTTAAGATATCCATTGAACAGATGAATTCCTTAAGGGATTTGAAGGAGAATCATGTGAATGGGAATTTCCAATAGATAGGAAGTTATACGTTACTATAAAAAAAGACGATTTAACAGTAAGGATCTTCATCTCATGAGTTCTTTAGAGTTGTTTACTCATAGATTATCTAATGTTAACTTCATTTTTTCTAATAGTACATGTTATAAAACTAATTATGAAATTATTTGAACGTAGAATATAAGTCAGTGGAACTCATACATGAAAAAGAATAATTAAATATGACAATAATACAACTACCCATAATGAAATTATAGGCCTGAGTTGCATCAGGAAATTATAAACAATTTTCTGGATAGACATACTATCATTTTGCAATGAAAATTTTTCAAGTATTATTATAGTGTTGTGTGGTGTTTGGGAATAAATATAAATATTATTAGTTAATCGTATCATTACTAGTTGAGAGGTGTGAACCAAGGGGATATTTACAAATTATATGAGGATAAATTAACAGAGAAGAATTTTTTTTCTCAAAATTCAATAAATATTCCCTAAAATATCATATTTGTATGCATGAAAGAATTTTGTGGATGATGTATACTAGAGTTTCATAAAACAGAGGAATATGTGAATATCCTAACAAGAAATGTCCCCTATGGTTTGAAAAGGTCCTAAAATTCTAGAAAAAATATAAAATAATTGTTTTGTTGAGAATAACAAGAATCCATGTTAAAATCCCCATGAATCTAAGAATTATAAGATAATGTTCTTAATGGTTTGGCCATATTAGTTGTAAATGTATTAGAACATTGATAGATAAAAAATAATCTCTTGAGATGATGGAATGAAATTGAGTTCACAAGAATAGATCCAAGATGATGAGGGGTTGTCCAAAACTGATAATTTAAATATTAATAATTTTTTTATAGAATATGTGAACAAGATGGATATTATATGAAAATATGTGAGACTATTCTACCAATGAATGTAGAATTAATGATTAAGGTGAAAATAGTATTATGAAATTCAGTTCCTTTAATGGATTTTTTTGAATCAGAAAATTCCACACAATGAGAATAAAATGATTAGAAAATCTATATATATTGATGAAAAGAAAATTTTTATGAATAATTAATTCCATATTGAGATTGGATGGAATGAGGGGTTTAGGTTGAGAGGGAACTCTCATCCTTTTTGTTTCAATTGGGTATGTATGTGGTTCTTAATCATTCATTTTTTTATTTCTAATAACTTGTAAGAAATTAATGAAGTGGTGAAAAGGATTTTTTAGTAGAGTGTTGTTTACATTGTATAGAAAAGAAGGTGGCAATCATGGAATTCCTAAAAAAACTATGATAAAGAGGGAGTGAGTCCCTTGAGGGGGGATATAATGAAACTATTAAAAATTACCATTTTGTAGTATATATAGATTTTTTTTATATCTTTATTAAACTAGAGAATAAAGTAATATAATCACAATTATTTCCATTTTTTTGATTATATGGAATATTTTTATAAAGGGGGAGTGTTTGATGATGAGAGAAAAGAAAAGTTTGACATCATGCACTTGATCTTTCAGTGTGTTTGTTGATATGAGAGAAAAGGGAAGTTTGGGCCTATTTACTAGTTGGTCTTCAACACTTGTTTCTAGCCCTTGGAATATTAAATATGAAACTAGGGAGTTTCCTTTCCTAAAATTTAGAATGTGAATTTTTTTTAAATTTATTGGGAAATAGTTTGGAGTTACAAATAAAATTTTGGCATGACCCATCCATATGTTAGACATCCACACCAAAGGAAAAGAGAATAAACAAAATAAATAGGGTATAATAGTAAAAAAATGAAACACACTAATCAATATCTCCACTACCCCAATATCTATCCCCTATAAAGAAAACCGCATAACCACATCCTGTGACCTTCTAGAGCCCTTTGCAGAATATAAGTATCCTCCATCCATAGAAACCTATAAAAGGACTAAGTGTCCAACGCTATAAAGAAAATAAAATAAAATCTAAACTAAAACATACCTATCTCCTATGACTATACATGTCACCTCCCAATATATAAGAACCATTATGCCCATGGGTCAAATCATGTTCATTCAAGCAAGGGGGAAATAGATCCATGTCTCAAAATGATTCTATAAAATATTACATTCCTGTTAATTAACAATTAATCTTCTTATTAATGGTATATAATCAGTTTGGCTCGATTTTCATCTTATTTTGGTTTTGTTTGATATAATTTTGTTTGGGGAATTTATATTATATTTAGTTTGTCAAGTTTTTGTTTAAATTATGTTGGACAATTTCATTCATTTAGGTTCTAGTTGATTCAGTTTGATTATATTTGATTCATATCAGTTTGGTTTAGTTCAGTTAAGTTCATCTTAGTTGGGGTCATGAATCTTAAAACCCAGTAAAATAATTTGATAATTGGGATAATATATAACTTTTCATGAATTTAACATAATATTTTTGTTATATAATCAACATACAATGGAAGGATCCCTTTAGTCTTATTAGAAAAAACATTATTTATGTAAAAGGAAACAAACTTGGATGTATTAAGAATCAGGAAACTGATTCATCCAATATATTTATTAACTACATATTTTTAGCTAGTGTAATCCTATAATAGGTAATATATATGTATCATACTAGGCACTAAATTGATAGGGTACTTTATCTCCTTATCTTGTGGAAAATAAGTAAATTATGATAAAAAATATAAAAACCCATATTCTATAAAAGGATTTTCTCCAAATGAAAATGGACACTCCAATTAAAAATGATAAATAGATGTCATTCTACCCAACAATAGAGTAGATGATTGGAATGGCTATAACCTATATTTTATTCTCCAAGAAAAATATTTGACCCCCCATCATGGGAAGTAATGTGGATTTTTCAAAAAATAAAATAAAATCATGGAATTAATAATAATCAATCAATCCATATTAATAATTATATCCATTGGTTCCATATATGGAGTAAAAAATACGTATAAATGATTTATATCATATACAGAAAATCATAAGAGGGGAATATAAAAACTTTATCTCTCCTTTTATCTAGAGGAATTTCAATTTAAATAAAAAAAATACATGAAATCAATAAAATGATTTATCATGTACACAATATAGGTCTAAATAATATAATTAGTGGCAATATTTTCAAATAAAACACTATATAATGATGAATCAATATTAATTGTACCTCTCAATATTGTTGGACCTACATCACTTATCATTGGATTATTATATACCATGTGATGAAATTTCATTCCAAATTCATGTTGATAGAACTTAAAAATTCATGATTAATCTGAAAATACCTCATATCCTCTTGGTATAGGAAACCCTATACTAGTATGTATATTTTTAAAAATTCAAGAAAAACTCTAGAATTGATCTTAGTAATTGTAAGAGCTTCAGATATTCGAGATGTTCATGCGAAGATACTTTTAGTGCCCAACCATTGAATATTAGTAACAAGTTAGTGGCCCTTAACCAGACACTGCAACCATTTTATAAAATGTTTTCTATTAAGGACTATAAGCATGTTTTCCACAATTAGATTCGCCCCTCTTCATAATTCCTTTAATGGAACCACTAAAACAACTTATGTGAGTGGGAGGAAGTTTATTCTACCCTAACATACAACCTAGATAAATTTTATCCATCAAAATATGTCCAGAACATATTCATACAATGAATGATTAAAAATAATTACATGAGACTAGATATATGATTAATAACCCAAAAAAAACCACCATGTTATTAGCTTATCAATCTATATTGCATTTGGTGATAAATGGGAATGTTCACAAAAACAATTTTCATTGTGATTCATTGTCCTCAAAAATTTATTAAGGTGAAGGGACTCTATATAAAAATCCAAAGAAATTTAAAATAGTTAGTATTTCTACATAAAAATAATCATAAGGAATTCTCACTTCATGACCTAATTCATCAATATAAGAATTATCACTCTCCACATCTCCAACAGGGCCCATAAAACTTGAATACATGTCACCGTACCTTAAAGGAAGCTATCATCTCCATGAAGTCAAAAGGTTTCAAAATATTGTACAACTATTCCACTACCTATTTAGGATCAGCCACACCATATAATGATCATGATTTTTACTAATGATATTCTTATGAATGAAATTTTTTGGCATTCCTTTAAGTTACATCATGTATAACTAGCATAGATATATATAATGATCATGATTTATATTAATGATATTCTTATGAATAATATTTGTTGGCATCCCTCTAAGTTACATCATGTACATCCAACATTGATGCAGGTGAAACATCTTATCCTAGAAAAATATGTCATTCATTACAACCACTACATGTTTTAGGATGATCAAAGGGTTCAATCGCTATGGTTCATCAATAGAACATTCAATTTTTTATTTTAGGACATATTATTGGTTGGATCATAAAATAAAACATTAACATATAACAAATAAATATCATTTAAGGGAATCAAGAGTGTTAACCCTATTTTTCAAAACTCAACATGGGAACTCAAATATCATATAAATTCTTTGAAAATACTACAATATGATAAAAAACTCCTTGAATTCACTTTTTAACTACAATGATTTATATTCTAATGATATCAATGATGTATGATAAAAATTAATACCCTCATAACCAACATTTTATGTAAATAAAATAATGCCTCCTATATACCGGGATAGAAAAAACTATTACTAATAACCTAGAAAATACATTGTCAACATTGATATAAATTTATCATGAATAGACTAACATAGCTTGCCTAAATGTTAAATAAATGGCTCTGAAATGATCTGAATAAAGCTCTTGATAATTTTTTAAAATAGATTAGATTTCTCACCTAAATGGTAACTAATTTACTCCGAACACAACCTGAAGGAACTTCTGAACCCTCTGGGTAAGCCACATTCTTTTAGGTATTAAGAACATACCTATAAGAATTATTTATATTATAAAACAACCAATAAAAATTAATTTAATATAAAACATAAATAATCAGTATTCTAATACATAAGACATGACTAAATACTGGATATTATAGATAATTTAATTAACTAAAAATATAGATTACATTTACAAAAAAAATATTATATCACATAATAACATGTGTATCAAATAATCCACTAACCACCACCATCTCCCATTGTCCCCATACAATGAATTGTTTCTTCCTTAAGACTATGTTAAAGACACTGAATCAATTGAGAATCTAGAATGGGTCACCCACACATTGGACATCCATGAATCATGAAAAAAAAAACAGAAGTAAAAAAGATAAATAACCCAAATGTTTTTAACATAATTAAAATCAATTCAAAATTTAAAAATGAATCATAAAAAGAAGATTCAATGAAAGTAGAATAAAACATAAACTATACTGAGTTGAAAAATATAATAGCACATACTAAAACAGAATACAAAACAATTATACCAATATATCCATTGTACAATATCATGTTTCTAACCACATCCCAACTCACCCATGGATAAAAAAACATGAGATGATTATACCGAAGGATAAATCTTGAATATATACACATAATACAAGGTACAAAAACACACAAATAGATATGAAATATGTAATGTAGTCTTATTCATGAAATTCACACCTAATATAGATATTTCATGGGCACATAAATCAACAAAATCCCCAAATTAAATTTGGCTAAATAAAGGGGGTAGAATAAAACAACCTCAAATGTTGGAAAATGGAGGTAGATGAACCAATATGATCCAAACCACTTTTCCTTTGGAAGCAGATTTCGAATCACATCTGAGGTGGACCCTAAAGAACCATGATACACCCATAAACAAGGATTAGAGTTAGAATTAGAGAACTTCAAAACCCCTTGGTTTTAGCCAAATGAAACATGACAACAGGAGGAAGTATACCTTTAAGAAATTGGATAATTAAAGAATATGAATGATTACCTCGATGTACCGACCGAGAACCCTTAAGAAATTATAAAGACATGGATAGAGGAGAGGGAGACAACAGGGTAATGTTGGGTGGGGTGTTTGGCCGTGGGGTTCTCACGTGTGACTGGAGAGGATAAGGGGTCGGGGGATGTTGCTAGAGGAGAGGGAGCTGAGAGGGGATTGGGGACATCACCAAAGGGCAGGGATCCGAGAGGGGAAGGGGGATGTATCCAGAGGAGAGGGAACCAAGAGGGGATGGGGGTCGGGAGGAAGAGGCCGAGATGTTTAGGTGGAGACGGAGGCCGGGAGGTTGAGGTCGTCAAGGGGAGTAGAGGGCTGGGAGGTAGAGGTCGGGTCAGGGAGGGGAGGGCTTACGCAAGGGGAGAGGAGGGGATCCCAATAAATCATCCCTTTATTCTTACAGTTATCACAAAACCTTAAGTATAGAATATATGGTATCATCTATACCAATGGTTTTTATAAACCATTGGTATAGAAGCATTGGTATAAACCCATTTTCCAGTAGTGTGAGTAAATCCTTACAAAGTTCGTATAAATGACATAGGAATTTATCACTGGGATTATTATGTATAAAAATAGAATATCCACAAAAAGAGAAGTCTAAATAAAACATAAAACATTAAAAATTTATTTCAGAAATAATCATTTCATAATAAAATCAATGAAGAAGACATATAACCTAATGAATGAAAATTGAGTTAGAAAATACCCCAAACCTCGAGTCCCACCCATCTCGTATATTACTTGTTATTAAAAAATAAAAAACCTAGGTAAATTTATAGTTAAATTATAATATTTTTTATGTTTTTTATTAATTTTATATCACTTAATAAAATGTTATAACAATTACATAATTATTTAAGTTTATATCATAAATTTTTTCAATATTCGGTAGTTGAGTAGAAGATGAACTTAGTATGATGTAATTAGTTCATGTGGTCATAATTTAATCATAAAAAAATATAAAACATGATATAAATATATTATATATTCATTATATAAGTATATATAAGAATCTTTCATGATAAACTGAAAACACTGTTAATGGAGACGGCATGTCGTACGTATGCATGAATGCTATTTACATTCTTCTAGACTTATTGAATGAACAAAATAAAATGAAATGTATGTAAATATGTATACATATATAATATCATTATAGAAAAATTAATAGGTAATTTATATCGTATATTTTGACTAGAACAATCCTTAATACATTCCATGTGATGTGTGAACGAATCACATCATTTTGAGGAGGCCGTAGTCCACACATCCCCAAATGAATTTATCATATAAAAAAAACTTAGAATGCATGAAGATATGTTGAATATAACATTCCAAGAATATTAAATAGATTATAATATACATATTAAAATATTGTTTTATTTGAATAATGGTTTTATGACCATCCATGAATGCGGTAAAGGAAAAAGAATAAAAATATTATTGATGAAGGTGATTAACCGGCATAACATGGACAACAATTTTTTTCTTTGAATAAGAGGAGGTGAGAAATGAATTGGATATGAGATATTCCATTAGAAACATAACACACCTATATGTTCATGATTATAGAGTTATCATTAATTTATGGATGAAGGAGGTGATGAGAAAGTAGAAAAAGAAAAGAAATTAAGAGAGGTACTTTGGGAAAATTATCTCTTGAATAACACTTTATTAAGAGACCCTTGAGGACCTTGGATTTAGTATTTTAGAGATACTACAATCACTTGGACGTGGTGAGAGTGAGGAAGAGATTTTTGGGTAGTTATCTAAGGAGCTACATGGCTTTTTGTGTCGAATAGGGTGGTGGAGAGATGGTATTTATAATTAAGGAGAGGTGAGTTCAATTGATTAATTTATTGATTATTTTATATAAAAACACAACCACATTGAGGTGGAATTAAATTCCATGAATTTGGATTTTAATTATTGTTTTATCGGATGGTTATGGTCAATCAACACCTCAAACACCCTTTAAATTCTGTAGTTTTTAGGTATGTTAATCTTTTCATATTTAACTTTAACCCTTGTCAAAATTTTACCTATACAACAGTAAATAATTTTTTACCATGGTGTCTCTTTTGTACCAAAAATTTAAATTAAATTTAAAACATAATTTTCACTTTATTATGAACAATATTTAATCCATTTTAACTATTTAAATTCAATGTATTCGGAAAATTATATTTGAAATTAATTCTGTAGACAAAACTAAACAGCAGGGTTTTAAAGTGAAACCATCATTAGATTGAAATGTTTTCATATCTAATTTCAGTTTCAAATTGATTCCAATGACCAAAATAGTGTTAAATAATAAAAACATAATATTAATATACTTTGAAATAAATTAAAATTATAATATAACAA
Source organism: Viscum album (assembly GCA_963277665.1). NCBI lineage: Eukaryota > Viridiplantae > Streptophyta > Magnoliopsida > Santalales > Viscaceae > Viscum > Viscum album. Next base: position 1,990,974,268 of record OY728152.1, read on the forward strand.
TTTAAATAAATTAGATGAAAAATATGGTTTGAATTAAAATGCAATATTTTTCACTATTCATTAAAATATTAAAGTTATCCAAACAATAACAAAAAATTATGAGAACAAAATTTTGATATTTCTATTTTAAATAATAATTTTTTTTCTAATATAACATATTAAGGTGTCAAAAAGTATATTTAAAATGGATTTTATATAAAAAAGCGGTAATAATGAATTTTTTAAAAATACTTATTTTATACAGAAAATTGATTTTGTTTTTATATCAGTTATGGAAAACATATTAAATGAATTTTGAACATTATAATGAGTTTATATTTAATTAATATAATCTAATAAGAGTGATATTATTTTTTTATAAATACAATTATTCTTATTTAAATTTTTTTTTCATAAAAACACCTTCTTTATATTAAATTGTGTTTTATTTCCATTTCTAATTAATTTAGTAATCGATGAATCATTATACATACATGTGTAAACCATATTTTCATAATTCAGTCAATAATATTCATTCCCTCCATTCCAATAACTAGGTTATAATGGTAACATTAAAATAATAATATTTAGTTGTTCGTTTAAGATTGGTGTAGTGTATCATGTATGCTATCGAATATAGTGTTTCTTTCTTAAAAACCGGGATGTTACATTATACTCCCATTAATAAATTACATCCCCAAAATATGAATTCTGGGTTGGTCACTAAGGTATGACTTTTCAAAATACCTCTACTAAAATCCCACATCAGAACACGGTTTAATAAAACTTCCACTTAAAAAGATAGAAAGAGAAGTACATAAATCACCTCAGATAAAAAATACCAGGGATTCCTTGTATGAAACAATTGATATGGAAGTGAAAAAAACAACCATGTTCTATAAGAGAGTGATAGAAAACATTTTACGATGAAAGTTAAAATTTACATAACCATATATTTATGATGGTTTAAATGGTATTTGACTTCATATTAGTTAAATTAAACAGAACACATTTTTTTTTAAAATAATTTTCAAAAAGTTGTGGAATTTATTTACGATCATGAATAAGAACAAAAGGAAAAATACTTACTTGAAAATTAGAGATTAATCATTTAATCAAAGTCTACCACACACTCGTCTTTTTATCAAAATGATAAGTATTCAAGATGACTTGTTCACACTTGAAGAACATGAATTATCTTCTAGAGAATAACATAATCTATAAAATATTAACAATATATTAATCCTATCTTAAAACATTAACCAAAAAAAATGGTTTGGATAATATCAGATAATCCCCCCAAAAATAATAAACCATTATATGATGAAAAACTACTTTTAATATCCACAAATCAAAAGTAATACCCAAAGTTCAATATAGACCATTTAATAAATAAATTTCCATCAAATTCTTAAAAATAATTAAAACTAAGATTGAAATCCAAAAATTAGAAGGATTTGGTAACATAGTATTCCAGGATAAATTTTAACATTTATCTCTAAAAAACATCGATCACTCTTCATACCAAAAATTAATTATCCCAATCACATATTCTCTAAGATAGGTTACTCATTTTCATATTTAACCTAAGTTAACATAATTCCACAGTAAAAATATATATCTTTACCAAATAAAATTCAACAATTACTCCTAAAATAAAATCCCATAGTATTATATTTACCTTAGTCATATAAAGTTCTCAAAATATTAAACGTCTTTTAAAATAACATTTATCACTTAATCCCCTAATAATTTTCAAATACACCTGATATACATTAGAGAAAACATAAGATCCCAAATTCACCTTACTCATATTCCATCAACTAGTTTAACCAAAACGAAAAATTCATACTAACCAGGGAATTTACATAGGCCAGTGGTAGGCAATGCACTCTTGTTACCCTCCAGCTATGGGATCAATTCCTATGGCCTTAACGGATGCGATAGTTTTTCACCAATCACAGGAGGAGTCATTTTTATAAAACTATATCATTTTATAACATTCTAAAAATATGATAATATCCTTAAAAATAAAAATAACCTTTTTTAACCTAAAAGTTTATCTCGTACATTTTATTTTGTATCCCAAAATTTAATAACCCATTATTACCTCAAAAATAAAAGATCATATAAACCCTAAAGGTTATTCATAACTTTATAATTATGTCCAAAAAAGAATAGATAGTTCTTCCTCAAATTACATTTTCACATAAAAAACATCATGGTTACACATAATAAAAAAAATCTTCCAAAGTAATCCCATCATCAAAAATAATACTTTAAAATATTTTATCATCTACAGATCTGACATAACTCTAAAATTAATAAAATATAGACATATTAATCATTCGTAATACTTCAGGATCCTTTAACTACGATTTTATATATTATTCCTTAACACTTATTTCTTATAAACAAAAACAAAAATCTTGTCCTAAGATTCAATAATGTCAAAACCTAATTCAAGAAATAATACATAACATTCATATTTTATTCTCACTTTCCTCCTAATGATCCCATTCAAAAACCTCATTTTTAAGAAATTTATTTTCATAATGACCATACTCCACACATTTAAAACATTCAATTGATAAATTTGGAAGAACTTATTTCACTTTCATAGAGTAAGCTGAACGCTTCCTTTTTCCTAGCAGATTATTGCTTTATGACATCCATTTGCACACATAAAACATCATCCAGTGCCTTTAATACATTTTCCTAGGCGTTTTTTATATATTCATAACATATATTTTTTGGAAATTAAATTAAATTATGGTCATTGTCACCTAAACTTCCACATGGATTCAATTCTCTCATATATGACACATTAGAAAACATACCAATGTTCAAGTGGTAAATCATGACTCCTGATAATTGGTTTAGAATAACCATAAGAGTTCTCATTGTAGCTATTATTTTATCCAGTTGATTATTCAGAGAACCATCACATTTTCCTTTACATCCATTCTTAATTTGGTGCATTCTAGATCCATATATTTGAAAATACTAAAAAGGTTAATGTGAATATATGAATAAAATCATAATATACCATCTTATGAGGAAGATAAACACTAAGATATACATATTCATGTTATTTTAAATTCAATAAATTTATCTAAAATAAGTATGTATCTTTATTTTATACTATACATTTTTGTTATATAAAACTTGTAACTTATAAATAAGTAACACCCTAACCTCTAAAGTTATCTAAACTGGCCTATGATACCAATAATAAGGTCACTGCATTAAACATTACATAATATTGAGTTAAATCATGAATTCACATTGAGGATCTTTTCAGGTTTATTTTTTTTTGAGAATTAGGCCGTAACTATTACATAATAGACCCAGACATTACATGTGGATAGTTACACTCTGTATCCACTATTTCAACCAAATAAAACCCTTTTAAAATAAAACTTGAATTCTTTTTCTTGATAAAAATATTCTTGAATTATTAATTTCTCTTACCAATTGTTATACCATAAGAAATATATTTAAATAACATTGGATGAGAACAAAAATATTAGTAAGGGGTATAAAGTAAGGAATTAAATTGTTAGTCCCCGAATATTTTAAACTCAAGGAAATTTTTTCACAAAATCATACTTTTCGCCCATGAAAACATAATGAAAACATAAGATCATTAACATTACTCATGAAATCATAAGATTCTTGAATATAATTCGTAGATATCATAAATCGTAAACGTAAATTATGGAATCCGTATAATACTTACATTATAGCTTTCATAGCTACATAGGGAGTAACCTTCAAGGTTATGTTTGTAATACCCATCACAATATATTCCCTAAATATCTTAAGAAGAACTCTATCATTTAACCCCATATAATTACCCAATTCATTAGAGAGATATCACGGGATCACCCTCCCATAGATTATCATGGAACCACCCATATATAAAATCAATTTCCATGATCTATAACATAATCACAACACATAAAACAAGCATAATGAAAAAATAACATGTCCACTTTGAAACCATATTTCATTTTTAAAAATCCACACACTCATAAGTGAAAAAATTTATTTAGAAATAAATGTTTAAACTTTTAAAATTGATATCAAGTCATTAAGATGACATAAAAGTGAAAAATTATCTTCAGGAGGTATATTTTAAAAAACATTCCAAGTTATTGGAATAATCAATCCATTTTTAAAACACAATTAAAACATTTAAAAACAAGATTTTTGAATCAAAATAACCCATACTACATTGAAAATTTTGAAAGGAATTAAAATTTTGAGACATTAATGTCCATATAAATAAATTCTTAAAACCAATTTGAAAAAAAGGACATTAATGAGAAATATTTATAAGAATAAACCATTAAAATATTTGAAACGATGTTGTAGTTAAAGAGTAGCTTAAAACTTGAGATAAACAGTTGAATAAAAATCATTAAAGAATAAAATTAAAAATAAAATAAAATATCAGGATAATATAGTAATTCATGATATAACATATCCAAATGGTCATATTTATGCTTTATATAATAATAAAGGTGTACAATATCAAGATTTTCCTCAATGAAAGGAGATTGAGACGAAGTCCCTTACACTGACCATTTTGTTAATTATATAGATTGATTATGTGTATTCACTATAAATAAAAATAAAGGATTTATAAATAAAAGATAATATATCCAAAATTTATTTATCACATAATCATAGAATGACATAATCATGAAGTATAATTTTAACCAAAATAATGGATATTGGATTAAGAAATTCCCTTACCACTTGTAATCTGTCGAATCGTATAACCAATAAAAATAATAATCATTGAATGAAACATTTAATAACATGAATATAAATAGTTTCATGATATTTCATATCAAAGTTATTTATATATACACCACATTAAAGTAATTATTGGTGAATAAAGCATATATCTCATATAGGTAAAATGTGAGACGAGTAACTCCTTACAAAGTTCGTATGAATGGCGTAATAATTTATAAATTGAACGATTATGTGTAGCAAAAATATATACATAATAATTTAAGATTAAATAAAAAATAAACCAATAAAAATTTATTCCACCCATAATATTGGCATAATAAAATCAATAAAGTAGATGTATAACCTAATGAATGGAAATTGAGTTGGAAAAAATCTCTTACCTCAAGTCCCACTCATCTCATAAGTTCCTTGTTCTTACTGAATAATAAAATTAGGTTAATTTATACTTTATTAAGAACCAATTTTATGTTTATTATTAAATTTTTTTATCACTTTTTAACATGTTATATCAATAAAAAAAAGTTAGTAAGTTTAGGTCAGACGTTTTGTCGAAACTCAATACTTGAGTCAAAAATGAACTTGTTATGAAGCCAATAGTCCATTTCATCATATGTTAATCAAAAAATAATATAATAAATGATATAAATATCTTATATATTCATTATATAAGTTTATATAACAAAATTTTAAGGCAAAATGAAAACACCATTCATGGAGACGGTAGGCCGTATGTATGCATGGACACTATTTGCATTTTTCCTATCATATTAAAAGAAATAAATTAAATGAGAAGTATGTAAATATTTATACATATATAATATAATTAAAGTGTAATTAATATTTAATTTATATCATATATTTTTTATAAAACAATCCATAATACATTCCATGTGATGTGTGAATGAATAACATCATTTTGAGGAGGTGACAGTCCACCCGTCCCCAAACAAAGTTATCGTATAACAACAATATGGAAAGCATGAAGGTATGTATAAAATTTAAATAAAAGAAAATTAAATAGGATATAATATAAATATTAAAATATTATTTTACCATAATAATGGTTTTAAGACTATCAGCGAAGGAAATAAAGGAAAAAGAACAAAAATATTATTAACGAAGGCAATTAACCGACATAAATTGGGCCACAATTTCATTTCATGGAATAAGAGGAGGTGAGAAATGAAATGGATATGAGGTATTCCATTATAGTCATTAAAACCAAGTATGTACATGATTATATAGTTTTCATGCATTGATGTATGATAGAGGTGAGTAGAAAGTAGAAAAAGAAAAGAAATTAAGAGAGGTACTTTGGGAAAATTTCCTCTTGAACAACACCTTCTTGAGAGACATTGAGGACCTTGGATTTGGTCATTTTACCTACACAACAATAAATATTTTTTTACCATGGTAATTTTTTACTCCTCAAAATAAAATTCACCTTAAAAAACAATTTGGAAATTTTTATTATAAATATGTAATTCATTTTAACTAATTCAATTAATATAATGGAGAAAATTATATTTAAAATTAATTCTACAAGAAAAACTAAAAACAACTTTTTATAGTGAAACATTCAAAAGATTGAAACAATTTTATATCTAATTTCAATTTGAAATTAATTACAATGACAAAAATTAGATTAAATGATAAAAAATAATATAAATATAATCTTAAACCATTGAAATTATAATCTATCAATTTAAATAAATTAGATGAAAAATCTGTTTTGAAATAAAATATAGTATAGTTTAATTTTCATTAAAATAAGAAAGTTATCAGAAAAATACCAAAAATTAATTAAAAATATAATTTTATATCCATATTAATAATAATAAGTTTATTTTGTCAAATATAACATATAAATGTGGAAAAAACTAGATTTAAAATGGGTTCTCTATCAAAAATTCGTAAAAATGCCTTTTTTGAAAAAAACTTCTTTTATGTAGAAAAATTATTCTGCTCTTATATCATGTATAGAAAATATGTAAAATGAATTTGAAACATAATAATGATTTTAGATTTCATTAATATAATACAAATACAGTGAAATGATTATTTTATAGACATAATTATTCTCATTTAAAAAGTTTTCATAAAAACATATCCTTTATATTCTGTTGGTTTTTATTTAAATTTATAATTAATTTAGTAACCAAGGAATCATTATATAAACATGTATAAAACATATTTTCATAATTCATTTAATATTTTTCATTCATCTCATTCCAACAGCTAGGTTATAACTGTAACTTTAAATAATGATATTCATTTGTCCATTTAAGGTTGATGTAGCATATCATGTACACTATTGAACATAATGTTTCATTATTAAAACTTTGGATGTTACAGTTTGAATATACTAGATGATCAACAAAATTAAATAATAAAATATTGATTCAATAAATTAGATAATTTATTTTTAAACATTATTTTATCTTATAATTCCCATGTCCAATATTTTAGTGAACAAAATAAAATTGTTAGTTTTGTAAGAATTTTTTTTTGTATTTTCTTCTAATTAAGTGTTTTGATGCGGAAATTTAGGTTTGGATTCATTTAAACTACAAAAAAAAAATTTATTGGTTTTATAATAAATGAATTTATTTTATGAAAAACACTTTCTTTAAAAATTATATCTTGTCCATAAATATTTAAAATTAATAACATTATTTTCCTAAAAATGATTTTTAAGCAATATGTTAATTTATTTTAGTATTATTATTAAAAAATTTACATACTTTTTTTGGTAAAATGATTTATAAATTTGGAATCATATTTTTTAAATTAGTTAAAATATCTAATATTATTTTTTCCCATTTATATTTATTAATAATGATAAAAATTAATTATCGAAGTAAAAGTAAATTACTATAAAAGTGTCAATGTTAAAACAAAAATTCCAAAAAAATATATTTTTCCTATAATATGAGTGCATGTGGATAATCCTGACCCACACACACATCCCCTACACCTTTTTTCATTTTAGTACCTTTTAACTTTTAATAGTAACATTACATTATTTAAAATGTAATGGTTTCTTCCAAATCTACCCTTCCCTTCACTTATATAATGGTAACACTTCAACCACTTCAGAAATAAAAAAACCATAAAATTTATTATTTTAAATCTAAAAAATTTATCCTCCTAAAACCCACTCTTAATTCCATATGTTTCAAGTCATATTTAGGTTTTTTAGGGACTTCATTTCCAAGGAGTTTTCAAATAGATAACACATGCTTCTATAGTGAGTACTTGTAACGTCTCGGATCCGGGTGCTGCCCAAAGATGCCCCGTACCTAGTTGGTCAAATGGCCTCAAGCATATTTCCTTGAATTCCAGAGGCTTCCGACTAGCATAAAGGACCTTGGATGTGATAGTGGGGAAACTATGCACTCATTGATAGAGTAACATAGTGCAAACAAATAGTAAACAATTGCAAAAGCAGTAATACCTTACAATAAGGTTAACAACAAAAGACTGACGTTATAAACAACTACAACATATATATAAATAATGATGCATATCAAAAGTATCTAGGAATGTAGACAAACAAGTCACAATGCTGGAAATACAAACTCAAAGCAAAGTACTGAAAATAGTAAATAATTCCCACAACATCGCAAGCCTCAGCTTGGTCCCATGTTCTCCAGCTCCAACAACAATCAAGTAACTAATGTAGAAGGGAGATTTCCCTTTTTTATAACTACAACCATAAAATTTGTTTGGGCCCAAAATCATGACCCAAAAAGGGTGTGAGACAAATCCCAGTAGGCAAACAATAAAAGATATGTGTCTAACTATCACTGAATATATATTGCAGGCAATATGAAAAATGAATCAATAAAAAGTAAGTACTCATAAGTAAACAATCTTATAGTTTCTAATTACATTCATTAACATTTATTAGTTATTAAAATCATTTAATAATAAAAACCTAGGACCTAGCCTATGATCTGTATCCCCTATGTAATAGAAAAAAAATATATCTCAGAAGACCATCTAACAATCATGTAAGGCTGAGTCCAAGCTTGTGGTTTGGATTGATACACTCTTCACAATCAATCAAACATAAGAAAAACTCTATGAAAGTTCTCACATTCTAACCCATATGGTTCAACTTATAATCAAATCAATAATATATAACAACCCTCTAGGAAATATCACATGGTCTAACCCCTTTAGTCTCACTAAAACAAAGACTCTCTAAGGAAGCACTCACCATTAATTCCCCCTGTGGTCATTTAATAACAAACTAAAGACTCTCTGAGGAAGCAATTAACGTCAATTCAACATGTGGTATCATAATGATATACTATATACACTCTGAGGGAGAACTCACCGTCAACCCCCCTATGGTCTCGTAGTGTCAATGTAACAGACACTCTGGGGGAGGTATCAATGTCAATTCCCCCTACGATCTAACTACACTAGGTTGTCACAACCCTATGTAATAAAATCATGCCCACAAGATACGCAATAGCCCAAAGTAATCCCAACTACAACAAAGATAAACAGTGACAATTTATAACACAAGAATTTTAAAAGCAACAATATGCAATCAAATCCATTCTAAAAAGTAAGGAATGGAAACAAGGTCTACCTCATAGGAAACCTGGACCAAATGACCATAAATATTAAAATAAGGAAACACACCAACAAGGTGTCCCCTAAACATGTAATTTAACAAACTATTTCAACGAATACCGTTAATCCATCAATAAATCTAATGTAGTTGATAACAGGGTTCAAATTACTTAACACGAAATACCAGAATCATGGGTAATCGTCACTTAGGCATATATAACTCAAAGAAAAACTCTATAATAAAAAAAACCACCTGAATTGACATTGAATGAAGAAAACTCTTGAATTTCAGACCATGAATCAGCCTAAAATGCTGTAGATTTATAAAAAGGTCAAAAACATTCAACCTTGAATAACTCGAGAAAGAGGATAAATCAATAAGAGAGGTTCAAGAAGAAGGAAGAACTCACCGAGGTGATTCCCACACACCCACCAGAGTTCAGATTGGACCTCAGACAGAGAAATGGTGTCTTAGACTTTGATCGTCGCTCCCGATCACTCCTGGATGAAGCAAGGCCAAAAGAAGATGAATATATAGATTAGACGTGACCACAGTCTGATTAATCAAATAAAAATAAAAGTATACGACATGTTCATTTAATGTACATTCCGTGTACTAGCCTCAACATGCCCCCACATTAGGCTGTCCGCACAACCATGTACTTAGATGTTACATGACTAGTACATGGCTACCCGCGACAACTGGGTACACGGCCTATACTACTAAGTACACGGTGTGTACTTATAAAATTTCCAAAACATCCTTTTTTCCTAAACAACAGTCGAAAACAAGATCAATACCTAAAATGAAGAGATGAGTTCTTACAAAATCATATCGTTAAATAAATTTGTCCCCAAATTTCCCTTCCCAGGGTGGCACAAAAGAAACTTCAAGAAACTCTGGTCACTATGATCATATGTTGACCTTCTTATCCCATGTCTCGTCCTATACTCGCCCATGTTTCCATAACACCCATACCATAGGAACATAACAACAATGAAGATATGTTGTTCAACGATCCACAATCCGAATAGGGAACTCTTCAAAGGATGCATCCACCTCCAACCCAACCTCCTCGTGTTGAAAAACATGAGATGAGTCGGAAAAGTAACTTTGTAGCTGAGAAACATGGAAGATGTCTTGCATATCTCAGTACCTTTGAGGTAACTACAATTGATAGGCAACCAGACCGACTCCCTCCAAAACCTGAAATGGACCGACATATCTCAGTGAAAGCTTACCCTATCTCTTAATCCTCTTGTGTCCCAACCTCGGCGTGACACGTAAGAAAACCTGATATCTAATCTTAAAATCCAGAGGTAATCTCTATCTATCATCATAATATTTCTAGAAAGACAATGCAATAACCATCCTCTTCCGAATCAACTCCACCTTCTTAGTTATCTCTTGGAAAATATGAGGTCCCAACATAGATTCCTCTCCTGCCTCCAGCCAACATAGGGGTGATCTGCATGTCCTACCATACAAAGCCTCATAAGCTTCCATCTGAATCATTTCCTGAAAACTATTATTATAGAAAAACTCAAATATAGGTATATGTGTCTCTTAAGAACCCATAGAATCTTGGATGCATTCTTGATGCATGTCCTCCAACACCTGAATCGGGTGCTTAGAACGACTATCTGTCTGGGGATGGTAAGTTGTACTCAGAAGTACCTATATACCCAAAGCCATCTGTAGTCCCTTCTAGATCTGAGAAGTAAAACGAGCATTACTATCTGAAATAATGGAGTGTGGAATGCTATGAAAATGTAAAATCTCTCAGATGTACATATTTCTCAATTCATAAACACTAAAGCTCTCCATGATTGGTAAGAAGTGTGAAACCTTCATGAGTCTCTCAATGACAGCCCAAAATGCATTATTCCATTGAGGCAACCTCGGTTAACCTATAATGAAATCCATCGCGACATCATTCCACTTCAACTCGATAATGGGTAACTGCTGTAAAAGCACTGCTGGCTGCTGATGCCCTACCTTCACTTGCTGACTTTTGGAACATCTCATAAAAAGTAATATCTCTCTTCATACCTGGACAATAATACCAATGGTGTAGATCTCAATTCATATTGGTAACACGAGGATGAAATTACCAAACCGAGGAATGAAAATCCTGCATCAGCTCCTCCCATATTTCTACCGACACCCATGCATGTCCATTAAAGTGTAAGATATCATCTTCGCCTACGGTCCATCTAGGAGTAGGGTCGTATCCTGACACACTCTCCCGTAGGACTGGGACTTCGGGGTCTGATAACTGCCTCATTCGCTCCCGATCTAGTAGAGTAGAGGTAACAACTACATAAGAAAGAAACATCTATCCCTATCTATTATGCACCTCTAAATCCATCTCAGAGAACAGAGCCATAAGTTTCCACTCACTGTTGGACTCCTAAACTGTCTGTATCTGAGTACTCATTCTCAACGCATCAGGCACTACATTGCCTTTCTTAGCCATGTAGGCAAGATCAAAGTCAAAAAATTGACTTACTTCAACCCCCCTTTGTTGTCTCAAATTTATATCACAGTATGTAATGATATACGTGAGACTTTTGTGGTTATTGAAAACCACAAAATTCTCTCCCAAAAGATAATTTATCAAACATCCTAAAGCATGTAAAGCTGCACCTAACTCGAGATCGTGCATTGAGTAATTCCTCTAATGTGGCCTCTACTGACGAGACCCATATGCGATGAATCCTTACCCCTTCATAATTATTACTCCTAGTCCAATATATGATGCATCATAATAAATGGTGTTACTCTTTCCTGAATCTGATAGAACTAGTATCAATGTTGTTTTTAATATCCTTTTCAGCTCCTGAAAGGCTGAATCACATAAATTTGTCCACAATTAATTCACACCCTTCTTAGTCAGGTCTGTCAGTGGCACAACTAATCGTGAAAAGTCCTTTATAAAATGCATGTAATAACCAAACATCCTTAGGAAACTCTATACCTCAAAGAAGTTCTTCGGCTACTCCCAGGAAACTACTTCTCTCACTTTCTCTGGGTCTACCGATACTCTTGTCTCTGAGATGACATGACCCAACAATTGAATCTAGTCCATCCAAAAGACACATTTTGAGATATTAGCATATAACTGATGATCTATCAATGTTATTAAAATGATCTCAAGATGGGTGGCATGTTCGTGTCGAGTGTGAGAGTATACCAAGATATCGTCCACAAAGACAACCCCAATGGAATCCAAGTAAGTATGGAACACTCGTTTCATCAGTGCCATACAAACTGCTAGCACATTTGTGAGACCAAAAAGTATAACCACATACTCGTATAGGCCATAACTTCTTCAAGAGGCTATAAGAGGTATATCTAATGGTCTAACACACAACTAATGATAACTGGATCGTAAGTCAATATTCGAGAAAAACTAGGCTCCTCAAAGCTGATCAAAGAGACCATCAATCCTTGGTAAGAGATATTTCTTCTTGAACATAAATTGGTTCATCATCTAATAATCCACCCAAAGTCTAAGGGTACCATTTTTATTATTCACAAACAGGACATGTGAACCCCAAGTAGAAGTACTGTGTGAGATGAAACCCTTTTCTTTTAAATCGTCTAACTTCTTATTGATCTCTTGTAAATCTAGTGTAGCCATCTTATAAAGCGGAATAGACACTGGTTCCACTCATAGCATAATCTCAATAGATAAATATACCTATCGTTCTGGGGGTAAAACTGAAAATTCATCTAGAAAGACATCTCTAAAATGATCCACCACTGGAGGAAAGTCCATCTGTGAAGTCCCCGGGTCATCCAGATATAAACTAGCAATATGGGCTGTAACTCCACCCAACCCATGATGCTCGGTTCTAGCTCTAATCGCCTGGAAATCCCATTCAACTTGTGTAGAAATACTGTTGGATCGAATATGTAGATGTATATGTATATTAGATATAACAATACAAGAGGGGGGGTGAATTTTATGTTTAAAAACTTAGAGTTTAAACACTTAAAGAGATTAGTTTAAAATATCTTAAGCTAATACAATTCAAACAACCACAATTGTATTGAATATAAAGGTATGAAGTAAAGTAATACTATTAGAGAATTAAAATAATTGTATTCAAGTTGAATACAATTATCAGAGTAATACAAGTGTGAGAGATTATACCATAAAGCTTATAGAATCTACTAATACAAAATGCAATAGAATAATTGTAATTGAGACAATTACAGTTGAAAGTATAATGAAGAAAGGAAACAATACAAATTCCTTTCTAATACAAACAGCAGCGGAAATGTAAAAGTATCACAATTCTTTTGACCCAAAGAGAAGGGTTATCCTTTCACCTAGGATAAGAGGTCTGTCTTACCACCACCTTCATAAGCCCTCTATACGATGATCGGTTCGTCCGTCTGCCTATCCCCGAAAACCCTCGATACGATGATCGGTACGTCTGTCTGCCTATCCCCGGCAGCACTCGATACGATGATCAGAATGTCTATCTACCTATCACCAACAGCCCTTGATTTTGTAGGTAATTGGCACCTCTGTCTTTCAATTACTTGAAAGCCCTCGATACGATGATCGGACACACGAAGCACAAAGTATGAGAGAAGTCACAACATCTCTCTCTAGAACTTGACAGAAGCAAAGTATCTCAATTGTACACACATGTTCACGCTTGTTCTCAGTTGTCTGTTCTTCTCTCAGCTTCAAATGACCTTCTATTTATAGGCCTCAGGTTCCAATGGTCACATCTCCTCCAACGGTCATATTTCTCCGAAAAACTCGTAGGGACCTGGACACCTGGCATTATAACGGTCATATTGAAACAGAAAGCATGACATCATTTGGATTAGTTTGTAAGTTACTCAACGACATCATATTGGTTAAAACAAGATATATGAAGATGATAAACAAGAGTACGATTAATATGAAACAAGTGTTTTTGACTAAGTACCAAAACAATTAATGAAAGTATGAATAGAAGAGTCAGTATGATAAAATTGATAGAGTCAGTACGATACGATTGACAGAGTCAGTACGATACGATTGACAAGGTCAGTACGATATGATTGACAGAGTCAGTATGATACATTTGACATAGTCAGTACGATACGATTGACAGAGTCAGTACGATACGATTGATAGAGTCAGTACGATACGATTGACAAGGTCAGTGTGATACGATTGACAAGGTCAGTACGATACTATTGATAAAGTCAGTACGATTAAAAAGACATTTTTGATTTCCAAAACAAGATATAGAAGTAAAAATAGAACTTTTGACTCAACAATAAACTTCCCTCTACTAACGTGAAACTCACCCTATGACGATAGTAGTCAATAGAATCCTGGAAAGATACCAACTACTCCATTCTGAGAATGACATCATTGCATGTCATCTCTATGACATAGAGGTCCCAAAAGATGTGACACCCACCAAAATCAAGATGGAACTCCTTGAATTGACGTACACTAGCCATTCTAATCCCCAAAAGAGTTTCTAGCATGATAATGTCCTCATAAGTAAAAATACAGAGCCCAAGGATATCCATAATAGAAATAGATATGAAACTATGGGAAGCCCCTGTATTGAAAAGATAAGAAACTAAAATTGAGTCAACTAGAATCGTACCTCTAACTATAGGGGGTCTGAGATCCTTATCCTGCTCGGTCTGCTCTACTGAAACATTCTAACCTATAATGAGGCCCTATGACCCTACCTGACTACCCTAAGATGATTCACCCTACTATCACTGATGGCCTTCCATTTGGCTACCATGGCCATGAACTCCTCCTCAACCTAAACCGCTGGACAAACTCTAGTTCCCTCACTGATGAGATACTAGGGGTCTTTCTCCTAAACATGGAGTCACTACAAAACCCCTATCTCCAGCTACTGGGGAGAAAACCAAACAAAAACATTGAAGAAGGCCCATCTTGCCGCAAGATCGGCCCTAGACTGGGTCTCTCGGGCACTAAGGTCTCATATGCCCACCCTTACCACACTGGTAGCACACCCCCTAGAAACCTGAAGGAGTATCCCATCTACTCGGATCTCCACACATAGACTCCCTTGCGGTTCTTCCAACTATCAGTCATAGGAGTAAAAATTCTAGATGCCAAAACTCCCTGGATCATAGCTCCAGACCGTCTCATATTATGCTTTGTGATCATTTCCTAGTTGACGATAGAAGATATGGAAGTCAACTTGAAGATGTTCACCTGGGATCATATTTCATGTATGAGACCATCCTCAATTTCCTAGCTAGAAACAACACATCACCACCTAGAATGTGCGTGAAGCACTGCAGATTTGGGAAGAAAGAAGAATACTCCCTGACTGAAAGAGTAACCTATTCCAAACCCATGAACTCTCTGGATCAGTCAACCCTCAAGGTATCTAGGTAGAAATATTCATAGAAGGTCTGCTAGAACCCATCTCCAGCCATAACTTGTTAGAGTCCCACTTATGATATCACATCCCACCATATCTTGGTAGAATCATGAAGTATATAGGTTGAGACATTCACCTTCCTCTCAAGAGGTGTCTCGAGATGCTCTAAGATAGACAACATGGATTCTAACCATGAATCTACAACATGTGGTCCTCCATCCCCTGAGAATGTGGGATGCTGCTGCTGCTGAAAAACCTGCATCAACTCTTCCATTGATGGGGTAGGATGTAGTGTTCCCTAGAAGGTCTACATCATCCTCATAAATCATTCACAGAATTGTACCTCAGCACCTATGTATGGTATAACATCCTATTCCAAGATAGGCATGATGGGAGGATCTGTTGGTAGTCCTTGATCTACAATTTTTGGTGTCTGATCTTTTCCCTGTATCAAAAATACAAACATTGGATGTCTTAGTGGAATGACTCTGCAAGGTCTAGCACAGAGATCAGTTCAATATTATCATGGACTGAAACTTAGAAGTGAATGTAAGGAACATGAGAAGAAAAATATTCAATCTTTACAAAATAGGGTTACATGACATGTATACCCTCCAAATGGAATGTCCCCTTTGGTTTCAATATGGGCATGTAAATCTTCCAAACCTTGTCATGTAACAGGCCTACACATGACGTGTTCATCCTCAAACACGACATGTACTTGAATTTTTTTACTTCTGCCCAAGTTTCTTCTACAGGGCTAAACCACACTGTTCTCTCCCGGGAAACACTACACGGTGTATTTACCCTAGACACGACATGTACTACCTAAGCCCTAACCACCTGTGTCTTTAGTTACACAGTCAGAGACATGGTCGCCTCTACACATTGTGCAAGAATGGGACACAACATGTACTACCTGATTTCCATCCATATATGTTTTTAGTCACATGACCAGATACATGTCCTATTCAACACAATGTGAACTCCCTGTATATAGTGTGTTCTACCTGAGTTTGAAAACCCCGTGTCTCTACTCACAGAGTCAATCACATGGTTAAAGACTACATGACATGTACATATAGTACACAATGTGTATTTAAGAATTTTTTTTTCTTCTAGAACATAAGAACACATGGCCTGTGTTCAAAACACCACAAACAGTGTTGTCTAGGTTTCCGGAATGTAGACCCCTAAAACTTCTCCAGAACCCTTAAAAACATAAACTTTTTTCCAAGGAATGAAAAATTCCAACCCGTGAGAGCCCATACTCCCACAAATAAAAGATTGGAATCCGTCTTCATATCACAACTAGAAAAAATTCAATTATAGATCAAACATGATCTACCAAATACTGATCCAAGAGGGGTCATAACACCTCAGGGACCAAAGTTTGGTTCCCATCCAAATGAAACATTAAATATTACAATAGCCTGTCAAAATAGAAGCTACTCTATCATGGAATCTATCACAACATCATGCATATCTTTGACAACGTCTATAACAACAACATACAATCAGTAATGCACCCTAAATGGCATGAAAAGAATACACGACATGTGATCTCTAGCATGTGCCTATATGATGCAAGAGATGGAATACCCTCATCTCATCAGGATAAAAAAGAAAAATAACCAAAATGAAATTAACGATAATAGAACAAAATAAGTGAATCACCAAATGGTGAAACAAAAATCAATAGTGAAAATTCCAAAACCAGAAATATTGCAATATTCAAGGTAACTTGGATTTCCCTGTATTTAGGTCAGCTACTCCTAGGAAAAACTTATTACCAACTACCTATTCTTTCCTAACCCTAGAAATAGGATCTAAACCATATGTAAAAGAAGAAAATAATTACTTTGATACCACTTTATGACATCCCAAATCTGGGTTCTGCCCAAAGGTTCTCTGTTCCTGGTTGGTCACATGGCCTCAAGCACATTTCCCCAAACACCAGAGGGTACTGAATTGTAGCGAGGGCCATGGGTGTGATAGTGGGGAAAATATGACCTCATTGGCAGAGTAATATAGAAGAAAAAGATAGAAAACAATATTGGAAGAAATAATACCTTACAAAAAAGTAAATAGAGGAAGACTGATAGTATAAACAACTGTAGCATATATATAAATAATGATGCAAGTCACAAGTATCTAGGAAAGCATCCAAACAAGTCACAATTTTGGAAATAAATTACTAACACAAAATTAATGAAAACAGATAATAACTCCAACAACATCGCAAGCCTTAGCTTGATCCTATGCTCTCCATCTCGAACAACAATCAAGTACCTGATGTAGAATGGTGCTTTCCCTTATCTATACCTACAACCATAAAATTTTTTTGGGCCCAAAAACATGACCCAAAAAGGATGTAAGACAAATCCCAGGCGGCAACCAGAAAAAGATATGTGCCTAACTGTTAGTGAATATATATAGCAGGCAATATGCAAAATGAATCAATAAACAAAGAAGTACTCAAAAGTAAACAATCCTTCATCTTCTAATTACATTCATTTACATTTATTAATTATTCAAACCATTGAGTAATGAAAACTCGAGATCTAGCCTATTCTCTATATCCCATGTGTAATAGAAAAACAAATTTCTCATAAAACCATCTAGCAATCATGTAAAACCGAGTCCAAGATTGTGCTTTTGCTTGGCAGACACTTTACAACAAATCAATCACAAGTAACCCAATGGGAATGTTCTCATAGTCTAACCCCTATGGTTCAAAATATCATCAAATCAATAAGATATAATGAACCTCTGGGAAATATCACATGGTTTAACCCCTTTGGTCTCACAAAAACAAAGACTCTACAAGGAATCACTCACTGTCAATTCCCCCTGTAGTCTTTTAATGATAAACTACAGACTTTTTGAGGAAGCACTCAATGTCCATTCCCCATGTGGTCTCATAACAGTATATTATAGACACTATGTGGGAGCACTCACTATCAATCCCCCATATGGTCTTGCAATGAAAATGTAACGAACACTCTGGGGAAGACATCAACATCAATTTCCCCAATGGTCTAACTACCAAAAGTTCTCACATCCTAGTTTAATACAATCATGCAAAAACAATATCCAGTAGCCCAAAGTAATCCCAAATAATACAAGGAAACGTAGTTACAATTCATAACACAACCATTTAACAAGTATCAATAAGAAATAAAATCCAACCTAACAAGAAAGGAAATGAAACAAGGACTGCCTCATAGGAAACCTAGACCAATCGAACATAAACATTAAAATAAGGAAATTCACTAATGGGATGTCCTCTAAACATAAAATTTAGCATATTATATCAAAAAAATTCCCTTAATCCATCAATAAATCTAAGGAAGCTGATAATAGGGTTCAAATTCCTTAACCTGAGATACCTGAATCATGGGTAATCAGCACTTAGGTATATATAACTCAATGAAAAACATTTTAAGGAAACAAACCACCTACCTCAACATTGTATGAAGAACACTCTTAAATTTTCCCTAGAATTGGAACCGAACATCGTAGATCTACAAAACGTTAAAAATGTTCAATTTGGAATAACTCTAGAAAGAGGAGAAATTAGGAAGAGAGGTTAAAGAAGAAGGAATAACTCACTGAGGTGATTCCAACGCACCTGTAGGAGTTCATATCAGACCTCAGATGGAGAGATAGTGGATCATACTTTGATTTTCTCTCCCATTCGCTTTGGAAAAAACCACGGCCAGAAGGTGGTGAATATAGAGATTAGACGCGACCCCAGTCAGATTAATCAAATAAAAATAAAAGTACATGACATGTTCATTTAATGTAGACGCTGTGTACTAGCCTCAATCGGCCCCCACATTAGGACATCCACATGGACATGTAATTGGCCATCACATGACCACTACACAACTACCCACAACAAGTGGGTACACGACGTGTACTCCTAAGTACACATCAGGTACTTATAATGTAACACCCCGAGATTTTATGAGATATATTCTTTTTAATTTATTTGAGGTATTCTATTATACACTACACCAAGATTAGCTTGTACTATACGCAACACCGTATTAGCTTGCAGTATACGCAACACTATTCTTGGCTCGTGTTACACACAATTTCAAATTCATTTTGTGGAAATTATTCTACGCAACATTAAGTATAGATTTTATTTAATGTATAAATGAAATAAGTTTTGATTATGTTATATGAAACACCGAATAGATCTTTCACTACACACAACCCTGACTTGTCTTGAATTACACGCAATCAAGACCTTCCTCGATAGCGTGTGTAGTACGCAAGACCGAGTTTCACTAAACGAGATATTATTATAATATTATTATGAACTAGCCGTTATGAAAAGTAATAACCAATTTTTGAAATTTTATAAATTTTATATTTCAAAATGGACTTCATTTTTGGATTTAGAATATCGAAATTAGACTAGGGTGAATTTTTGGTATTTTTCTGAAAAATTTCAATTTTTTGATGAATAGTGAAAAACACTCTGTTATTGGTTAAAACCAACATTTTATTTAAAAAATAATTTATTTTATTTAAATTTATTTTAGGTCAAAATAAATACATAATAACTATATAAGTTCAATGTAATTCATTGGAGAAATTTTATAATAGTTTTAGATATATTAAAATTTTATTGAATTTTTACCGTTTTACCCACCTCCTAGGAGAATTTGAAAATTTACATACAACTTAATTTTACCGCTTCTGTGAGTGGAATTTCAAAAATCAGAGAGACACCGTTAATATCAAGGTATAAAATGTGTTTCACTATGATAAAAAGAATTTTTGGTGAATAGTAACTTTTTACTTTTTTTTAACCATGGTTAAAAGTAAATTGGGTAATTAAGGATAAAAATGATATTATAATCACACAAACACATGAACTAATTCTATTGGATAAGTATAATTCGACCAAAAAAACCTTAGGAATAAAATATCACCCTTTAGATCTACTTGGATTATATTAGGACATTTATTATTTTTTTTAAAGAAGAGTTAAAATAGTTAAAATCAAAGTTTAATAACTAAAAATTTTTTAATATAAGGTTATACATTATATAAATTCTGATATAAATATTCATTAGAAAGAAAAAAATATTTCCTACGTAATGGTATTTTATTTATAATTTTTATACATTAAATAATCTAATTTATTTATGACACAATGATGATGCAGTAATTACCTTATTAATGAAATATTAACATAATTGATGTTATAAATACCCAAATAAATGTAATTTGAGACTTTTTATGAATTACATTAATTTTATTGGTTAATATGACATGTTAGAATTGATTTAATTAACTTTTATTTAACAAATCATACTGTTATGATTTTCACAAAAATCAATTACCAAATAGTGTGAAAATTAACATGAAATAGTTTTTAAAACAAATATTATATTATTAATTGTTATTTTATTTCTAAAATTAAATGGTTTGGCCAAATGTCTTATATAAGGTTATAAATATTAATAATGAACCACTTGTGGTTCGTTTGTCTTGTTATAGTAAGTTTATTAACCATATAGTGTAAGAAAACAAGAAGACACGATAAAAGTTAATTTATTTAACTTAGAGTTAAATCTAAATGATAAGGTTAAAATAGTAACATAAACTTGTATAAAACATATTGGTTGAGATTATTTCGACCCATAACTTCCTTATAACCTAAATAAATCAAATTGGAGCTATTAAATACCGAATATGACTTTATTATAAAATAATATTTTAAGTTTTTCCTAAGGTGCCCCTGTCCTCCCTTATAAAAGGGCACCTCCTCCCTCTTCTCTTTACACAATTTTGAGCATTCAAGCTCAACCATCACCTGAAACTTTCCCTTCTCAACATCCCTATAAAAATATAGAGGTTCTGGTCTCCTCAAAAGACCAACTCTAGTGCCTTAAGTGGAAGCTTAAAAGGGCTGCGTCGAAGAAGAGGTAATCTCTTCTACCAATTCTTTCATGTTTTATTTCTTCTTCAAATTATACTTATTTATTTGTTTCATTATAAAGTAATAAAATAAGTATCAATAATATACTAATATGTTATTATAAATATGAAACAACCCCATTTCACCTTCTATCCATCCTACAGAAAATGAAATCACCGCGCGTGCGTACGTACGGATTACCGTCTCCACAACGCGATGAGATTCATTCTCCATGTTAACCATTCAAGAATTATTATAAATTATATATAATAAATAATAATGAAATATATGACATGATAAAGCTACTGTATTTATGTATATATATAGATGTCATCTACTTACTTCCGTTCAAGTCAATAAGGAAAGGAAAACAACGTTCATGTGTACGTAAGGCCTATCGTCTCCATTAATGGCGTATTTCATTTCATTTATATATATATATATACTGAATATATATGATATATAAATCATGATTTACATTCTTGAAGTAAGTAAATCATGATATAAGTAATAATAATATCAAGAACAATAAGTCCAAACACGTACGATAAATAAAATGATTTTACCCAAAATGCTGCTTTAACATGGAATTTACAAAAGAACGGGTAATATAAAGTCATAAGTGAACCGTATATGATATCATACCAATGAATATGATTCTTTAATAAATAAATGACATTATTTAAATCATTATACAGGAGGTTTGGATACGTACGAATCATATCGGACCTAAGGTAAGGGATAATTATTCCAATCTCATTATTATCCGAGATTGTTTATTTGTAAGTATTTATTAGGGTTATGTTGATCATCCATGTCCATATGTTCTCGAAATTTTTTCATAAAATTTTCAGTTTTCTTCCATGTATGTTTAAATTCATTTTTACCCTTTTTTTACTTTTACTACATCGTATGGAAAGAATCTTTCTTTTGTTTACCATACGAGGTACTTTTTGACTTTTTTGACAAAAGTATGGGAAGAATGTTTTTTTAAATTATACGGCATGAAAGAATTTTTAAGGTTTCATAAAGCCTTAATTTTATGAAGATTACTCTACAATATTGCATTAATATTTTCAACAAAATCCCTTTCTTTTAAAATTGCATGGAATTTTGTGAAAAGAAAATGATTTTGAAGAAGAAAGGATATTTTCATCAAAAATTCATTTCAAGTGTTTTATCAAAACCATTTTCCTTCTAAGATGACATTTTTTCATATGTGTATGTTTAAAGTATAATGTATATATTATTTACATGGTTTTATTCTCCTCATGATGAAATTATATCCATTTGTTTTATATGGATTATGTTATGATGGGATGATGTTTATGAAACCCATTTTTATTCTCTGATTTTTGATGAATGATTTATGTTTATGTTGTGGAACAAGTAAGAATGATTTCATTATGATATGGGTGGGACCTATATCTCCCTCCAATGAATTGGTTAAAGATTTATATCTCATGATATAGACATGGCTGTAACGATAAGTTAGTCTAGTTCAGTGATACAGGACTGGAACGAGGATTGAACTCGATTTAGTAAGGGACTTTGTCCACTAAGATGGTCTTGGAAGCAATTACTTTGCTACTATGGAAATAATATCATGTTCTTAATGGTTTTCTATAATTAAATGTTTTATTCCCATGCTATTTTATCTTGATTTATGTTCCTTTATGACCTATGCCTTACGTACTGCCAAGATTTATTTCACAACTCAAGATTTTGATGTGTAAACTTTATGTTCATGTTTTGAAGTTCAAATGTATAAGGTTTTTTTTTATTTTCTCAGTTATTACCCTTAATGAGCATTTGAGCTCACCCTTTATATGTTTTATTTTCCCCAGGATATAATGAATGGTTTTAGGTAAGAAAAAAAGGGAAGATCTTTATGGGAGATGCTGAAGATATTTCACCAAGATTAGAAGATTATATTCCGAGTTTACAAAGACACTAAAATATTACGGTCCTTTAGTGTATATTTTTGTTATGTATTAGGTAATTTTCAAAAGTAATGTAATGTCCATTTACATAAAGTTTGGGGTCTCTACATATAATATTTATAAAACATTATTTTTACCTAAAAAACAGCCGAAAACAAGATCCATACCCGAAATGAAGATCCATATTCTTACAGTATTAAATTATATCAGTATTTTATTTCACTCTAATAAATAATAAATAATTTATAACCTTAATAATTAATGAAATTATTTTTTTATTGTTAAATTTCAATATATTAAATGTTAAAAAAATTATTCTATCCTTTCCATCCACTATGAAAAAATTTCATACTACCTCCATGAAATGATAATGTTCATTTATTAACACTACCTCTCATCGATAGAAAAAGGATATATTTGATGAAATATAATTTTTTAAATGAAAAAATTATTACTCCAAAATAATAATTTATCGTATACCTTATTTCGATCCAATCATTGAGAAATGGGATCATTAAACTGTGTGTATGTTCAGACTACCACCTCTTCAAATATAGAAATACATTTTTCTTTAAAAACCATAAATTATGGTCCTAAGAATGGGTTTAATAAGGTTATTTTATAAATTTATAATATTTAAATAATTCTAAATATTTCATATTACTATTTTCTAAATTCATTTCTTAATAATTAAAACATTATAATATGTTACTGTTCGGGTCGGTTTTACAGCCTTTGTAAATAATGTTAAAATGATTATGTCATAAATGATTATCGAGTGTCATATAATTGTAATATCATGAAATGATGATATATTTATGATTTTTTAATGATTTCAGAATGGTTCTTTTAACATGTATTGTTTTTAAAATATCAAATTTTGATCGATAAACACATTAAAAATTATTTAATCCTGATTTGTATTTTCCTAAGTCATATTCATGTTTTTCACCTAATGAAAATGGTAAATAAGTAATCATTGAAAAAATTATAATTATATATTTATTGATAAATATATTATGAACATTATACCATTTAGCGATAATTTTATCCAATCTTCATGAAGTTTGTACGAAACAAACAACTATATTTTTTAACACTTAATAATGAAAATAAATAATAATCGATTAATATATTTGCATTATATGGTCATAAAATATTTATAAAATGGTTTTATGTTCATATTAAAGATATTATATAATTTAGTAAGATAGTTAGGATCATTATACATGAGTATTGAGCATGGTTGTCTAAGAAGGAATACATGGTAGGGGGTCTTCATGTAAAATTACATTATTTGATATATGTTTTATATTATGAACAAAATTTATAATAAGTAGTGTATATTATACCTAATTTAGATTCTATATCACGAAATACCATTTATTAATTGTAATTGATGTTCAATTTAATGGTATCTCTATTTACTGAGGGTTTTAATTAAATAATCCTCAAATTGTAAGATGTTTTCATGATTTAGCTATTTTCCTTGGGTAATAGTCACTCCATTTGACTATTAACATTGTGATTGATCTATTACAACCAATAAAGATGTTATTTTGTAATTCATCCTTATTTTGTTTGTGGAAATCATGTTTCACACCAAATCTTTATTCATTTATTTTTCTATTGTTTTTTATAATTAATTTTCAGTATGAATACTTATCATTTATATAACTAGCTTATTCATCCATATCTATATTCTTACTCCTCACCAATTTTATCCTTTACCTAGTGGAAACATGATTTTATTTCATCTTGAATGATCTTTATATTACCCATTATTTTAAAACACTTGATTCATTATATATTTAATGATTTGGATTTTCAATAATGGTGTTTTCAAATATTTCAAATACTTTTACCTACAATAATAATATATTCTTCCCTTATACTTCACATTATGAAATATGAATTATTTATTTTCAAGGTATCTTTATAGGAATTTGTTTTTACATAATTTGAAAGATGGTTTTTGATTATCTTCAAAAAATGGGGTGTCAAACGTGACTTTAAAATCATGTCTTTTTAAGATAATATTAAGAAGCAATTTTTAATAAAAAAACATATTTATGGTTTATATTCCATTTTGACGATATTATTATCCAATGACATACTGGCTCATATATAACCCTATATTCTCTGTTCTTAAATATCACCTTTTAGAGATTTTTTGGGAATCAAATGATCATGTTTTTTACACCATATGAAATTTTTTAACCATATTTTCCTCTCATGGGTTATTAATGATAAGTTGAATGATTCGATTTTTACGAGGAACCATATAAATGGATGATTGTCAAGTGGGGTCCTATATAATACCCAATTCACTAGTAATGTTTTTATCTAATGAGTTCAAATGGGCACTCGAGAGGATTTATCCAATTCCAAAGGGTACATGGGTGGATTTATCTCAATCCAAAGGGCACATGAGAGGATTCTCCCGAGGAAAAAGGGTAAAAAAGGGGATTTCTACCAAATTAAGGGGTATATTGGATGAATAATCCCAAACTAAAGGGTATAAGGTAAGATTTATCCCAAACCAATGGGTACACTGAAGGAATTATTCCAATAAAAAGCAAATAAGAGAGAGTTTATCCCAAGGAAAATAGTACCTAGGGGGATTTATCCCACATTAACAGGGTATACAAGAGGATTTATCAAAATCCAATGGGTACACAGGAATAATGTTTGCAATGTAAAGGGTAAGTAGGAGGATTTATCCCAAGCCAAAGGGTACATAAGATAATTTAATCTAATAAAAGGGCTGCATGGGAGGATTTGTCCCAAGCTCAAGGGTACATGAGAATAATATCCCATGACCTTGAAGTTACATGTGTGATTAACCAAATAAAAATATAACGGGGAATGTATTTTTTGGAATCATTGAAGAAATATTTATATGACAATGTTTTTTCCATAATTGAATGATGTTATAGTCTTATGCTATACTCATGACTATATTATTCTCTCATGGATCTTCTTTTTTTATTAATGTTTCCAAATATTCTTAATTCATGTGTTAGTTTGTCACAAACCTTATTCCATTACTCTTTTATTTTGAAATATTCATTTTTGGGTATAATTTTCATATGTAACATTTCTTTTCCCATATTCTCATATTGCTCACACAAATGATCATTGAATGTTATTTCTAATGTTTACACTTAATGTGAATTTGATCGCATCCCATTGTTTTGTTTCCCTTCCCAATGTTATGAAGATGAGTATATATTTTAAGAATTCTAAATGTTATTATATTATGTTTTGATTATGGGAATGTTTTCAAAAGTTTGGTAAAATAAATTTCCAATGTAACTATTTTTGGTTCTAGAGAATGATGGAGAAGGTGAAAGTGATGCATGCGTGAATGAAGGTAGTGGAATATTTCTAGATTCTCAATGTTTATCATTGGTGGAGTCCTCTATAATTTTAAATTAGAAATCATGTGTTCATAAATGTATCACCTCATCATGGTTAACAAAGGTTTTGTTGTTGGTAAAGGGTTTCCTTCAAATATTTTAAACCCTTTGAAATGTTAGCGCATGTGGGAGCTATAATATATTTGTTGGAAGAACCCCTAAAGATTATATGAATACGTTCCATATTACCTATAATAATATTTCATTGAAATCTTTATGATGAGTCATATATCATTGGTTGAGTATAGCTATATATTGAGGATTATGTGATCTTTGAGGAGAATCCTGTTGAGATATTGAACCACTAAGAGAGGGTGTTTTCCAAGTGTTATATTAATTTTATTCTTGTATTGTAAAAGCATGGTTTAATGGAAGATAAAACACATCATTATTATTCTTATATTTAGGATCAATACTTCAAGTTGTTACATGGTGGATATTTATTTGTTAATATTTTTTGACCTTTATTGAGCTGTTTTGTAAGACCTTTTATAATTTTAAGAGATCGTAATTATTGTTTCATTTTTATGTGATATTTAATCATGTTTTTTAGTTTCATTCTTATTATATTGAGATACTTGAAAGGTAACAAATATGAAGGTGTTTGAGACACATTTCCTTTCCTTCTTTGGTTCTATATTAAATTCTAGGGGTGATAATTGTTTGAGTGGTATATTATGTAAGTGCCTAATATTTCCTTATCCCATATTTTTTGTTTTTGGGTATTTAGCTATATAATAGAGATATAAAAGGATTTATATTAAATTTGATCTTAATTTTCAGATGAGAATAAATTTTACAATGTGGATCCTTATGCTACACCACAGTTATCAGTTAATGGTTTGGTTATAGACCATATGGAATAGGGTTTGGAGGACTGTGGTTCATATGTAACTACCTCCTTATAGAAGATTTGTTATCGAAGTGGGATGCACCATAATTTCTAGTATTCACAATTCATTCCCTCTATTGATATTAAGGTGAAAAAGATTTGGTAATATGATGTGTCATGGAGACCTATGGTTTAGTTTTTAGTTTCTATGTGGAATTAGTGGTAGTTATAACATCATTCCCTAGGTTACACCATAGCCTAACCACTAGGTTGTATTATCTACGGGAAGATATGATAAATATGATGTCATGTATTTTGAAGGGTGCTTGAATTTGAACTCTCATGAAATGGTTTTCCTTATTATGCTGCAATTTTGGTGAAATCCCTACATATTACGACATGGTCAAGTACATTTCACTATGATGTTGTTAAATTATAAATGTTTAAAAATATAAGACCTCCAATAAATTATATTATTTCCCTCTTCTTCACTTATAGACATATGAAACCAAAATATTACTTTTAGAGGATTTCATCCCCCTTTTATTGGATTTATATTGGCTTTTATAAATCATCTATTTATAATATGAAATGATTTATCTCTCTTATATATTGTTTCTTATACCTCCCTATACAATTTCTACTTTCCAGGGATAACCATCTAATTAGTTTCCATGGGGTTTTCTTAAATTTATGATGGATGGATTCATTTTGGATGAGGCTCTTAGGGATCACTGGATTCCCATGGGAGAAGTTTTCAGATATTAGAGTTTTTCCTTCCATTCTTGATTTTAAAATGTTAAATGTTTAATTTGAGATATAAATCATTTACTTCTCCTTTTATTTATTCAAAATTTCGAAAATATCCCACTTTTTCTATTGGAGATATAAATTATTTAACCTACACAAAGATAACAAGTGTATAAATAATGTATTGAAATTTGGTATTTGTGATCCTTTTTAATTTTATTATATTTATATGACCACATTTCTAGATAATTTAATTTCTAATCCTATAGATATTATTGTTGATAATATGGTTTACAAGTATAAAAATGGATAAAAAACATAAAAAAATAATTTTTATGTGAGGATAAATTAATGGGGAAAGTAAATTGTTCTTAACTATATTGAATTGATGGAATATGGAAGTAATAATAATATAAATTCATTAGTTAATTCATCTAAATTGATTAGTTATTGTTTTTAGGATTCTTGTTGATGTAACTGATGAATAAAAAACTGGTTAATTCAATAAAAAAATAAAATAATTGTCTATTAAAGATAATATCATTAGATATAATGATCCCATTCAAGTTTGAAAAAGAATTGAATTCCTTTGTTTTATGGCCTCAGATTTTTCATAAATATGTTATAATAATAATAGATTTGTTGATTTTTATTTTTTACTCTAGGATGGAAGAAATAGAATGTGTTTTTTTCGATAACCTCATATGTTTGATAAATCTTATGAACAATGGGCTTGTTTTCTAGAATTTCAAGTGGTTTCTTATTTTCAGTGATGGGGGAAGGGAATATGCAGGGAATAATAGAGTTTGGGATGACACTTTGAGGTTGAAATGTGTTAAGAGTTTGGATTTATCATTGGAAACATTATATATGTTTTATTTTGATAGATCGTTACCATATGTTTTTTTGTTAGGGATTCAAATTTTATGATACATTTTGGATTTAGGAACAACAAATTCTTAGTTGTTTAAGGAAGCTTACGAAGAGTCACAGAATACCCATGAATTTATATAATGATAATTGGGTAAATAATGAACTGATGGGATGAGAGGTTTTCAATGAATATAATGAAAAATTAATTATATATTAATGATAACCATAGAGTGGTTATATTAAATTGTCCAAGATCATGGGAATTGAATATTGAAAATTAATTAATGAATATAGAAGAATGTTTTATTGTAATGGAATGGTTTGATTAAACTTAAATTTTAAATGGGGCTTCATGAAGTTAATAGATAAATAAAATAAAATTATGTGATAATTAATTATTACTAAATTACTAGAATATTAAGTGAATTAATATAAATTTCATAAATTAATAAGTGGAAATGTTTGAAGAAATTAAGATTGGTTCTTGTGTGAATGTTTTTGAACTACTCTCTTAGGCCTTAGTGATGGAATCCAGATATCTTCTGAGATGATAACTATTTCTTGAGTCTAAGGATAGGAAGTTTATCTTACTGTGTTTTTTTATAATATTATCTTTATATTTTCTTATTTCAAACACTTCCCCATCTGATTTGGGAGGGAATATAACACTCAAATGTGTTGGGGGTGTTTTCTCCATCATCCAGAATGACAAGGGAATAAATGGAACACTTAAATTTCCCATATGATCTCGTATGTGTTATAGTATATTATGTAGATATACCTCATATATAAATGTTTTTGGAATATGGTATGGAAAAACATAGGCTATGTTGTCTCTCAATCGAATTATAACATTATGTGCTAGTGATAGATACATGAGATTGTAACACATAATTATATCTTGTTATGGTGACCAAAGCTTACCATAAGTGAACATTCCTGGAATATAGGGGATTTAGGTATAATTTATGTTAACTAGGCTATATTTTAACATCACTAAATATTAATAACTATTATAATTAAATAATATTTCTATAATAAAAATAAGATGAAATATATCTTAAGAGAACTTGGTGAAAATATGATTGGATATTCACTCGATATGTTAAATGATATGATTCTTTACTCAAAAAATTTATTTATAATGGTATGGTATTTTTATGTTAATTCATAAATTATAATTCATTCTTCATAAAAGTATATATTAAGTAAAATTAATTATAAATCACAAAATGTAACTTTTATTTTTTTGTAAAAGATACATTTTTTATTAATATTTTAAAACTTATTTTTTAATACTATTACATTTGAATATATTTTTAATATTTAAAGAATATGATGTACATATAAGTTTATGAAAACATATTCAAAACGAAATTTATAATTTAATAAAATTTTTATAACTTATGTGGGTAATATTGTAATAAACTTAAGTGGTTTCATTAAAATATTGATAAATCTAAATTTAAAATATTTATCATGATATATAAATTATTTTTTTCAAATTAATATAATAGACTAGGAATTATGATATATAGGTTATATTAAAATTTAAATAAATTAATGAATTATATTTGTATTATGATTAAAATTATAGAATTACAAAATTTAATTGATAACATCTTATTTTATATAAAAATTAATTCAATTTAAAGGTAATAAGGAGAATTGGAAGCCATGTAATGGAAAACATGTAATCATTTAAGGGTAGGAAACATCTCATGTAAGGTTACACCTGTGTTTCATAAGGGTTATTGAAGGATTTCTTAGTGCGTGTAAAGGAATTTATCAAATAAATTATATGTTATTAAAAATAGAATTTTATTTTAAGTACAATTATTTATTAATCATCTAAAGGTACATTTATTTTTCTTGTAAAATTTAGGTTTTTGTTTAAAATTAAAAACCTTATGTTTTAAAATAATTAATTTTTAATATATTTTTAATATTAAGGAAATGGGATATATATATATATGTTTGTTGAAACACAGTAAATATGAAATTTTTAAGTGTAACAAAAAATATCTATGACACATGTGGGTAATATTCTGATAAAATTAGGGTGTATGTTATAATTATTGATAAATATAAATTTATAATATTTATATTGGTAAAGAATTTTTTTTCTTGAAATGAATATAGTAAAATTCAAATTAGGATATTTGGAATATATCAAAATGTTATGAAATTTATGAATTATTTTATTTTTAGGATTATAAATATTTTAATATAAACTTAAATTATTAAAATATAATTTTTTATAAAAATTAATTATATATAAAGGCAATGAGGAAAATTGGAAGCTATATAGAGGTTATAATATACTCACGTAAGTGTTTGAAGAAGCATACATAAGGATACTCTTGTGTTCCATACGAGTCATTGAGGGGTTTCATATCTAGTGTATAGGTAGATACCGTGATTATTTATCTCATGAATGACATAATATCACTATATAAAGTTTAATTACACTACGTAAGTTCCTTTTACCACTCACATAAAGGTACTCCCCGTCTTAAATTATGGTTAACATGCTCACATAATTATATACCAACCATTACAATACCATGTAAAGGTATACTATAAAATATTTAAGGGTAGCATTTAGTGAAATATAAGGGCAGTGTTGAAGTTTTTACTGTTATGTGAGTATACACACCACCTTCCATAATGGTATGACCTCAAATTCTCAGGCCACATACATGTCATATATTCATTCATAGGGGTTATATTACTGTTTCTTATGGGTAACCCCTGAGTTCTAAAGGATGAAAAATGGAATTTTTTAACTCACATAAAGGTATAGTTGAGTTCACATTATTATATAAAGGTAGCTTGTAGATACATAATTGTATTTTTTCTAAAAATAAACCTATATAAGGGTATTTAGAACATAAAATATAGGTAAAATAACAAAATTAAGGGTTAAACCTTTCTTTTGAAGTCTATGTAAGGGTAATCCCCATCTTATGTGAAGGTAGGAATGTACTCTTAGATATACACCTACTGTATCATCTTTTTCCTCACATGATACATTTAGATAAAAATAGAAAATAGATATATTTAATATGTCATTATCATGTTAGTATAAAATGACAATTTTTTTGATAAAAATGATAAATATTAGAAAAAC
The DNA here is from genome assembly GCA_963277665.1 of Viscum album. NCBI lineage: Eukaryota > Viridiplantae > Streptophyta > Magnoliopsida > Santalales > Viscaceae > Viscum > Viscum album. The sequence goes on from OY728152.1 coordinate 1,991,006,900, forward strand.
TCGACATGAAAATTGACATATTCACTTATATAATCATATTTTATCCCCTAGTATGTTCAGTAGGCCATAAGATCTTGACCACTAAGAACGTATCATATTTAGAGTATTATGGAAAATTAATAGGTTATAATGTTCTATATTGTTTATTTTGTAGCTATATATGATTAGGATGGCAATATAAATAATATTTTATATAACTATTACTATAAATGATATTTTTTAAAATATCGAAAATTAATAAGATGAAGAACTAGTATTTATTATTCATAATATTTAAATAAGAATATAAAATAAAGTTTTCCTATTTAGAGGCCACCTTTAATTTTGGTTCAACTAAGATCCCTTGTTATAACCTTCTTGTATAAGGTGTGTGAGAGAAAGTGAGAAAGATTGTAAAGAAAAGAGATAGATTATTTTCACGGGAATCCAATATCTAAATATGGGGTACTATAAAAGAGTCCTAGAAATATATCAAAGAAATCCTTAGGAATAAATAAATTGTGCTATGATATTATGTTACATAATTTCATCTGAATTTTCATTAATTTGAGTTATATTTTAGTGTTATGTCGCTAATGTTTTATGGTGTATATAATACCATTTTACATGTTGTATTATTAATCCTTCATACTTCATGATATATTATGTTAAAATTCAAATTATTTCATCCAAGGGGAAATGAATTTAATGTTACAAAGTAGTAAGGGGTTTCTTAAATCAAACATATTTCATTGGGTTATATCACTTTTTCATTGATAATAGTTTGTGAATAATATGAGTAAAATATTTTTCAACAAATTTAATTCCACTCTTGTGTGTGGATATAAACTTGATACACATAATCACTCCATTGGTTAATTCTAATTTTTTTTAAATATTTCTTGGGTTTTAATTTTCACAATGTTATTTTCTTGGGAAATGTTTCATGTCATGCATTGGGATCTAACATATGAGTGTACATGCTAGAAATAAATTAAAATCACCAACCCATGATTAAGGAGGATCCAAAAAATATAACCTCTAGTGCAATCAGGAACACTAATGCAAACCTGTCATAAGGAGTGCAAAAAAATTACTTCCTAAGTTAAAATGAGGTAATGTGTTTGACCTAGGATGTCTTCTAAAGAAAATTGCACACAAAACAGTTTGTCACTTTTAAATAATAGAAAAAATTGGGTTTTTTTAAAATAAATTAATAAAATATTGATTGAAATGAAAATTGCAATTCAAATGATTGAAAAACTATGATATTAAAAGGGTGATTAGGTCGGGGTCGGTTTCCCAATTATGATTCTATCATTGTTAAATTTAATTCAAAACTCTTCTTCTTAGATGATTAAAGTGAGTTTCCACAATCCTTTCCTCTCACTTTCTTGGTGAAATTATGATGGTGAGAGAAAATCTTACCAAGATCTTATTCTGGTCGACTCTCCTTCCATGTGAAAAATAGTTGTATTTAATATTCTCAATTGACATGGGCAATACCGAATTAGGTCTTTTTTACCAAACAACCATGAACATTCACTACCATTTTTTCACATACTGATGATTTTCGAGTACTTGAACACCAATCCCTAGTCTATTTCATTATATACAAACCAAAAATTAGGGGAGGGAGATAATGATTATTTTACCAAGGAAAAAATAAATAAAAAAAATAAAATTCAGGAATGATATCTCTTGATAATAAAATCTGTTATATGAAATTAAAAACAACCTTAAAAAATAAAGAAGTATCATTCAATTACATCCAAGAACTCAAGCATTAGAAAATAGAAAACCAACCCTTCCCAATCACAAAAAATGTTTACCCCACCATGGTAAGGTTAATTGAGATGAATGGGGATGAATGCATTACAAATCTATGAAAAATAAAATAAATAAAATTGATAAAGTCTAAAATTTCTCCTTCTTGGTGTCCTTGAAGGAATGGGATGGAATGAGATGCTTTGAGAGGGAAGAGCTCCCCTCCTTTTATAGCCAGAATCTGTCCCCCAAAATTTTACACGTTGTATCCCTATTAAATGACATATTCACGTGTTTAACCCTTTTAAAATGTTGTTCATAATTATCTTTGACATTTCCCTTCTAAATATCATCATATTTGGACAAGTATTCCGCGAGTAATGCCCGTTTTACGTTGATAATTTATTCGGTCTAATTAGACTCTCCAAATCAAAAACCTTCAGATTAGAATGCTTTAATAACCATTAAAATGGAAATTTCATGTGACCTCATCTTAATGAAACATGTTCTAAAATGTCTTGGGAGTCTATCCACCAAATGGAACATAAATTAGGCCACACCATGAACAAATTATAAACCCCACACCAAAAATCCACAAATCTATAAAAAAATTTCACAGTCCAACTTGTGAGCTTATTTTGAGCTTTCATATTGTTGATTCCGCCTTTTGTCAAGTAGGATTAAATGAATCATAGGATGTGCATAATCTTGAAAAGAAATAATTTTTTAATTTGGATTAGTGTAGAAAATATTATGTCCAAAATACACAAATAATTTAAAATGGTTAAAATCTGAAATGGGCCATTTTTACTATTAAGATCAAAATATTACCAATATCATAAAATGAGGAAATTTATCATAAAGTAACACTTTGGTGGGATCTAAAAAAATGATATTAAAAGTAAATTAATTGAAAATATTATCTCTATAAATTCCCCCACACTTAGCACTTGGACTCCAGGACAAGTAAACATCAAAATCAAATCAAATCAAATCCAAAACACATACCCATGAGATATACCAAATCAATACCAAGAAAAAAAAAGATATCATTCCTCATTAAAAAAAATTATTTCAAGTTCTCCATGTTATATTATTTAATATATTTACACTTCATTTGTTATCCCATCCACAAAAACACCTACCTCACATTAATTTTCTATCATCTCACAATTGTAAATGTTCAACATGGCTTTTCACATCCAAACTCACACAATAGTGACCATAAGCTTGATAAACTCCTACATCACCACACGATGTAAGTCAAGGATACTAGTTTTTTATGAGTACTTTTTACGGTTGTTATGTGGATTCTAGTTGGTAGGATTTAGATGTTAAAAATTATGAGGCTGAAAAAGGAGGGTTTGGTTCTTTTTGAAGCAAAATTGAAAGATTCTAATTTTCACTCAAACATGGTCTCGTTCTCTTCCCCTTTATATAAAATCATCTCCATCATCATAAAAACTCCAGGAAAGTTAATGCCATTTAGAATTTCCCCAATAAATATCTCTTCTCAAATACTTTTTTTCTTTAAAGCTTCAGATAGACACATCTTTATTTCTACTTTGGAAGCTACAGTAAGGCACAACTTATTTTATCATGAAAGCTCCATAAAGGAACATCCTTTTAGAAAATGAAATATTCAATAGAAACATCATATTTTCAAAATTTTATTTTCCACCCAAAGTATCACCAACTGAGGTAGTACACCACAAGACATCATCCCCCACACTTAAGTTCTACTAGATCATGAAATTTTTCTTTAAGTGTAGGTTGGATTGAGAAAATTGGTTCGTAATGTGGCTAACTTAACAGGATATTCATGGATTCTAAGGTCTACAAGGATTAATGAATAAGGTAGACCATAATAAAAAAATATTATTTTTAAAAGAGGGCTTAAAGCCAAATAAATGACTCATTCATTTAAAACACAAGTACCTCAAACCGTCAAGTTTTGATAGGAATAAATCAAATTATAGTTAAAGAAACCATGGTATGGTTCTCTCAAGAAATGAGATAATTGTAAAGAATATTAAATAAATAGTAAAGAAGCCTCAGAGTAATTTTATTTAATAAATAAAGACAGTGAGATGTAGTATTGAATTTAAAAATCAGAGCACTTTTCATAAAATTCCAAAATATTTGAACTTGAAATAAAGTAATTTTAGCATTCAATTAAGCTCACATTCATGGAATAAATTTTTTTAACTCATTTAAATGGGTTTCAAAAATAGAAATGATAAATATTTCAGTTGAAAAGTGTTGACAACACACTAAATTTTAAAAACATAACACACAAATATTTGAAAAACAAATAATTTTTTTTAAATTAAACCAAAAATAAAACAAAAAACATAAACTACAAAGGTTCCCTCCCACACCCTTAAATGATTTTGTGTCCTCAATGAATTAAAATGGATTTAACATTTAAGTAGATTTTTTAGTGATTCAAAACAAAAAAGTATGTATAAAGGAGTGGTGCGACCTGATGGATTTTATTGATAAATAGGTTGGAGGATTGTGTTCTCCTCCACTGGATTTGATGACAGGGTCCCAAGGAATTTCTTCAACCCATGCCCAGTCAAAGTGAATGGATCCTGCTCTCCATCCTTCACAATATTTATAGCACCAAAAGGATATACATGAGTAACTATAAATGGATCTTCCCATTTAGAATGAATTTTAGCTTGCATCAGCTTGAGTCTTGAGTTGAATAACAAAACATTGTCTCTAAGATAGAAGTATTTCTGTCAAATCAGCTTGTCATGGGCCGCCCTTGTTCTTTATTTGCAAATCTTTGAATTTTCAAATTCTTCCCTTCTTATTTCCTCATACTCTTACAACTTCAGTCTTTTTTCCTTCCCAGCACTTTTAAGGTCCAAATTCATTTTCCTCATAGCCCAATATGCCTTATGTTCCAATTCCATAGGTAGGTGGAAGCTTTTCCCATAAATCAGCATATACGGACTCATTCCAATTAGAGTTTTTTAGGCCGTATTGTAATCCCATAAGGTATCTTCCAACATTTGGATCCAATCCTTCCCATTTGGATTGACATTCTTTTCCAAAATTCCTTTGATTTACCTATTGGAAACTTCATCTTACCCATTAGTCTGGGGATGATTGGGTGTTAATATTTTATGAGGCACCCCATACTTATTAAGAAAAATATCCATTCTCTAATTGCAGAAGTGAGTCCCTTGATCACTGATGATTTCTCTGGGCACTCCAAACCAACACAATACGTTAGCCCTGACAAAATCACAAACCACATTAGCATCGTCAGTCCTGGTGGCATTTTATTCCACCCATTTGTAAACATAATCAACTACAAGAAAGATATAAGAATTTCCAAATTACATTGAGAAAAGTCCCCAAAAATCTATTCGCCAAAATTCAAAAATTTCAAAAACAATCAGTGGATTTTAAGAAATTTCTTGTCTCTTGGAAACTTTTATGGAAAACTGACATTTTTCACATATTTTTCAAAATTCATGAGCATTTTTAAAAATAGTGTGCCTATAAATTCGGGATTCTGAAACCTTCTTTACTATCCTTTGAGTTCCAAAGTGGCCTCCACAAGATAAAGTGTGACAAAAATCAATGATAGATTTAACATCACTTTTAGGTAAACATCTTCTTACTACTTGATCATTTCAAATATTCTAAAGGAATGGATCATCCCAATTGCAATACCTAGATTCAGATTTTAGTAGTTGAATTTTTTGAGGATTGAAATGAGATGGGAATTGATTTGTTACCATATAATTGAACATGTTACTATACTAAGGCACTTATTCTTCAATGAAATACAACTAATCTCCTAGAATTTGATCACTCAATGGGTCTCCTTTGGGAATTTCAATTTCAGCGGTGTTTGGCAGTTTGCTTGAGTGATCATCTACTTGGTTCTCAGATCCCTTATTATCCTTGATTTCTTTATTAAACTCCTGTAGTAGTATAATACATCTCACTAACCTCAATTTAGAATCAACTTTCTTCCTCAAGTACATCAGAGCTGCAAGATCAGAAAACACAATGATTTTTGTTCCACGAAGATATGATCTAAATTTTTCTAAAGCAAAAAACTGCTAAGAAATCTTTTTTTGTGGTTGTGTAATTGAATTGGTCTGTATCGTTGATTCTTGAGGCATATGAAATGACTTGTGTTCTGCCCTCAATTTTATGATAAAGTACTGCTCCATCTTCTTGGTTGGAGGCATTACAAAGTATCTCAAAAGGTCCTTCCCAATTTTGTGGATGTGTCATGGGTGGTGAATTCAATCCCTTTTTAAACTCAAATAAGGATTCCCTACACACACTATTGAAATCAAAATCATCATCTTTCAAAAGTGATATGTATAGAGGGAGATAAAACTTATTGAAATCTTTGATAAACCTCTTATATAATCCTATATGTCATAAAAATTATCTAACATGATTCACCCTAGTTGGGTAAGGTAATAAATTTATAACTTCAATTTTTTTGTTTATCCACTTCAATTCCATTTTGGGAAATGAAATGACCAAGTAAAATTCCTCTTTTTACCATCAAATGACACTTTTAAAAAATTTAAAACAATATTTTTTTTCAATGTAGGGGTTTAAAACATTTTCCATATTTTTCAAGCAGTGATCAAAAGAAACTCCAAAAACTGTTAAATAATTTAAAAAAAGTTCCATGAAATGTTCAATGTGATTTGAAAATATACTTACCATGAATCTCTAAAATTTACCTGGAGCATTACATAATTTAAATGGAATTATTTTATATGAAAAAGTACCAAAGGGACATGTAAATGTCATCTTCTCTTGATCCTCATGTGCTATGGGTACCTGGAAGTAACCTGAAAATCCATCCAAACAACAATAATGAGTTTTCCATACCAATCTCTCTAACATCTGGTCAATGAAGGGGATGGGGAAATGATCTTATCGAGTGACCTGGTTTAATTTCCTAAAATCAATGCATACTCTCCTTCTATTTTAAATTACATAGTGATTAACTCATTATTTTCATTCCTCATAGTGGTGAGGCCAGTTTTTTAAGAACAACATGAATAGGGATAACCCACTGTGAATATGAAATGGGATAGATGATCCCAGATTCTAGGAGCTTCTCTATCTCTTTATTTACAACCTCCATCAAGGTGGGATTTAGCCTCCCTTGGGGCGATCTAACAGGTTTGGAATCTACCTCAAGAAAAATTCTATGGGGCCATATTTTTGGGTTTATTCATAGGATATCACCTAAGCTCCACCCTATTTCTGGAAAATTCTCTCTCAAAAGATCAATAAAATATTTTTTTTGGGTTTTAAATAGATTATTTTCAATTATTACTAGAAAATTTTTTCCTTCTATAAGGTACACATATTTCAAATCATTTGGGAGTGAGTTTAATTCAAGTTTAGGGGGATTATCAAGGGATGAAATTAAACTGACATTACCCACTTCTAAATGTTGGACCTCTTGCACACAAGAAACAATATCATATTCTTCATCAATCAAAAAATCATCCAAGAAGTCATATTTTACCACTTCTTCCCAAATAAAATTAGAATCTCTTGTGTTTTGAGCATTCATATGTTCATTAATGAAAAAATTACCTCATAAGACTATATATTCATGGAATATACCTGATTCATCAATGGGTTCAGTACTAACTTCATGGGAGAGTGAAAAAATGGAGTTATCATCTGATGAGTACCTTTTGGATTCAAAAATGTTGAAGTGGATAGTGCTATCCCCAAATTCCATGGTGAGTGTACCTTCACAGACATTAATGATGGTTTTGGATGTCTTCAAGAATGGTCTCCCAAAAATTATGGGTGAGTGTGACAGGTTCCTATCTTCTTCCATATTTATCACATAGAAGTCAGGTGGGAATAAGAGATCCTTGATTCTACCAGGACATCCTCAAGAACTCCAGCTAAGAAAACTGTGGATCTGTTTGCAATATGGACAAGCAATCTTGTGGGATTTAAGTCTCCTATCTACAAAGAAGGGTATACAGAGTGAGGTAATACATTAATTGAAGAACCTATATCAAACAATGCATTAGAAAAATTTAATGAACTAATGGTGCATGTAATGGAAAACATCTCTGGATCTTGATATTTGGTTGGAATCTACGGTGTGATAAGGGATGAGATACCTCTCCCCAAGTTGATTCTTTAATTCCCATGAAGTACTCTCTTTTTTGTGTAAAGAAATTAATTTTTATTTCCATAACTTGGAATTTTTTTGACAATTTCAAGTAGGGGATATTTATTTTCACCTTTTGAAAATTGTTTAGAATTACTTTTTGAAGTGTTTCTTCATGAAATTTCTTGGATTCAATCATCCTTATTGGAAATGGTGAGGGTAGTTCTTTCTTCTCCATTTGTTACATTTTCATTTTCATTTCTTGCCTCTTATTTCATGGCCTATCCTTCTCCTCCTCCACTTCCTTTTATTTTTTGTGGTGGATTTTCTCAAGATTGTATGAATTTTCAACATCATTCTCCCTCAAAATAGGTGGTATTGTTTCAAGTTCAAGGTTCGATGGAGGTGGGATTTATTTTCCACTTTTTGTTTTGATTGAATTAACATTTTCTTTAGGATTTGGAACTATTTGGGATGAATGATTCCATGGATTCATGGAAATTATTTCAATAAGACTTCCCACAATATTTACTAGCTTATCAACCTTATCTTCTATGCCCTCATACTTGGATAGTAAGTATTCTACAGAAGGTTGTGTGATGGTGGATGGTTTTTCATATGTATTTCTTTGGAATGGTGGTGTCTGAAAGGATTGATGCTGTTGGAAGGGATATTTATAGGATTGTTAGAATGGAGGGGGGTTCCGGTATAGCTTCTACTGGTAAGTAGATTAATTGGGGTGCTGGTTAGGATTAAGTGATCTCATCTAGTTTTTTTGGTTCCCATATCTTTGTTGGGATTGGGGTTGATGAAATTTATTTTGTTGGAATGGTCTCGGTTGAAAGGCCGTAGCATAGTATTATTTCCCCTATATCTCAGGGCACTGACCAGTATAATGAGTTGATGAATATCATAAACCACATACCTAAGATGAATCTTGTTGTCCATTTTCATGAGCTACATACATTTGATGGACTAACCATGAAAGTTCATCCAATTTGGTTTCAATCAATACAAATTAATCAGATGTTTTTCCCCATATATCCCCCTAATTCCCATTACTTTTATTTAAAATTGTTTTGAGTTTTGAGCATTCTTCTCAACTAGTACTCTGATATCTGCAGGTGACTTGTCAATCAGAGATCCCCTAGATGAGGCATCTAGAAGATTTAGATTATTATCCAGATGTCCTTGGTAGAAGAACACCCGGAATTGGTGTTCCTCCATTTTTTTGATGTGGGTAGTTGGAACATAACTTCTTGAAATGCTCCCAGTACTTATAGAGGGTTTCTCTAGTTGATTTCCATATGGTGTAAATCTACTTCTTGATGGAAGTTCTCCTCTATGCGGGAATGAATATTTACATGAAATATCTTTTTTGGTATTCCCAATCACTGATTTCCTATATCTGTAGATTTTAAAACCATTCTTTAGCTGTTATTTCAATTGAGAAGATGAATTCCCTCCACTAAAATTGGTCTTCAGGTTCTTCTCTTGGCCTAATGCCTGAGTAAGTGTATCTAAATTATTGAAGTGATTATTTGGATCTTCTCCTGCAAGACCATGAAACTTTTGAAGCATAGGAATCATATTTAAATGTTATTCAAAATCTTTTGGTTCAGTGGGTATAAAGTGTTGGTTATTTTGATTGGAAAATTGTGGTTCACATAGATCATAGAGGGTTTGGTTGGGATTTCCATCTGTGATTTTATGTTCAGAGTGAACCCGAATTGTTTCACTTGAATATTAGAGATCTATTTCTTCAAATATTTCTAATAGGTTTCTTTTTATTATTTGGGAAAATTTTCTTTCAATTTTTGGATCAAATTCAACTAATGGTTCTTTTGAGTTGCAGTACATTCAATTTTAAAATTAATTTTTTTGTGTTACACTACCTCCTCAGCAACATCGCCATGTTTGAGGAACCACTGTCATAAGTCCTAGAAAAATTATTTTCTATATTAAAATGCAGTAATGTGGTTGACCTAGGATGTTTCCAAAAGTGGAGTGCACACAAAACCGTTTTCACTTTTTAATGATGGTCAAAATGGGGTATTTTTTTAGAATAAATTAATAAAATAATTATTGAAATGGAAATTGAAATTAAAATTATTGAAAAAATATGATATTAAATGGGTAATTAGGTCGGGGTCGGTTTTTTAATTATAATGCCATCCTTGTTCAATTTAATTCAACCTCCTTCTTCTTAGTTGATTAAAGTGAGTTTCCATAATCATTTCCCCTCACTTACTTGGTGAAATTATGATGGTGAGAGAAAACCATACCAAGATCATAGTTTGGTAAACTCTCCTTCCATGTACAATATAGTTTTATTGAATATCATCAATTGACATTGGAAATACCCAATTGGGAATTTTTTATCCCAAAAAATCAAGAACATTCATAACCCATTTTTCACGTACTGATGATCATTGAGTACTTCACCACTAATCCCTGGTCTATTCCATCAATTATAAACAAAAAATTAGTGGAGGAAGATAATTATTATTTTACCATGGAAAAAAATAAATAATGGAATTAAAATTCAAGAATGATCACACTTCATATTAAATCCTTCATATAAAATTGAAAACAACTTTTAAGAAGAAAGAAATTTCATTCAATTACATCTAGGAACTCATGCATTACAAAATAGAAAACCAACCCTTCTCTAATCGCTCAAAATGTTTACCCCACCATGATAAGGGTAAACTAGATTAATGGAGAATAAAGCATTAAAAATATATGGAAAATAAAAAAAATTAAAATAGAGAAATCAATAATGTTCTCTTTCTTGGTGTCCTCGAAGGAATGAGATGGAATGAGATGCTTTGAGAGGGAGGAGTTCCCCTCCTTTTATAGCCAGAATCTGTCCCCCAAAAGTTGATTCGTTGTAGCCCCATTAAGAGACATATTCATGCATTTCATCCTTCTTTATTGTTTTTCATAATTATCTTTAACGTTTCCCTACAAAATATCAGAGTATTTGGACATGTATTCTATGATTTATGCCCATTTTACTCTGATACTTTATTCTGTCCTGTCAGACTCTACAAATCGCAAAACTCCAGATTAGAATTCTATAATTACCATTAAAACTTCCAATTCATGTGGCCTAGAATTCATGAAATATGTTCCAAAAATTCTTGGTCATCTATCCACCTAATTTAATTGAAATGGGACCTACCATGATTGAATTACAGAACCCACACCAAAACTCGACAGATCACTAATTTGTTTTCATGGTCCAACTTGTGAGCTTCTTTTGAGCTTCCATATAGTCGATTTAGTTTTTGATCAAGACAGTGAAATGAATCCCTGGATGTTTAGAATTATGAAAAGAAATAATTTTTCAATTTGGATTAGTGTATAAAATGTTATAGATAATATATTGAAATAATTTAAAGTAGTTAAAAATCCAAAATGGGACTTTTTACTATTAAGCTCAAAATATCACCAATGTCCTAAAATGAGTCAATTTATCATAAAGTAACACTTTGGTGGGATTTAAAACAATGATATTCAACATAAATTAATTAAAAATATTTTCTCTATCACACTCTAAAGTGACATAAGACTACTTGTGGATTTACACACACAAAGAGTTACAAGACTATTTCTAAACATGCCCAAGGATAACAAATTTTTTATGTTTTTCAACTCAATTTTAAAATCATGGTAACATTTAATAAAGGATTTTCAAATAAAATCCATTCTATTTTTTCGATTGGAAAAATTTTAAAATCCAAACCACCATTTATAAAATTTAATCAAACACTTGTTAGGAACTATTCTATTTTTATAGAAAACCCCTTTAAAAATATAAATATATTCTAACATTTCCATTATAATATCAAATCATTAATTTTCATGGAAAAATACAATGAAATTAATAACAATATATAAAAATTCACGAATTATATCCCTTGAATCGAGACACATACGTCAATAATGGAAGTAGAACTAATGACCTCCAGAAAAGGATATTAGGAAATAGTAGATTAGGCCATTACAATACAAGATCCATAAAAACATCAATACTCTATCAAACTGATTAGATATAGTATCCACATCTCAATTGGGTTCCAAGGGAGAAGACTATATAGCACCTGGTATGGTTTAGGTTGAGCTTAATGAGGATTAGGAGGAGATTATGCATAAAAATTACAAAGGGAAAATGGTAAAATCCAAACTTTTAATAGTTCATAGGGGGTCACATGTTTTTTTAGATGGGAAAAATAATATTTATTATAAATACTAGGGACACTACAACAGAATCACCTTTTAGCGGCGGTTTAAACCGCCACTACATTGTTTGGTGGCAGTTTACAGAAACCGCCGCCTAATAGGGCGTCAACAGTCTATTAGCGGTGGTTATTTTCATTTCGTGGTGGTTTTAGGAAAGCGTCGTAGCTACCTCATTTCACGGAAGTTTTCCTGAATTTAGTGGTGGTTTTCCAAGCCCTGGATATCACTTTATTCGCGGCAGTTATAACCACCGCTAATAAACTCAAATTCCAGCGGCCGCAAAACCGCTGCTAAAGTCACGAGAACCGCTACGGAATGAGGCAGCCACAATTCTCCTATTTAGCGGCGGTTATAACCAACCCTAAACGTAAATTTTATTTTATGTTTAGCGGCGGTTTTCACCATTTAGCAGTGGTTTAAACCGACTCCAATATACATTTCGTGGTGGTTAAAACCGCCGCGGAAAGCTGCCCAGAAAAAAAAATAATTCTTTGCTTTTGCTGCACCACTGCCCTGGAAAACAAATAAAACTAGAAATATAAACCAACTGAGAACAACCTGGGAAACAACACCCAACATGGGGATCAATAAGAAGGAATCAAATATCATATCGACCAACCAGGTTACTACACCTCCTGTGTAGGAGGACAAAGTCATCAGCCTCACAAAAAAAATGTTTGAGCATAGACCCACATAACCTTCCATGAAAATTAATTATCTATTTATGAAGGCTCAAAGGACCCCTTTGTCAATAAAATCACACACTAGAAAATATATATGATGTGAATCCTACATTCCAAATATGTTGCATGAGAGTCCTCTTTATTGTCCGCACAAGAGTCAAAAACCATCCCTGGCCTCCCACAAATGACCAAGAGCTGAATATCCAGAATAAATCACAACATCCAAAAAACATGTTTTTCTCTCAATGAAAAATAATATACAACTTTAATATTTAAAAATAGAACAAAAATATAAAACCCTAGAAAATAAGACTTCCTATTAGAGAAAGTATTATTAACAGAGCTACCAGATATCCATCAAAGGTTCCAACACATTCCTCATACTCATGTATACAATATCTTAAATAGTAAATACTAGGAAGATAAAACTCCATTGATACAACATTGTAAAATCCCAAACTAGATTCCACTAAACTGATGCTCTGAGCTGATGGGTTACTAGGCATCAAGCACACCTCCCCGTACGCCAGATGCCACCAACTAGTAGCGAGGACCCAAGTGGTGATATTTGGAGAACTATGACCTCATATAAAATTAATAAACCATAGAAAATATATAATTATCATGAAAAAGGGAAAGTAAATGAATGCAGAAGATGTACACAACTAAAAAATAAAAATCTTCAATAATACATTGATGTAAAATTATGAACAACTACACAACACAATACAACACTGGTGACCCACTAGGCTGACCTTAAAAATAAAACATTATGCAAAAAAATCAATGTAAAAGTAAATGGATCCACTAAAAACTCTTTTCTAGACAACATACCTGATCTCCATACATTTTGAAACTGCACTAGCCCGATTAGTAGAACCACTCATGTAGCTCTGCTCGATCATGCAACACTGGGCCTCATCCATATCCCCCATGATACTTATGATCAACATGAAAAGAAAAAATAAAGGCTAAACATACACCGTGGTGTACATGTAGGAGTGATAAATAATCTCATTAGGACACCCTACCAAACAACCTATAATTGTTCCGCAAAAAGTGTAATAAGAAACAATTTGACCAGCTTAGCTAAAACACACCCACAAAGGTAGTAAACCAAACATGAGATAACTGTCAAATCTAGGGTACGTAATCCCTTTCAATTGGGAAAGTTCCACCATGGATGTCCATTTCTATATACTCAAACATGTATAGTCCCATACCTATACACTCATACACTAATATAAAATTCATTGTTATGTAATATAAATTATTATATTCTAGTTTCCAAAAAATTTCTTTTTACTACCATCTTTAAAAAATTATCGTATTATAATGGTCGAGGGATTCTTAAATGATAAAAACAAGAAGTAATACATATCATCAATTATCAATCAATAAGATTCAATGCATAGTAATATCATGAAAATCCATAAAGTACAAGCGACTCACTTTTCCCTTCTAATTTACTCTTAACTAGTTTACTATCATTATTTAGTTTGTTATTCTTTAAAGATTGTTCCCCTATGTTCCCATTCCTCATAACCATTAGTAATAAAGTATTTATAACCAAACACATATAAAAATAATAATATAGGACCCTTGGAAAAGTTCTTAGTAGGCTAGTCAAACAATTTATTCCTAAATATAGAAGATAATTTTAGAAATATTCTACCTCAACCAAATATATGATGCCTATTGTGTAATGAAGGAGAAAAATAATATGGTGACCTAAAACACATGAGGGGAGCCTTAATCAACCTAAAACATAGTTATTTCCCATAAAAACCAAATCCAATCAACTGTACAACCCCTCTGATACATGGTTAAAAATTTTTAAATCAATTTCATTGTGGAAGGTCGCAATATGAAAAAAGAACTACAACATAACGTCACCCAAGGAAGAACCATTATAAATTGACCTCTAGGTCTTTGTGTCATGATAGAGGTAGACACACCATAAATATCCAACCGGAGGAACTCTAAATTATTCTTTTGAACACCATGTCATATCAAGAATGTACCACTCTATAAAGGAACTCTACATAAAACTTCATCCTCTTGTTGATTTTATTTTAGAACCTTTGATATCTTACAACTGCATGTAAATTATCCTCCAAACCTCTCGACTATGTTCACCACTTGAGGGTTGTATTCAGCTACTCAGTTTTCATTTTATCACTAAACTTTTATCTTTATTTAACATTAGTTTAACCTCATCATTTACTCCTTGTTATACCTCCACGCTTGATATCACTTGTCTTAAAAAAATCTAAATTTTCTTTTAATATCAAAACCAATTTCACATATAGATTCATTTTATTATAGATTTTTAGTGAGTTACAACTTGGAAATTAGTTATAAATAAATCCTTTAAACCTAATGTTCTAGATCTTAATATAAGAAATAAGAACTTAAGTTAATAACTCCAGTGGTATCTATCAAGCTATCTTCTTCCATATCCTCAATTGGATACCACTTTATATGTTCTAATTTCACTTTTTATCACCATATTTTGATTGATATCATTTAATACTTTATATAAGGCTTTTACACCACTTGAATTTAAAATCTAACTCTATACCACATGAACTCTTTCATTGCTATTTATAATTTCATATATAACAATAAATGACCCAATTTGTTCAACACATGAACAATGGGCCTCACCAAAGTGTCCATAACACTACCCCCTTGATCACTATGAAATGACCCAATTTGTTCAACACATAAACAATGGGTTTAACTCCTAGTCATCCAAAATCTAGACTACCAATTCAAACAAAGACCTAAATGGAATGATGTATACCACACTCGAGAAATGAAGACATAAAAAGAAACATCAGAAATAAATAAAATGCATAAAAAGAAACATGAGAAATCAAGGAAATTTTAGGACATGAAAATGTGCGGTGGAAACTATGTGCCACAAATGTTACATATACAAACCAACTGTTTCCATTTTTGTTCAACGCATCAACGATACAACTACTCAGGGTCCGATGATGCATCGTCACCCTCTCCACCTTCATTTCCACTTTTTGCTATCACCTGTAAGAACATTATATTGAAAATTAAATACGATTTTATATTCATATAAAAACATAAAACCAATGAAAGTTATCAAACTAAATGATTTTAATTTTCTGTGATTTACCTGCATACCACCAATAGATGCACTCCCACCGGGGGCATATCTGCTCATATGCTGACATATTTCAGTCAACTATTTCTACAATGCAGATATCTTATCCCCCTCCTAGTGAACTGTGTTTCGTAATGAAACAATCTCTTTCTTAGAATCTATGGGTATGGGCTGACTAAAGTCAGGAGTAGATGCAGCAGCTATCCCCGGTGGCCTGCTAAAAACCTCATATGGCATGGGTCCCAAACCCATCCCACACTCTCTCCCAGGATGCTCCTTCCCAAGGACTGTATCAACCGGTTCATCCTGGGAGACAGAGTAGGAAAGCGTAGGATTGACATCCCATAGTTCTTTAATTTTGACATATAAATCAAATATCAATATATATTAACACAGTAATAACTGATAATAATTTATTATGATAAAAACTTTACTTCATACCCCAACTTCTTTAGCATGATCATTAATAAAACATCCATATGATTTCTTGTGAACATCCAACCATAGTTCAGTTCTGGATGCTTCATGGCCGAAATTCTGTGACTGCATTAATCAAAGATAAATCAACAATTCAATATATTAACTAGATAATATTGTCTTATAAATATTTAATCTAATTAAAAGATTACCATTGTTGTTTGACTTCTAGAAAAAAAATTTGAGCCCGCAGTGTGTGGGATGACTTGCTTCGCTCGGTTTGACACATTCTGTCTTGAGAGATCCTGAAATAAATAAAATGAAATTTAATAATGATATATTGAATGTAATGTCCTTTTCATATACATGTATAAATTTAAAATTAGGATAATATAATAATATATATATTTCAATACCATCTTCTTCTGATCCCGATGCTTGTCAACAAACACTTTCCACTACTCTTTCAGTACCCCACTGGGTATCTTCTCATACATTTGCAGTGCGGTCAACGAAGCATCGTTGACATCACACCACAATCTCCATTTAAAATCTTTCCACTTCTTACCTAGATTTTTCAACGTCCACTTCCATGCTATCACATCAACAACGGTAAAGTGGAAGAACATCTGTATACAGATATTCATTTTTAACATATTTGTAACATTACATTCAATTAAACCATAATGTAATAAATTTAACTTGATTTGAGAATCAAACACTTCATTTTTCTAGCTTGGAGTAATATGTATCCAATCTTCATATGAAATGGGAAGGGAAATGGGCTCCGCTGCCAGCTGTCCTAGAATATGCCCAAGTAACCCCATGACATCATCCACAGGGACCCCGTAAGAATCAAATGGCACAACAATATTCTCTCCATTCAGATTCCAAACATCTAAACTTTTTATGTTTTTCTCCACGGTTTCATTTTTGTCAGCTTTAATGAGAAAACAATTATTATAAACAAAATGCAATAAATTTATTTAATTAAAATTTGTACCTATGACAGTGACACTCGAGTATGTCCAGGATGAACTAGAAGGGGCGCGTCACTGCCCCACTGCTGAGGCTTATGAAGGGGGATTCAATGACTCGACCTCTGCTGGGACATCCACAGATGGTGTGAGAGATGGTGTAGGGGGAGATGGCGCAGGAGTGTCGGCAGTTGGTGCCTCAAATGTCATGGGGAGGGATCCAGATGGATCGTCATCTGTCGCAGAACTGGATGAAATAATCCACCGCTTCTTCCTTGGCATTCCTATCATTTAATCAAATAAAATTATGTTCAGAATATATATTTCAAAAAAATTATGCAGAAAAAAATTAAAAATGATAATAGATGGAGTACTAACATACAAAATATATATAACAATGATAGTGAATGACTGCAGTAATGAAACTAGTGGTTGCTGAGTAAATATATAATTGTATATACAATCATTTTCCCCTTTAATCATGTCAGTTTCCTGATCCATTGCTTCATCCACTTCATTCATCCTTTCTAGACTAATATTTTCAATATCATGATGGAGAAATAATTCTGCTTCCTGTTGCTGATTAAATTCAATTTCAATGGTCAAATTTTCCACTTCATTACCCATATCATACAATTCTCTTTGTATTACGTGAGAAAATACACTCCACCCTTCATCGAAAACATCATTCACATAATATATCATTTTTTCTTACGATTCTAAGATATATGGATCAGGAATTTCACGATCACCAACATACATCAAGCGAGAGATGTTCACAGAAGTAAATTTCAAGGAATCTCTTTTAACACCTCTGATAATATCAACCCATTTTCATTTGAATAAAACAACCGAAAAATGTACATGATATTTTAATTCAATAATATCATGCAGCTTTCCATAGTATTCCACTTCATCAAATGTAAACATACTACTATTCTGTGTTCTGAAACCCACTTCTCGATCGACTGTACGAAATCTAAATCCATTCACATTATAACTGTTGATCTTTCTAACTTCTTTTAGAGGACCTCTAGTAAGAAACTTCAAATATTTTGACACATCTACTCAAGTATTAGTATTCATGATCTGAAAAGATAAATATACTTTATTATATTTACAAAATGTATGTGTCAAACTAATATATGTATTTATTGCAATATTTATGAACTTACACATTGTGCAAACCATTCTACAAGATCTTTATTAACAGCTTTCGTTATATCTTTCTCATTTCATGTTCGGCCTCTCATTCATCTATTTGTTTATATCCTCAACTCTTCAATAAATGGATCTGCAATTTCACTATTCAGCAACACATATCTATGGGCCTGTAATAATTCCAATTCAGTCAGTGTCACATTTTAGGTCCTTCCAACTGATCGACCAATAGCAGGAAATATTTTGGATTTATGATGAATTTGAGATTGAGTCGATGTGTTGTCAACATGTGCAACTCGATTAAATATTGTCTCAATATCATCCAAGTATCGAGAAAAAAAGGTAAGACACTCCTCAGCCACATAGCATTCAGAAATTGAGCCATCTGGTTTAGATTTATTTCTCACGTATGATATCAAATGCCCAAGATATCTGTGAAATAAAATAAACATAATTATGAATTTAATTAAGTACCATAAATTTCTTAATTAACTGGAAAAAATATAAATAATGTGCCTCTTAATTGGATACATCCATCGATAATGAACAGGGCCTCCTAATTTAGCTTACTCAACCAAATGCACAGTTAAATGCATCATTAGAGTAAAAAAGGACGGAGGAAATATCATCTCCATTGCGCAAAGGGTCAATACAAACCTCTCTTGCAGGTTTTCAAGATGAAATGGATGTAGAGATTTCTCACATAGTTTTCTAAAAAATGTGCAGAACTGGAGTACAACAGTAGTAATTTTTTCAGGTAATAATGTACGCAATGCCAATGGTAGTAACTGTTGTAACAAAAGATGTGAATCATGGATTTTCAATTTATGTAACTTACGACTCTTCAAGTCAAAACACATCGAGATGTTACTTGAATACCAATCAGATACCTTAACATTCTTTAACATTCTATGGAATTTATCTTTATCCATATTTTTCATTGCCAAAATTTCCGAAGGATACTTTTCATTCTCATCTGGACAGAGATCGCGTTTTATGTTCATTGCTTATAAGTCTTTGCGAGCATTGAGATGATCCTTCGACTTTCCATGCTCATTAAGCAATGTGAAAATCAAATTGTCACAAACATTATTCTAAATATGCATCACATCAAGATTATGCTGCAACAAATTAAATTCCCAATACGGAAGTTTGAAGAATATACTTTTTTTCTTCCATTGTTGTGTTCCGGTTTCGCTTGAAAATGCACTTCAGACCCATTTTCTGCTATCATTCAAATGATGAACCTTCTGAAATTCTATTTCAACATTTTCAAGCTGTGTCAATATTTCAAAACCATTTAAAAACTTTGGAGGTTTTCTACGATCAATGGAACCATTAAATTTTGATCTGTTCAGCCGAAATCTATGAGATACATCGAGAAATCTTCAATGACACAAGAAGCACCATTTTCTACTGTGAGGTAGATGTTTGGGCTCAAAATCAAAGTTACAAACGGGACAAGCCAAACCCATGTAAGTGTTCTAACCAGATAAATTTCCAAGCCCAGGGAAGTCACTAATGGTCCATATTAAAGAATCATACATTTTGAACATTGTTTTAGAAGTAGCATCAAATGTCTCAACACCGTTGCTCCATAACTCCTGCAATTAGTCAATCAAAGGCTGCAAGTATATATCAATATCATTTCCAGGCATTTTTTTTCCAGGAAGAATCAACTAAAGGATAAAAGATGTTTTTTTCATACACATCCATGGAGGCAGATTGTAAGGGATCAAAACAACTGGCCAAATGCTATAATTGGTACTCAAAGTACCAAATGGGTTGAATCCATCGACAACCAATCCCAATCGAAAATTCCTAGGATCAGCTGAGAAATCAAGATGTAATGAATCAAATGTCTTCCACGATTTGGAATCTCATGGATGTCTCATTAACCCACCATTTTTATTATCTACATAATGACACTTTATGTGTTTGGCGGTTTTTGATGACATGAATAATCTTTGCAATCGAGGCTTCAAAGGAAAGTAACGCAAAACCTTTGTAGGCGTGATCCTTTTCTTCTTCTCCATGAAATTATGTTCATTCAGACTTCCAACATCACCATTTTCCTGCCATCTATAAGAAGAACATTTCTTGTAATTCTATCTACTTGAATCCTCTCCCCAATAAAGCATACAATCATTGGTACATGCCTGTGTTTTTGTATACTTTAGACCAAGCATGTTAACAACTTTTTTCATATCATAAAAAGATTCTGAGATTTTTGCATCAGGAAATGCATCACGAATCAATTCCAATATCATGGACATTGCCTTATTTGTAATTCCACATAGACATTTGGTATGGTACAACTTCAACAGAAATATAATCTTTGAATATTTCAAACACCCACTATACAACTCTTGATTTCCATCATCAACTAAATCATGAAACACATTTTCCTCAATGAAGTTTTCTCTTACATTGGGCTCCACAGAATCAAGAGGAGGATCCAATGATATGTGACAATCTTGATCTGCCTGTGTTACAGTCTCAAAAACATCACTTGTCATGTTGCAATTTGTAGCACCCTCTTCTGGTTGTTCTGATATGTTTTGGTGCTGATAGTGGTGTCTTGTAGTGCCGAATGCATCATTTATTAGGTTTTTCATTTCATTTTCTATTGTCTATGAACAAGGGAACCCATTCTGTGGATTAACATTAGTGCTCAATCTTTCTGTAACGTTTTATTCTCCATTCCAAATCCAACACAAACACTGAGAAGGGAATTTATTCAGTATTAAATGTCCATAAACCTCATATCTCTTCAACCATGTTCTAAATTTACATTTTGGACATGGAAATTTTATTCTCCCTTCAATGTATCGATTAGAAATTGCAAAATCTAAAAACTCATTCAAACCCTTAACATACTGAGGTGTGTTCCTCGGTAATGTGATCCAGCTTTTATCCAGGTATATCAAAATGTGCATACACAAAAAACGAGGAATCAAACATGAGACATCTTCTATAACCCCATCATCAAAAAAAATAATGATGAAAAGAATATCCATAATAGAGAAAAATTCAAGGATATATCAAGAAATGTGTCTCAGAATTCGTCAAAGTCCCTAAACTGGAAGCACAAAATGGATGAACTCTTTCTATAAGAATAGGCCTTTTCATCATGTTATGTTCCATCCTGCCTCTACTCCTTGCACATTTGATTCTCTTCATTCCCAATCTTAATTTGTTGCATACCTGATAAAACTAAGGAATGAACAACCATCAATTTCCAAGAATATTTAGCTTCCATTCACATGTCCCTAGTGACAACCTCTAAAATGGATGTTATGCCCAAAGAAAGTAGAGATGTACGAAGGTCTGGGTGAAGACCATCACCAAAGAAATGATATTTCTCATAATTGATGACCCCTATCTTTGGAGAATATATACCAAACCTTGAAAGGTTATTAACATCCTCCCATACTGATCTGTCACCAAAAAACAGTCTCATGATCTCAGTCTATTTCTCTACATTCATTCCCTTAGGAAATAACCATTAAAAAATAAATCTTGATGAGATTACAATTCATACATTCATGAAGTTAAGAAGGTACCATTGACTCCCACAAGTCTCTACTGAAACTATAAATCTAGTTCTAAAAAATTCTCACCCACAAAGTATTAGGTTCCCTAAGATAATTGAGGATCACCTCAATTTGTTCCAACCACCTAACTGCTTACACTGACCCTTGAAAAACACTTAATTAAGGAAGATAGTGATTCAAGAATCCTATGATGGTGTACGAGATTGAAAATGATTTAACATCAAAAAATCAACACGTATTCTAGGTCAGAATAATAAGTAAATAATCCTTTTTGAAAATTACAGTGGACAACAATAACATTTAAATGACCTATATCAATTAAATACTCAAAATAAAGCCTAATTATTCTATATGAAAGTAAGAATAAAATACAAAAAAGTATAAATTAAACCAGGGACACACTAATGAAACCAAAATTACTTTTCGTTTTAAACCACCATTTTTTGTAAGTAATTATGAAATACCACCTCCAATAAGTGTGAACCTCATTTGGAAAAGACAGATTGGAGAGGAGTTGAAACATGATAATAGGGGGATAAATTGTGATTTAAATGCTTTGCCTTTGTAGGATGGGTGTCTAGACGCAAACCATGAATACATTTTTGAAACCTGAGAACATGCATATGAAACAGGATCATAGGGGGATAAAAGAGTGATCTGTAAAAATTTCCAAAACTAGACTCAAATGACTCACATGATTATCCTCAGTTTAATATTAATCCAATATGTCATACTCAAATACCACTAAAATGTATCAGGATAATCATGGAATATTATTTTGTTCAAAACTATAAAAATTATGGGATCATTTTTTAGACCAAAATGCATTGAAATATACTTTTAATGTCCATACCTACTCTGGAAGAAAATCTCCAATATATCAAACTCTATTATTCTTAGCTAGTGAAAACCAGAATGGTGATAAATATTTGAGAACCAGTTATTCACTTTCAACAGATCAAACATATCACCAGTCTAAGAAAATAGAAACTTGTTCTTTACTATGACTCGATTCATCTTTCAGTAATCATTACAAAGGTGAAGGGTTCCATAATATTTATTCACAAAAAACAAAGACATTTCCTAATATTAAAGTCTTGGGAGAATAAATCATTTATCAGATACAGTAGGTTTATCAAAACACATCATAAAGGAAAGAACACAGAACATGAAATAAATATGTCCCTACCATGAAGAATGAATGTCAATATATACATTCCTATGTGCCTATCATGATGCATGAATACTCATTTAACACCATTCTGGGCCATGAGTATAAATATCAAGAGTCAAAATTCATCACTAAACAATATCATCACAAAAAATACAAATCACCCAAGGTGAAATAACATCAACTTTTTCAATAAAATAACATAAGAACCAATCTCGTCCATATGAACACATATTTCCCCAATACATTGGCTAGATACTTCTATTCATAAGGTCATTGCTATGTATTGACACATACTAGTATCTCTTATACCTTTCCACAGGTAGTAATGTAATAGAAATTAAAACATGATTCATTGATACATATTTGCTACATCCCCCAATCCATCACTCTATCATGTGGCCAAATCAGGTTTTTCATGGGACCTCATGCATTCCTACCCATATTCCATAGGTCATTGACTAGAAATGAGTGTGATATTTATAGTGGGGATACCATACCCTCGGATATATAGTTATATAGAAGTGGAAAAATCAACATAAATAACTATAATAAAATTAATATCCATAGAGGAAACCATATAATAAAACATGTAAATAAAAAAATCCAACTAAAGAATCCAATAAATAATAGTGGAATAATTTAATGAGATGATGTAATTAAAATGAATTTATTGATGGTTGTAATATTGAGTAAAAGACTATGTGTTTCAAATAGCGACACAAAAGTCCAATATCCCAATCCCCATTTCAATCCCTTCTCCAAAATCCAACCCATCCTATATGGAAAAAATTAACATAAAGGTCTCTGTACCTTTTTCAATCCTACATCCATGCAATCTGCTAGGGTTCAAAATATTGAGTTGTGTATGTTGTGATTAAAACTTATTAGGTCAACACCATTATTCATATAAAAAACAATTGGATATATATTGTACACAGTAAGGGTATAAGAATGAATTTTAATTAATCAATCAACACATTACATGAATCATCCTAATACAGAACCATGTCAGATTATCTCTGATCTTATTACACTACCCTGCCAACAATAATAATAAACCATGGAAAAATTAAAAAACATGGAATATCCCACTATATAAGCGTTTCATCCATTGGGAATAGCTATATATAAAATTATTTCAACATGTGTCCATTGGAATAGATCACTATATTTGCATATCATCATATATCTATGGGAATAAAGTTCTATATAAGAATTTCAAACCTTAGGGTTTCGTATAGGTTGTCGGGGAAGCAGGGTCGTCGGGGTCGCAGGGTCGCCGGGGTCGCGGGGTCACCGGGGTCGCGGGGGGCCGGGGTCGCGGGGGAAGCGGGGGGCCAGGGGAATCTGGGTGAGGAGGGTCGGGGTGGGGGGAAGGGTTGGGCTGTTAGAAAAACAATGTTTCGCAGCGGTTTATTATAAACTGTCATGAAACCTTTTTTTAAAAAGGTTTAGCGGCGGTTCCTAGAACCGCCGGTAAACAACCGCCACTAAACAACAGTTTTGTTGTAGTGGGAGAATAAATTATTCTTTGAGAAAATAATAACATATTGAAATTATTTATTATGTTGTAGTAAATGTAGATGAAAAAAACAGAAATTGGGATACATAAGTACACAAAGTCTTGTGTTTATTATATTTTTTATTATAATGAATTTAAATATGTATATTATGGAGTGTTGTGTGATGTAGGAAAAATAAAACAAATAAATACAATCAAGATGTTTCCATCCATTTGGTGATGTAAAATTGAATTTTTTATCTTAGAATAATAAGCTACACAAAATATAAAAATCACCTATTACATCCTATGATTAATGATTCAGTCTTAATGAGAATCAATTCCATTTTATGATTCTTATAAATTAAACTATCTATAATACTTTATAGTATATTTGGAAGAGATATATACTAAACCAGTTGATGAATATTTTAATAACTATGATTAAGGAATAATTGAAATAAATTTCAAGGTTTTAATAATATTCTAGATCAAATTTAGAGGAACTGTCCAATGATCATTAGGCTTGATAACTACTATATTTTATGATGAAAATCACATGGATGAAGGATAGAGTTATTGATATCTTAAAGTTGAAATTAAAATTTAGTGATGTTCATTTATGTAATAAAAAATAAGTGTTTACATAATAAAATATAACATTAGAATTCAAGTTAGATATATTTTTAAAATATACTTATAATTTACAGAGTTAGTTAAACTAATTGGAGAATGTTTGGGGTTTTGTGAGAGTCCTTGAGATATTTTTTAGTGGTTCTGAGATCATTTTATGTATTATATATATATGGAGTTGAATTTTCTTTTTTGTGTTCATACATATGATATTATCCTATACAGATGAAATGTATGATTTTTTTTATTTTTCTAAGAAATTAGAAGGTTTGTATTGTAATTTAGCAAGTGTAATATATTTTTATCTTAATTAGATAAATAATGTTGAAAATAAATGGTATAAATATCATTTTTATGATATGAATGAAATTTTTGAGTTGAATAGTTTCTAATGGAAAAGAATGTGTTGTGTATGATATTTTAAGTTCATTTATATGTTTTTCATTGAATTCCATTAAGAATTTGGAAAAGACACATGATATATCTAATTTTTATGATACATAATATATTTTCAATAGGAAAATTATATATGACTGATTTTTATAGAATAAGTTCATATTTAAGATATTTCTCTAAGGATGATGAATGTGTTACATATTTTCTTATAGGATAAATAAAAGGTAAAATTCACAGTTAGAAAAACACTTTATACTAATACATAACATATTTTTTATAATCAGTAATATAATTTTATAATAAAATAAAATTATGGAAAAGGTTTGGAGAATTTATATGGTAAATTTTCTCAACTATAATATGGGTGATAATTATTATCTTACATAAGTTTTAATACTTAAAAAAATGATAGATTTTTGATGTATGAAAAATCTATAATATTTTGGAAAGATAAATTCAATGAAATAAATTATAGCTGATGATGAAAAATCCTTGCATTAATTATAAAATAGTCATGATACATTGTCAATACAAGATTATATCCTTTATTTGAAGAAGAATAAATCAAAATAGTAATAATATATTAATAGTTTGTTAATATGGGATTTCAAAATATGGATATTTTCAAATCAATATTTTTTATCAGAATGGAATAAATGTTTTAATATTAAAGGTCTTGATGCTCACACTATTATTAATTGATTAAAATATCATAAATAATTTTTTTTAGGATTTATGATTGCGAAATAATATCCTCATGACTATAAAGAATAAAATAAATATAACAAGTTATTTAAGAATTATAAATATTTATTGATTCTTATTCTGATATTTTAGATGAACTCGTGAAGAAATTAAATAAGAAATTTCATAACTAATAAATCATTTTTGGATTTTCATACTAGAATAAATATTTTTATATATTTTGAAATTAGATTAACATATTTGGGTAGAATCATATCATCCATTGTGTAAATATAAAGAGGTGTCTTATTCAACATGCATAAAAAGGGAATGAATAAAAAGAAGTTTATTCCTATAAAATATTTTGAGATAATTAGTTGAGGAAAAAGGAATATCTGATATATTTTTAACACATCCATATGTTGAATTTAATAGAATGTGTTTTTGGATATCTCCACTGGGATTATATAATAATTAATATATTAAAAATATAGAAAATATAATTATGTGATACAAGAATATAAAAGATAAGATGAAAGAGAGAAATGTTATCTTCAAGTGTGACTCTCAAATTAGAGAACTAAATATAACCATCCTTATAAGAGAAGAGAAATTAATACTGAACTATTTAGGAAGAACTACCTTTGTAATGAGTAAGAAGAATATGTTCAGCTGATTATATTTTTCAGATTCAATTAGTTGAAGCAAAATAAAATAATGATGATGAATAAGAATACCACTGACACTCAATATATTACATTTTAGAAATAGTGATAATGAATGATGAAGAAGATGAGTTGATAATGTACTATTTTCCTATAGTTATTATGATCTACCATTAGAAGTTGGATACCATAAATATTTCACTAGAGAGATACTAGTGGTCAAATTTAGTGTGATATCTAGTTTCATGGGAAATAGTAGAGATCACGTTTGATGTTACAATTCTTAAAGATCCATTGGAAATGGAAGAATGTATTGAAAAATATGATCATATTGTAACGTCTCGGATTCGGGTTCCACTCAATGGGTGCCCCAAACCCGATTGGTCACATGACCTCAAGCGCATTTCCCCAAACACCAGAGGCTGCCGACTAGCAATGAGGGCCCATGTATGATAGTGGGGAAACTATGACCTCATTTTTAAAAGTCTAGCGCAGCGGAATAAAACATACAAACATACAACAACAACAAAAGCAATAACCCATACACATTTAAAAAGAACAACTGTAGTAAAAGATATCCAACAGTTATATAGATAATGATGCAACATGTCTCTAGTTCTAAGAAAACAGTCAGAACATGTTACACATCAGTACAATATGATACAATGGAAGGTAAAGGTACATCAGAACAAAACAGAGTAGCCGGCAGCATCATGAGCCTAAACTCGGTCCCATGCTCCCCTACACCTCAGCAACACTCAAGTACCTATATAGGGACCCTTTCCCTTATCCACACCTGCAGCAATATAGTCTGTTTGGGCCAAGTACACGACCCAAACAGGGTGTGAGAAATAAATCCCAGTAGGCAGCCACCAAAGGCATGTGCCCAACTGTCAGTGAACATTGTGTAATAACTGTGTACAGTAAATGCAGAAAACTAGTAAGAACTCAAAAGTAACTATCATTACCAGTTTCATTACCATTTAATTATTCATTTAGCAGTTTAATTTAATAACATTCAATGTTCCTCAGAACTAATCCCTTGGGATAATCAGAACCTTTCCCTCAGGCTAATATAACCATTCCCTCAGGTTTACCCTCAGGTATAAGGAATAGCAACCTCAGGTGTATAGAATCTTTCCCTCAGGCATACTGAATATTTCTATTAGGCAAAGAATCTACTGCCCTCAAGCGTAAGATGAGTTGACCTCAGGCTAAACAATCACTGCCCTCGGGCTAGGAAAACAACGCCGTCAGGCTAAAGTAAAACACTGCCCTCAGGCGCGAGTAACTGTGCCAAGCCCAAAGCACAAACATTCAAATTATATAGAATTCCTCTAAAGGAAAAAGTAATGCACAAAATAAACATGGAATACCCTCGGGTATCCTGGCCAAACGATGAAACAGAGGAACGTACCCCTGTGGTGGTCCTGGATCCAAGCAGCGATCCCAAAAATTAGTTTATTATAACATTTAACTATTTATAAAATTCTTGGTATTTTAAACAGCCAAGGCCTTAGCCACATGACACCCCAACATGGGTTCGTAGGACAATGGTACAAACAAACACACAACAGTTGGAATTTAAGGGGCACCTGTTGAGTGGCACCTGGATCCGAGACGTTACACATATCATATTCCAGTAGTGATATACTATAAAGACTTGAAATCTACATGAAGTGGTTGTACGAATTTTTATAATACGATTTATGAATAATGATGATTGTGGGTTTCTATATATTTCCAGGGGATGTTGGGAATCATAGTGGGATGTTGTGTTTTTGTTAGATACACTATTGTTTTAGAATAATTCTTTCCCAAACCACTTTTAATTGATGATAACATAATTATATGAAAATATAATACTAAGGTTGAGTATCTGATTAATTAAAGGTGTATGTCTCCTATGATGGAGAAATTAGTTTTTTTAAAAACTATGTGTTTTCCTTGACTTTAAATTCTACCTCACATGTAGTTATAGTATGTTTCTAAAGAGATTAAAAGAATCATTTATATCTGAGTAGGACATACTGATTCATAAAACAAATGGGTAAAAAGTGTTCAATAATATTTGGGATTTGAAGGAACATTATTACACAAGATCCCCTCTAACACTCTGGTGTCTATGCATGATACTAACAGAATCAAAAACATAAGAATTATAAATGATATTTATTAAATGGAAAGATAACCTCTAGAACCTATCACACAAAGGACAATTCTCTAATTCTTATTATAGTAAACAAAAAAATTATATTACATATCTATTACTAAATTATAATATATAGTTACATGTCATTTTTATGTAGATATTTTTTGAATGAAACACACATAACTATATAATATATTTCATTTTATAAATGTATTTATAAAATTTTATAACACAAGTTCCAAAATTATTTCTACGAATCTTTTATAACATTTTGAAACATAGAATACTAATATCATAGACCACTTCTGAAGTGATAACTATTAAGAAGAAGGTATTACTATATATTTTAGTGGTTTGGAACTGTATCATATATATGTCTTTATAAAAGAATTAAATCTTGATAAAACGATTTATATCATAAATTTACTTGTGATTACTAATATTTTTTAGTTCATTTAATTATTTATCTAATACTTATCTATATTAATTTAATTTTCTAAAAAAATAAATAATTTATTTCCTTCGTACAATATACTAATATTATTTATAAATTAAATTTTTAATAAATGTGTATATTGATAATTAGTATAGTTTTAAATAAATATAATTATGTATATAATTTTTTATATAATTTTTCCATAATTAATTAATTAATTTTGATTTCTTTTTTGATTTTTTTTCAAAAATTTATGTTTATATTATATTTATATTTTACTATATATTATGTGTTATAAACGATTAAAAAATATATATGCATAAATCTGCTATATTATTCAAATATATACATAGAATGTTGATCCTTCAAACTCAACTGAACCCCAAGTCAATCCAACATTCTGAAAAATTAAATCTACCAAGCCCAATTTTTTTTGATATATTTAAATATAGGGTAAGTGCCAACAAAGTTAATTAATTCTAGATGGGTGATAAAGGACCCTATAAGAAGTCAATGGTTATTCTATCTACTTCATTGAGTATACTGAATCCATATGTGTGATATCATATTGTAACATCTAAAAAAAGTCCAAGATAATGTGTATAAAATCCAGAATGTTATTAGAACACGAAATATTAAAGGAACAAGGATGTTCCATGTAAATTTAAAAGAAATATTTTTATTAATTTCAATAAAGAACATCCATTTGAAATACTATTTATCTCTAAAAAAATAATTACTATATTACTTCATTAATATATAGTAGAAATGTAAAACTAAGAATTAACTAGTGGGCTAGTGAATTAAGAATATATCACAGGGGATATTTTTAGCATTGGCCTAAATAATTTCTTTAAAATATTTCCCATTTCATGGTTGGAAACACTTTAGTATTTTCAGTTGGAAATGGTTAAGGGATAATATAAAATATAGTTGAAGTAAATGGGAAAAAAATGATTTTTGTTAAAATATTTCAACATGTGGTTAGTCTATGTAAATGGTAATTTTAAACCATTATACACTGTTATAATTCTTTTCTATATCTAGTTATAAAGGTCGAAAATATATATTAGAAAAAATAATGAGATACATAAAAGAATAATTAATTACTTGTTCTAGTGTTTTTACTATGCCTTTTATAAAATTTATCTTTTGATGATTGGAAAAAGGGATTTTTCAAAAGAGTAAAATTTGATTCATATAAATTAAATAGTTTTTTCATGTGAATAGGAATATTTAACCAAATGAAGGATAATTGTAAAAATTGGAAACAAGTATGGGTAAGTGAAGAGGAGAATATTTACAAATTGTAATCAGTTATTTAACTCAAAAACATCTATGTCAAATGTAAACATTAATATATGAATTTTTGTTAATTAATAGGTTAGATATTATTATATAACAATTGATTAAATATATTTATTCAGTATATAATTAAATATTCTTTAGAGAACTTCAAAAATACTTTGTATGCAAGATGAAATTTTTATTAAGAGGTCAATATTCATTATAATGGTATAACATAACCTATTGATAAGGAACATGATCCATTTTCCATATTCTCTAATATTAGGATAGATATTTCGGAGAGAATTCTCAATGTATGGGGGTGAAACTCCCTCAACATTCATTAAGATTTCAATTAGTTTACCCCATAATGGAATACATTATATTTATGATAATCAAATTAAATTTTAAATGGAAGTGGAATATACTAATAAAGATCAAAATTATACTGAACAGTTGGTAGATTTATAATGGGGGAATAACAATTAAACCACTTTTATTGGAAACAATATATGGAAATATTTATGCGGTTAATAACCATGATATTAATAAAAATTTTCTCATTTCATATTCTAAAAAATATATTCAGTTAAATTTGATTAGTCCCCTATTGAAAGGGAGCATAATAGACTTATTAAGTAGGTTTTATCTCTAATTGAGGATGATATTATGTTGATGGGACACCTTGTAGCTATAAATTTTGTTAATTTGAATTAGATTAAATAAACTATAATTGATATATATGAGGTTACAATTGAACACGTGTAGTCTATAATTATATTTAATATTATTTTATTGAAGTGTCATTTTTTGTGCCGTTATATTTATTCTAAATGATATTTTTCAGTGAATCCTGTCTATATATATATTTGGAGAAAATGGGTGATGGAGTGATATTCCACCCAAACAATAGTGTGCATAAAGGGTACCCATATATATGGGTAAATGATAAAATATGGTTGTAAATAGATATGAAAATATCATTTTATATATTATAAAAAGAGTTTGGGAAGTGTTTCTTCTAATAAAAAACTTGAACAACTATTTGAAAAATGTGTGGAATGCTAACTGTTTTTGGTTATTAGATACTCATGGTGTCGTATGACAAATCCATGTTGGTTTACTACCAATTAATTATTAAATTGTTTCTATAAAAAAGTTTTACAAGGTTTTGAAGTGACTTAAATGAGGCTGAATGAACAAAGGTGGTGAAGTTTCATTGGAATACTGATATTTGAGTGAATTCTCTATATGTGAACTTTATAATTGTGTTCATGTTATCAAGAATGATTCATATATTTCAAAATGATTTTTTGTTTTGTAATTTGAGACTATAATGAGTTGATTCAAAGTGGGCCTACAATCATTAGAAGGAAATATAAAAAATGGTTTCAGTTTTCATATCTCACTAAAAATGATTCCATAACGATGCTTATTATATGGATAATTTAATATTGTATGCATAAATGTATCCATGTATCACCCACTATAAGTATTAATCATTAAGAATTTAATAAGTATATTTAAAAACCATAAGGTGAAACCCATAAGGATTATCCAATAAGTTTCAATGAGCCTATTGGAATCATCTCAGGGAATTAAAAATATGGATTACATAAGCATGAATTCACCTAATCATGAATTATACCATAAGAATCAATCATATTTAGGGATTATTATTATAATAATTATTCCATTTATCTTGTAAATATTCTCACATAATCATGATAATACCATAAGGATCATTTTAACCTTATGAGAATTCTAAAAATATCAGAATAAATATGTGTTCTATAAAATTCTTTTATGATGAATGTAATAAATTATGATAATGAAAGATATAGTAACATAAGATCAAAATTACATAAATAATAAATTACTCAAATGAGAGAGATTATACATGTAAAAAATAGTCATATAACCTAAATACTGAAAGGTTTAGTATCTTACAAATTTCATGTATAGTCATCTTATTCTATTATACTTGTGAACATTTATCTAAAATAATGATATTTTAGACCCTTTATAGACAACTACCATGATACAATCATCCTCATAGCTTGGGGATTTGAAATATGGTATAGTGTTGAGGTCAAACACATAGTAAGAAAAAGGGAAAAATAATGTACGAGATCACAATCATTAAGAAGAATATGGGGAGGAAATAAAAATATTCATAAAAGATCAAAATACAATGGAAGATGATAAAAAACTTTGTATATCAATATAAAAACATAAAAAGATCAATAAGGATTGATAAATTATATAAAATTGGTCAAAAAACATATCCATAGTTCTTTAACATCAATGTGTGATATATAATTTGGGAATACTTTAAAAACAAATAAGGTGTAATCATTAAAATATAGATTTTCTTTGAAATGAAATGAATCTTTAAAATTTGGAATAATAAGGTAAAAAATAAGTTTGGATCTTTCTATTATTCTACCCATTTTGGTTATATAAAAATTGTAACTTATGATAAAACAACTCCCTAACCTCTAATGATGTCTAAACTAACCTCTAATACTAACTATAATCCCCCACCGTAAACATTACATAATCTTGAGATAAATCAAGAATTTATATTGAGGATCTTTTCAGGTTTATAGTTTAAAAGAATTAGGCCATAACTATTACCTAATATACCAAGACACTACATGTGGACAATTACACTCAGTATCAATTTTTACACCAAATAAAACCACTTTCAAATAAAACATGAATTATTTTTCTTGATAAAAATATTATTTAATTCTTCATTTCACTTACTCATCCTTTAACCCTGTGAAATATATTTCAAAAACAAGAAAAGAGCACAAAAAGAACAGTAAGGGATATAAAATAATTAATGAAACCATTAGTCCATGAATATTTTAAACTCAAGAATTTTTTTCACCAAATCATACTTTTACCCCATGAAAACATAAGCTCCTAAACATAACTCATAAAATCATAAGACTCCTGAAAATACTTCTTAGAAATGATAAATCACAAAAGTAACTTATGGAGTCCATATGATAAGATAAATGATTTGATTTTATGAGGAACCGTATATATGGATGATTGGAAAGTGGGGTCCTATATCAAACCCAATGCAGTAGTAATTTATTTTGAAAATGAGTTAAAATGGTAACTTGAGAAGATTTATCCTAGTTTAAAGGGTACATGGGTGGATTTATCTCAAGACAACGTTTACATGAGAGGATTATCCCTAGGAAAAAGGGTACAAAAGAGGATTTATCTCAAACTAAGGGGTATATTGGATGAATAATCCCAAACTTAATGGTACAAGGTAAGATTTATCCCAAACAAATGGGTATACTAAAAGGACTTATTAAAAAACAACTCATACATGGGAGGGATTATCCCAAGGAAAATGGTATATGGGGGGATTTATCAGAGAATAAAAGGGTATAAAAGAGGATTTATCACAAGAAAATGGGTACACATGAGGATTTTTCACAATGTAAAGGGAAAGGGGAGGATTTATCCAAAGTGAAAGGGTATATGGGAGAATTTAATCTCATAAATGGGTTTCATGGGAGGATTTATCCCAAGACTAAGTGTACGTGAGAGGAATATCCCATGACCATAAAGTTACATGGTAGATTACCCAAATACAACAATACAGGGGAATGTCTTTATTGGTATCCTTAAAGAAATATTTATATGATAATGTTTTTACATAACTGAATGTTGTTATAGTATTATGATATACTCATGACTATATTATGATATCATATATCTTTTATTTTGATTAATATTTCCAAATAATTTTAATTAATGTGTTAGGTTGTCACAAACCTTATTCCATTACTCTTTAATTTTGAACTATTCTTTTTTGGGTATATTTTACTTATATAACTTGACTTTTCCCATATACTCATATTCCTCTCACAAAAGATCTGTGACAGTAATATCTTATGTTTTCACTTAAAGTGAATTTGATCTCATCCCAATGTTATGTTTCCCTTCCAAAAGTTATGAAGATAAGTATATTTTTTGGAAGTCTAGAAGATATTATATTATGTTTTGATATGGGGAAATTTTTACAAGTTTGGTAAAATAAGATTCCAATGTACCTATTTTTGGTTCTAGGGAATGATGGAGAAGGTGAAAGAGATCCCTGAGTGAATGAAGGTAGTGAAATATTTCTAGAAGCTCAATTTTTATCATTGGTAGAGTCATCTATAGTTTGAAATTAGAAATTATGTGTTCATAAATGTATCACCTCATCATGTTTAATAATGATTTTGTTGTTGGTGTAGGTTTTCCTCTTAACTTTTTAAACCATTTTACCTATTAGCGAATGTGTTATATATAATATATTTGTTGGAAGAAACCTTGTATATTATCTAAATACATTCTATATTCCCTCTAATAAAATTTCATTTATATCTTTACGGTGAATCATATATAATTTGTTGAGAAGAGATATATATTGAGGATGATATGATATTTAAGGAGCATCCTGTTGAGATATTTAACCACTGAGAGACGGTGTTTTTAATAGTTCTATTACTTTGATTTATGTCTTGTTAAAGAATGGTGGAATGGAAGATAAAACTCTTCATCATGATTCTAATAATCAGGATCAATACCTCAAGTGGTTCTATGGTTTATATTTCTTTGTTGATATTTTTTGACCTTTATTGAGATATTTTGTAATATCTTTTATTAATTTAAGAGATGGTAATTGATTTTTTATTTTTATGTGATATATACTCATGTTTTTTATTTGTATTCTTATTATATTTAGATACTTTATAGGTATATTATATGAAAGTTTTTAAGACAAATTTACTTTTCCTCCATGGTTCTATATTATATTTTAGGGGTGATAATTATTTGAGTGATATCTGATGTAAGGGACTTATTTTTCCTTATCCAATCCATTTTATTTTTGGGTATTCAGATGTATAATATGGACATATAAGGATTTATGGTAACTTTGAGATAAAGTTTTAGATAAGGATCAATTTTACAATGTGGATCCTTATTCCACACCAGAGTTCTCAGACAATGATTTGGTTTTGGACCTTATGGAATAGGTTTTGAAGGCATGTGGTTCATATGTAACAACCTCCTTATAGAATCTTTTTTTGCAAGTGGGTTTCACCATAAGTGTTAGTATTCAAAATTTATAATCTATATTGATATTAAAGTGAAAATGGTATGGGAATATGATGTTTACTTGAGACCAATGGGTTGGTTTTTAGTGGTTATGTGGAATTAGTGGTTGTTACGACATCATTCCTTATGATACACTATAGCCTTACCACTAGGTTGTATTATCTAGGGGATGATATGATAAATAATATGTCATGTATTTTTAAGGGTGCTTATATTTGAACTCTCATGAAATGGTTTTCCTTATTATGCTGTAAATTTGGTGAAATATCAACATATTATGACATAGTCAAGTAGATTTCACTTTGATATTGTTAAATTATAGATGGTTAAAAATACAAGACCTCCAATAAATTATATTATTTTTATCCTCTCCACTTATACAAATTGGAATCCTAAAGACCACTATTATAGGATTTCATCCTCCTTTTCTAGAATTTATATTGTATTCTATTGATCATTAATTTATGATCTGACATGATTTTTCTCTCTTATATATTGTTTCTTATACCTCCATAATAAATTTATACTTTCCATGGATAAGAATATCATTAGTTTCCATGGGATTTTCTTCAGTGTGTGATGGATGGTTGTATTTAGGATGAGGCTCTTAGGCATCATTGGATTCCCATGGGAGTGTTTTTCAGATATTAGATTTTTTCCTTCAATTATTGATTTTAGAATGTTAAATTTTTAATTTGAGATATAGATACTTTACTTTTAATTTTATTTATTGGAAATTATGAAAATATCCCACTTTATTTGTTTGATATATGAATGATTTAACCTACACAAATATAACAGTTGTATCAAGAATGTATTGGAATTAGGTATTTGCGATATTTTTTAATTTTATATTGTTGATATGATGACATTATTTTTCTGATAATTTAATTTATAATCCTATGTATATCATTGGAATTAATATTGTTTAAATTTTTAAAAATGGATAATAAATTTAATGAAATAATTTTGATGTGAGGATAAATGAAAGAGACTTGTAAATTGTTTTTACCTCTATGGAATTGATGAAATATGGAAGTAATAATAATATAAATTCTATTTTTAATTCATATATATTGATTAGTTATTGTTTCTAGGATTCTAGTTGATGGAAATGATGACTAAAAAACTTAGTAATCCAATACAATCATTAAATAATTGTATGTTGAATATAATTTTCAAAGATATAATGAGCCCATTCTAGTTTGAAAAGAAATTGAATTCCTTTTTTCTATGGCCTCAGATTCCCCATAAATGTGTTATGATAACAATACATTTGTTGCTTTGTATTCATACTATATGATGGAAGATACATGAAGCGTTCTGTTGATAACTTAGTATGTTTGATAAATATAGGGAACAACATGATTTTTTTTCAAGAAGTTATAGAGGTTTCTTATTTCCAGTGATGAGGGAATGGAATGTCCAGTGAATAGTAGAGTTTGGTATGACACTTAGAGGTAAAGAGTTTGGATTTATCATTAGAAATATTCTTTATGTTTCTTTTTATGGATCGTTACCATATGTTGGTTTTTTGGGATTCAAATTTTATTATGCAGATTGGATTTAGGCACAATAAGTGCTTACTTATTTGAGGAAGTTGACGACAAGTCATAAAATACCTATGAGTTTATATAATGATAATTGGATTAATAATTAACTAATGGGATGTGAGGTTATCAATGAACATAATGACAAATGTTTTATATATTAATGATAACCATAGAGTTGTTAGAATAAATGCTCTAAGATCATGAGAATTGAATATAGACAAATGATTAATGAATATTGAAGAATGTTTTATTATAATGGAATGGTTTGATTAAACTAAAAAAATTAATGGGGTTTCATAAAGTAAATTGATAAACAAGATATAATGATTAGATAATTAACTGTTACTAAATTACTAGTGTATTAAGTGGATGAATGGAAATTTCATAAATTAATAAATGAAAATGTATAAAAAAGTTAATCTTGGTTCTTATGTGAATGTTTCTGAACTATTCCCCTAGACCTTAACGATGGAATCCAGATTTCTTGTGAGATGATAACTATTATGTGAGTCTAAGTATACACAATTTCTCTTAGTGTGTTTTTTCATAATACTATCTTTACATTTTCTGATTTAATATACATCCCCACCCAAGTTGGGAGGGAATATAACACTGAAATGTTTTTGGGGTGTTTTCTACAACATCAAGAATGACAAGGGAATGTATGGAAAACATCAATTTCTCATCCGATCTTGAATGTGTTATATTATATTATGTAGACATACCTTATATAAGAATTTTTATGGTATATGGTATGGATACACATTGACTGTATTGGTTCTCAATCGAATTATAAATTTATGTGCTAGCTATAGAAACATGTGATGGAAACACATACTTATATCTTATTATGGGGACCAAAAATTCTCATAATATAACATTCATGTGATATAGTGGATTTTGGTATAATTAATGTTAAATAGGTTATAGTGTAACATCACTAAATATTAATAACTATTATAATAAACAATATTTATATAATTAAAAAAAGATGAAATATATTTTAGGAGAACTTGGTGAAAATATGTTTGGATATTCACTCGATATTTTAAATGATATGATTATTTACTCAAAAATATTATTTAAAAAGGTAATTTGTTTTGATGTTTATTCATAAATTATATGTCATTCTTCATATAAGTGGATTTTAAGTGAAATTAATTATAAATCACATAATGGAACTTTTATTTTTGTGTAAAAGATACATTTTTTATTAATATTTTAAGCCTTATGTTTTAATACTACTACAATTGAATGAATTTTTAATTTTTATGAAATATGATGTACATAGAAGTTTATTAAAACATATTCATTACAAAATTTATAATTTAATCAATTTTTATGACTTATGTGGGTAATATTGTTATAAACTTAAGTGGTTTCACAGAAATATCTATAAATATAAATTTATAATATTTATCATGATATATAATTTTTTTTCAAATTAATATAATAAAATAGGAATTATGAGATATAAGATATTTTAAAATTTTAAGAAAATAATCTATTATACATGTTTTATGATTAAAATTATAGAGTTACAAAATTTAATTGATAACATCTTATATTATATAGAAATTAATTCAATGTAAAGGTAATAAGGAAAATTGGAAGCCATGTAATGGAAAACATGCAATCATGTAAGGGTAGAAAGCATCTTATGTAAGGTTACACCCATTTTGCATAAGGTTATTGAGGGATTTCATAGCTCTTGTAAGGGAATTTATTACATAAATTATAATTCATTCATAATAGAATTCTATTTTAAGTATAATTATTTATTAATCACATAAAGATACAATTATTTCTCTTATAAAATTTAGGGTTTTGATTAAAATTAAAAACCTTATGTTTTATAACTATTAATTTTTAATATTTTTTTATTATTAAGAAAATAATATGCACATATATGTTATTAAAACATAATTAATATTAAATTTATAAGTTAAACAAAAAAATATTTATGACACATGTGGGTAATATTCCGATAAAAATATGGGGTATGTTATAATTATTGATAAATATATATTTATAATATTTATATTGGTAAAGAAATTATATTCTTGAAATGAATATAGTAAAATAAATATTATAATTATTAAAATATATTAAAATGCTATGAAATTTATGAATTATATTATTTTTATGATTATAAATATTTAACTATAAAATTTAATTATTAAAATATAAATCTTTATAAAAATTAATTCTATATAAAGGTAATAAGGATAATTTGAAGCTATATAGGGGTTATAATGTATTCACATAAGCGTATGAATCAAAACACATAAGGCTACTCCAAAGTTCCATACTGGTCATTGAGGGTTTTCATATCTTTTGTATGGGTAGATACCATTATTATTTATCTCATGAATGACATCATATCACTATATAAAGTTTAATTCCAACATGCAAGTTTCTTCCACCACTCATATAAGTTTACTCCCTAGCTTGAATAATGGTAAACATGCACACATAATTTTAGAACAACCAGCACAATACTTTGTAAAGGATCACACTAAAATATCTAAGGGTAGAATTTAGTGGAACATAATGTTATGGTAGAAATTTTTATTGTTATGTGAGTATAAACACCACCTTTCTTAATGGTATGACCTTCAATGCTCATGCCACATTCATGTAATATATTCATGCATAAGGGTAATATTATTGTTTCTTAAGGGTAATACATGAGTTCTAAAGGATTTATTATTGAATTTTGTTACTCACATAAGGGTATAACTGAGTTCTCATTATTATATAAAGGTAGATTGTATCTATATAATGGTAGTTTGCCTAAAAATAAACCTATAAAATTGTATTTAGAACTTCACGAAAAGGTAAAGTAACTAAAATTGTAACATCCCAGGTAAATAAAGAATATTACTTTTTCATATTTAATAATATTTTCTAATTAAATATTAATTTTAATTTAAAGGGGTTTCTATGTTCGATAGCGTACCCGTTACGCAACAACGAGTTTCTTTGAAATCTTACGTTGCACACTAATAATATAATAATATTATTTTAAGTGGTAGTTAACACGTAGCTGTTGTATTGGTGGGAATGAATAGAAATAACTAAAATATGATTATATATGTTTGTTAAATGTTTTTACATTTATCAAATAAAAGATAAAGGCTTAAAATAAGAAAAGAATTCAATTTTAGGCATAGATACTCTAATATTCACTAAAAGGTCAACCTATCGCCTTTTGATGGAGAACCATCTTTAAATATAGTTTTTGTCACTCTTATACATTCTATTGGACCAAATAAAATTCTTCTTTAGAATCGGGACATCAAAATTTACTTTTTGTAAATTATTGGTATTTTTCTGATAAAGTTCATTTTTTTGAATAGTGAAAAATGATGCATTTTAATTAAAAACCTTTTTTTAACCTAATTTATTTATATTATTAAATAATATTTTGATTTGGTTTTAAACTAAAATTAGAATAAATTTTTACCATTTAATAAAATGGTGGTCATTAGAATTATTTTCACTTTGAAATTGGACTTAAACAAGTGTCAATTTTTTGATATATATTGCTTCTTAAAAACACGCTATTTGTTTTGAAAACGGGAATTAATTAATAAATTAATTAATGCAACTTATATGTTTTGAATTTTGTGATATAGACATCATTTTTGAATTCGGAATATCATATATATCATAGTGTTAATTTTTGGCATTTTTCTCAAAAATTTAAATTTTTTATGAATAGTGAAACCACTAAGTGGTAGTTAAAAAACTGATTTTTCATTTAAATGAAACTTTAACACTTCTATGAATTTAATTTCAAAAATTCTACATACATGGTTGTCATTAGGAAGTAAAATGTGGTTCAATGGTATTAAAATAATTTTTTGGTGAATAGTAACTTTGAAGTTTTATTAATCGCGATTAAAAGTAATTAGTGTAATTTAAGGTAAAATTAATGTTATAATAATATGAAATTACCTTGAAACATGTCCTACCATTATTGTATGTGTCATTTCAGACCACAAAAATCCATGGATCATCTTGGGGACCCCATGGAGCCACTTGGGTATGAAAATGACATTAATAACTTTTTATTTAAAGTTAAAATAAAAATGTCACAAACATGTAATGTTTTACTAAAACAATTTTTACCTGGGGTTATACAAGTCATATTTTTTACAATAAATATTCATTAGAAAGATAAAAAGGTTTCATACATCATGATAGTTTTTTTATAATTTTTAGAAATTAAATAAATTAAATTAATTTTGACACCATGATGATGCAGTGATTACCTCATTAAT
Source organism: Viscum album (assembly GCA_963277665.1). Classification (NCBI taxonomy): domain Eukaryota; kingdom Viridiplantae; phylum Streptophyta; class Magnoliopsida; order Santalales; family Viscaceae; genus Viscum; species Viscum album. The sequence goes on from OY728152.1 coordinate 1,991,048,885, forward strand.
CAATTATTTAAATAAAATGAAAAGATAATGTAAAATATAAGACTTAAACTTGTCAAGAACCTATTTTATGGGTGTATTTCGAACACTTATCCCCTTATCCTAGAAATATATAATTTTTGGACCTTTAATATCCAAAAATAATTTTATAATAAAGTATCTTTTCTTGACTTTCCAAGAGTGCCCCTCCTCTCCTCTTATAAAAGGCCCCACCTCTACCCCCTTACCCACACCTCTCAAGCCTTTTTCTCGACTAATATCTGCTCATTTTATCCTTCTACATACCTCTACTAATCCTAGAATCCTTACAATAGGCACAAATCTTTTCAAGAAACCCTTTTGGTTCAAACCAAAAGGAGTTACCCGATTTAAAGGTAATGTCTTCACTTGTGTTCTTTTGTTTTATTTTGCTTCTACAACCCCCTAAAATATTTCTATTCCTTTCTTTTGTAACAAAACCAGTATCTTCAATATACTAGGATGTTTTTATGAGAATGATTTGAGCTACACCTACACACACCACCGTCTAATGGTTAAAAGAATATACTGTTTCTGTGGTTGGCGAATTTCTGCCTCACGAAACGATGATTGTTCAATCTTCTTTTAACACCTTTCATGGTGACCATTAAGATGTAACTCTATTTATATATGATATATATATTATGATTATGTTTTCATTATGCTTCTTTATTTTTAATTTATGGAATACCTTCATGGTTTCCATTATGGGTAAACGCGATATCTTCATTTTAGGAAGTGCAGACTACCGCCCCCTCAAAGTGATTTGATTCGTTAATGCCATATGTGGGACGTATAAATGATGGAGTTAATGATATTGTATATTATATTATACTGGAATTATAATATACCTATATATCATTATGACTTCACTCCATTAAATACGAAATGGAAATGAAAGTAGCGTTCATGCGTACGTACGGCTTACCGTCTCCATGAACTGTGCATTTCATTTCTTACCTCTAAATGTTATGTACTATTATAAATACATGTATATGCTGGATATATATGATACATATGATATACAAATCATGAATATCATTCTGTATATGATGAACCATTGACCACATGAACAACATGTAATTGTAAGAAGTCCATTTTTGACTTATGTACCAAATATCGACAAAATGAACTTTATTAACTTAAATGATTACATAATGTTTATAACATGGAAATAAGTTATATAAAAGGAATAATAAACTTGAAAAAGGTTCTTAAGCAAGTTGAAATTAAATTTAGTTTATTATTTAAGAGATTAAAGAGCAATCAAGTCATGTCAGACACGAGGTAAGGGACTTCGTCTCAATATCTTTTCATTGAGGCATATTTTGTTCTAATACAAGACTTTACTTTATACACTGTATAAAAAACCTTTGACTTTTAATTTCATTCAAAGGGAATCTTTTTCTATGAAGCGTTTTACTAAACGAAAAAAGGAATGTTTATTTTAACTTATGCAGTGACAACAACCTTTTTTGCTGCCGCAAGTATTATTTGGTCTTTGGCTTCCTCAACAAGCCATAATGTTTTTAAAATAAAATAAATACCATATAATATTTTATGTATTTTGGTATTGAAAATGGTTTTTATAGTGGATTTTTTATGTCAATATATTTAAGTGATATATTGTGATCGAAATGTGGGAATGTTTTCTTTCCATTATATTTGTTTTATGACTTATGATTTTATAATGGTACTTGGACATTTGACGGGTGGTTACGTGATAAACCATATGACGGGTGGTGTCGTGAATACCTGTATGGGTGGTTACGTTATAAACTCTAATTCATTGGGTATGGAAGTCGGCCATATGGCTATTCCATTTAGTGATATGTGTGGAAGTCGACCATATGGTTATTCCATTTAAGTCTATTTATGTCCCAAGGTACCTTTATATGTTATGGGTTCTTTATATGGGTTTTACGGTAATCTTTTGGTTACAAAAGGGTAAGTAATGATATTTTATTCAGTGAAGAGTATTTAATACTTAATAAAGGTGAAAAGTATTACTTTGATAAAGTATTCATGGTTTACATGATGTTTTAAAAAACTAACAGTTTTCCTTCTATGTGTATCCCTTACTGAGCTTTTTATGCTCACCGCAAGTTTTATTTTGAAATGTTTTTTCACAGGACAAATTGTGGAATATGCTCAAGGATGGGATCAAGGAAAATTCATGCTATCTTAAACATGGAACTAGACATGACTCTTTTTTTTCAAGAGTTCATGTTTTGTAAAAAAAAGGAATCTATGTAGAAGTGTCTACCTTGTAAACTTTTGAGATGTAATAGTTGTGTACTAATTCTATAAAACTCTAAACATAAAAATATCCTCAATGTGAATTATTCATTTCATTAAATATTAAGTAATGTTTAAGGTTGGGTCCTTATAATAATTAAGGGTTAAACCATGCCTTATAAGTCCATGTAAAGGTAATCACCATCCTATGTAAAGGTAGACATGTAATCTTAGATTTACACCTACTATATCATCTTTTTTCTCACATACTTAATATATATAAAACAAGAAAATAAATATATTTAATATTTCATTATCATGTTATTATACATGAAATTAGTTTTGATAAAAAAGATCAAGATTATAGAAACAAGACATGAATATTAACATCTTCACTTATATAATCATATTTTATTCCCTAGTTTGCTCAGTACACCATATGATCTTGACCACCAAGAAATCATTGTATTTAGAGTCTTATGGAAAATGAAATGGTTATAATGTTCTAGATTGTTGATTTTTTTTAGCTATATATGAGTAGTATAGTAATAGAAATAAAATTTTATATACCTATCACTATAAATAATATATTTTTTAAAATATCAAAAATTAATAATATGAAGAACTAATATTTATAATTATTAATATTTAAATAATAATATAAAATAAAGGATTTATATTTAAAGACCACCTTTCATTTTAGTTCCACTTAGATCCCTAGTTATACTCTTCTTATATAATGTTAATGAGATAAAGTGATAAATATTGTGAAAAAAAGAGATAGATTATTTTCAAGGGAAGCCAATATTTGAATATGGGGTGCTAAAAAGAGTCGAAGATTTTTATCAAAGAAATCCTTAAGAATAAATAAACTAAGCTATGATACTAAGGTAGGTAATTTCATCTTAATTTCTCTTGATTGAGTCATATTTTAGTGTAATACCACTAATTTTTTTATATGGTGTATATAGTACCATTTTACATATTATATAATCAATCCTTCATACTTCATGGTATATTTTGTTACAATCCAAATTATTACATTCAAGGGGAAGTGAATTGAATGTTACAAAGTAGAAAGGTGTTTCTTAACTCAAACATCATTCATTGGGTTATATCACTTTTTCTTTGACAATATTATGTGTGGAATGTGAGTAAAATATTTTTCTTATGTTTTAATTCCATTTTTTTGTGTGGATATACATTCTATACACATAATCACACCATTGGTAAATTATAAAATCAAATTTATGACCATTTTTAGGCTTTTAATTTTCTCAATATAATTTTCTTGGGACATGTCTCTTGTCATGCATTATGATTTCAATGTATATTATACTTACTACATCATGATTTTACATTGAAATACTTATTCAAAAAATTAATTCGTTTTAAAGATAAAAATATTAATTTTTATTCCATAAGTTTTTATTTGAATGTTTCCAAAGTAGAAATGTCATAATGTCACAATATCTTTTCTTTTAAATATTATCTATCGTCAAGGTATCTTTATAGAAATAATATTATCTTATTTTCTTGAACAACATCTCTTTTATTCTTCTATCTTTATTATTATTTTTATTTGTTATGTTTCATTTTATTACCTTATTGATTAAAGATTCATCATTAAAGTTGTTTATATGTGATACTGATAATTTATCTTCGTTTATATTGAGAATATTTCTCTTTTATATATCTATGTTTTCAAAAATACTTTAAATATTTTTTTTCTAAAAATAATTTTTTCCTCATTTTGTACATTTTATTTGACCATATTTTAATTATTTTAAATAGAAATTTCTTACTATTTTTGGCATGGGTCACTTTGGACTCTCTTTAAAAAACATTGAAATTAATTATTTTGAATTGTTTATGGAATAAATAGGTTTACCTTACTTTCTGACCATTATTTTAGATGAATATACCTTTATATATTTTTAAGATAATTTTCAAATAATTTTTGTTTCACAATATTTTGTGAATTTTTAGTTTTTAAAAAGTGATTTTCAAAGGAGAAAGATCAGTTTCTCATGAAAGGTTTTAATTATATTTTATAGTTTTTCTATTCTATAGTGATAAAAAACCTTGATGTAATATATTCTACTTAGGGGATTTGTATTAATGATACAATCCCATTTCTTACTCTGGAAGAAATATTATTATTTCACGGAGACTTTCACAGAACACATTTCATTTCTATGGTTAAATGAATTATGAAAGGGATAATGGTTATTTCTATGAGTTTTATGATGAAAATAAGGATTTATGTACTTTATTCATGTTATGGTTTTTAGAAATTATTTATAATCTTGGGTTGTTATATTAAAAACCATGTACGATTGCTTCTAATATAAACCAAGAATGGGTTGTTATGTTATAAACCAAGAAAGGGTTGGATACAACACTCATAAATGGAAAAGCACACCATTTGGGATCTAAAATATGTGTTTACATCCAATAAATAAATGAAAATACCCAATACATGATTAAGGGGGATCCAAAAAATAATACCTCTGGTGAAATCATGCACACTAAAGTGGCATATGACCACTTGTGGAATTACACACACAAAGAGTGACATGACTATTTCTGAACATTCCCAAGGATAAAAAATGTTTTATATTTTTCATGTGAATTTATAAAGCATGTAAAAATTTAATAAATCATTTTAAAACCAAATCCATTCTATTTTTTGGATTGGAAAACTAATTTATGATCCAAACCACAATTTATAGAATTTATTCGAACACTTGGTTTGAACAATTCCATTTTTATAGAACAACCCTTTACAAATGAATCTATTCTAGAAATTACGTTATAATATTAAATCATTAATTTTCATTAAAAAAATACAAATAAATTAATTAGAACATATATAAATTCATGAATTATATCCCTTTAATTGTGACACATACCTCATTAATAGAGGAAAAGCTAATCACCTCCCAAAAAGGGAATTGGGAAATAGTATATTAGGGGATCAAAATATATGATCCATAAGAATAAACATTAATACTCTCTCAAAACAATTTTATATGGTATCCCCATCACAATTGGGTTATAAGGGAGGAGACTATATAGCACCGGGTAAGGTTTAGGTCGAGCTTAATGAAGATTAGGAGGAGATTATTCCTAAAAATGACAAATGGAAAAGGGTAAAATTCAAACATTTAAAGGTTCATAGAGGTCACATGGTTTTCTAGATGGGACACATAGTATTTATTATAAATATATGGGAGAATAAATTATTATTTACAAAAATAATACCATATTGAAATTATTTATTATGTTGTAGTCAATGTAATTGAAAAAAACACAAATTGGGAGACTTAAGTACACAAAGGACTATGTTTGTTAAATTTTTATTTGAATGAATTTAAATATGTATGTTATAGAGTGTTGGGTGATGTAAGAAAAATGAAACAAATAATTAAAATCAATACGTTTCCGTCCATTTGGCAATGTAGAATTGAACTTGTTGCCTTAGAATAATAGGCTATACATAATCTAAAAATCACTCATTACATCTTATGATTATTGATCCAGTCTACATGATAATCAATTCCATTTTCTAATTCTTATAAATTAAACTATATATAGTAGTTTATAGTACAGTTGGAAGAGCATGATACTGAACTAGTTGATGAAATGTTTTAATAAATATTATTAAGGAATATGTTGAAATAAAGTTCAAGGCTTTAAGAATATTTTAGATAGACGTTGGAGGAACTGTTAAATGCTCATTACACATGAGAATTATTATATTTTATGATAAAAATGACACGGATGAAGGCTATAGTTATTCATATCTTGTGGTTGAAAATAATCTTTAGTGTTGTTCATCGATGTTATAGAAAAATGAGTGTTTATATAATAAAAAATTGATAGGTTAGTATGAAGTATGATATTCTACTCTATACCAATATTAGAATCTCAATAGAACTGAATATCTACAATATACAAGAGGGGGGGGGGGTGGATTGTATACTTTAAAAATTTCTTAAGGAATTTTTTTATAAACAAAATTTACATCACCTCTAATAAGAAATCACCTACCTATAGGAATATAAAATTCTTAAGTCTAAAACTTAAGAAATTTTTCATAAAAAGAGATTCTACCACAAGGAATATAGAATCTCATATAGTTAGAGATACAAGTTAGAAAGTTTATACAAAATGAAAACTTCCTAACTTTTACAAAGTAGCAGAAATTTACAATATTATATTAGTCCGAAGAGGAGGATATCCAACATCCTTGGATAAATGTCCCTTATTTTATACTTACAATAATGCATGTCTTACCCAAACCCGGGTAAGCCCTAAATCATAAGATCGTTAGCTGTCTTGTTATCCATGAAATCCCTTAATTTGTAAGGAAATCAGAACCTCTGACTTCACAACCTGAAGTCTCTTATTTTAAGGAAATCACACCTCTGCATGAAGCAATTCTGCACAAAGCAAAGTTTGAACAAGCTGTTCAAACTTTATGTACACAGCTTAAGGGTTTATAAGATCCTCTCACTCTAGATCAATTCACTTTTAGAGAGATGAACTCCAAAACGAAAACATGTGTACTCGTTTAAACTCAATATGGATCTCATCATATGTGGTCCTATTTATAGCTTTCAAAATCTACTGGCCTATTCCACTCCAACAGTCATATTTCCTTAAACCTTGGAGGGACCTTAACACGTGGAAAACATACAATGGTTTGTTTATAACAGAAAAAAAGTCATCATTTTATATAAATAACCATGAATATAAAGATCTTACACCTTAAGTGTAAGGAACTTGGAATTTGTTAAAATTGAAATGATATGAAAGAATCTATAAGGTTCAGAATTATAAGGGAATAAAGCTTTGAATAATAAATTCTGGAATTATAAATTTCGGAAGTAATTTTCATAAATTCGGTATGAGTAAATGAAGTAATGATTATTTGTCCTGAAATCCTCAATAAATTAATTTTTCACCAAAAAACAATGCAATATAGAAGTCCCTGGATTGTCTCTCGAGGAGGTTTCAATTTGAGTTGTAAAAACTGTCACTTTTTTTGTCAGTTTTTACATGAAATGAAAAATTGGGGATTTGATTAAAGTCTCAAGAACAGAAAATAAATAAAAAATAAATAGAAAGGAAATTTTTGAATGATATAGAAAATTTATTGGTAATAAAATTGGTTTGAAACCAGAATCAAAACAGTTGTTACAGATCAAGCTTTAACCTCCCGGATACTCCCCTCTTCCTTGTTTAAAATTATATCTCTAATGAATCTCTCAATGCCTACCCAAATACCTCTGGATATACACTTTATTTGGCAAGGATATAATATTAAAACATCAATATGATTGCTTCCCCTCCTATAGAAGTGATCTAATTATTTGAAGACCTTCAAATAACCAAACCTAACCGAAATCACTATGCCCAACGACAAGACCTCACCGAAGAAATTTAAATAGTGAAATCGACTATTTTAATTCATAGATTGGGAAAATATCCAGAACAAACAAGTAGAAAATATATTCCAGAAAGAAAACAACCGCTGTCATTCAAGAAATATAAATTCAAAAGAGATGCAACAGAGATTACACATGAAGATCAAAACTCAGAAGGGAGTGTCCGTCGGTTGTCGCCATCCGCAACCACTTGGGGCTTAGCCTCGCATCACATGATCAGCCCACATCATCTCCATTCCAGAAAGAGTGTACACAATCTTCATCATTGTCTCCAAAAATCCAACCCCCTTGAAAAGGAAGAAGAGCTAGGAATAATAGGGGAGGATGGATGGAAAATCTTCTGTCCAGATTCTGTCCGCCCGAAATATGATTTTGTTTGGAACCCTTCTTGGACAAATAAACCTATGGACCCTTCTAAGGAGTTGTTTGAAAATATGATCTATGTCGGTCCACGAAATATCAGATGCTTTGGAGATGTGGTGCAAAAGTTATGAATTACGTACACCACAACTTTTGCTCTGCCCGAGGAGACCTTTCATCTTACACTTGTTTGACTCGCTAAAGGTGTGCTCTAATGATCGACTCTGATCTTTATATTAATCATGTACGCGTGCCATGGAGTCCTCTTGAACTCCTAGTTAGAATTAATGACATTCAAAAAATGTAGCCAAAGTTATGCTTCATTTATTGAGGTGGGATCCACACATACAAACATAAAAACTATTCCCAAAGAATGATTTTTTGGACCCTTAGATGGGCGATTTAGATCTTGGTCCAGTTGAAATGTATGAAGTTCACATTCTAGGGGTTCCTAAAAAACGAATCAGTCGAATTGGATAAGTTTTTAAAAATATATGACCAAATAATCAGACAAGTCAAAAACTACTTAAAATCCAGAATTAAGGCACTTTCACAATTTAGCTCAAAATACAACAATATTACAAAAATGATGCAACTTAACATGTAATGAAACATTGGTGAGGATTATATAATTGAAATTTAGATAAAATATATTGAAAATATCATCTCTAGACATTCCCCCAAACTTAGAACTTGGTCTCCTGGACAAGTGATCATTAAAACCAAATCAATGCATATTCAAAATACAAACCAATGAGGTTCACTAATCAACCACCAAGAATCAAATGATATAATGCCTCATAAAAAATGATTCAAGTTTTAAATTCAGTTTATTGAATCTATTTAAACTCCTTTTCTCCTCTCATTCACACAACACCGTCACCTCACAAAAATTTTCTCTCAACACAAACATTGATTTCCAACAAAGCTTCTCTCAAGAAAACATGCAAGAATCATCATAGGTTCCAAAAATTTCTAAATCTACAGCTGATGTGAGCCAAGAAAAATGTGATCATCATTAGGGATTTTCAAGGATTTTCTATGGATAAAGGTGGGTTGGTCTCAAATGTCCAAAATTCTGAAGCCGAATAAGGAGGGTTTGGCTCATTTTGGAAGCAAAAAATACATTAATCTAATCTTCACTCATGTGGGGAATCCTCCTTACTATCCCCCAATGAATGTAATATTTGAGAATCTCTTAGAATATCTTTTCCACCTCATTCCATCCACATTTCTGCAGCAACTGTTACATTTCTCTTCTTTTTTTTTCAAGAGCTCCAGATTGGGCACAACTTTCATCCATCAAGAGCTCCAGATAGGCACAACTCTCTTAAATTGAGTGTTCTAGATAAGAACAACTCTCTTCCTTTGAGAGCTCCAGACAGACACAACTCTCAGAAATAAAACATCTTTCAGCAACAAAAAAATCTCCTCAGAGTTTAGAAAACCACCCAATGCAACACCAGATGAAGTAGCACACCAGAAGCCATCTCCCCCACACTTAAGTTCAACTAGATCATGCATTTATACTTCCAGATCAGGTTAGAAAGGGAAAATGGCTTGTAATGTGGCTATCTAAAAGACAGTACATGGGAACTGAGGGCTCAAGAAAGATAAAATGAAAAAGGTGGGCCGGAATAAAAGGGATAATCATGAAAAGGGGCATTAAATCACAAAAAAAATTGCCTCAATCATTTCAATCACACTCACCTTAGCCCTCAAGTTTTGATAGAAAAAGATCAAGTTCTGGTTCAATCAAACAAGCATTCTATGGTTCACTCAAGAAGTAGGATAAATGTGAATAAGATGAAAAATGGGTTCAAAATACTCATGGGAAAGTAGTTTTCAATATTAGACAACATTCATGGCCTGGAATTTAAAATTCATGGTTATTTCAAAATTTTGGAACTTGAAATAGTGCCTTTTTCAGCATTCATTTATAACCAGATTTAAGGGATCAATTGGTTCACTCATTGATAGGGTTTTCAAAGATCATCATGTAAGCTCAAATGTTTTTCAAAATTTTAAATAAAACACACTAAGTTTGAAAATAAAAGAACACACCAAAAATTGAAAGAGAGAGAAAGGCAAAGGAAAAAGAAAAAAAATGAAAGAACACAAAATCCTAATCTACCCAACATGTTCCTCCCCCCGCACTTATTTTATGAAATGTCCTCATTGTGTAAAAAAAATATATGAATATGAAATTCAGGAAATTAAAGACATTACAAAAAAAAGTGAGAAGGAAAAACACAACCTGACATCAATTGTATTATGTTTCCTGAAGATAGATCTCCTCCCCCATAGGATCTTGAACATTCTCTCTATGTAGCTTCAACCTGTGCCCATTGACTGTGAATGGTGTCCCTTTGCTTGGTTCTTTAATCTGGATTTCACCAAAAGGAAAAAACATGAGTAACAATGAATGGACCAGACCATTTGGAACGAAATTCACCCGGGAACAACTTTAGTCTGGAATCAAACAGAAGCACTTTGTCTCCTTCCTTAAAGTTTTTATTGAGAATCATCTCATCATGAAATGATTTGGTTCGTTCATTGTACAATCTATAACTTTCATATGCATTCTTTCTGATCTCCTCCAGCTCCTGCAACCAAAATTTTCTTTCTTCCCCAGCAAAAAACAGATTCATGTTACATGTTTTAAAAACACAAAAAGATTTGTGTTCTAACTCAACCGGAAGGTGAGAAGCCTTTACATAGACTAATCTAAATGGTTACATGCCAATTGGGGTTTTGAATGCAGTCCTATAAGCCCAGAGTGCATCATCAAGTCTCAAACACCAATCCTTTCTATTTGGGTTCATAGTTTCTTCCAGAATTTGTTTGATTTCTCTGTTGGACAACTCAACCATTCCATTTGTTTGGGGGTGATAGGGTGTAGATACCCTATGATGAACTCCATACTTCTTCAATAGTGATTCCAAATTCTTGTTACAAAAATGAGTACCTTGATCCGTAATCAAGAACTTTGGGAATCCAAACCTTGAAAATATATTTCCTTTCACAAACTTGGACACAGTTTTGGCATCATCAGCTCTTGTGGGAATAGCTTCTACCCACTTGGATACATAATCAACAACACGAAAAATGTAAAGGTATCCAAATTAATTGGAAAAAGGTCACACTAAATCCATACCCCAAACATCAAATACATCATAAAAACAATAGAGGTTGTTGTGGCATCTCATTCCTTTTGGGAATGCCCCCTTGAAATTGACAATTTCTACATGTCCTGCAGAGATCAAAAGCATCTCTAAATATGGTAAGCCAATACAAACTAGAATCCAGCACCTTTCTTGCAGTTCTTTGAGGCCCAAAGTGTCCTCCATAGGTCAATGTGTGACAAAAGTTTAGGACAGATTGAAATTTAGAATTTGGAATGCATCTCCTAATCATTTGATCACTACCAACATGCCACAAGTAAGGACCATCCCAAATGTAATGCTTTGAATCACTCAAAAGTTTAGAAATTTTATTCTTGGAAAACCAGTGGGGAACTTCATCAGAAGATAAATATTTCACCAGATCAGAAAACCATGGCCTTTCAGTTTGAGAAGCATACAACTCCTCATTTGGAAAAGTTTCCTTAATTGGCAGTTAGATCTGAGGATCCTCATTCAAAACAGATGTTATCCTACTCAAATGATCAGCAACAAGGTTTTCAATTCCTATCTTGTCCTTTATTTCAACATCAAACTCTTGTAACAACAAAATCCATCTCAAAAGTATTGGTTTCGCATCATGTTTCTTCATCAAAAATTTGATTACAGAATGATCAGTGAAAACAATCACCTTAAAGCCCAGAAGATAACATCTAAATTTGTCCAAAGCAAAGACAACAACAAAAAGTTCCTTCTTGGTTGTTGTGTATTTTGATTGGGCTTGATCTAATGTTCTAGATGCATAGGCAATCACATGAGATTTATTTTCCAACCTTTGACTTAAAACAGCCCCAAGAGAAAAGTCAGATGTATCAGTCATGATTTCAAAAGGAAAGTCCCATTTTGGAGTTTGAACAATGGGAGGAGTAATCAATTTTTGTTTCAGCTCCCCAAAGGCCTATTTACAATTTTCATCAAAGACAAATGGGGTATCTTTCTAGAGTAATCTTGAAAATGGAAGTGCAATCTTACTAAAATCCTTAATGAATCTCCTATAAAAACAAGCATGACTAAGAAAAGATCTCACATATCTGACTGTTTTTGGGTATGGAAATGAAGAAATGACCTCAACTTTGGACTTATCAACTTGAATTCCATCAAAAGACACAACATGTCCAAGAACAATCCCCTTACCCACCATGAAATGACATTTTTCGTAATTAAGAACAAGGTTCTTATCAATGCACGTTTCAAGAACATGAGCCAGACCTTCCAAACAACTTTCAAATTATGAGCCATAAACAGTGAAGTCATCCATAAAAACTTCCATGCATGTTTCAAGAAAATCATAGAAAATGCTCATTGTACACCTTTGTAAAGTTCCAGGAGCATTGCACAAACCAAAGGGCATCATCCTATAAGAAAATGTTCCGAAAGGGCAAGTGAATGTGGTTTTTTCTTGATCCTTTGGTGCAATATGAATTTGGAAATAACCAGAGAATCCATCCAGAAAACAATAATGGGTTTTTCCAGCCAGCCTTTCAAGGACCTGATCAAGAAATGGAAGTGAGAAGTGGTCTTTCCTCGTAGCCAAATTGAGCTTCCTATAATCAATGCACATTCTCCATTTATTTGTAATCCTAACAGGAACAAGCTCACCAAATTCATTCTTTGAGATTGTGAAGCCACCTTTTTTAGGAACTACATGGATTGGACTCACCCATTGACTATCAGAGATGGGAAAAATAATTCCAGCAGCTAAAAGGGTGGTAAATTCCTTCTTAACAACCTCTAAAAGTGTTGGATTCAACCACATTGGAAATTTTCTCACCAGTTTAACATTTTCCTCCATAAAAATTCTATGCATGCACACTGAGGGCTGACTCCAGTTAAATCAGATAGAGTCCATCTAATAGCTTTATTGTGGGTTTTGAGGACTCCTAACAATTGATTGTCTTGGTCCTTCGACAAATCTTTTGAAATTATAACAAGGAATGTTTCCTTTTCACCTAAGAAAGAATATTTGAGAATCTCAGGAAGTGGTTTCAACTCTAACTCAGCTGGGGTATTTTCATTGACCAAGGAACATTGCTTACAGGTGTGATTGTTTAGTGGAGTTCTAGAATTTATAAGACAATCACCATGAATATCAATTTCAATATTCTCGGAATTTGATTCTAGTGGAAAATTTTCAATTTCTCCTGGGAGACCACTAACAGCACTATGGATTTATAGGGAGACATCTTCCTCAATGTTGAGAACAAAAGAATCTTTCAAAGCCATATCAACATTCCAAGACTCATCATCAACTCCCTTTTCCATCTCTTGTTGATCCGATTCAGAAACAAACAAATTTCCATCATCAAAAATATCAGCTGGTTTCTCATAACATGAAAACTCAGGGAACATATTAGTGGAAAAACAATCAATCATGTTCACTTGGGGGGATGAATGATCCTCGACTGGGTGTTTCATGGACTGAAAAATATTGAAATGAACAACCTCTACTCCAAACTCCTGTGAAAGTGTTCCCTTGTAAACATTGATGATTTCTTTTGCAGTTTTCAGGAATGGTCTTCCTAGAATGAGAGGTGCATGGGTACTAAACCTATCATCTTCCATATCTAAGACATAAAAATCCACAAGAAAAATCATGTCTCTCACCTGAACGAGAACATCCTCAATAACTCCAGCAGGCTTGGTGATAATTTATTTAGCAAGTTGAATGATGATCCCAGAGGGTTTCAATTTTCCAACATGAAGAGATGAGTAAACAGAATGTGGAATAACATTGATGGAGGCCCCCAAATCAAGCATAGCATACTTGAATTTGCATTTCCCAACGGTGCAAGGAATGGTAAAGGTTCCTGGGTCTTTACATTTGACAGGAACGACATGCTGGATCATCGATGAAACATTCCTCCCTAAGTTAACCTTTTCACCTCTTTTGAATTTCCTCTTATGGGTACAAATTTCTTTCAAAAACTTTGCATACCTTGGAATTTGTTTCACATCATCAAGAAAAGGTATATTGACTTGAACTTTCTTAAAATTCTCCAAAACCTCCTTATCCAACTCTTTCTCAGCACTATACTTCACTGGTGGTTCACTCCTAGGGTAAGGCAATGATGGTTTGGTTATTTCAAGGCTATTCTGAGCACTTCTTTTAGAAACAAAAGGTCCAGACATCCTCTTCCAATCCCTCTTTGTTCTTTCAAGCAACATTTCTTCTCTTGAAATTGTGTTTCCCTTTAAATAACATTTATAATTTCTAGCATTTCCATCAGTGGTGGGATTCTCAACAGTAGTTTCAACAACAGTTTTTGGTTTCTCCATTTGAGGAGTATTCAATTGTTTTCCACTCCTAAGTTCAATTGCACTCACATTTTCCTTCTCTTTATCTCTTGGATTCACATGAGGTTGTGAGGGAAAACCTCTTCTCATTTTATTTTTTATGCAACTAAGATCAGAGGCAAGTTGACCCGTTTGAGTCATCAGGGTATTCAGCATGTTTCGTTGTAGGTCTTGTGTTTGTTTCATTGCCTCATGTTGTGTCCTTATTGCTTCTTCAACATTACTCTATGATGTTTGAGTGGGAGGGGCAGCCTGAAAGTTTCTTCCAGAATGAGCATTGGCTTGCTCATTGAAATATCTTGGTTTTGAATTGCTTGATTTTCCTTGGAAGAAGCTTATAGGTTGTTCAGGCTGTCGAAATCTTTCATTAGAGTGGTTGTTCCAGCCTTGATTGAAATTATGATTTGATTGGTATCATCTTTATTGGTTTGATTGAAAGGGTTTCCCAGGAAGAACAACATTGAAATTCACAGAAGGTTCCTGCATCTGAGGGCATTGGTCACTAAAATGGTCATCGGAAGAACACATTCCATAGTAGACTTTCATTTGAAATGTTGCTTCAGGTTTGGGTGGAGTTGGTGGGTAATTGGATAACATCATTGACCTCACCATGGTGGTAAGATCAGAAAGTTGACTTGCAATCATATTTTTATCAGGATTATAAATGGGGAACTCTTGGGAAGATTTCACATGAAGAAGGCCTCTTGTTCCAAACTGTTGAGCATTTTGGGCCATGTTTGCAATTAATATCCTAGTAGCAGTTTGTGTTTTGTCAACTAGAGCCCCTCCTGTAGCAGCATCAATCATGCTTCTATCTGGAAGATGCGATCCCTCCTAAAAATATTGAATCAAATGTTGGCCACTAATTTGATGGTGGGGGAAACTGAAACAAAGTCTTTTGAAGCATTCCCAATACTCATGAAAAGTTTCACCTTGAGTTTGCCTAATTTTACAAATCTCATTTCTAATGGAAGCAGTTCTAGAAGCAGGGAAAAATGTTTCAAGGAAAAGTTTTTTCAATTCATTCTAATCGATAATGAAAGTAGAATGTGAATAGAAAAACCATTCTTTTGAAACTCCTTCTAACGAAAAAGGAAATGACCTCAATTTCATTTGATTTGCATCAACACCCTGGGGTTTCATGTTGACACAAAGATAACTAAATTCCTGAAGGTGTTTATGTGGATCTTCCCCAGGAAAACCATTAAATTTTGGAAGTTGGTGAATGAAACCAGATTGAATTTCGAACCCAGCAGGTGCATCAGGATATTCAACAGGATTTTCTTGATTTGCATCATAAGATGAAGCCAATTATTTCAAGGTTCTATTTTCAGCCATGGGGATTTCAATTTCAACCACGTTTCATCTAACTGCGTTATTAGGAGATTCACTACATGGGACAAGGGGATTTCTGGTAGCTTTATCCCTAGAGTGAAAATTTATATCAATTTCAGAATCCAATGGGAACAAATTTGGGTTATAATTTCAGGTCATGCAAAAACAATTTTCACAAAAATCAACTCAAGAAACCTCCCCGGCAACGATGCCAGTTGAAGTAAGGATTATTTGTCGTGAAATCCTCAATCAATTAATTTTCCCCAAAAAACAATGCAATATAGCAGTCCCTGGATTGTCTCTCGAGGAGGTTGCAATTTGAGTTGTAAAAACTGTCAATTTTTTTGTTTGTTTTTACACGAAATGGAAAATTTGGGATTTTAGTAAAGACTCAAGAACAAAAAATAAATAAAAACTAAATAGAAAGGAAATTTTTGAATGATCAAGAAAATTTATTGGAAATAAAATAGGTTTGAAACCATAATCAAAACAGTGGTTACAGACAAGCTTTAACCTCCCGGAAACTCCCCTCTTCCTTGTTTAAAATTATATCTCTAATGAATCTCTCAATGCCTTCCCAAATACCTCTGGATAAACACATTATTTGGCAAGTATATCATATTAATACCTTAATATGATTGCTTCCCCTCCTATATAAGTGATCTAATTATTTGAAGACCTTCAAATAACCAAACCTAACCGAAGTCACTATGCTCCATGGTAAGACTTCACCGAAGAAATTTAAATAGTAAAATCGACTATTTTACTTTATAGATTGGGAAACCATCCAGAAAAAACTATTAGAAAATATATTCATGAAATAAAACAACCTTTGTCATTCAAGAAATATAAATTCAAAAGATATGCAATAGAGATTACCCATGAAGATCAAAACATGGAAGGGAGTGTCCGTCGGTTGTCGCCGTCCGCAACCACTTGGTGCTTAGCCTCGCATCACTTGATCAGACCAAATCATCTCCATTCCAGCAATATTGTACACCATCTTCATCATTGTATCAAAAAATCCAACCCCCCTTGAAAAGGAAGAAGATCTAGGAAGAATAGGGGAGGAGGGCTGGAAAATCTTCTGTCCAGATTCTGTCTGCCCGAAATATGCTTCTGTTTGGAACCATTCCCGGCCGAATCATCCTATGAACCATTCTATGGAGTTGTTTTAAAATATGTTCTCTGTCAGTCCACGTAATATCAGACTCTTTAGAGATGTGGTGTCAAGGTTATGAATTAATTACATCACAACCTTTGCTCTGCCCGAGGAGACCTTTCATCTCCCACTTGTTTGACTCGATCATAGAGTGATCTAATGATCTACTTTGATCTTTAAATTAATCACACACACACACACTTTGGAGCCCTCTTGCACTCCCAATTTCACTTTATGACATTGTAAACATTTATCCAATGTTATGCTCCATTTATTTAGGTGGACTCCACACATCCGGACATAAAAACTATTCCCAAAGAATGATTTTTTTGGACCCTTAGATGGACGATTTAGATATTGGTCCAGTTGAAATATATGAAGATCACATTTCAGGGGTTCCTAAAAAAATGAATCAGTCGAATTGGATAAGTATTTAAAAATATATGACCAAGTATTCAGAAAAGTAAAAAATGTCTTAAAATCCAGAATTAAGGCATTTTCACAATTTAGCTCAAAATACAACAATATTCCAAAAATGATGCAGCTTAACATGTAATGAAACATTGGTGAGGATTATATCATTGAAATGTAGATAAAATATAATGAAAATATCATCTCTATTAGTAATGTATATGGAAAAATTTTATATGAAAAAAATATGAAAACAATATTTTCGGTATGACACAAAATCGGTATTAAGAAAATATACATTATAAATGTGGAATGGAAATTTCTGATATAGAAATTTCGGCTTTGAAAACACTGGCATTTAAATATATAAGAAAATAAAATTTTTGGTATAGAAAATATCAGTAAAAGAAATTATGTATTGGGATTTTCGGTATCGATATGAAAAATATGTTTTAAGGAACTTCAGTACCGATAACAAGGAAGTCGGAGTATAAGATTTTTAGAAAACTAAAATACTGGAAATCTAAGTATAAGGAAAATATGATTCTGGATTTCATTCAAGATGGAAATTGGTATCGAAATGAAAACTGAGAATGAGAAATAGTGTTTTATGAAATTCTAGTATGGTATAACAATGAACCAAATTTTAGAACCTTAAGAACTTTTTTGGTATAGAAAAATAGATTTCTAAAAACCTTAGTAAAAAAATATATTTAATTAAAAAGTCTTAAAGAATTTTTTATTTTAAGGAAATTTATTTGAGTATAAGGAAATATATTAAAGTGTAAGGAAAATATATTTATGAAGAAGGATTTTTTGATTTTCAAAATAAAATCTTAAGGAATGGAGAGATCTTATAGACCTAACAATCTCTCCCTTTTTGGAAAGCACAAAAAACTTCGAAAAAAGACAATGGAAATAAATAAATGCTTAGAGATAAAAATACTTAGCTCCCCCTTAAGTGTATGACTTTAGGTTAATTACTCTTCCCTTATGTAGAAGTTCTTAGAGTTTTAAAATCTCCCCCACAGTTGTAGAACTTCTTCTTATGGATGAGAGTTAGAAAATTTATTTTTCTTTAGGTTTTTCCTAAGGAAAATTTTCTTCATAAATTTTTCCTCCTCTATATTCTCCCTTTGGTAATATTCTCCCACTTTGTGATTTTCAAAAAGGAATGGATAGGGACCTGTATGGTTAGAAAGAAATATACATGAGACAAAGTAAATAAAATATTTGCAAAGAATTTTTCATTAATATTCACAAAAAAAATTCGGCATGGAAAAATTTATCAACCCTCTTTCTTATTCTCTGAAAGAATAATTTTCACCAAAGACTTAATCTTTTTCACCTCCTTGTGATTATATTGAAGCTTCTTTATCAAGGCATCTTGCTCAGATACCTTCTTCTCCAAATTCTAGATCTGTAATTCTTAGAACCAATTCTTATCTTCAAGAATTCTGATCACTTCCTCTTGTGAATCTGATTTCTTCACAAGAATAGTAGATATTCCTTTATGATAATTGACAACTTTCGATACGATATTCATTTTATCAAGAAGATTTTTGCCTTAATTTTTCCTCATAGGTGACTCACTTGAAAATATCTCTAAGAAAGAAGTCCGGACTTTGGTCAGCTCATTTGCTACATCATTGAAAGCTCCCTTTGTCGATTCCATGAAGTCCAAGAATTATAGAGCTTTATCTGATAAGGTTTTGGTCTGGCTGATCACTATCTGACAAGAAATTTTTTGAGATTTGTAATCAATGAGGATATTATTATTATTGGCTTCACCTTTCACCACAATGTCCATCAGTATAGATGTTGAGTCCGTCTTTTGGTTTACGGTTTCCTTCATCATTTGGCTCTGGGAATCTATGTTAGCAAGTACCAGAATGGTACATACTAATTTACTTAATGATTTTTTACAAAGTCATCACCAAAATATGATGGGGAATTAGAATCAGATTCTTATTTATTGACCTTCAGAACAGAGGATTCCAGATTATCTAGATTTTGAGGAGAGTTGTAATTAAAAGAGGCAACCATAATGGCCTTCCCTTTATCCGCATTCGGCACTGTAGAGGGTTTGGAACCCTGAGGGACTACCTCATTTTCTATAGTCTTATCATCTCTGAATCCTTCTTGAATCTCTTCTTCTTCCTTCACTTATTCACTTTCGATATCACTGTTTTCGGATTCATGGATTTCTTCTTCATCTTCGGTTACATCAACCTCTTCTTCTACCTCTTCTACTTATTCAAATTTGATCTCAACTTCTTCTTCTTCTTCTACCTTGGTAGAAACTCCCAGTGTTGCAACATACTCATCAACTTGTCTAATCACATCATTTTATTCTTCTTGAATGATCTCATCCTCTTCCTATAATTCTTCTTGCAGTTCTGAAATAGGTTCCCGTATCACTATAGGTTTCTTCACCTTCTTAGGTTACGGAGTGACATCCTATACTAGTAGCTTCTTAAAGGACTTTTCTACTTCCTTCAGCAAGGGTTGTATAATCTCTTTCTCAGTTCTATTCCTTTTTTTGCTTCTTCTCCTTAGCTTCTTTCTCTAACACATCCACATTTTGAATCATTAAATCCTTTGCCTCTGCCAAATTTAACCCATAGATTGGATCCCCTTCCTTCCTGGATTATGTTATCTTCCTCCACCAAGCAACAATATCATTAGAGTAAGACTTTAGTTTCCTTATAACTGGTGGTGTTAAAGCTGGAGCTACAGAGGTAGGATCTACATGAGAGGCCTCACACAACTTTTTTTTCATCTGAACACTTTTTGAAGATTTTGGTACTGACTTTTTCTGTGTCACTTTGGACGATTCTAGAATAGCTTCTTTTAATATCGGCTTCTAAACTTTCGGTGTCATGACTTCTTCAAACTTCTTATAGTCTGTATTATATGAAAGTTTCATTATGTTCAGCATATCTTCAATTTACAACAAAATCTTACAAGAATTCAAAGCATACTTGAAAGCAATTTTCATTTCGGCTAAGACCATAAAAGTTATCCTTGAGATAATGGTAGGGTGCATCAGGATTTGAGATTTGATAGAACCAGCTTTCACAACATTAATTATAAGAAAAATATACTTAACAAAATTAACCTTATGGAGGTTTTTGATAACGTCTAACAAGAGAATTCCACACGTCATTAAGGAATATTTATCCCCTTTTCTTGGGATAAGGAACCCCTGCATCCATAATGCCACCAACCTATGGTCTACTGAAAACTTTTCTAGCTTTGCAGTCTTAACTCTTCTGATGTAGATACTTTCTAAAGCACGGTTCTTCTCACAAGAACCTTTATTATTTAAAATTCTGTAATAACCAATGATGGCCTCTCCTTAATATATAATCTTTAGGAAGTTGGCCAATTTTCAACATGGAACGGCGTAGGACTTTTCATAAGCATTAAATCTGAAATATTCCTTACCGTCCTTTTTAAAGAAATTTACAGAGTCATAAAACTATATGACTATCTCTGGATATACATGATCTTGAACCTTGTTCTTTTCTATACAAATACTCTCCCAATGATTACATTTGATAATACAAGAGATAAGGGAATCATATCGATTGTAAAAGTGTGAATATACAAGTCTCTCCAAAAAAAATCTTCATTTCTTTATTCTCTTTGACTACCATCTGGTTAGAACTGCCTAACATTTAGATCTATAATAAATCTCTTGAGAAATATGAAATGACAAACTCTGAAGTAGCAATACTTCGACTCGAAGCCTCAAGGAACCATAGGGGTCCTCATGGAGTGGGGTAGACCTTATATAGACAAACTACGACATTTCAACATCCATAAGAAAATAAAATGGATGAGATTTGTCCAATATGATGTGATGGTTGAAGATAGTTGAAATGATATATCCATATCAAAATTTTGAGGTTTTAGAAAAATAAAAGTCGGATTTTAAATAAATATGAATGTGAAGAAAAAATTTCTTAAAATAAAGAAATAACAACAAATAGAGCTGTATGAAAATAACTAGGGAAAATGTGAATGTACTTTTAAAGAATCTCGGAAGAAATTATCTGTATCGAAGAAAGAAAAAAAATTCTTTGGGTTAGAAAAACAAGACACTAGAAATTTGACTCTGAGAATTTCAACTTCGGAAATGTGGATTCCGAGAATTTCAATTATGGGATTTTAAAAATAGACAAAAAATTTAAAAGGAAGAAAAAAAAACCTTAAAGATAGTTTAACATAAGGAAAAATTTCCTTAAGGTTAAAATTTAAAAAAATTCTTAAAATTCCAAAATTGAAATTTTTCTGAACTGTTAAATTTCAGGTCTGTTGAGAAAATAGATACCGGAAAAATCTTAATTCTGAAACTTACTGATTCTAGAAAAAATAAAATTTTTATGGAATACAATACTTTTAAAATTTTCAAATATATGTACTCTCCCTGAATTTAGGTGTAATTTAATGTTAGGAGATGGTTAAACAAGAAGTATATATGAATGATTATCTTATAGATATTATTCCTAGATTCTTTTTAATGTATTTAAATCTATCAGATGGTAATGGTTTGGTAAAAATATCAGCAAGTTGTTCTCGTGTTCCGATGAATTGGAGAATTATATCTCCTTTGAATGTGTGATCCCTAAGAAAGTGATGCCTAATATCTATGTGCTTAGCATGGGAGTGATGTGTTGATATTTTACATAGGGCTAGGGCACTAGTGTTATCACACAAGATTGGAGTTTTGGTAAAACTCATGCAATAATCTGTGAGTGCGTGTTGCATCCACAACACTTGAGCACAACAACTTCCAACTGCTACATATTCTTCTCCAGTAGTGGAAAGTGCTATAAAATGTTGTTTCTTACAAGACCAAGAAACCAAGGAATCTCCTTGTAAATGATAGGTTCCGAATGTAAACTTTCTATCCATTTTACAACCAACAAAATCAGCATCCAAAAATCTTTTTAGTTCAAAAACATTTATTGAAGAATAAAAAAGTCCTAAATCCAAGGTTACTTTTAAGTACTAGAAAATTCATTTCACAGCCTTAATATGGGAATCCTTAATATTTTCTTGATATCTGTCACATAAGAAAACAGAAAAAATTATGTCAGGTTGACTTGCTATTAAGTAATTTAGAATTCCTATCATTCCTCTATAAGATGTTTGATCCACAAGTTTCCATGCTTCATCAATATCAAGAGTATTAGAAGTTCTGATAGGAGTACTTATACTATTAGTATTATCATACCCAAAATTTTTAAGATGATTTTGATGTACTTATATTGAGATATATAATTTCCTTTTGGTTTTTATGAAATTTGAAAACCAAGAATGAATGTTAACTCACCCATCATACTCATCTCAAACTCAGACATTATAAGATCTACAAAGGAATATGTTAAGTATTTGTTGATTTATCCGAATATAATGACGTCAACATATATTTTCACAACTAAAATATCATTCTTATCTTTCTTTATAAAAAGTGTTGGATCTGTGGTCCCTTAGAATAGTTTTTTTGAAGTATAAATCCTGTAAGTCTATCATACCAAGCTCTAGGGGCATGTATAAGGCCATATAAAAATTTGGTATGTTTATATACATGATTAGGATGTTTTACATCTTCAAAAATAAAATATTGGTCTACATAGACTTCTTCCTTTACATATCCATTAAAGAAAAGCACACTTCACATCCATATGGTAGAGTTTAAAATTATTGAATGCTGCAAATGCTATAAGTATTCGGATAGATTCAAGTATTGCTACTGGTGCATAGGTTTCTTCATAGTCTATGTCTTTTTGTTAGTTAAAATATTCAGCAACTAATCTTGCTTTTATTTCTAACTATAATCCAATTTTCATAACATGTATTCCAGAAGACTCATTTTACACAAATAAAAAATGTGTCTTTAGGTCTCTCAACCAAGGTCCCAAATTGGTTCTTTACAAACTCATTGAGTTCATCATACATAGCCTTTATCCAGTCCTCATCACCTAAGGCTTCCTCAGGAGTCTTTTTCCTCGAATTGGGAAAGAAAAGCAACATGTTCAATTTCATTCCTTAAGGAACTTCTAGTCCTTATAGGTTGATTGACATCTCCAATGATATTATCAGTATGATGATTTCTATGTAACAACTATCTTGGGTTTTGTAGAACTTGATCATCAACATAAGGTAGAAAATCTTCAGGGGTAAATGTTTCAAGAATATTTTTGTGAACATTTTTCTTAGAAGAATCTTCAACTATAGGTTGTTGATCAATTTTAGAAAATAAATTTGGAAGATTTAAATCAATTTGTTTGAAAAAAAGGACCAGTTTCATCAAATTTAACATGTACTGTTTCCTCCATAGTACACATGTTTATATTAAAAACTCTATATGCCTTATAGTTAATGGAATAGCGTAAGAAAATTACTTCATTGGATTTTGGTGAAAATTTTTGTAAGTTATCCTTAGTATTAAGGATAAAAACTTTACAACCAAAAACCTTAAAGTACAAAACTTTTGGTTTTTGACCAGTCCATAGCTAATAAAGAGTTTTATTTAGAAAAGGAATTATCAAAACTCAATTTATAGTATAATAGGAAGTACTTAGAGCTTCAGCACAAAAGTGTTTTTCTATAGAATATTCACTCAACATGGTTCTAGTTATCTCTTGAAGGATTTAGTTCCTTCTTTCAACAACACCATTTTGTTGAGGAGTTCCAGGAGTAGTGAAATTTTGAGTAATACCCTTCTCACTACAAAAAGTTTCAAAATCCAAATTTATAAACTCACCACCATGATCACTATGAATAGTTGGCAAAGGTAGGTTTTTCTCATTTTTTTGTTGAGCTGAAAAATTTCTAAAATAAGAAAAGGCTTCATATTTTTTTCTAGGAACTAAACCCAAGTATATCTAGTGTAGTCATCAACAAGAACAAATACATAATATTTTCCTCCAATACTTCCAGTTTGTGTAAGACCAAATAAATCCTCCAGTACTAACTGTAGGGTATTAGATTTTGAAACATCACTAATAGATTTAAAGCTAGATTTGTGTTTCTTACCAAACTGAAAAGGGTCATAAAATTGTGAAGAATCAAAACATAGAACCGGTAGATCCTTAACTAATAATTTCTTTGAGAGATTACTAAGGTTTTTAGTGTTGTAATGTCCTATTTTTTTTTTCCAAATCCAATATTGATCTTCAATTGCACTTAAGCAAGGAAGATCTTGAATTCATAAGTCTTATAAGTTCAATGGGTAAACATTCTCATGCCTATAGGAAGTAAGAATATATTCATCCTTGGAAATGTGAACTAAAAACTTATCATTTATAAAATTCACAAGGTAACCTTTATCACACAATTGACTTATGTTTATAAGGTTGTGCTTAAGACCATTAACAAATAAAACATTTGAAATTAATGCTTTGCTAGGAAGAATGATATTACCTATACCAACAATCTCTCCTTGAGAATTATCTCAAAAGGTTACTTTTCCACCTTTCATTTTGAAAATATTATGGAAATAACTTTTGTTACCAGTCATATGATGGGAACATCTGCTATCCATATACCAGATATTGTTGTTACATTCTTCATTTTTATACAAAAACAAAAATTAGTTCTTCAGAATCAAAACTTTTTTGGATCCGGGGTTAGACAATAAGATTTTAGGAACTCACATTTGTTAGAAAAAATAATCCTTGTGGAATCCTAGAGATTGGATTTTGTTTAGAGAACATGTTTTTCTCCAATGTCCTCCACTTTGACACTTTTTAAAGAAAGGGGATTTGGATGGAATAAAATAGTTATTTTTAAAAATAGTTTTTCTGTGAGTATAACCTACTCCAGAGGTATTTTTGTGAGGTCTGATTTGGAAATACATCTTGTCAAAAGTTTCTTTACCACAAGTAAAGTTGGAATGAATTTTCTTAA
The DNA here is from genome assembly GCA_963277665.1 of Viscum album. Taxonomy (NCBI): domain Eukaryota; kingdom Viridiplantae; phylum Streptophyta; class Magnoliopsida; order Santalales; family Viscaceae; genus Viscum; species Viscum album. Next base: position 1,991,074,261 of record OY728152.1, read on the forward strand.
GGAAATATATTTTTAATTTTAGTCTTATGACTAAATTCCTATACTCTAGAATTCTTTCCTTAGAGTTAGAATTTTTCTCAATACAATTATTTTTGAAATATCATCCTTAAGATCTTTAGATACTTTTTCCTTTTCAGAATTTTATTCATTAAGGTCTTTAGAATGATTTTATAGGATCTCATCCTTATCATCAAGATCTCTAGTGAGATCCAAAATCTCTTTTTTAAGAACTTATTCTCTAGTATTTGTCTTGAATAGTTTCTTGGATATTTCCTAATTTTTTGCTTCTAAAAACATGGAAAATATAGATACTTCTTCATACGAAGGTATTTCTTCATTATTGAAAGATGAAGTATCTTCATCAGAAGTAATATCTTTAGGATACTCATTCTTATCAAGAGATAAATTTGTTAAATCCTCTAGAGAGCAAACCTTGGCCATATGAAAAGTATTTGGTAAAGAAGTTGTAGAATAGAATCTGATATTATTCTATACCGATTATTCATATTTAGAATATTTAGTTTCAGAAGAGTCTCCACAACTAGAACTCCAAGTTTCGTTTTCATTAAGACTTTTCTTGTGCTTGGAACGGTAGAACTTCTTCTTATTTCTCTTTGAATTCCTTTCCTTCTTTTTCAAAAGAGGGAAATCAGGTCTGATATGACTTGTTCTTCTACATTCGTAGCAAGTAACATCCCCATCTTTATTTTCCTTATAGTCCCTATTATTAAACATATTTGGATAGTTTTTGTGAGCTACTATCCTCCTGATTCTCTGGGAAAGATTAGCTAACTCATTCTCAAATTTTTCTGTATCACTAGATTCCGACTGAATAATAACTTTCTTTAACTTCAATCTAGATACTCTTTCTAGTGTTTTGAATTTAGTATGGTTAGATGTTGTTGTGAATGCAACACTTCCATTTCCATTCTTCTTCTTAACATTATCTACATCTCTCTTCATTCTAGTCTCGTGCTGAAGAAGAGTTCCTGAAAGCTCATCTAAGGAAATCCAAGTGACTTTCCTGTTCTCATAAATTTTTCTCCTCTTGGACTCCCATTCATTAGGCATGATTTCTATGATCTTATCAACAAGTATTTCATACTCAAGACATTTTTCTCCGATAGAAATTAAGCTATCTACAATGTCCATTAACCTTTGCTGAACATTGCTTATGGGTTCTCCATAAGCAAAGCTAAAGCCATTATATTCAGCTCTAAACATAACTCTTCTTGTCTCTGTAACATTAGAAGTTCCAAAATTTGTAACTTCCAATTTCTTTCAGATACTATTTTTAGCTTCACATGAGGATATTTGAACATAGATGTTCCTATTCATGGAACATACCAATGTGTTTCTGACTCTGAAATTAGCTTAATATTCTGCTCTCTCCCAATTACTAAAAGTTCTCCATTTCTTTATCAGAAATCTTATAATCTCCTATCAACATCAAGTAGTTATAAACTACAGTATTAATAATGAAAGTCTTCATCCAATCTCTCCAGTACTCATAATTGTTTCCATAAAAAATAGGAGGTCTGGTAAGATTTAAATTGTCTAAAGAACCAATATGCATGGATCCTACCATGAAACAAATGTACCTTTCTTCGAAAAAAATGTTAGTAGTAGTTCTTGAAAAAAATATAAAGTTCTTAAAGAAAACTTTATGAAAAATTGTAAAGTCTAATAAAAATAAGAAATAGAGTTTTTCTAAAAAAATATGAGTCTGGACTTATGAGTCTGAAATTATGATTCCAAAAATATGAAGAAGAAGATGATTTCTCTTCCGAATCTAATCGTGAGATTAATTTAGATTGAACCAACCCTCTAATACCAATTGATAGGTTAGTATGGAGTATGAAATTATACTCTTTACCAATATTAGGGTCGCAATAGAACTGAATATATACAATATACAAGAGGGGGTGAATTTTATACTTTAAAAATTTCATAAGGAAATTTTGTTTAAATAAAATTCACTTCACCTCTAATAAGAAATCACCTTCTAAGAGGAATATAAAGATCTTAAGTCTAAATATTAACAAACATTTCTTATAAAGAGATTCTACAACAAGGCCTATAGAATATCTTACAGTCAGAGATACAAGTTAGAAAGTTTATACAAAAAAAAACTTCCTAACTATTACAAATCAAAAAAAATTTACAATATTCTTTTAACCCAAAGTGGAGGGTATCCAACAACCTCTAATAAAGGTCCATCATTTTATAATTACAAGAAAGTTTGTCTTACCCAATCCTGGGTAAGCCCTCAATCATAAGATCAGTATTTTTCATGCTATCCCCGAAAGCCCTCAATTTGTAAGGAAATCGACACCTCTGACTTCACAACCTGAAGTATATGATTTTAAGAAAATCACACCTATGGAAAAATCAATTCTGCACAAATCAAAGTTTGAATGAGTCTTTCAATCATTATAAACTAATTTTGAGAGTTCATAAGAGCCTCCCACTCTAGAGAAATTTACTTTTAGAGAGATTAACTCCATAATGAAAACAAGTGAACTTGTTTAATCTCAATATGGATCTCATCATCTGAAGTACTATTTATAGATTTCAAAATATACTGGTCAATTCCACTCCAACAGTCATATTTCCTTAAACCTCTAAGGGACCTGTACATGTGGAAAACATACAACGGTTAGTCTATAATAGAAACAATGACATCGTTTTATATAACTAACCATGAATATAAAGATCTTTCGCTTTAATTATAATGAACATGGAATCTGATAAAACTGAAATGATATGAAAGAAGTTATAAGGTTCAAAATTCTGAGGAAATAAAGCTTTGAATAATAAATTCCAGATTATAAATTTCGGAATGGATTTTCATAAATTCGTTATGAGTAAAGTATAAGGAAAAATTCGTATATGAAAAAAATATGAAAACTATATTTTCGATATGATACAAAATATGTATTAAGAAAATATTCTTTAGAAATGCGGAATATAAATTTCTATTATAGAAATTTTGGCTTTAAAAATACCAACATTTAAAGATGTAAGAAAATAAAATATACAGTATAGAAAATCTTAGTATAAAAAATTTGGTATTGGGATTTCTGGTATCGATATGAAAAATCCTTCCTAAGGAAATTCAATATCGATAACCAAGAAGTCGGAGTTTAAGATTTTTAGAAAACCCAAATTCTAGAAATCTATTTATAAGGAATATATGATACCAGATTTCATTCAATATGTAAATCAGTAGCATAGTGAAAACAGAGAATGAGAAACAATGTCTTAAGGAATTATGCCATGGTATAAAAATGAACCAAATTTCAGAACCTTAAGAACATTTCATGTATGGAAAACCAGATTTCTAAAAACCTTAGTAAAAAAATATATTTAACTCAAAAGTCTTAATGAAATTTTGATTTTAAGGAAATTTATTTAAGTATAAGGAAATATATTGAAGTTTAAGGAAAATATATTTATAAAGAAGGTGTTTGTGATTGTCAAAATAAAATCTTAAGGAATGGAGAGATCTCATAGACCTAACAAAAATAACATTAGAATTAAGGGTAGAGATATTTTATAAATGTACTTATAATTTACAGAGTTATTTAAACTAATTTAAGAATGTTTAGAGTTTTGTGGGAATCTTTGAGATATATTTTAGTGGTTTCTGAGATCATTTGATGTATTCTATATATACAGATTTGATTTTTTTGGTTTATATATATGATTTTTTCTCATACAAATAAAATGTATGATTTTTTTATTTTTCTAAAAAATTTATAATGTTTATAATATAACTTAGCAAGTTTAATATATTTTTATCTTCCTTTGATAATTTTTTTAAAAAGGAATGGTATAAATATCATTTTTAGGATATGAATTATATTTTTGAGATGAATATTTTCTAATGGAAAATAATGAGTTGTGTATGATATTTGAATTTCATATATAATTTTTTCATTGAATCTCATTAAGAATCTGTAAAAGATAGATAATATATCAAATTTTTATGATACATAATATATTTTCTATAGGAAAATGATACTTGAATTATTTTTCTAGAATAAGTGGATATTTAAGATATTTCTATAAGGATGTGAAATGTGTAATGTATTTTCTTATAGGATAATGAAAAGGGAAATTCAAAGTAGGAATAAAATTTTATTCTAATACATAAAATATTTTTTATAATAAGTAATATTATTTTATAGTGAACTAAAATTATAGAAAGGTTTTGGAGAATGTATAAAGTAATTTTTCTAAATTATGATATGGGAGATAATTAATATCTCTCATATGTTTTAATACCTAATAAAATGTTAGTTTTTTGATGTATGAAATATATATAATATTTTAGAAATATAAATTCAAAGAAATAAATTATATTAGATGATGCACAATCTTTATATTCAATATCAAGTAGCCATGATTCATTATCAATCCATGATTCTAGCCTCGATTTATAAAATAATAAATCAAAATAAGAATAATATATTTATAGTTTGTTAATTTGGGATTTTAAAATATGGAAATTTTCATATTATTATTATTTACCACAATGGAATGAATTTTTGAATATTAATTTTTTTATGCTCACACTATTTTTAATTGATTAATATATCATAAATAAAATGTGTTTCCGGATTTATGATTGAAAAATAATATCCTCGTGACTATAAAGAATAAAATAAAAATAATATGTTATTTAATAATTATAAATGTTTATTAATTCTTATACCGGTATTTCAGATCATCTCACAATAAAATTAAATAATATATGTCATAATTTATAAATCATTGAATGCTTTTAATAATAGAATAAATATGTTTATATAATTTTAAATTAGTTTAATATATTTCAATAGAATCATATCAACCCTTGTGGAAAAATAAATATGAGTCTTATTTCACATAGATAAAAAGGGAATGAAAAAAAAGAAGAGTATTCATAGAAAAGATATTGAGATAATTGGTTGGGTAAAAAGGAATATCTGAGATATTTTGAACACAACCATCTGATAAATTTTAAGAGAATGAGTTGGAGGATATATTCACTGGGATTTTATAATAATTCTTATATTAAATATATATAAAATATAATTATGTGATATATGAATAGAAAAGATGAGATTATGATAGAGAAATGTTATCTTCAAGTGTGACTCTGAAATTAGAGAAATAAATATACATATCATTATAATAGAGGAGATATTGAGACCAAACTATTAAGTAATTACTATCTTGGTAATGAGTAAGAATAACATGTTCACCAGATTATATTTTTCAGATTCGGTTAGTTGAAGTAGAAGAAGATGATCATGAAGAATAAGAAGACTAACAACACTCAATATAATAGATGTTATAAATAGTGATAATGACTGAAGAAGAAGGTGGGTTGAGAATTTATGATTTTCCTATAGTTATTAGGTTATACCTTTAGAATTTAGAGACCTTGAAGATTTTATTAGATAGATAATAGTGGTCAAATTTAGTGTGACATCTAGTTCTATAGAAACTCATAGAGATCGAGATTCATGTTACAATTCTTAAATATCCATGGGAAATGGAAAAATATATTGAAAAATAATAACATATCATATTCATGTACTGATATACTATAAAGACTAGATATCTACATGAAGTGGTTGCAGATATTTTAATAATACGATTCGTGAATAATGATGATTGTGGGTTGCTGTATATATCAACTGGATATTGGGAATCATTATGGGGTGTTGTGTATTTGTGAGATATACTATGGTTCTAGTATAATCCCTTCCTAAACCAATTTTAATTGATGATAACATAATTATATAAAAATATAATACTAATGGCGAGTATTTGATCAAATAATTGTGTATGTTTCCCATGACGGGGACAATTTTTTTTAAAAACTATGTGTTGGAATTTACATTAAATTCTGCATCACATGTTGTTATAGTATGTTTAGGAAGATATTAAAAGAATTATATATATCTAAGTAGTAAATAGTGGTTCATATAACAAATGGGTTAAAAGTTTTTAATAATATTTTGGATTTGAAAGAAAGTTATTAAACCTGATACCCTCTGACACTCATGTGTCTATACATGATACTAATGGAATCTGAAACATAAGGATTTTAAAGGATATTCATTAAATGTAAAGAGAACCTATGGAATATGTCACATAAAATTAAATTCTATAATTATTATTATATTAAACAATATAATTATGTTATATATCTATTAGAAAAATAAAATACATAGTTACATGTGATTTTTATGTAGATATTTTTTGAATGAAACACACATAACTATATTATAGATTTCATTTTGTATATTTATTTATATAATGTTTTAACACAAGTGAAAAAAATATTTCTATAAATATTTTATAATATTTTCAAACATAGAATTTTGATATTATAGACCACTTCCTGAGTGATCACAATTAGGAAGAATGTATTACTATATAATTTAGTGGTTTTGAACTTTATCATATATATTTCTTCATAAAATATTTAAATATTGAGAAAACGAGTTATATCATAAATTTAATTGTGATTACTAATCATTTTTAGTTCATTTCATTTTTATCTACTATTTATTTATATTGATTTATTTTTTTAAAAAATTAAATAATTTATTTTCTTCATACCATATACTAATATTATTTCTAAATTAATATTTTATTAAAGGTGTATATTGATAACTAGTACTGTTTTTAATAAATATAATTATGTATAGTTTTTTTATTTAATATTTCTTTAATTAATTAATTATATATTATTAATTTATTTTTCTTTTTTGATTTATTTTTCAAAAAAATTAGTTTATATAATATTTATATTTTACAATACACTACTTATTATAAACTATTAATATATATAGATTGAAATCCTATAAATTCATCAAATATATACTTAGAAACTCTATCCTTAAAACTGAATTGAACTCTATGTCAATCCAACATTATCAAAAATTTAACCCACCTAGCCCAAAACCGTTTTGACCTATTAAAATTTAGTATAAGTTCCAACAATGTTAAATAATTTTCCATGGGTGATAAAAGACTATATAAGAAGACAATGGGTACTTTATCTACTTCATTGAGTATACAGAATCCATATATGTGATATCATATTGTGAAAACTAAAAAAGATTCCAAGATAATGTGGCTAAAATTAAGTACTTTATTAGAACATGACATATTAAAGGAACAAAAATGTGCCATGTAATTTTATAAGAAACTGTTTTACTAATTTTTGGTAAATAAAATACATTTGAATTTATATTTTGCTCTCCGAAAATAATTACTATTTTACTTCAATAATATATAGTGATAATGTAAAACTAAGAATTAAGAAGTGGGATAGTGTGTCATGACCTGTCCTTGGGGCCCGGGCCGTGACTACCCCAAGCCCGCATCCCATAGGCCAGGGGATGGCGACTAGCACCAAAGGCGTAAATCCTGGTAAAAGGGGAGGAATTGCCTTTAAATAAAAAAAAACACCACAGAGTACACAAGATGAAGAAAACTCTAAGAAAACTGAGTACAAAAGTAAGTGCTAGAAAGTAAATGTGCCAGAATACAAACCCAACTGAAAGCAAATACAGCAACAAAAAAGTAAAGCAGCAACTCCGAGCCATCCTCCGGAACTCCCCCCTGAAGGGCAGGTGTAGATAGCCTCCACAGCTCCTCGGTCTGGCCGTCCACTCTGTGTACGTCCCGCCAAGTGGTCCACCTCCAGGTACCGTCCAGCTCCAGAAGCTTCTACCTCGATCAATGTTGTCCATCGTCTGCATTCAACACCACGTAGTCCAAAAAGGAAAGCACAACCCAGTCCAAAAAGGATAGCTCAACTTAGTCCACACAGGAAAAACACAACACAATCCACAAAGGATAACTCAACTCAGTCCACAAAAGAAAAAACACAACCCAGTCCACAAAGGAAAGCAAGTCAACCATATCAATGATAATGATTGAGAATCAAGACTTAGCTCACACAGGTATACTACTTCTTGAAGAGAGGTGGAGGTGATTATATGTAGCCTCTAAATCATCTCCTCTGCCGATCCCACGTAGGATCCTAGTACAGAAGTCGTCACTGCCGAACCCACGGAGGATCCAAGTATAGTAGTCATCGCTGCCGAACCTAGGGAGGATCCAAGTACATTCGACAATGCTGCTGAACCCACAGAGGATCCTAGTACAGAGGTCATCGTCGTTGAACCCGCGGTGGATCCCAGCATGGTAGATATCATCATCGAAGCCACGGAGGATCCCAGTATGGTAGACATCGTCATCGAACCAACATAGGATCCTAGTACGGTAGTCATCCTCGTCGAACCCACTAAGGATCCTAGTATGGTAGCCATCCTCGTCGAACCCACTGAGGATCCTAGTACGATAGTCATCCTCGTCGAACCCACTGAGGATCCTTTTACAAAAGTCATCATCTTCGTCGCAGCCAGCTCTAGGGTTCCCACACACATCATGCTCGATTCCAGGAGGGTCCGCTCTACGAGCCAAGGGGTCGATACATCAACTATCACGAAGTCCAAAGTTGATGTATCACAAAGTTCCATCTCGTCAATAGGAACTCAACGTGACCGACGACACGTCAATCGGACACCCGGTCTGAGAGTTATTGGCTTCTTCGTCCCAGGGGCCCGGTTGGTTTTTAAGCTAAAACCAACCCGACCGTACTCCAGCTGCGTCCAAATCTCGAGTGGAGTAATCCAAAAGAACCATCTCACTAAGAGGAAACCAATGAAGTCGACGACACATTAATCGGACGTCCGGAGCTCAAGTTATAAGCGTTTCTGCTCCAAGGGCCCGGTTGGTTTTGTGTTCAAACCAATCCGGCCATACACAAAGTTCTCTAAAACCTTCATTGTAATATACTGAAACGACCTTCTCGATCAAAGGATCCCAACGCAATAGACGGTGCATCGATCGGAGGTCCATAGCCCATGTTATGGGAGTTTGAACGGAACTGTATGAAAACAGGAGGTTTGGGCCCGGTCTGACCCGACCCTATACCCCCTGGGTCGGCCCGAACCAGGTTCACCCAACCCGGGTCCGGGTCTGGCCCAGTTGGGCGCGGCACGGCCCGGCACGGGGGTCCGGCCTAGCGCGGCTGGCCCGGTGTGCCCAAAATAATTTTATGAAGTTTTGTTAAGCTTAAATTAACGCGTGTAAGCAGTTTTCCTGAAAAAGTGGAATAACTGTTAAACGGTTACTTGGATCAAAAATCCAAGGGTACCATTATGCTCAAGATGGCAGGTTTACCATAGGCGTGACTTATGTTTAGTCGGCGCAGGACTCCTGTGAGAAAACCCGAAAATGGCATAACCGTAAATAAAATAATTAAATAAAGTTATTTTATTTTGAAAATACTTATAACTCACAAACGGTAACTCAGATTAAAAATCCGAGACCACCGCTGAACTTGTGAGGGTATGATTTCTTTAAGTAGATAATAACTTTGTCCGGCACAGGCCACCTGAGAAAGTTAGTTTCTGGCCGTAAATAAAATAATCAAGTGACAATTATTTTATTATAAAATTTATGACAACTAAACGGTAACTCGAATTAAAAATACGAGAGTACTATTGTGTTCTTTTTGGCGTGTTTCTCCTAGGCAGAGCCTAACCTTGACCGCAGTGGGTCGAGGGTGATTGATAATAATTTTCCGAACTGTTTTTCAGGTACGTTCAGTAAATGTATGAGGAGATTTTTCTATCTTTTGAAACGGTTCTTGGAATTGAAATCCGAGGGCACCATTGAACTCGTAACACGAGTTTTCTCTTAATAAGACTTTCACCTTAACTATGGATTATCAGGTATGAAGGTTATTTTTTTGGGTTTTATGTGGGTTAATAAAATCAAAAAAGTGAATAATTTATTTTATTTTGTTAAACACTTGCCGTGCAGATAAAAGTGGTTAGAAGCTCCACCTGGTAGTTGGTGGTGGAACCGCCACACCCTAACCTCCCATTTACTAGGGAGGGAGAGGAAACCTATCAACCCCCCATCAATTAATTTTATGTGTCGACGTAAAATTAGTTGCACTCAATTAATTTTATCAGTGGACATAAAATTAATTATTGTCTGTAAATTTTATGTGTCGATGTGAAATTAATTGCTGTCAGTTAATTTTCTGTGTCGACGTGAAATTAATTGCTGCCAATTAATTTTACGTGTCAACATAAAATTAATTAACGTCATATGTTTTGAGGCAAGCTATGTGGGGGAATCTTCTTGGCGTCCTCCCCTCTTAAGTTGTGCCAACGCAACTCTTAAATTACGCCAATGCAATTTAATTTGCCCGACCCCCTTCTTAAATTATGTAACCGCATCATTGGAATTTAGGAAGGTTCCAAATAAATGAACCGTCCTAAATTCCATGATGGTTACATACCCCTACCCCTTTCTTATATATAAGGAGATTGGGAAAAGGTTTTGGGACAACTTCACCAAGCGACGAAGCGATGGTAAAGTATCGCGACGTCCAACACTTGGGGAAATCATATCCTCTCCAATGAAGAATGCAGAGAATACCAATGAAGATCTTCTAGATGATTCTTCTTCGACCTTCCTTCCCTAGACACATATCCTCCACAACATCATCAACGAACTGACGAAGCTCGGAATTGAGGACGTGTGGCGGACACGACGAATGACGGTCTTCATCATCTTCCTTCCGCGACTCCACCATCGAGCAACGAGCAAGAGGTAGGGGTTAATTCTTTGTTCAATTAATTGTTCAAGTATTATTTAACAAACTTCGTTGTTAAATGATTGGACGATTGTTATCAAAATAACAGGAGGAGGTCGGACCACACAAACACGGCCGATCCTCCTCCCCTTTTGTTGCTGATCTTCTTCATGGCTTGAAACAGAGGCGATGCGGTGCTGTCGCACCACACGGGAACAAGAGAACCACGGCCGTAGTGGGCCGCAGCGAAGGAGCGTGGCACCATCGCGCGATGCCGGTGAAGCCGAAGGAGGCCACAACTAAGAGTGGGCCGCGGAGGAGGGGCACATCGCCGTCGTGCCGCGCCAGAGCACCATGATGGGCCGCGGCCAGGGTGGAGGGGTGCGGCGCCGTCGCATCGTACCAGACGGGTAGGAGCCGCGGTCTATGGTCATGGTGGTTCAGAGGCCGGCCGTTGGCAATAGCTAGAGGCGAGACCCCTCGGGTCCCGCAGGTTCAATTAAGGCTGGCCTTAACGGTCGACCATTTCTTCAATGAAGGGGGGCAGGCCCCCCCTCCCCCCCGCATCCCGCATCCCTCACGGCCGAGAGCCGAGCCGCCAGCCGCGCCGGGCCGGGCCATACCCAACTGGTATGGTACCCGGAGGTGGACCACTTGGCGGGACGTACACGGAGTGGAAGACCGGACCGAGGTGATGTGGAGGCTATCTGTACCCGCCCTTCAGGTGGGAGTTCCGGAGGACGGCTCAGAGTTGCTGCTTTACTTTTCTGCGGCTGTATTTTCTTTGGGTTGTACTTTACATTAAGTTGGGTTTGTATTCTTTCCCATTTACTTTCCAACACTTACTTTTGTACTCAGTTTACTTATAGTTTGCTTCATCTTGTGTACTCTGTGGTGTTTGTTTTCTTATTTAAAGGCAATACCTCCGCTTTTACCGAGATTTACGCCTTTGGTGCTAGTCACCAGCCCCTGGCCTATGGGAGGCGGGCTTGGGGTGGTCACGGCATGGGCCTCGAGGACGAGTCATGACAAATTGGTATCAGAGGAGTCGGTTCTACCGTAGAACTCAGGACTCTGATAATTTCTTCTCTGTGAAGCAATAATGTTTAGTGTAATGAGTGTGGTTATCATTCCAGGGAGTCCAGTGTTGGTGCGGCGACCGACGTATCCATACACCAGGACCCTGTCTCCTGATTTCTGACTCAGTACATGAAAACATTGTTTTCATGTGTGTTTCAAAAGTTTTCTCTGTGATTACTTTGTGTCATCTCACCTGGTATAATGTATTGACCGTGGCGCACCTGTTTCATTTCAGGATGGACCCACGACGGCAGCCAGCTAGGGTTCTGAGCTTTATGTGAGATGGTGGCCCAGCGAGCGATGAGGCCTCAGTGCAGGGCCCCATTACAGTGGAGGCACCGACGGTACCTCTACCCGTTGAGCCACCGATGCCACCAGCCCCAGAAACTGAGAGTGCACGTCACCTTAGTGCACTGCATGACTTTCAGTGCCAGTGACCACCCAGGTTCCACGGGGATACAGACCCTCAGGCAGCCGAGGATTGGCTGGAGGCTGTTGTTCGGGTCTTTATATTATTAGGGACAACAGTTGCCCTCATGGTGATCCTTGCGGTGAGTCTACTGCCTGTGGCAGCAGATAGATGGTGGAGCCTAATGCTCCAGGTGCACGACGATGCATCTCTTCTATGGACGGACATCGAGATCCTCTTCCGCTCAGAGTTCGTTCCAGCCACCCTCCATGTGGTGCGCATTCCGGAGCTACTACAGCTGCGACAGGGCAGCATGACAGTAGCCCAGTACTCGACGAGATTTACTGACCTCTCGTGCTACTCCACAGATATGACACAGGGCCCGTTCTTCAGGGCCTGGACCTTCGAGCAGGGACTGAGGCATGAGATTAGGGCTTTGATGATCTCCCACAACATCTCGATGCAGACATGGGTGTTGGAGAGAGCCCTTCTAGTGGAGAGTTTTCCCGCTGAACAGTCACCAGCGGCGATACCCTCCATAGGACAACCCACAGTGGAGTCTTCTGCAGCTGGCAATAGACAGATGACATAGAGGACCAAGCGGGCCAGACCATCAGATGAGAAATCTCAGGAAAGAGGTTCGGTTGTGCAGGGTACACAAAACAGAGCCAACCACATGAGGAGCAGACAGTGCTATGCATGCGTTGGGCAGGGTCACATGGCTTGAGACTACCCGACCCACCCTGAAGATGAGCAGTGGGCGGTAGAGGGAGCTCCCAGGTAGAGGTTCGAACGTGGCGGTCCGTAGGGAACAGGCATATGAGGCAGAGGAGCTGGCCGAGTAGCAGGTGGTGGGTGACACTTTGAGGCCCTACCACCACCACCACTAGGAAGACCACCCCGACCACAGGGAATGGGTGGATGTGGGATAGAAGAGCTTCAGACAGCTGGAGAATACGACTATAGAGCTCCGGAAGCTGGTGGACATGAGCGGGACTAGTTCCAGGCATGGAGGCCTTTGTTATTGGTGCTTCATGTTTCCGTGTTGTTGTTGTTTGTGGTTGTCACGTGTCTTTGTACATTGAGATGCAGTAATAAAAGAGACTTTTCTTTGTGACATTTATTATCCTATCCTTTTGAATGGTTGATACTAAGAGGTTCTAGTTAAGACTGTTGAATTGAACCTCACTTGTGAGATTCCTACTGGAGGAGACCCAGTAACCACACACTGATGCCGACAGTGTGACTCAACCCTTGGAGGCAAGAGTAACGTTTGGATCTATTGGTAGTAGCGTCGAGGAATTACGACGTCATCCATGACATGGGTTATACTGTTAATGTCAGGATTGACTGTATTAGGCACAGAACGTGGTTCATCCAGGGGATGAGAATAGATTTCCATTTTCGGCAAAGGAGAAATCTTAGCAGCTCTTATAGAACGTAGGCAAGGTGGCTTACCGCCTGACCCTTCCACCTCATTTGCACCGGGTGCACGACGTCTTCCACGTATATCAGTAGAGGGGATGTGTCCACGACCCGTCCCACATCATCGACCATGGGGAACTAGACATTGATAATGGGACGACTTTCACGGAGGTTCTAGTGGAGATTGAGGATCGACAGGATCGGGTTCTATGTGGATGATCAATTCCCATGGTGAACATTTTCTAGAAGCACAGAACCCTCCAGGAGAGAACTTGGGAGCGGGAGGCTCAGATGCATGCTCAGAACCTCCTTTAGTTTACCTAGTTTGTGTTGTAGCTTTATAGGGATGTAAAGCCCTGAGGTGGGAGTAATGTAAAGACCCATAAATTTCAAGAATTTTTTTTCTTAAATTCTTTGGAATTTTAAGAGTACATAGTTTCTGACGGAACCTCATTCTGAGGCCAAGTTTGCTCTGAATAATTTTCTAATGTTTTGTTAAGCTTAAATTAACGCGCGTAAGTGGTTTTCCTGAAAAAGTGGAATAACTCTTAAACGGTTAGTCAGATAAAAAATCTGAGGGCACCGTTATGCTTAAGATGGCAGGTTTACCCTAGGCGTGACTTATGTTTAGTCGGAACATGCCTCCTGTGAGAAAATCGGAAAATGGCATAATCATAAATAAAATAATTAAATAAAGTTATTTTATATTGAAAATGATTATAACTCACAAACGGTAACTCAGATTAAAAATATGAGACCGCCGCTGAACATGTGAGGGTATGCTTTCTTTAAGAAGATACTAATTTTGTCCATCATGGGCCACCTGAGAAAGTTAGTTTTTGTCCATAAATAAAATAATTAAGTGACAATTATTTTATTGTAAATTTCATAACTTCTAAACGGTAACAGGAATTGAAAATCTGAGAGTACCATTGAGTTATTTGGGGAGTGTTTCTCCTAGGAAGAGTATAACATTGACCGCATTGGGTCGAGGGTGATTGATAATAATTTTTTGAACTTTTTTTTCGGGTACGTTCAGTAAATGTATGAGCGGATTTTTCTATCTTTTGAACCGGTTCTTGGAATTGAAATCTGAGGGCACCATTGAACTCGCAACGCAATTTTTCACTTAAGAATACTTTCACCTTGATGGCAGATGATCGGGTATGAAATTTCGTTTTTGGGGTTTTACGTGGGTTAATAAAATAAAATAAGTGAATAATTTATTTTATTTTGTTAAGCACTTGTCGTGCAGATAAAAGTGGTTAGAAGCTCCACGTGGTAGTTGGTGGTGGAACCACCACACCCTAACCTCCCATTTAATGGGGAGGGAGAGGAAACCTCTCAACCCCCATCAATTAATTTTATGTGTCGACGTAAAATTAATTGCACTCAATTAATTTTATGAGTTGACATAAAATTAATTGTTGTCAGTTAATTTTATGTGTCGACGTGAAATTAATTGCTGTCAGTTAATTTTATGTGTCGACGTGAAATTAATTGTTGTCAATTAATTTTACGTGTCAATATTAAATTAATTCGTGTCATAAGTTTTGATGCGGGCTATGTGGGGGAAACTTCTTGGCGACCTCCCCTCTTAAGTTGTGCCAACACACCTCTTAAATTATGCCAACACAATTTAATTTTCCCGATCCCCTTCTTAAATTAAGTAATCGCATCGTTGGAATTTAGGAAGGTTCCAAATAAATGAACCGTCATAAATTCCACGATGGTTACATACCTCTCCCCCTCTCTTATATATAGGGATCTTGGGAGAAGATTTTGGGACGGCTTCACCAAGCGACGAAGCGCTGGTAAAGTATCATGACGCCCAACACTTGGGGAAATCATATCCTCTCTAATGAAGAACACGAAGAATTCCAACGACGATCTTCCACACGATTCTTCTTCAACCTTCATTCCCCAGACGCATATCCGCCGAAACATCATCAACGAACTGACGATGCTCGGAATTGGGGATGTGTGGCGGACACGACGAACGACGGTGTTCATCGTCTTCCTTCCGCGACTCCACCATCGAGTGACGGGAAAGAGGTAGGGGTTAATTCTTCATTCAATTATTCATTCAAGTATTATTTAATGAACTTCATTTTTAAATGATTGGCCAATTGTTATCAAAATAACGGGAGGAGGTCGGACCACACAAACACGACCGATCCTCCTCCCCTTTTGTTGTTGATCTTCTTTATGGACTGAAACGAAGGCGACGCGGTGCCGTCGCACCGTGCGGGAATGAGAGAACCGCGACTGGAGCGGTCCGCGGCGAAGGAGCGCGGTGCCGTCGCACGACGCCAGTGAAGCTGAAGGAGTCCGCGATCAAGAGCGGGCTATGGAGGAGGAGCGCGGCGCCGTCGTGCTGTGCCGGAGCACCATGATGGGCCGCGGCCTATAGCCGCGGTGGTTCAGAGGAGCAGCCGGCAGAGCCGGCCCCTGGCACCAGCTAGAGGCGGGACCCCTCGGGTATTGCGGGTTCAATTAAGGCTAGCCTTAATGGCTGGCCGTTTCTTTAATCAAGGGGGTAGCACCCCCCCACATCCCGCTCCGCTGAGAGCCGAGCCGCCAGCCGCAATGGGCCGGGCCAGCCGCGCTGGGACGAACCTCCGTGCCGGGCCAGGCCGCGCCCTACTGGGACGGTACCCAGAGGTGGACCACTTGGTGGGACGTACACGGAGCGGACGGCTGGACCGAGGAGATGTGGAGGCTATCTGTACCCGCCCTTCAGGTGGGAGTTCTGGAGGACGGCTCGGAGTTGCTGCTTTACTTTTCTGCTGCTGTATTTTCTTTCGGTTGTACTTTACTTTCAGTTGGGTTTGTATTTTCGCCCATTTACTTTCCAGCACTTACTTTTGTACTCAGTTTACTTAGAGTTTTCTTTAGCTTGTGTAATCTGTGGCGTTTTTTTTCTTATTTAGTGGTGATGCCTCCTCTTTTATCGGGATTTACGGCTTTGGTGCTAGTCACCAGCCCCTGGCCCATGGGAGGCGTGCTTGGGGTAGTCACGACGCGGGCCCCAAGGATGGGTCGTGACATAGTGAGTTAAGAATATATCACAAGGGATATTTTATGCATTGTTTTAAATAAATTATTTAAAATATTTCCCATTTCATGGTTGAATTTGTTTAGTATTTTCAGTTAGAAATAGTGAAGAGTGAATATCAAAGATAGTATAAGTAAATAGGGAAAACATGATTTTACTTAAAATATTTCAACATGTGGTTATTCTAAGTAATTCGTTTGATTTAAGTGTTATAATACATTATAATTATTTTATATATCTATTTATAAAGGTCTATAAGATATATTAGAAAAAATAATGAGTTACAAGGAAGAAATATTAATGACTAGTTATAGTTTTTTTCCATGCCTTATATAAAATTTATCTTTTTATGAATGGATGAAAAGGGATTTTTTAGAAGAGTTAAATATGATTCACCTAAATTACATAGTTTTTTCATGTGAAAAGGAATATTTAGACTAATGAATAATAGTTATAATAATTAGAAATTGGTGTGGGTAAGTTAGGAGGAGAATATTTGAATATTACAATCACTTATTTAACTCACAAACATCTATGTCAAAGGGAATCATTAATATATGAATTTACGTTAATTAATTGGTTAGATATTCATATTTAACAATCACTAAAATATATTTATTTAGTATATAGCTAAATATTCTTTAGAGAACATGAAAAATACTTAGGATGCAAGATGAAAATATGATCAAGAAGAAAATATTAATTATAATGGTATAACATAACCTATTGATAAGGAACATGATCTATTCTCCACAGACACTAATATTTGGTTAGATAGTTTGGAGATAATTCTCAATATGTGGGGGTTATACTCCCTCAATTACCTTCATGATTTCAATTAGTTGACCCCATAATGGAATACATTATATTTATGATAATAAAATTAAATTTATAATAGAAGTGGAATATACTAAAGAAGATTAAAATCATACTGAACAGTTAGTATATTTTTAAAAGGGGAATAACAATTGAACCACTTTTATTGAAAACTATATATGAGAATAATTATGAGGTTAATCACTATGATATTCAACAAATTTTTCTCATTTTAGACTCTAAAAAATATATTTAGTTTAATTTGATTAGTCACCTATAGAAAGGGAGCATAATAAAATTGTTAAGTAGGTTTTACCTCTAATTGAGGATGATATTATGTTAATGGAACCCCTTGTGGTTATAACTTTAGTTATTTTGAATTAGATTGAATAATCTATAATTTAGACAGATGAGGTAAAAATTAAACATTTGTAGCCTATACTGATTATTAAAATGATTATATTGCAGTGTTGTTTGTTTTGTGGTTTTATTTATTCTAAATGATATTTTTTTGGTAAATCTTGTCAATATATATTTTTGGAGAAAATGGATAATGAAGTGAGATTCCAACCAAACAATTGTGTACAGAAATGGTGCCTCTTTATATTGGTGGAAGAGAAAATATGGCAAAAAATGGATATGAAAATATCAGTTTATATATTATAAAAAGAGTTTGGGATGTGTTTATTTTAATAAAGATCTTGAAAAACTATTGATAAAATGTGTGAAATGCTAACAGTTCTGGGTTATTAGATACTCATGGTTTTATATAAACCATACATGTTTTTTACTACCCATTAATTATTAAATTGTATCTATTTAATAGTTTTATTAGATTTTGAAGTGACTTAAGTGAGGCTAAATGAACAAATGTTATGAAGTTTAATTGGAATACTCAAATTTGAGTTAATTTGCAACAAGTGAACATGGGAAAGGAGTTTATGTTATAAATAATTATTTATATATTTCAAAATAAAATTTTTAGTAATTTGAGACTTGAATGAGAAGATTCAAAGTGGATTGGAAATCATTAAAGGAAATATGATAAAATGGTTCAATTTTCATATCTCACAAGAGATGATTCCATAATAATGATTACTGTATCGATCATATAATATTTTAGGCATGAAGGTACCCATGTATCACCCACTGTAAAGATTGATCATTTAGAATGTCACAAGTATCTTTTAAAACCATAAGGTTAAACCCATAAGGATTATCCCATATGTTTTAATGTGCCTGTAAGAATCATGCTAAAGAATTAAGAATATAGATTACATTACCATGAATTCATATAATAATGAAGGATACCATAAGAATAAGTCATATTAAAGGATTAATCTTATAATAATGATACCATTGAGCATGTAAATATTAACATGTAATCATGATAATCCCATAAGGATAATTTTAACCATTTGAGAATTATAAAAATATAAAAATAAATATGGGTTCAACAGAATTCATTTCTGATGAAATATATCAATTATAATGATGAAAGATACAATTACATAAGATTAAAATATAAAAAATAATACATTAATCAAATGATAAGGATTATACATGTCCAAATAGTCATATAACCCAAATACAGAAAGGTTTAATGTCTTTCAGATTTGTTGTATAGTCATCTTATTTTACTAAACTTGTGAACATTTATCTACACCAATGTTGCTTTAGACCCTTTATAGAAAACTCGCATGATATCATCATATTCATAGCTTGGGTATTTGAATCATGGTAATTTGGTGAAATGAAACACTTAATAAGGAAAAGAAAAAACATAATCTATGATATCTCAAACATGAAGAAGAATATTGGGAGGAAATAAATATATTCATAAAATATCATTATACCATGGAAGAAAATAAAAAATTCAGTAGATAAATATATGAACATAAAAAATCTATAAAGAATCATAAATTATATGAAATTGGTCAAGACACGTATCAATAGTTATATAAAATTTGTGTGTGATATTTAATTTGGGAATACTTTACAAATAAATAATGTATAATCATTAAAACATGGAATTTTATTGAAATGAAATGGATCTTTAAAATTTGGAATAATAAGGTAAAAATCAAGGAAATGTTACATATATGTTGGAATTTAAAAATATGTCTATACATATAATAAATAATAATTTCAAAAACATACTCATATAGAAATTATATCATTGTTTACAAAAACAATCCAATTATTCATTTAAATGAACAACCAAAATCCTCATGCTTCATGTTGTGAACAAAAAAATTTCCCACCCTTTATACAGTGAACAGAAAAAATGCACATGCTTTATTTTTTAAACACAAAATTCCCTTCTTCATATTGTTGTTAAAAAATAATTCCCTTGCTACATGTTCTAAAAAAACCAAATTCTCATGATTTATATTATGAAAAACAACATGATCACACTTAACATCCATTTCTCATGAGATATAAATTATTAACCAATTCATTATAGGGTTATATAATACCCAACCCATCATAAAATAGAGAAATATATTTTATTTTAAAATAATTAGAAACATATATTGATGAACCCATAAATTTTTTTAAACCTTTTAAAAATATAAAATAAAATGAACTTAAAAAATCATTAGATATCAAAAATATCTTTTTTTATAAATAAATAATAGTATAATAACATTTAAAGGGTGATAAAATCATAACTTAATTAATGATAATCCTTAGAGGTGAAATATAAGTTAAAATACAATTTTTTTTAAAACTTTTAAAACAATGAAGTGAAAATTATAATTAAAAAAATAATTTTGAGAACTGAAAGAGGAAAATTATAAATATATTATTATAAAGAGTTCTAATTAAATATCATATCAGAGTAATATAGGTTTCAAAAAAGAGAAATTATAATTATTTTAACACATTTTCTTTTAAAATAATTTTAAAAAACATAGATATTAAATGAAAAAATATTTTCAAAATAGGGAAAGTGAACATAATTTGAAAAAATTTACTTTTAAAATGATTATCTTACTATAGAATCTTTAAAACGACACAATTTTTTCTAAAAGGGGAATTGAAAATAACTTGAAATAATTTTATTTTTAAAATAATTTTTAATAATGTAATTTTTAATGAAGAACCTAATGGTTATAAAAATATAATTTAGAGTATATGATAAAAATTATGATTTTTAAAAGATAGAAAAACATTTTAAAAATTTTAAAATAAATTATTTGAAAAGCCAAATCATTGAAAATATTAAGAACAAATTATTTTAAAATGAATAAATGGAAAATAAAATGATAATTAGGAATAAAATATTTATTTTAAACCATGGATATATTAATTTTAGTGGGAATTAAATATGTGAACATGGACGAAAAATCAATTAAATTTAATGGGAATAATCCATAATAAAAATGAATTTTATGAAAATAATGGAATCATCAAGGAAGAATATATTTTTATGAAAAAATAGTTTCCTATAAAAAAATTTATAAATAACTCATAAAATATTAATATGTTACGATTGATAAATATTGAAAATAAATAGACAATTTAGACATATGATAACCATAGAAATAGATTTGAGTCATGAAAACACTTAAATTTTTTTATATCTTTTGAAAGAGAACCCCTTGAGAAAGATAAAATTATATTGAACATTGAATATCATTAAATATAAATTAATAATGACAAAACAATTTCAATTTTTTTTGGTATTTAAACAATTCAAACGTAAACATGGTGTATAACATAAACAAGTCTCTATGAAGGTAAACTGAGATGAAAAAACGTACATTATTTCCTTGTGGAGTTGATCCCACTATAAAATCCTGTTGAAAATAAATAACTCAATTAATATCCTATTACCTAAAATTAAACATATGTATTACCCTTTTATAGTCATTATAATTCTTTATCATGAGGTCATTAATTATTCATGTTGTATTATGACCACTAGATTTTAATATCTTAAAACGTTTTGCTCTTTTTTGATAATTTTGATATAATTACCCATAAATTGATATACAGATAAATATTTATATATAATTTATTATTATTCAACATATAAAATATATTTATTTAATTTATTCTTATTTATTTCCATATTTTTTTACATTATTCCAAAAAAAACTTTTATAATGACTTATTTCGATGATTTCATAGAATGAAAATGATAAATCAATAATAAGTTATAAAAATAATAAAATATCTTCAGAACCATTTAAATGTAATGAATTTTTTATTATATTATAAAAATGTCATTTTTCATTTTCCCATAGACTTAAATAATCATATTGTAACAAATCATTCATGTAGGTGGATAAACCAACCCAAACATGAACACACTTTAACTTGTTTGATGAGTATGATTAAGGACATGATTATTTAAAAATAATTTAATTATGATAGAATAATAATGATATATTTTTTATTTTTATGTTATTTTTAACCATTATTTAATTTTTTTAATAAATAATGAAAATCTAGATAAAAAATAAAAAAATGATTCTTCAATGAGGTTGTTTTCCACACATGCATGATTGATGTTCCCTTATTTTTTAAGTGGATGAAAATGAATAAACAATGTTAATAACATTAATATAAAAACATAAAATATATTTATGATAATAAATTCATCATATATATAATAATTATTATATATATGGAAGTGTAATATTAAGAATAATAACATAAGAAGAAGTTGATGCATACATTGGAGCCTTGATTTTTCCTTACAATTTCCCTTGAAAATAAAGGTCATTAAAAAACAATGAATGACCATAGGCTTATGTTTTTGGTATAGATATATATGGACGGTAAAATGGAAGATTTAAAATGAGTAATTTTAAGGATGTGTGTTTTTTGAATAGGTATAAATGAACCCCCTTTATATGATAGGAAAGTGTTACTCTTGGAAACACCCTTTATATTTTATCAATTACATGACACTATTTAAAGGAAAATGGATCAAAATATTATAAATAATAGATTTTGTTGTATTTTAATTCTATATAAGATCAAAAATATTCTTCCTCATAGGTTTTAAATATGTCATAGGAGGTTTTACCATTACATTTTTACATTTTACTCTTTAATTTTTAAACTGAGTAACTTGTTTTTAACTAGGTGATTTTATATTTTTTTTAAACACATGGAATAACTCAAATATGATGGAACTATATTTAAAATATATTTATTCCAATTTAATTTATATGTTATGTAAAATTAACTTTTATATTAAAATTGATAATGTGTAGAAAAACAATTTTAGCAAAAAAATGTTTTTAGACCATTATGGACTCTTAATATTATTTAGAAATGATTACTAATGAAATGAAAATTTAAATATTTATCTTTTTTCTAGAAAATATAATATTCATTATTTAATTTATTAAATAAATAGTACATGATATTAATGAAATCATAATTTTTAAAATATTTATTTTACTACTATCATAATAATTATCATCAATTCAAAGAATATAATATCATAAAAAATAACCCTATTAAAAAATATTGAAATTATTTTATCAAATATAAGAGAATTTTTAACAAATTAACTCTCAATGTTTATGGAAAATAAATTTTAACATAACCACATGTAATGTGAAATACCCTTTTTTTTGAAAAAATATATTTTTATGCAACATGATTTATGATTATGATAGTGTTATCAATGATATTTATTCAAATTAATTTAACATACACATTAATATTTAGATATTATCTATTTAATAATAAAATAATTAAAATAATTAAAATAAATATTTTCATCATTTTATAATTAATAAAACAAAATAGTTGAGAACCATTTTTCATTTAAAATGCTATTTTTTTAAAAAAATATTGACTTTGGGTTTATTTATTCAACATATTATTTTAATGTTATTTATTATATTTTATAATATATAATTTTATTGGAAAATGTTTCACAAAATTCAAGGTCATATAAAATTTGTGGTGTTAGTAAAATATGTATTTTCTTTATTCACCTGAAAACTTATTGTTAGAGAAAAATCACAAAAATATATATAAAGCTATTTAATTTTTGGGGAATTCCAAAAAGCGTTTTTATTATCAAATTTAAATTATAAAAATATAAAATTTATATTTTTTAAGAAAATATATAATATAAAAAGTGGATTTTATTGAAAATTAACTTTTCAATATTAATTCATTATAATTATTTATCTTTCAAAGGAAATAACTATTAATGGACAACTGTATTCGTGTTTATTATATGTTTATTAATAATTTATTTTTTATATGTTGTGTTTTTTTTAAATTTGGTGTAGTGTGTGAATCATGTTAAATAACATAGTATGTATTTTAAATGATTTAAAATTTTTGGTCGTTATATTCTAACCCCTTAAATAAATTGTTCTCTCACAATTTTAATTATTGTTTACTAAAGGAATATGCTATGTGATCCCTTAGAAACTAAATATATATCTTTCAATGAGATATAAACTTGATTATAATTGATAATACAAGGAAAATACTTATCCATTATATAATTCCTCATAGTTATTAGGAGCATTCCATTCACTTCATTATTTCCATGTTCCTGATTCAACCAAATACTAAAACCAAAATGGTTATGATACTATAAAAATGAATTAAGGTATGAGAATATGAATTTTAAATCCAAATATGTCTTCTCAAATATTAAGTTCATTTTTTCTTATGATATATTCTTTTCAAATATACCAGACTTGATTAATCTTATAACTCCCTTGGTTTTACCTAGGTTACATTAAGTTTGGATATCTTAAAATCCTCATCCTAATTCTTCAATGTGACTAGAAAATGAATCCTTAATAGTGGTTCATAAAGATAATATGGTCAAAAAATTTATATAACCTAGAAGTTTCAAAAAAATTTAAAGTCCTAGTGGCATTCCTCATCCATCAGTTTGATGATTGAGTCAATGTTCGACAAATAGTTTTTAGGGTAATTAAAATTAGACGAACCCATTTGACAAATTCATCCCCTTGTAGTATACATATATGAATGAATTTATATAGAAAACCAGATAAAAATAAAATTACCAATATTTTAAGATATCATCCTATAAATAGACTCATCTCCATGGTTTTCTATAAAGTTATATAACCCTAACACCAAAGGATGATAAACTAATATCAAAAAATAACTATAATAATCTCAAAAATAAATATTCCATACATTAATAAAAACTATATTGAACTAATATAAACATAAAATAAATAACAAATTAATCTCATATTATAGATTATAAATATTACTAATAGTTATATAACCCATTAATTTAATGGTTTCATGTTATAGAGATTATATAGAAAAAAATATTTTTTAAATACACTTATGAAAATTTATCAACAATTATGCTTTTTAGACCCTTTATTAACATATACCATGATATAGCCCTATTTATAACCTAAGGATAGAAAATATAAGGAAGTGGGGAGATCAAAATCTAAATTAAGGAATGATATATATTAGTGTATTATTTCATAAATTTTAAGAATAATATGAGCATTACATAAATATATTAAAAAAAGATCACAATACCATTGATGATAATCATAAAACATGAGAGTAAAAATAGATCAGAAAAGGATAATTAAGGAATCATAAATGACATTTCCTAGATCAAGAGATATATCTATAATATTATAATATTTTTATAAAATATAAAATTTGGGAATACTATAGAAGTAAATATGATATAGTCATGAAAACAAAGAATTTCATGGAATTGAAATGAATCTTGAATATATAGAATAACATGATAATGAAAATTAAAATGTTTCACAATAATTGGAATATATAAATTGTAATGTCATATAAAAAAAATTATATAAAAAATATACCCATATGTAAATTATCACATTACGAGCAAACAAAATTCCCAGGATTAAAGTTGTGAAAAAACTTCCCTCACTTTATGTTAGGAAACAAAAATTCCATGATTCGTTATAAAAACAAAAAATTATCATGATTCATATCATGAGAAAAAATCACCACACCCAATATTTTGAATAAATGAATTTCCCAACAAAATTCCCACAGATAATGTTGTGAACAAACAAAATTCTCATGTGTGATATCATTTTACGATGATATTTAAATACTAAAACAATTCATTGGATAGATATACAGTACACTACATGTTATATATAACTATGTGTTCCATTTAAAAATAAATCATAAGAATATCTTAATGAGATGAAAGAAAAAGAATGGGTTAATTAAAAATTTATAAAAAATCACATAACATGAAATTATTAAATCATAGAATATAAAAAATATCATTTTCCAAAATAAAGAATATCATAAAAATATATTATGGGTGGTAAAAACATGACCTCATGAAATAAAATCTTTGGAGGGTAAATATAAGTGAGAATAAAAAAGTGTTTACAAAACCTTTTAAAGAATTGAAGTAACCATTACTTTCAACAATACATTTTTATTTAGTAAAAAATTAAAATTATGAAAATATAATTATAATGAGTTACTGGTAAAAGATACATTAAAATAAATAAGGTTTAAAATAGTAGGAATGAGAATTGCTTTGAAACATTCACTTTTGAAAATGTATTTATTATTATAGACTTTAAAAACAAATAAATTTTCTAAATAGTAAAAGGGAAAATACCTTATAAATTATTATTTCAAAAAATAATCTTTAATAATGAAACATTGAAAATGAAATAATTTTATCAAAAAGGGTATTTAAAAATACCAAGGCAACATTTATTTTTGGAAACAATCATTAATAATGTAATCTTGAATGAATGACATATTTATTCTCAAAATATAATATGGTGTGGATAATACACATTTTTATTTTAAAAATATTTGAAAAACGATTTCAACATTATGAAATAATGTTTTTGAAAACCCAAAAAATAAAAAATATGATGAATTTTTTTATAAATAAATAAAGGTAAATAAAATGATAATTTTAAATAAATAATATTTTAGTTTCCACTCTGGAATAGAGACCATTGGTGGGATGTAAAAACATAGACATGGAAAAAATCCAATAAATGAAATGGGAGTTATCCATAATAAAAATAAACTTTAACATAACAATGGAATAATCATGGAAGAATAATTTGGTGTGAAAAAAATGATTTAACCCAAATATAAGCTTGAAATAAATTATAAAATTATAAAATGTTAGTGTTTACTAATCAGGAAATTTTATTGACAAAGAAGAGTGATTAATACCCAAGAAAGAGATTTGAATCATGAAAACCCATTAAAACCATTATAACTATTAAATAAAACCACCAATAGAAAAATAAAAAGAAATTGAACATTTAATATCCTGAAATTTAAGGTAATAATGATATAATAATTATATTTTTTTGGTAACCACCACAGAAAAATATAAACACAGTGTATAATATAAACATGTCTCAATGAAAGGAAATTGTGATAAAAACTCTTAATTAGTTTCCTTACATAGTGGATCACAAAATAACCACCTATAAAATAAACAAAACTAATTTAAAATAATTTTATATAACATTAATAATAAATATTTACCAGTTAAATTTTTTATTATAATTTTTCATCATGATTAAATTAAATAGTTATAGTAAATTACATCTATTAGGTGCTAATAACTTTAAGGGTTTGGCGCATGTTTATTAATATTGATACCATTAAACATATTTTTATATAAAGATAAATATAGTAAAATTATTTGATATTCTATTATATATAACATATATTGATTTTAAATGTTCTTATTTTATTCCATAGTATTTTTTGTTATGTTATGTGAAAACTGAATTGATAGTAGCCTATTTCTCAGATTTTGAAGAATGAAAATGATACATAAATAATGTGTAATATAATTAATAAAATATTTAATAAAACATATAATAATAATTAATTGAGTATTACCTTATAATAATATCCAGTTTAAATTTCCCATAGTCATTTATAATTAGTTTGAAAGTGATAATCATGTAGGTCATTAAAATCACCCAAACTTGAAGACACATTAACTCTTTTAGAGAGAATGGTTAAGGATGATTTTATTTTGAAAAACTATTTCTATTATATATGAATAATGTTATTATATTTATTTTAATATTATGATTATACAATTTTTAATATTTTCGGATAAATAATGAAAATCTAAAGGAAAAATAAAAAAATGATTCTTTGTGGAAGTGGTTGTTTGTGCACACACACGGTTGACATTACTAAGTTTTTATATGTGGATAGAAATTTCTAAATAAGGGTTGAAACAATAATATAAAAATATATAAGTATAATAATTACACTAATATCATTAAATTTTTATGGGGAAAATATATTTGGAAGAGTTATATTAAGAAGACAAACTTAAAAATGAGATAATTCTCACATTAGTGACTAGATTTTCATTGGAAGTTACCTTAAAATTGAAGTTATTAGGATAACTATGATTTACTTGGGAATTATGCATGCATCATAGGGTACTATGGAATAAAAAATTCCGATTTTATGGGATAAACTTGAATTATATGTGGGTTTTTTAGAGGCTATTAGTAATACCCTTTTATTATAGAGGAAAATGGAACTCTTGGACACACCCATTATATTTTAAAAATTACGTGAAACTATAACACGGTAAATGGTAAATAAAATTATAAATAATATATTTTAGGGTATTTTGGGGTATATAAATGGTCAACCATGTGTTTCCTCACAAGTTTAAAACATTTTTTTTGGTTTTTTTCCAATATATTTTTTATATTTTACGCTTTCAGTTTTAAATAAGGTAACTAGTTTTTAACTAAGTTATTTTCTTTTAAATTAAACATATATCATATGACATATAACTAAATTAGTTTTTTAATAATAAATATTTGATCTATATTTTATCAAATTCAATTTATGTGTACTATAAAAATTAATTTTAAATTACAGAATATATTGTGTAGAAAAAACAATTTTAGAGGAAAATGAATTTTATCCATTATGGATTCCTAATTTTATTACGTATTGATTACCGAAGAAAGGTATGTTAATATATATATATTTTTTAAAATCATATTTTATTAATTATTTAAACTAGTTACTTTTTATGGAAATTCTGTCATATTAATAAAATAATAATTTTTTAAATATTTGTTTCTTCATTATCATGGTAATTTGATTTATTCATAAAAATATATTTTAATAAATAAAACTGAAATTGAGAATATTATATAATTGATAAATTATTTTCACAAATATAATAATTACTTTATCACATTAAATTTACATGTGTACAAAAATATAATTTTTACTTAAACGCTTGAAACATGAGAAACTTTGGTTTTGGAAAATGGAAAGTTTTATTCAAAAGGATTTATGATTAGAATATAGTTAATAATGAAATTTATTACAATTAATTTAAAATATTTTTTATCATTAAAGTATAATTTTTTTTGAAATAAATAAAATAAAAAGATACTTTAATCAAGTTATAATTGATTAAATGAAATAATAAAAAATAATTTCCATTTAAAATGATACATTTTTTTAAAATATTTACCATGCGTGTATGAATTCAAAACATTATTTTAAAATTATTCATTATACATTAAAATAAATAATTTTATATTAAAAATTTTCAAGAACTTTTAAGTCCTATAAAAGTTACAGTATTGATAAAATAAGTATTTTCTCGGTTCTCATAAAAAATAATTTTTTTGAAAAATTAAAAATATACATATTAATATAATTTTCATTTGAGGAATTTAAAAATGAATTTTAAATTATAAAATTTAAATCTTAAATTATCAAATTTATCATTTTAAAAGAAAATAAATTATATAGTTAATATGGATTTTATTAAAAATTTCCATTTTAATATTAACTGATATAAATTATTTACCTTCCAAAGTTAATAATGATTAACAGTTTACCATCTTAGTGTTTATTATATAATTATTAATAATTTCTTCCGAATATGTTGTGATTTGTATATGTTTGGTGTACCCTATGACATAAGTAACAGAATATAATATTTATTTTAAGATATCTGAAATCTCAAGTGATTTTAGAATATATATTATTAAGTAATTCATACCTCACAAACACTTAAATCTGTGTTTATTTCAAGAATGAAAATAAAGGGAATATAATTATCATTTTTGGTGAATATGATCTAAGATAGGAGAAGTACTTGAGGAGTTTAATTATTGGGTTTTTACAAAAATATATTATATCAAATAAATTAAATATAATGATGCTTATTCTGATCCTCATTTTGGATATATCAAATAAATATTTTCTGATCTTATTGGTTTGATGAAAATATAATTTCAGTAGATTTTGGGACAATAAATGATTTTAGAGATTAATTTCTTCTAGATAATCAATTATTAAAACGAATATTAATATATTTCTTCTCAAGTTGTTCTGAAATGTTTTCAAACATAAGAAATTACTAGTGAATCAAGATAAAAAATTAAAATTTGAGATTTGTGGGATTCTATAATGTAAAATTTGGAAAGTTGTGGTTCAATATCAAGTTGAAAGAATCTCACACTATAAGAGGTTGATTTTCATTTAATTAAGAAAATTTGTGTCATTTTAATAAAACCATAAAAATTTTACATCTATAAATTTTAATGGAATAATTTCAAGATGAATATGAGGATGTATCAGGGTATGGTGGAAGAATCTAGAATAATCTAGAAGATGAGTTGAAAAAAAATTAGGATGAAAAGAAAAACAGTCGAACTATTTATAATTAATAGAAGAAAATGATTGATGTGGAAAAAGGAAAATGTAACACCATTGATCATTGGAGACATCAATGTATGAAAATGTATTTGAGGATCATGGTAACATATTTTAAGGGATTTTATATAAAACATGCGATATCCCACAAATAGGAAGGTATCATAATAAAATGTCATAAAAGAAAATATTTCCTAAGAATACATTACCTCTATAATTTGTGTTTATAGTTTTATAGATGTTAAAATTATCAATAAATAACAAAAAACCGTTAATTTTCAACAAATAAACATTTTACCACTTCATAAGAAACTAATTAATCCCTAGAAAGTCCTTGAAATCTCCCAAAACATCTCTATAAAAGATACTCTTCTAGAGACATCATATGTATAATTTTTCATCATAACCTAGGAAATTTATTTATATAAAATGGGTGACCTCAAAATATTATTATGGGTAATCATAAATGATAACAAAAAAATCATAAGTGACATTAATATAGACATATGTATAGTATAAAGATAGATAATAGAGATATACCAATAATGCATAGTTCATAAATTATAGCCTAAAGGATGGAGTAAAATAATAAAATATCATGAAATTTTTTCTTATGAAAGATGAATATAATAATAACCATGATTGGAAGAATAGAAAAAATAATCCTAATTAATATGATTATAATATAATATTGTTTAAATTCTTAGAAAAAATTGTAAACATGGAATTTTATAAAACCTAAAAATAATATCAATTTGGAAAGGAGGTAAATTTGTAATTATAGGAATATTTTAAAGAAAAATCTTTATGAATATTCCCTTTTATAAAAAAACATTATGCCCATTACTTTAAAGAAAAAAATAATTATTTACATGAATCAATTCTTCATGAGATATAAAACATAACCAATTAATTAGAGGTTAATCGAATACCCCAACTATAACCATCCTTATAATTGAGTACCTATTGAAAAAAATAATTCATCACATCAAAGATAAAAAGTACAAAGAAAATAAGTTTCATATCCTTTTTCAAATTTAATAATGTAAGAAAAACTATTCATAACTACATCAATAATTATAAAATTATATACCAAGGGAAAATAAAAATGTATTCAAATATATTAAGTAACATTATTAAAAATATACCTTATCCAAGATTAGAGATTATATAATATTTAGACCATATAGATAATAAATATATGTTTAAGTCAATAATTTCCCCAATCCATTTATGTATATAATATATGTGAAAACCCATCAACCAATGGACGTAAATATAGAGTGGTCATAGTGGAATGAAAATATAATAAAAAACATAAACATTTAGTCACATGGAAATGTAAATGAAGCAATAGATTTAAATGATTCTATTCCTCCAACATAATATAATAAAATTTAGAATTTTATCTTTTATGGAATTTTGCATGAAAATAAAAAAAAATTAGATAAAGAGTAAAATGGAAGGGAAACCTTGAAAGAGTTTTTTTAGAAATAGTTTTTAACATTTTCATAAAATAATAAGTTACATGTAACATTCAAATGATATAGTTTTTGAAATGTTTATGTCAAAACTTTGGTAAATATTTGACATTAAATTTAATTCTTAACAACAAATAACTGAAAATAAATAAATTTTATTAAAAAGAAATTTGAAATGGAAAATTAAAAATGATAATGGAAGGAAGCCCATTTTAAATATTCATATTAATACCAAAAATGTTAAAAAAGGATAATAATGATTATTTTGAAATAATATGAAATTTTAAATATAAAGGTAAACTAAAATAACAAATAATTTTGTTTCCAAATATAAATAAAAATTTTATAGGAATAAAAAATATGGATAAGGTGGTAAAACCATCATTATAGAGGATGAAAATTTTACCTTGAATTGATATATTTTTTGAAAACTTATTTTATCAAGGTATAATGTTTGAATTAAATGGTATTTTTCCACCATAGAAGAATAAATCCTACCTTTAAATAAAGTATTACTGTGTAATAATCCAATCTTGGTTGAAATAAGTTCAAGATGAATCATTATAACTAAACTAAGGGAGCATATTTTATAAAGTACCCTCTCAAATTTTTTATATTTCAAATCAAAATCCATTTTGAGATTGAATAAGATGTTGAACTATAAACCCAAATAATTAAATTAATATGTATAAATAAAATTAGTAGCATGAAATCACACCTTATTAATGATAATATGGTACAAAATAAGAAATACATCTTAAAAAATTAAATTTTAGACAAATAACCCCATACAGTTTTTTCTAACACCCACTAAAGCACTAGCATATACTATATAAAAATTTGTTATCTTAATAAGATATTTTTTAAACTTATTCACATATAATTTTTTTTATAAAAATCATTTATAATTATCATCTATATGTATATTGGTTAGATATTATCTATTTTTTATATCAAGTGTGAGTATTCTTGATTATTTTTTATTAGTTTCATAATATTGGTATTGTTACTAATTCTTATCCAAATGTTCATCATTCCTAGATAATACAATTAACATGGATTTATTATTTATAATTATTTATATAGTTATAGTTTAATCTAATAGGTCTTTTTTTATGATCAATAGAGATGAAATCAATGATGTTCATGTTTCGGTGATTTTTGATGAACAAATGATGTTATCTTAATTGACTAGTTTAACATTATTATAATCATTACATAGAAAAATAAATCATCATGTACTTATTTATATAATATTTTATCATATCTTAGGTTATAATAGTCATCCAAGAATTAATTTTATAGTATTTTTCAACTAGGTGGTTAGACCAACCCAATCATTAAAATTCCATATATAGGGGATCATTATTAAGTGATTTAGTTGTAATATTATTATTACAAAATAATAATGATATTATATTTGGTATTATTAAAGTGATAAATAATTATTTTCAAGAATTAAAATAATATTTAATGTATATGAATCTATTACATAGTATGAATAAATTGTTTCCCTCTTAGTAAGCTTATTTTAGATAGTTGAATTTATAATGATAATTTGTTTCTCATATTAATAATATGGTACAAAACAAATCTTACCAAAATAATATTAATTTTATAAACATAATATATATCCATTAAACACAATATCATGACATTCCATGAATGGCTGTGATGAAAAATGGAATAAATTATTCCAGGGAGATGGTAGTCTTCAAGTATACATGAATGATGTTTTCATTTTCCATAGAATTGTAGAAATTTATAACAGGATTTATTATTTAAAATAAAATATTTATAAGTATATTAAATATATATTAGATCCTATATTTGGTCCATCAATGTATGGTTGTGAAGGAAAATGAATCAAAGCACTTCATGGAGGCAGTAGTTCTCACAGACCCATGAATGCAGTTTTATCTTCCCTTAAAAGAGAATGGAAAAAATGGTTAATGGTTATTCAAAAAATATAAGAACATTATTTCTATTTCAAATAATAAATTTATCATATATAATTTTTCAAAATTGTTTTACAAGGTAATTATATAAATTAAATAACTTTTTTGATAGGACATAACTTACATTGTGAAATTTGAGATTTCATATGAGGATTCCTTGGAAGTTGAGGTCTTAGAAAATAATATTATATCCAGAATATTAAATAATTAAAATAGTATTATAAATTAATATATTAGGGAATATATTCAATGAAAACCAATGATATAGGCGTGGCCTTGGAATGTTTTTGAGAGGACCTTTTTTTAAGCGGTCAGAATGAATGTTTCGTAATTATATCATCTTAATATAAAGACCACATATGTTTCACATGGAAATACGAATCTAAAATAGAAAATAATGGAGTGGAGATTTTTTTTATTCAAAACACACCCCAACCACTCAATTATAATAATATTTTTTAACATATTATTCCTTTTAACCCTTTGGTTAACCCCTTTTACCCTTAGGGACTTATCCCTGTAAATAGTTTTTACAAAAGTAGTTAATTTTTATGCTTAAAAATTCCATTATTAAAATATATAGAAAAAGTTTCTATGTCTGAAATAATATTTTTACCTTATATTTATAAAATTGATAAAACTTATTATTAAAATAATAAATTTATTATGTATTAAAAACAGTTTTAGAGAATATTGAAAATTAATTTATAAAATAGCATACACAAGTTTGCAAACAAAAATAAAAATTTTAAATATTAGAACTTCTCTTATAAAGTAAATATTTTTACTAAAAAATGTCCTCATATATTTCTAGGTCATAATTAAATATTAATAATTTCATTAAACACATGGTATTATTAAAATCGTTTTTTCAATATTCCCCTAAAACTAAATATTTTTAGAAAAATGAAAAATATTTATCCAAAGATAATAATTTAATGATGAATTTAAAAATTATTTCCATTTTATAAAATTCATGTCCTATTATTTATGACATCAACTATTAAATAAAATAATTAAATAAAATAAAAATATGTTTTTATAGGAAAATAATTTTTTAAAATTACACTTTTTCCAATTAATTATTTATTGGAAACAATAATAACATATTAATTAATCAATAAATGTAATATTTATAAATATTTTAATTTGAAATGACAAATTAGTTTTTCTTTAATTAAATTTACAATGCATATAATATTATGTTTTAGTAAAATAGATTTTTAAGATGAAAATAAACTAAGTAAATTTATTCTAAATAACCTTTATATTTATTTACGTATATTTTATAACCCAATTAGTCATGTTTATACTTAATAACTAGATTCATATGTTTTAACTATAATATTTAATTTTATCATGTCACAGTTCTATTATAGTTTAGTGTTTCATATCAAAAAAGTTATTTACATAATCATCATTTAAAGAAAATAAATCACGAAATTTCATGTCCTTACATCCCCCCCAAATAAATTTATTCTTCAAATTTATAATTTTGCCTTACTAATAAAATAGTTATGTATATCCTTAAAATATTCATTACTTTGGATATAATTTATAGTGAAGTATCATCCTCACTATCCTTTGTATATCCTGATAACTCATATTTTCCTTTTAGTTTAGAATATACATAATATTGAAATTTTCATTTAACCATTTTTTCTAAATACCACAATATAATGGGGGTAATTTTTCATATGGATCTTATAGTTTGGATTTTATTGATAGGTGGTAATGGGTTTATTTTTATATATGATCTTCTTACATTGAGAATTAGGAAGAACTCTATGTAAATTGAGTCAATCCATGTCTAATATCAAATCAAATTTGACTAATGGAAGGATATTAGGATTTTATAAAAAGAACATTACACTAAAAATATGTTAGAGTGGTTTTTTATAATTATGATATAATAATCATTTTATTTGGATATTTTGTTATTAATTCAACACCTAGTCATCAAGGTTGTGAAATTATGTTTTTACTGACCATAATTGGCAAATAGGTGTAAAATTAATAAGATATTATTACAATACTCATAATTATTGAGTGCATGGTTAATGTTCCTCATTTCGAATTATTTTCTATAGACCTTTAAAATAGCTTTTATTGTATAGTATTTACCTTTTATTGTATTTTTTTGTGTCTATAATCATTGATTTCCCTTGGATTAGGGAATTCACTAGGTTAATACCCACATTAATCACATTTAAAACATTAAACAGTTAGTGGTAACTAAGAATACACACTATTTTATTTCACCATGTACACTAATATCAAAACTTATAATTTGTATTTATTTTCACTATTAACTCCATTTATATATATATTTAATATACCTTGGTTCCTTTAAGACATTGTCCTTTGTAATTTATAACACATTTTTGACATGGTGTAAATTGAATTTTCTTTATTTCATCATATTCATCACCTAAAATTCCATGAGACTCAATAATTATCTTAATTAGTGTCTTCAAAGACATGACATAGTTTGTATCATTAATCATAATTTAGGATCTGCCCATATGTGTTTCATGTATGGTGATGTTTTTTATCTGAGGTAATGAATACCATGATATGCCTTATATAATGGTGATCCACCATTGGTTTAAATTGATGTGGGAAAAATTAGATTCATATGAATCCCAATTTGGACCATCCATTCTCATGATCTTTTATTTAAACCATCTTATCATCCTTACCCATCCTAAAACATCCCAAATAGTGATGGTACCTCATATCTCTGTCTGATCTTGTTGATTTTTAATAGCCATTTGATATTCCTTGCTTCATTTTGGGCTAGATCATATTTTAAAATTTCTAGTTTATACTCCCGCATATGATTTTATTCCTCTCTCTGGTCTTCTCCTTATATAACATCCATCCATGGACTTATTTTTCGGTTGGTTTCTCAACACCATGAATTTTTTTAATATGGTTTTTCATGTTTTTGTAAGTCTTGTTTGTTTAGTTTTTTATTTTATGTTTTTCAATTTTTTATAGCTAATAGTGGCTCATTTTCAACCTCTTCAATTTTTTTCACTAGTTGAAGTTTTTGTTGTTATCTCCAAGTAGTTTGAGGAACAAGTGTTTTTTAAACCAATGGTGAGTCATTTTGACATCATTGTAAAAACCAATGGTATTTCATTTTTAAATTGTTGTAAAAACCAATATTATACCATTTTGAAACCATCGTAAAAACCTAGGGTATGTAATTTTGAACCCATTATTAAAACAAATTGTGTTTCATTTCGAAACCATTGGAAATTCACAATGGTGTGTTGTTTTTGACATAGTTGTAAATTTACAATGGTGTGTTATTTTATTTTCTACTATATGTATTTTACAATAATATTTCTTTTTTGTTACTCCTTATTGCATTAGTCAGTCACAATCTCCCAAAGAAGCTCCCGACTCATCTATCATTTTGCAATATTATTCTATATATTTGTTGATGTGTTGTAGTCACAAGTTTACCCTATGTTCATTTATATTTTAATTATATATTGTGCTGTGAATGTTTCATCTAAAAACTATATTATACTCTATGGCATGATTTAAATTTTTTTATATTTTTTTAGAAAAATATTCAACTATTTTTCATCCAATTTTTTAATATATTTTTATTTATTTTTATTTCCAAAAAATAATAGAAGTATCTTGTGTTTTTATTATTTATGATCATATTTATTTTTCTATTCTTCAATGACTATTTTTATTATTTCATGGTTCTTTTTTAAATTGATGTAAAATGTTTCACTTCTAATTTCTTTTTGATTATCTGGTTATGTTTTCAAAAAGTCACTGTTTGAACACAATGGTGAGACATGAGTCACAATTAGATCCCAATGGTGAGTTAAGAGACACCATTAGACACACAATAGTGAGTCATGAGACATGGTTAGCCATCCAATATTGAGCCATTTTTATTATTCTTTTTGATCTTTTTAATATTAATATGGTTGGAAATGATTTTGGTTTTTATTAAATTATTTTGTTTTTTTAAATGAAAATGATATGTAAAACTATGTTTTGACACTATGGACTTTTGCAATGGTGAAGCACTGACTCATCATGAGAAATTTCTAATGGCGAGTCATTGACTCACTGCTAGACATTTCCAATGGAGATTCGGTGACTCGCCACTAGACATATCCAATGGTAAGTCATGACTCACCATTAGATACAAATTTTTTTCCAGATTTTTTTTCTTAATTTTAATAAATTTTGTTAAAATTAGTTACTTTGAAAAACGTTTAATATTTTACAACAAAATATACTTCTAACATTGTTTAAAATTTATTTCATGATTTTCCATGACATCTACACATGAAGATTAATATTTTTATGGTGCTCTATTTTTCAAATCATTCTACTGCATATATTATATGCATAATTTTATTATTTTTTCAGAAATATTTTAATAATTATTCATTTAATAAAATTAAATCATAATATATTTAATATTATTTTTAATATTACATGAATAAATATTATTTAGAATGTATTTTTTCAGTACAATGTCAACAGAATGAGGTAACGATCATATTATTTTTAATACTATCTAACTCATTTCATGCATAGATTGGATACATAAAAGCTCATGTAGATCTTTACCTTAATGTTTTGGGAGAGTGATTAAAAAAGAATAAAATTTAACCATTCATATCAAATGATATTTGGATATTTGAAAACTAATTCAATGAGGATATAAAATACATTCATAATGCTTTGAATGTTTGATCAAGAAACTTCTTCGACATATGTTGTTCTACTGTAATCACCAAGGATCTTCATCATTTAATCTTTATCACCTAAATTTGTAAAATAAAAAGAGTTTCATCGAAATTCTTAATCAACTACTCATGTTCTAATTTCAGTTGTTTTTATTATTTTTCTCTATTACAAATCTTCCAATATCTTGTTTGTATTCTTGAGTCTAGTTTAAGCTTTTCCCATCCAAATTCTAAAATTCAGGGGTTATAACACCAAGTGTGAAAAAGTTACATCTATAATGACATGTAATTGGTTAATTACTCCAAATAATAAGTAAAAAATATTGTGTATACCAATATCCTTGAGGTGTAGATGATATTTAAGAGAGGACATGGATCTTGAGATCATAACCTCTATAAAAATATATTCTGTTATTTGTTTTTATTTCTGTTTCTAACTTTTAACACTACTATTATAACTATAATAAATTTGAATTTGTAATAATAAATAAAAAGGACTATTCAACTTCCTATAGGAATATGTTTTATAAAAATAGCACTAAAAATTTGTACAAGAGGTCAGTTCTTATTTAAGGATTTGGTTTTAAATGTTTTCATTATATATTTATGAACAAACCATTATCCTAGACTTAAATATCTAAGGGAAATATCCACTGCTTTGATATGGCTAATCATAAATTTGAAATGATGAATCCTATAAGAATACCACACTTTAATTATAGTGATTATGTATACTAGAAATAAATAATTGAGGTATTCTGGAATAATATTGCCCTTGAATATTGGGGTATTATGCTTAAACTTTATAAATTAGCTGATGTTGAATTAGAAACTCTTACTGGTAATGAGTCTACTTAAGGATTTTTATATTACTAAGTCATAAATTTATTATATTTTTCATCAAGTAGAAATATTTATAGTTATATTTCATCTTTCAAGGATACTTAATAAATTTATTTGACTTTAAAAGTTACTCAGCAAGGTACTGACAAGTTATAGAGAAGAAGTTATCTACACAATGAGCTGAATTTCAAGAGTTCAGGATGAAAAAATAAGAGAGTATAAATGATTTGTATAATAGATTCAAAAATATTTTCAATAGAATGGTTTCTATGGGAGAAAGCACAAATAATGAATCTTTTATTGAAAGACTACTTCAAGCTCTACCCAAGAAAAGGCATTCAAAGAAAGCTTCTATTGAAGAATGTGAGGATTTTACTAAATATTGTATAGATGAGATGATAATATCATTACTAGAATACAATTTGGAAATTAAGAATGATAATACTGATGATCATGATAATAGAAAAGGTATAAAATTTAAATCAAATTTAAATGTTATTGCTAATTCTTATGATTCTGAGTTATAGTAAAGAGAGAAGGATGAAATTGAAAATTTCACCAAAGGTGTTTACAAGTAAATAAAGGGTAAGAGAGGATTTAAGAATAATCCTAGAAGATATTATCAAAAGGAAGATAGAATGGTTACCAAATTAGGTAAAACAAATGAGTACGATGCTTTTGAATTAATTTTTTATGAGTGCAGGAAAAAGGTCCACACTAAATCAGACTGTCCCAAACTAAAATAAGAAGGAAATCATAAACAATATAATAAGGAATAAAGAAAATCATATCATGCTTGATGGGGATATACAGAAGAGTCATACTCAAGTGATGTTGGTTCTGAAAGTGAAAAGGAATCGATGAATTTGTTTTTATAGATTCTACTGTAAATGAGGTACACTCTGAATATTATTATAGTTTATGATATGAAACTGATGATGAAAATAAATTTAAATTATTAACTACTAAAAATGAGAAATTTCAATGTTACATATTAAGAATGGATGAACTGTACATGGAATTGTAAAGAGAAAATAATAAAATTAAATAATAAAATTTAAATTTAAATGATTCTATTTTAAGTAATATAGAATAGAAAAAGGTTGTCGATTTTGAATTGATAAAATTCCAATATGAGAATGTTAAAATAAAATTATTCTTGTAAAAAAATGATGAAGATCAACATTGAGGATTTAAATTGTTCTGTGATTATTTATAAAACATGAAAATGAATGTATGATTATTAAACATGAAAAATAAAAGCTTAAAAATTATAGATCATAATCAAATATGAACGTTTTTGATGCCCTAGAAGTTGTTCATAAAG
Organism: Viscum album; assembly: GCA_963277665.1. Classification (NCBI taxonomy): domain Eukaryota; kingdom Viridiplantae; phylum Streptophyta; class Magnoliopsida; order Santalales; family Viscaceae; genus Viscum; species Viscum album. Next base: position 1,991,114,780 of record OY728152.1, read on the forward strand.
AGAATGAAATCCTTAAAATGGAAATTAATGGTTTAAAAGAAACCTAATATGTATATTATTTATGATATGAAAAATTTGATAAAATAATTGCTATGAACAAACCCAAATATGATAAAAAGGGTTTTGGATATAACGATTAGGTACTTCAAATGCACGAAACTTCTTTTGTTAAATACATAAACAAAAATATTTCAAATGTAACCTATTCCAATTGTAATATGAAAGGGAATTATGAAAATGAATTTTCATTTAAGTATAAAAATACATTAATTCATATTAAGAATTTCATTTAAAAAAAATTCTTTAAGATTATAATACAATAAATGTCTCACAACTATAAGGGAGCTTAATTTTTTTGTAATTATCTAGTTGGAACTAAACTAGTTCGGGTACTAAAACTACCTTATGCCTAATCAGTATTGTAGGAAACTGGCATGAAGTGTTCCAAAGTCACATGGTACATGGATAAGGGGGTCCTCTAGCCACATGAATGGTGAAATTTCTAACTTCTTATATTTTAACTCTTGTGATGGAGGCAATGTAACATTTGGTGAAAACACTAAATGTAGAGATAAAGGTTGTAGAGAAGGATGTGTATTAACCTATGTTATAATTTATAATGTAAGTTTTATTGAATAATTAAAACATAAATTAATTATAATATCAAAACTTTGTGATGAGGGAATGTATGTTAAATTCAAAGATAATAAATGTCTTGTTTACAATGATAATAATGTTTTATTTTATACTAATAGAAATGAAAATATATATTTTAATGATTTTTCATAACAGAACAATAATTATGTAAAGGTCTCAAATGATTTTGATACAGATCACTTTAAGTGGCACATCAGGTTAGGGCATGTTCATCATTGACAGTTCTACAGGCTGGCTAAACAAGAACTAGTTCTAAAACCCATAATTTTCAATTTATATAAGTATTATTTGTGTGATTATTATTTTAAAGGTAAGCATCACAAATAACATTTTAGATATTCCAATACTGTCAATACTGCTAGAAGATTAGAAATACTACACCTTGATTTTTTTTCAACCCATGAGAACTTCTAGTTCAAGTTCTGAAAGATTTGTTTTTAAGTTATTGATTATTGTAGTATATTTACATGGACTATCTTCTTAGCTAAAAAAACTGAAACCTTAAAGAAATTTTTCACTTTCTGTAAAAAAATTTAATACCAGAAAACTAACTTAATTTATTCTATTATAAATGATAAAGGAGGAGAGTTTATAAACAATGAATTTGAAAAATTTTGTGAATCTATTTAATATTTTCATAATTTCTCTACCCCTAGAACATCACAAAGAATGGTGTTGTTGAGAGGAAAAATTGAACTATTTATGAAATGGAAATAACAATTATTAATGAATTAATCCTTCCAAAATATTTTGGATCTGAGTAAATTACCACTTCTTTCTATGTCATAAATAAAATGTATCTCAGACCTTTTTTAAAAAAACTCTATAAGAACATTTTAAAAATAAAAAATAAAAAAAAATTTCTATTAAAGTTTTTAGATATACTATATATATTTTAAATACTTAAAATTATTTAGACAAGTTTGATTCAAAAAGTGAGGAAGGTATCTTTTTAAGAAATTCTTATAATAGTAAGGCTTATAGAATATACAATAAAATAATTACGATAATGAATGAATATATTCATATTAAATTCATTGAAAATAATCATATTTACAATAATGATTTTTTTGATAATTCTTATTAATGTAAGGAATTAAATTTTGATAAAGGAAAACCTGAAAGTAATGATTTATCAGTTGAGGGGGAGAATGTCTAATCAAAATCTTATCCTATAATTTAGAAAAATTAAAAATATCATTAATCAGAAAATGTTATAGGAAATGATGAATCTATTATTAGAAGTAGACACTCCATATTAAATTTATCTACAATTTATTCCATTTTAGATGATTTTATTCTTTTTAATATTAAATATTCTTTGAAAGATTCTAATTGTGTTAATGAAATTCATGAAGAACATTAAGCGTTTGATGTAAATGAAGTATGAAATCTAGTTTAGTTACATAAAGATACAATTTTTATAGGAACTAAATGGATTTTTGAAAATAAATGGGTGAGTATTGTAATATAGTTAGAAATAAGGAAACAATAGTTTCCCAAGGATATCTTCAAGAAGAAGGTATTTATTTTGAGGATTCATTTACACTAGTTTATTCAGTTGAATATATTCTAATTTTATTTGCCTTTTCATGATTTAAAGATTCAATTTTTTTTCAAAGGGATATAAAATTTTCTTATTTAAATGGTGTAATCTCAGAAGATAAGTATGTTAAACAACCCATAGGCTTTGAAAATAATGAATTTCGAAATCGTTTTTTTCAAACATTCTAAGAAGATTTGCGGTATTAAGAAATCTCCAAGATCTTGGTATGAAATAAAAACTCATTTTTTGTTCAAAATTATTTTTAAAGATAATTTTGACCGAACCTTATTCATAAAAATAGTTTCCAATGATATAATTCTAATAAAAGTTAATGTTAATGTAATAATTTTTGGTTCTAAAAATGATAAATTAAGTAATTAATTTTTAAAATTTATGAAAAATTAGTTTGAAATAAGTCTAATGGGGGCATTTTTTTATTGGTTTACTAATTAATCATAGAAAAAATGGTATTTTCTTAAATCAAGAGAAGTATGCCAAATATTTTGTAAAAAAAATTGGGATTGATAATTCTAAAAATATGAGAACCCCTATGAGCACAAAATCTAAACTGGATGAAGATGAATATGGAAAGTGTGTTTGTGATAAGTTGTATAGAGGAATGATAGGAAGTATTATTTACCATAATACTTCAAGGCCTTATATTTTGTTTGGTATTTTCTTGGGTGCTAGATTTTAGTGTAACATGAAATAGAGTCATCCTAAGGATGTTAAAAGAGTAATTAGGTACATAAAATGCACTGTAAATACTATAGTATTATATTCTAATGAGAATCATTTTGATTTTATATCTTACTCAAACTTTGAATTTGGAGGTTGCATACTTGATAGGAAAAACACTTAAGGTATGTGTCACTTTTGAGGAAAAAGTTTAATTTTATTGGAGTTTCTAAAAAACAACTGTTAGTAGCACTATCAATAGATTAGGCTCAGTTTTCTATAGATATTAGTTGTTGTTCACTGAGTACTTGGATAAAAAACATAGTATGATTTCAATAATTTTTTTGATAAAATTTCTATTTACTATGATAACACTAGTGCTATTTTTATTTCTAAAAATCCTCCACAATAGTCAAGAACTAAACATATTTATGTTAGATTTTATTATTTAAAGATCATGTAAATAAATCAGAAATTAGATTCAAATTTATAACAACTGAGAAAAAATTAGATAATATTTTCACTAAACCCCGAGATTATATTAAATTTGAGAAAATAATGTTTGAATTTTTTTTGATGTAAAGTTATCTTTTTTACTTAGTAATTTTTTTTTCATAGACAAATTCCACATTTTTTGGTATGTATTTTGTAATAAAAAGTTCATTATTAAAATCTAATTACTTTTTACTAACACCGTTATTTTTGAAATGAAGCCACCTATTTATTTTCATAGTTTTATGTCCCATTATTATTTTCTAATTTTCATAATTTATAATTAGATCTTAATGTATAAAAAGTATTTTATTAAACAATAAAATGATTTATTTTTATGTTAATGTACTTTTTGATAAATTTTGAAAAGGAGAAGAAAGTTTCAGAAGTTTTTGTAAATTTTTACTCTGTTGTTTGAAAATTTCCTAAATGTTGGATTTTGTAATTTTAAAAAGGGGTATATTGTTTGTTATTGGGCATCGACTATTTAGCCTCTCTTTATGTTTCCATAAATTATAGTTCAATATAATATTTGATTGGATTATTTTTTTGTTTAAAAATTAATGACTTATTCATATTTTATAATGATCTTTGAAAATTAAGGTTACAACACAAGCCACTCAACTGAACCCCAACCACTCATTAAAGGGGACCCAAAATTCTACCTTGTAGGAGGTATAATAATCAGTAGTTCACACAGATCCTTGACCAGTTTGAGCATACTAATTTCTAGGCATATGAATTCTAATTTATAAGATAAAATTATATCTACTATAATACAAATTTCAGTATTTGTGTTGTGTATGGTGATGGTTTTAATCTGTTCTATTGAACAGTGTGCTCTGTCTTATATACTGGAGATCCCCTATTTTTTATATCGATGTGAGAAGAATTATTTTCAACTGAAACTCACTCTTTACCTTCCTTTCTAATCCACTTTTATCTACACCATCCAATCATTCCAAACTATCCCCAAATATCTCGGACTATGATGGTTTCTCATCCTACCATCCAATCTCATTTCTTTTTAACATTCATTCAATATTTATTTTTTCACCTCATGTGATCTTGTTATTTAAACTTTTAAGTCTCTCATACCAAGTGTAATTTTTCTCCTCCCTCAAGTCTTCTTCTTCTAAAGCTTCTGTCCTAAGACTTATTCCCTAGTTTGGTTATCAACACCACCACTTTTTAGAATATATTTTCTTTATATTATTAGAAGTACCATTATCTTTTTAGTTTCAACTTATCTTTTTTTAATTTTTTTATATCCAAGAGTGATTCATTTTCATCCTCTTCATTTTGTTTTTCCACTATCTGAAGATTTTGTTTTTGGTCACTCAATGTATATTTATCCACTATTTGTTTTTAAACCAAAGATGTGTCATTTTTACACCGTTGTATAAACCAACGGTATATCATTTTTACACCATTGTAAAAAAACAACTTGATTTCATTTTTACACCATTGTAAAAACCAAGGGGGTGTAATTTTAAATCCCTTGTATACTCACAATGGTGTGTTATTTTTGAGAATCTTGTAAATTAACAATGTTGTGTGATTTTATTTTCATCAAATTTTAGTTTATAGTCAGATTTATAATTTTCTACTCTTTATCATGATAGTCTATCCCAATCTCCAAAAAAAGTACCTAACTCATCTCTCATGTTGCACATATATTTTCTATATATTTTTTGATGTGTTTCAGTAACATGTTTTCCCTCTGTTCATTCATACTATAATGATATATTCTCATATGGATGTTTTAGTCACTATCTTTTTTATACACCAAGGTGTTTTTTAATTTGTTTTATAATTTTTATCCAAAAATTATTCCTATTTTTTTAATCTTATAATTTCAATATCTTTTTCATAGTTTTTAGTTGTTCAAAAGCATAGATTATATTTTTTTGGATTATTTATGATCAAATTTATTATTCTATGATTTATTGACAATTTTTATTATTTTATGATTCTTTTTAAAATTGAATTAAAATTAATATCTTATAATATTTTTTGATTATATGGTAATGTTTCCAGTAAGTCACTATTGAAACCCAATGAAGATACATGAGTCACCGTTGGAACCCAACAGTGATTCATGAGGCATATTTGGACACACAATAGTGTGTCATGAGAAACTATTGTCCATCCAGTGGTGTGTCATTTTTAATGTTATTTTTGAAAAAATTAACGTTATTATGCTTTGAAATTTTTTTGGTTTTGATTATATAATTTTATTTTATCTAAAAATGACAACAATATTTAAAAATATGTTTTGACACTGCCATAATTTTCCAATGGTGAGTCAGTGACTCACTTATAGAGTTTTCAAATAGTGAGTCACTGACTCACCACTAAAAGTTTCCAATATTGAGTCACCGACTCACTGCTAGACATTTCTAATGGTGAGTTATGACTAACAATTAGTAAAAAATTTCATTTCCATTTTTTTCCTAAATTATAATAAATGTATTCAAAATTAATTACATTGAAAAATATTTAATAGTTAATGATGAAATATAAATGTAACTTTGTTTAAAATTAACTTCTATACTCTCAGTGAAATCTTCACATGAAGATTAATAGTTTACAATGCTCTGTTTTTCACATCATTATAATTCACATATTATATGAATAATTTTATTATTTTTTAAATTAAATTCTATTTTGAATAATTTAATGAATTTTAATATTAATAAATTAAATATACTTTTTAATATTTCATGAATAAATATTATTCTTAATGTGTTTTTGTTTTCTTCACAAATTCAAAAGAATGAGATAACATCCATGTTATTTTTATTACTATCAAAAAAATGTTATTCATTGATTGGATACATACACATTCCTATAGATCTATGCTTTAATGTTTTGGTATAATTCTCCATGAATAAAAATAAATACACCAATGAATATTAAATGAGATTTTGATATTAGAAAACTCATTCGACAAGGACACTAAATACATTCCTGCTTCTCTAAAATTTTGATGAAGAAACTTCTTCAATATCTGTTATTCTATTGTAATCACAGATTATCTTATTCTTTTCATCTTTCTTACTTGAAGTTCTCAAAGAATAAGAAAATCATTGAACTATATCATCACTTTCTAAAGTTAAAATTTCATTTTTTGTATGGTTTTTCCCTGTTATAATTATTACAATATATTGTTTCTATTATAGGATCTAGTTAATGATTTTCTCATCAAAATGCTACGTTTGGGTTATTACACCCATTTAAAAGGAAGGTTGGGTTGTTCCTCTTGAACAAAATAATGTTTTCATGTGACTCCATAAAAAGTTAGGGGTTATACCATGAGGCGTAAAGATGTTAAATTTGTAATTTTATGTAATCAAGTTGTTAATCCTAGTAAAAATTAAGGATATAGTTCATACCAATTGCCTCTAGAAGCATAGGATATTGAAGAGAGGACTACGATATGGATATCTAAACCTCTATAAAAATATCACACAATATTTGTTTTTATTTCTGACACAAAATTTTAAAAATTATATTATATCTTTGATAAATATGAATTAGTAATAATAATTCAAAAAGAACAATTCACCCCCTCTATTCACTTGTTCCATACCAAGCAAACTAACAAATTTCCAAATGGAAATGTAAATCAAACATACTTACAACCTACCATATCTATGATTGATACATATTTCATTTTTCATAATGATATATAATATTTGGTTTTGAATGTATAATATATTTATAAAAATTTTATTAATATAATGATATTTATTCTTGAGATGATAGGATAATGACCAATTTTACCATAGTCAACTTACCGATATCATTTATGACATTTGAGCCAAATACTGTCATAAAATCAGACATGAATTTAATTGATTGTGTAATTTTATATAACATGGTATTAAATGAAATAAATGAATAATGAAAACGATAAATATTCTGTATAAATTAGGAATTTAACCTAATTTTGTTATTCAGGATGATATGGAATGTACGTTACGATTTGGGCTCAATCTAATGGACTTTCTTTTAAAATTACACTTTTAGAGTTCATTTTCCAACTATGTTTACAAATTTCAATATAAATTTATATTTTTGTTTAGACTACATGAATGGAATTTACAACCATCATGATGCCTCAATAATTTTAAGTTTCCATTATAGGTTTCTAAAAATATTTTTAATTATAATGGTTTCTTTAATATGTGCATAGATTTTAGATTTTGATAAATGATTTTCAGTGATATTCTTGAAGTTCTCCAAAACACCTTGAGAGAGGAGGGGTGAATTAGGGTGTCAATTTTTTCTTCTAAAGTGATGGATCTTGTTCCCATGATGGTAGGAATTTGTTAAACCTATATTCTGGGAACATGCATAAGATAAATAATCACATGCACAGACAACACAACATATTAACCTAGTTCACCACTAAGGTCTAGTTCAAGGAGCATATGCAGAAAGTGTGTCGATGATAACTAAATCCACTAATATTCACTACTTATTGAATACATAAGTTCAGATATAGTCACTGCATTCCAGGAACACTTACTTTACAAGATTTTAGGAATAACACATTATGTCCCTCATAACACTTCTGTCGACTCCCCCTAACTCACTACCTTCGGTGAAGTCTTACTCAGCTTATCGACATGAAGATCGCTTCAATGGATTTTCATTGAAGTGTTTTACCTTTATATCATGTGACTCTACTATATTTAATGTGCTAAATTGATTCACTTGAAATCACTATTCAAACATGTCGGATATTCAAAACATGGGTGAAGCTCAACTCAGCTCTTACACGCAACACCTTCTATTTCACACAAGTTTTGTGATTTTCGTGTAAGATGCATTTATGTTAACATTTATCCTTTGCACAACCACATTATAGCATTCAACTGTACTTGATGGTCTTTAGGCTCATTATGTGAATAGTATTTCCTACATGTAAGTCTTCTACGCACAACTCTTTCTCATGGAAAAGACACCATCTCTTCAATGTAAAAAAGTTATAAGTATTTAATGGGGGTAACCACCTATTTATAGACCTGGAAACCCCTATGAAAAATTACCTCACTAATTCAACCAAGTACATGTAAGTATGATTTTTATGTTGTATTTAGCATGTAAGATCCTTCCACACTACTGATGACTTTTCCAAATATTGAATGCATAATCCTGAAACTCCTCATGCATAAAACTAACTTTTTATATCACATTGTTCACGTAAGATTATTCCACACAAAAACAAATTCTGTGTGAAATTATTTCCTTTTCCATATTTGTTTGAGATGATATAAAAATACGCATTATTCACAAAATTTTGATGCACTTTTAAGCTTTCATGCAACATCCTTTTCCAATTTTTTTATTCCATTCTCAAAATCTTAGAACCAAAAATTTAGATAACAATGGAAATGAATTCCATAGTTAATATTGTAGTCTGCTTGAAATATAGGATCTCTATCCTGGTAATCACCCTAGTCTTCCTTATGCTAATTGAAAAAAATACAAACCATACTTGTAACACCCCAATCTTCCATGGTACGATTCTCTTTGAATAATACAGTAGCCTGTGCTGTATGCAACTTTGAGATTCTAACACACCGCGAACAATCAAAGTAGCCGATATGAATAGTAATACCCACTTTTTGAAATTTTATAAATTTTATCTCTCAAAATGGACTTCATTTTTGGATTCGGAATATCGAAATTATCCTAGGGTGAAATTTTGGTACTTTTCGGATAACTTTTATATTTTTATGAATAGTGAAAATTACTAAATTTTAATAAAAAACAACTTTTTAATAAAATTAATTAATAGTGAAAAATTATGAATTTTAGTGGTTTTAAAGTATATTTTGAATATATATTTACCATATAATACAATTTTTTTCATTGGACATAATTTCACATTTAAACTGGACATAAACAAGTGTCAATCTTTTGATAGTTATTATCTCTTAAAAACACGCTTTTTGTTTTAACAACGGGAATTAATTTTAAATTAATTTCTGCCACTTATGTGTTTTGAATTTGGAAAAATAGATTCCATATTTGGAATCAGGATTTTCAAATTTTGTAAATAGTTAACTTTTATTTTTAGACATTTTGAATAATTACTTCGATAAATATTTTATTTACTATGGTTAAAGGGTAAATCCGGTAAATAAGGGAGAAAATATAATATTATAATAATAATAAATTACCCTAAAACGTGACCTAAACTTATTGGTTGATAAATTTACGACCATGGGCATCTTTGGGTCAATTTTGGGACCCCATGGAGCCACTTGTAGGCGATAAGGACACTTTATATTAATTATGTTAAAATAAATACAAAAATGACATAAGCATATATCTTTTAGAAAAACATCTTTTAAATAGGGTTATATATTTTGGATTTTTGACTATAAATACTAATTAGAAAGATAAAAGTATTTCCTACTTAATAGTATTTTATTTATAATTTTTAGACATTAAATAATTAAATTTATTTATGACACAATAATGATGCAGTATTTTCCTTACTAATAAAAAAATCAAATAATTGGTATTATAAATGTTAAAATAAATATACTTAGAACGTTTTGATGACATAAAAAAATTTTATTAGTTTATATGAAATGTTTTTATTTCTTAAATGAATTTTTTTCTAATTAAAAAAATTGTTAAGACTTTAACAAAAATCAATTATTGAATAGTGTCAAAATTGACATAAAATAGTTTTTAAAACAAATATTATATTATTAATTGATATTCAATTCCTAAAAATATAACATTCGTCCAAGAGACTTATATCATGATATGTTTATCATCAATGGATCACTTGAGGGTCTCTTGGATGTATATGGTATGTTTATTAACTATATAATATAAAAATACAAAGTGACATGGTAAATGTCAATCTAATTAACTAAGAGTTAAAACTAAAAGATAAGGTTAATGTAAAGACCAAAACCAGTATAAAATCTATTAGATGAAATGATTTAGACCCATCCCCACATTAGACTTTTAATAATCCACTTTGGAGCCATTATAAACCTAATATGAATTTATTATAAATTAATACTTTAAGTTTTTTCTAAAGAGCCCCTCCCCCCCCTTATAAAAGGACACAACTTCTAACCAATTATTCACACCTTCAAAGCTTTTTGGTTCAGAAAAACCCTGCCCAAATAATCTCTCAACATCCCTATCCTCCTCCTAGAATCCATACCTCGAAAATAAGTCACTTCAAGAGTCCTTTTTGGTTCAATCCAAAGAGAGTTACCCAAATTAAAGGTAACGATTTCTCTTAGCATCTTTTATTTTATTTTACTTCTCGAACCCCTAAACTCTTCTTATTATTTTATTTTGTAACAGAATAAGTATCCTAAATATACTAGCATATTTGTATGTGAATTATTAGAACTATACTTATAGACACCTCCATCTAATGGGTGAATAACATAATGTTTCTGTGGATGGAAACCAAACGCCTCACGAAACGATGATTGTTCAATTATCTCCAACCACCTCTCATGGTGGCCATTATGATGGAACTATAATTAAATATTATATTAATGATATTTATTTTATAAGCATCTGTAATTCCATTTTATATCATACCAATATTTGTTTCATGTTGTATATATATACGATAATTTAATTTGAGGAAGTGCGTACTACCGCCCACTCAAAGTGATATGACTCGTTCATAACATACATGAAACGTATAAAGGATGGTGTTAATGAACATAAGTAATACATATAAGATATTATTTTATACTATAATAATAATATACCTATTTATCATTTGTATTTGATTTCTTTTAAAATGTAAAATGAAATGGAAGTAGGGTTCGTGCGTACGTACATATTACCGTCTCCACGAACGTGATGAGATTCATTTCCCCATCATATCCATTGAAGAATAATTCTAATTTGATGATTAAAAGTAATTTTTAAGGAATTGATATCATTCTTGATATTAATAAGATACAACCTATCCATAACAAACACGGCATACGTAACAAATCATATAAAGGAAAACGAATCAGTTAACACCAGAAACGACGATAATACAAAAATATTATTAACAAAGACATATTAAAATATAATATATTATATCATATTTATATATATTATTATTTTATAATTTAATAAGAATTATTTAACTATTATACAGGAGGTTAAACGAAACTTTATCAAAGAAAAGTACAAGGTAATGGGTTTTCATCTCACTCCTTATTCCCGTGAGATTCATGCCATATTGCAACTATTAACTTTTTTGTGGTGTATGTACCTCCCATAATTGTAGTCTTTGAGTAATACACTTTAATTTATGTGTATTTACATATTCATTGTTTTATACCTCTTTCATGGGGTGTATGTTTCGTAAGTTACCAAATTCGTAAGGGTTAATTTCAAAATCTCTTTATTATCCGAGGTTGTTTTTACATAAGTATCTACTAGGAAATATTTATTATCCACGTCCATGTTTCATTAAAGAGTTTTAAAATGGATTCTTTTTAAGGTAATTTTTACTAAAACATCATTTTAAAAGTGATAAATATTTATTCTTCTAAATCATTCTCATTAATGTCCATGTTTTCAAAATGGGTTTTAAGGATTTATTTATATGGACATGAATGTTATTAAAATGTTAATTCCTTTCAAAAGTTTCAAAGTGGTATGGGAAAATTTTATTCAAAAATGTCTTTAAATGACTTCTTTTCTAAATTGTTTGAATTTTAAATGTTTTCATTAAAAAGGGGTATTTCTCTCAAAGTTTATTTACAAATCATTTTCATCTATGTCAAAATTATTTAATGGATTTTAAACTTGTTTTTAAGTTGATTTATTATAATACAATATCCCATATTGTATTGAATGAGTTATGATATGTTTGACTGTGGATGTTCTATGTTTATACCATTCATGGTTTATGGTTAAAGTATTGACATTTCATATGCTAGTTCTAATACCAATGTTTATGTTATGTTTCAACCTTTTCATATGAGGAATGTATTGCACATAGTATGTGATGGGTGGAGACTGCTAAAGCACCTCAATGCATCGGTAGGTCTCATGAGACAACTAGACATGGAATTACCCTTTAACACATGTGGTCATTCAACAAGTAGAATACCCATGATTATGTTTTATTATGGCATTATTAACTCATCTCATATTACTGCCACAAAAGTATTAATATTTATTATTGGTAAAGGTATGTGGTTCCAATTATTCACCATGCTTAATATTTATGTTATCTTCCACTGTATTGCTTACCCTTAATGAGTGTTTGAGATCACCCCTTTCTATGTTTTATTTTTCCTAGGATTCCAAGAAGCATATTCTGATTAATAAGAAGGTTAAGCTAAGTGAATAATGGAATTCTCAAAGAACTATCTATGCTGTGTTGTATGTTTGAAATTGTAATGTATTGTTCATGTATGTAATCTATTTTCCAAGACTGCTAAACTGATCAGTCCTTTGGGACTTGATTCCTTGTAATCATGACAATGTATTAAAATAATGCACCAACTCTAGGTAACTGGGGTCGGGGTGTTACAGTTGGTATCAGAGGAAGTTTAGCAATAAACATGAAAACTAGATTTAGATAAACTCTGATTCGAGCACATATCCATAAGATAGACTTTTAGGATTAGTAGAGAATAACTTCCTAGAATTTTGATATTGTAGAGATTTTTTGAGTTTTCCGAGCAATACATCCCTGTCTGGATACGAGTAGGTAGAGGCAGCTCTGGCACAGATGAACCTAAGGGTAAAACCTGAAAACACCACTTTGATCTAGACTCAAACGGGAACTGGGGCACGACAACGGGCCTTTCTGCACTCTTGGTTACGACAATCTTGGGGGATATGCTTAGGAAAATTCTCATTTTCTTTACAAACCACTATGAAGGGTTTATGAGTATATACCTCTTCAAGAAAGCATTTTTGTGATTATGGATTATATCCAGAAACAGTTTAATGTATGTGAAGTGTTTTACAAGTTTGGGATTGGGTATTTCTATTCATAAACTAATGTAGTGTATTCCATTGTTCAGAAATGGTGCCCAGTAGAAGGAATGAGAACTCTAGCAATACGCATGATCCAAAGAGTAAGAAGGATCATATCTTTCATTGTATTAAGCCAGAATTTAGAAGGGAAATAGTCTCCCATGTATTAGCGTCATATGAAGAAATAGTATCATGTGTTAATAAGATAAGTAAAGAATTATCTGAGTCCTATGGCTTTAAAGGGAAGCCGGAGAAGAAAAGGATGGTATAAAGAAATATAGATAAAGGGAATAAGGGAAAGAAGGATTTTTCAATATGTAATAAATGTGGAATGAATCACCTTGGTAAATCCTTGAAGGGAATGAGAGTTTGTTATAAGTGTGGTGAAAAAGGACACCAAGTACGTGATTTCAAGGGTAATAAAAAAGTTTTCAAATGTACAATGCTTAATCTGCAAGGAGTTGGGACACTATGCAAACCAATTTCAAAATCATTAGAGTATGCACCAAATGATGCTATTGGATAATAATCAAGTTATGATACTACCTCAGATGAAGAGGAAAGACTAGTGTTCTTATGTTGTTATTATAGAATTATTTTATTTGAATGTTGTATCAACAATATACTGATTACATGAATTAGGGAGATAAATAAGGATTGTTCTACAGTACTATTTTATTGAGGATTTGAGATTATATGGTTCTAAGAAAATTGACTTATTAGTAATCTACACTTTTTTGAAAATATATGGTTGAAGTAAAGGTAATACTTAATATGTTCCTGATAATGAGGTAGTGATTTTGGAATAAGAGATGGTTGATTTGAATAAATTATATTGGATATCCTTGAGTACCTTCAAACTGATTGATGATTTTTATATTCCATAATTGTTGGAGTTTACAAAATTTTTTGATAGAAGGGGTTTATCCAGTATTCTATAAGGAATAAGGGATCATGAATGTAATCTATAAGGTTTTAGGGTAATTCAGGATGTTGCAGTGTTTAAAAAAAATACATGATGAAGGTGTTCACATATTATTACGTAGCGAAAAGGATCTTCATTTTGTTTAAATTCGTTATAAATTTTGGACTTGGAAAGAAGTATTTTGGATATTTCTAGTTTGATATTATTATTTGGATATTTATAAAAATGACAACATGCAGACCTATGACAACCCATCACGTCGGAAAAAGCTACGAGAATCGAACCCACAACCATTGTGTGATTGGGATTTATCGCCTACCACTGGACTACGTGAATTCCCTAGATTTTATAATGTAGTTTCTTTATTAAAGGGTCTGATATATGAATTATAAATTCATTATATTTGGAACCCTATACGATTAGGATAAATAGAGTTTTTTTGAGTTGTATTATGTTTTGGAGTAAAGATGAGTTTGTGGTAGAAATTTATTAATGGATAAAACTCTAATTATAAAGTAAGTATATCTCCTTATGATTTTATCCAATCTCATAATTAAATTCCTCAACATTAAGAAAATGAACTTATAATAAAAACATTGTCCGAGATAGTACCTTAGATCATCACAAATTTATGGCTTTGTGATTATTGGCCTTTTCATAGCCATGTTCTCTACCACTCTCCATTCGATATTGATGGTTATATTTCTCTTCAATATCCATGTTTTCCTACATGGAACCCTAGTAGGTGTTATTTTCGGTAACCTTCATACTTACCACTCATTATTTTAAATAGAGGCCTCATTTATCAATTTTTTAAATGTGGGATTTCAACTATGATATTTTAAGATGTCAACCCCATGTTTCCAATACCAAGCATAAATTGCGAGGACACAATTTATTTAAGAAGGGGAGAATGTAACACCCCAATCTTCCATGGTACGATTCTCTTTGAATAATATAGTAATGAGTGTTGTACGCAACTTCGAGATTCTAGCACACCGCTGCCAATCAAAGTAGCCATTATGAATAGTAATACCCACTTTTTGAAATTTTGTAAATTTTATCTCTCAAAATGGACTTCATTTTTGGATTCGGAATATCGAAATTATTCTAGAGTGAAATTTTGGTACCTTTCGGTTAACTTTTATATTTTGATGAATAGTGAAAATTACGAAATTTTAATTAAAAACAACTTTTTTAATCAAAATAATTAATAGCGATATATTATGATTTTGAGTGGTTTTAAAGTATATTTTTAATATATTTTTACCATATAATACAATTTTGGTCATTGGACATAATTTCACATTTAAACCAGACATAAACAAGTGTCAATCATTTGATAGTTATTATCTCTTAAAAACAGGCTTTTTGTTTTAAGGAGAATTAATTTTAAATTAATTTCTGCCACTTATATGTTTTGAATTTGGAAAAATGGACTCCATATTTGGAATCAGGATGTCCAAATTGTGTAAATATGTAACTTTTATTTTTATACATTTTGAATAATTACTTCGGTTAATATTTTATTTACCACGGTTAAAGGGTAAATCCGGTAAATAAGTGTTACAAAATAATATTATAATAATACTAAATTTCCCTAAAATGTGTCCTAACATTATTTTTTGATACATTTCCTGTAATGGGAATCCTTGGGTAAATTTTGGGACCTCATGGATCCACTTGTAGGCGATAAGGAAACTTTATATTAATTAAGTTAAAATAAATACAAAAATGACATAAGCATATATCTTTTAGAAAAGAAATTTTTACATAGGGTTATATATGTTGTATTTTCGACTATAAATATTCATTAGAAAGATAAATCAATTTCCTACATAATGATATTTTATTTATAATTTTTAGACATTTAATAATTAAATTTATTTATGACACAATAATGATGCAGTATTTTCCTTATTAATGAATGAATCAAATAATTGGTATTATAAATGTTAAAATAAATATAATTTGAAAGTTTTGATGACATAAACTAATTTTATTGGTTAATATGACATTTGATAATTTATTAAATGATATTTTTTAGAATTAATAAATTTGTTAATACTTTATCAATAATCAATTATTGAATAGTGTCCAAATAGACATAAAAGATTTTTTAAAACAAATATTATATTATTAATTGATATTCAATTCCTAAAAATCTAAGGATCCGCCAAGATACTTATATAATTATTGGTGTATCATTAATGGACCACTTGGGGGTCTATTGTATGTATATGGTATGTTTATTAACTATATAATAGAAAAATACAATGTGACTTGGAAAATGTCAATCTAATTAACTAAGAGTTAAAACTAAAAGATAAGGTTAATGTAAAGATATAAACCTATATAAAATGTATTAGTTGAATGGATTTAGACCCATTACCACATTAGACTTTGAATAATCCAATTTGAATCCATGAGAAACCGAATATGAATTTATTATAAATTAATACTTTTAAGTTTTTCCTAAAGAGCCCCTCCTCCCCCTTATAAAAGGACACAACTTCTAACCAATTCATCACACCTTCAAAGCCTTTTGGTTCGGCCAAACCCTGAACAAATACTCTCCCAACATCCCTATACTTCTCCTAGAAGCCTTAACGTAGGCATAAGGCAGTTAAAGAGTCCTTTTTGGTTCAATCCAAAGAGAGTTACCCAAATTAAAGGTAACGATTTCTCTTAGCTTCTTTTATTTTATTTAACTTCTCAAACCCCTAAAATCTTATTATTCTTCTATTTTGTAACACAATAAGTATGATAAATATACTAGGATATTTTTATGAGAATTATTCGAACTATACTTACACACACCTCTATCTAATGGGTGAAGAACATAATGTTTCTGTGGATGGCAACCAAATGCCTCAAGAAACGATGAATGTTCAATTATCTCCTACCACCTCTCATGGTGGCCATTATGATGGAACAATAATTAAATATGATATTAATGACATTTATTTTATAATATTATTTAATTACATTTTATATCATACCATTATTTGTTTCATGTTGTATATATATACGATAATTTCATTTGAGGAAGTGCGGACTACCGACCCCTCAAAGTGATATAACTCGTTCATACCATACATGGAACGCATAAAGGATGGTGTTAATGAACATAAGTAACAAATAAAAGATATTATATTATACTATAATATTAATATACCTATGTATCATTTGGTTTTGATTTCTTTTAAAATGAAAAATGAAATGGAAGTAGGGTTCGTGCGTACGTACGGATTACCGTCTCCACGAATGTGATGAGATTCATTTCCCCATCACATCCATTAAAGAATAATTATAATTTGATGATTAAAATAAATGTTTAATAACATTATATCATTCTAGATATTAATTATATAAAACCTATCCATAACAAACACAGCTTACATAACAAATCATATAAAGGAAAACGAATCAGTTAACACCCAAAAAGACGATAATACAAAAATATTATTAACAAAGGAATATTAAAAGATCATATATGATATCATATTTATATATATGATTGTTTTATAATTTGATAACAATTAGTTAACTATTATACAGGAGGATAACTTACAATCTATCAAGGAAAAGTACAAGGTAAGGGGTTTTCATCTCAGTCCTTATTCTCTTGAGATTCATGCCATATTTCCACTATTACCTTTTGTGTGGTGTATGTACTGCTCATAATTGTATTATTTGGGTAATTCAATTTAATTTATGTTTATTTACATATTCATTGTTTTATACCTCTTTCATGGGGTGTATGTTTCATAAGTTACCAAATTGGTAAGGGTTAATTTCACAATCTCTTTATTATCCGAGGTTATTTTTACGTAAGTATCTACTGGGAAAAATTTATTATCCATGTCCATGTTTTATAAAAAAGTTTTCTAATGGATTATTTTTAAGGTAATTTTTACTAAAACATAATTTTAAAAGATTTAAATATTTATTCTTCTAAATAATTCTCATCGATGTCTATGTTTTTAAAATGGTTTTAAAGGATTTATTTATATAGACATGAATGTTTTTAAAATGTTAATTTCTTTCAAAAGATTCAAAGTGGTATGAGACACTTTGATTCAAAAATTCCTTTAAATGAATTCTTTTCTAAATTGTGTGACTTTTAAATGATTTCATGAAAAAGGGGTATTTCTCTCATTGTTTTTTTACAAATCATTTTAATCTATGTCAAAATCCTTTAATGGATTTTAAACTTGTTTTGAAGTTGATTTATTATAATACAATATTCCATATTGTATTGAATAAGTTATGATATGTTTGACTGTGGATATTATATGTTTATACCATTCATGGTTTATGGTTAAAGTATTGACATTTCGTATTCTAGTTCTAATGCGAATGTTTATGTTATGTTTCAACCTTTTCATATGAGGAATGTATTGGACATAGTATGTGACGGGTGGAACTCGCTATAGCTCCTCGATGAATCGATAGGACAAATAAGAAAACTAGATGTGTAATTGGCCGAGGCCCTTTGCCAATTTGATATATGATTTTGGCTGAGGCCTTAATCATTTCTAGACGTCTTTACTGAGGCCTTGAGAAAATGTTTTAGAATGTCTGGAATTATACATTCCCTCATTATAAAAATAATATTGATGGTTCATGTGGTCATTCGACTAGTATAATACCCATGATTATGTTTTATTATGGAATTATTTACTCATCTCATATTCCTTCCATAATAGTATTCATGTTTATTATTGGTAAAGGTATGTGGTTATAATTATTAACCATGCTTAATATTTACGTTATATTCCGCTATATTGCTTACCCTTGCTGAGCGTTTGAGCTCACCCCTTTCTATGTTTTATTTTTCCCAGGATTCCAAGAAGAATATTCTGATTAATAAAAAGGGTTAAGCTAAGTGAATAATGGAGTTCTCAAAGCACTATCTATGCTGTGTTGTATGTTTGAAATTGTAATGTAATGTTCCTGTATGTAATATATTTTCCAAGACTACTAAACTGATCGGTCCTTCGGGACATGATTCCTTGTAATCATTCCAATGTATTTAAATAATGCACCAACTCTAGGTAACTGGGGTTAGGGAGTTACAATATTGCCTTTCTCACAAAGAACAAGCTTGGTTTAAATTATCTACCACTTTGGGTTTG
This sequence comes from Viscum album, assembly GCA_963277665.1. Taxonomy (NCBI): domain Eukaryota; kingdom Viridiplantae; phylum Streptophyta; class Magnoliopsida; order Santalales; family Viscaceae; genus Viscum; species Viscum album. Next base: position 1,991,134,218 of record OY728152.1, read on the forward strand.
ATGGAAATCTTCAGAAAAAATCAATGAGACACCAACCACTATAAAAACATGAAATGTAAGAATCAAATAATCTCATCACTCTAATATTCATGAGAAATTATGAGTGTACAAAGTAAGAAGAGAAAAATTAATTTGAATATCATGTTTTTTTGTGTTTAAAAGATGTCCAAGATAAGATCCAATCATGTAATAGAAGTATTGTATTCCATTGATTAATGATGTCCAACCCAAGATCTGATCATGTCATGAAAGCATTTCATGACCTGGTAAACTATTTTCACATAACACCTGATTCTCATCATGTCACAAAATCATTTCATGGCTTTTCAAAAACCTTCTACCACTTTCTCTATTTCTCAAATTTCCTACAACCTCATGGAATCCTTTTCTAAATTCTCTTGCATCCTCATATAATTGAATTTATCCATTCCCCCCTTTTTAATTAAACCAAAAGTACCAATAACTAAACTTTTAGATCAGAAAACATGATCTCCCTAGATTGTATCTCCCTCATAAACCTACATCAATCCTGAAAATAGATTAAAAAAGTTAATATAACTCGGGAGAGTGGAAAAACCATGGCCTCCTCATGCACTAAGAGGTGGTTAAAAAACTGTGTTCAACTGATGTTTCTCGAACACATGTGTTGGAAATGGCTTGGTCAGATTATCAGCCACTTGGTCATCAATTCCAACATAATCTATTTTAATGATGACCTGATCAACTTTTCCATTGGAAAAAATGATATAAAATTTCACTATATTTCATAAAAAAACGATGATCAGGATTCTTCGTATGATCGATTGTGATCTTGTTATCATAGTGAATCCCCATTAGTTGTTTCACCGAATCAACAATACCAATCAGTTATTGTTCCATCCATAGTAGATGAGTTCCGGACTTTGTAGAAGATATATAATCTTCTTCAGCATTACTAAGAGAAACACATTCCTATTTTTTAATCAAGTATCCCACACTTTTATTTCCAATAAATAATGTTGTACCACTTGTGGTATCTCTATCCCCCACATCTCCAGCTCAGTCAACATCATAATATGCTGACAGATCCTTGTATTTTCTTCAATAAATGTATATAGCCATAGTTTTTGTTCCTTCAATATAAATAATGATTATTTTTACTACTGTCAAATGTTCTTCCTTCAGGTTACTCTCAAAAAATTTCCACTAATCATGTTGCAAAGAAAATATCTATCCATGTCGTAGTCAATTAAAATATGATTCCAATTATTCTCTTGTAGATTGTGGGATCCATAGATGTATTATCCTCATTTATTCCAATTTTATCTCTATAATAACCAGAGTCAACATTTCATTGGAGTCATGAATATTTAATTTCTTCAACAACTCCTCATGCATGAAACTTACTTTTGACATCACATTGGGTGTGTAAGATACTTTTGTGAAAAAACTAATCATGCATGTGATTCTATCCTTTGTACGGTTTTATGATATGATACCATAAGACACCATACATGAAACATTTAGATACTCCATCTACATTTCACGCAACTTACATTTCCAAAACACCTTTCTCCATTTTCAAAATTTTGGACCCAAAAATTTGGAAAACACTGGGAAACAAAACCATCTTCAATAATAAATTCAGTTTTAACTATAGGATCTCTATCCTTTAGAACACCCCAATCATTTATATGAGGACTGAAGAAAAACACAAACCATACTCCATTTCCAATAATGATAAAAATTAGTTCTAACAATTCTTTCAATGGATTTTTAAAAGTAATTTTTTAGGGAATATTTGAGTTTAATTTAAAAATTAATAAAATAATGTTCTATTTTATTATATTCAATGATAATGTATTCTCCCAACACCTTAAATGTTATTTTATATTTGGATTATTCTACATTATTTCTATATTTATTGAAAGAAAAATCCCTCTTTCCATTTTAGTGGGCAGATAGATTTATTTTTCTTATGTCCCTTATTGAGTTTATTTTTCTCATATCATGTTTTTAATATGTTTTTCATTGGGATTTAAGGATTATTAAATTATTTTAATGAAGTAAATTCGATGTTATGTGGATTTTTTATGAATTAAAATCAAATTATATTTTAAATATGTTATATTATGGAAAAAATGGATACTATTCTAATGTGTCAATGTTGTAAAATTTAGTTTTTATACAGTATTTATAACCCAATTCTATAAAACATTGAATCTAAAAGATATTTGGGAATGTAATTAAGTAAATTCTTATCTAAGTACTATATAATATGAAATGGTTTTTGGATGTGTTCTTATATTTTTTATAAGACCATAGTTTATATAACTTTAGAGGTTTGGATATTATTTGAGCCTATGTTACAAGTTTTATTACCAAAATTTTAGTATGTTAGGGAGAATAATATAAAATTTAGATAAAAATAAAGAGCTTGAGATAACATAAATTAGGATATATTAGTTCTTATCATCCTTATAAGATGGATTATTGTGATTTTCTGGATATTCTCACCATATCCTTTTTGGTTTTAGTAATTGGATGGATCATTCATGTAGTAAAATAACAATTGATGTAAAGAAAAATATGGTTGTTGTTTGAATGAGTAATTAATGGAATGAGAGTTGTATAGATTACTCTTTTGTTAATTATTAACCATATATCAAGAGTAATGATTATCAACTTGAACCAAGGGGAGTTTCATAATGAATAAAATATAATGGAAATGAATCCCTATAGATTTTCAAATGATAATGATCATAAAGTTAAATATTTTAAACAACCTATGTGTTATTAATGTGGAATGAAACACCTAGGAAAATGTATTAAGAGAATGTGGAGTTGTTTTAAAAGTTGTAAAGGATGTTATAAAGAAATAATATACAATGGAAGAAGGAGTTATACACTAAACTCCACAAAGGGGAAATAATATCTTCATGAGGAATCAATAAAATGTTTTAAATGTGGGAGAATGGTCAATATGAAAATTGATTACTTAAGGGGGAGGCTCATTGAATGGTATCAAAAAGACCATAAAAATATATATATAGTTAAACCAAATTCCATTACAATTTAATAAAAGGAAACTACTCATGACATATGAAAGATAGGGATTATATTTTGTATTATGCTTTAAAATTATTGAATCATATGATATGATTCATATTTTTGTTTGTAGGAAATAATTATAATGGAAAAAGATGAAAAAGAATGGTTTTGGGGTTATGATTAATGTTATATGATTAAGGTTTCTAAATTAAAATGATATGATGTAGTTGTATATTTAAAGATGATTACAAGTTTAAAAGCATTAATACTCTTTTTATGATGGGAGTATATTGGGATACTTGTATTGAGTTTTGATAGAAGTTTTAGGTTTATGTAACCCTTAAAGTTATCATGTCAAAGATTATTTGACGAATATTTATCCTTTCATTTAATGGAAATAAATTCATATTTATGGATAACATTTAGGGTTTCTTTGTTTTTTATTTTGAAGTAATTATGTGTTATTATTATTTTGGTATGCAAAATGAAACATATAAGCTAACATTTGATATTAAAATTTTATTAATATTGAATATATAAAATATTTTTTGGGATGTTAATAACATTTTTGGGAATATTAAAAAGGATTATATTTTAGAAAAAGGACAACTGGAAAGATTGGTGACAACCCATCACACCTGTCAAGGCTTCGAAGATTAAACCCCCAAAAAAATGGCGACGAGGGTGCATCGCCTACCACTAGGCTAAGTGATGTCTAGGTTGGTATGAAACTGTGTTTAATTATTTAAATGATCTTAAAAACATAGGTTAAGTTATGTTTTGGAATATATGCTTTATGTTATAGATAAATGTGGGACTAGAAATTGAATTTGTGATTTAGTGATTGGGGTTATTTCAGAACAAGACCACTAAAATTTTTGGACTCTTTATATGATAAAATTAAAAATAATATTATTGTATTTTATTAAAGAAATAAAGAATGAATTATATTTTTTAAGAATATTTTATTTTATCGTGGATTATTGTGATTCATATTATTTATATAAATGAGTAAAATATGTTGGAGGTTATGTCAATTGGGAAATTATATTTTTAGTATGAGACATTAAGAGTGACTGATGTTATTTTGAATGTTTAATATTAAATTTATCTTGGATGTTAATGCGAAAAAAATACTTTTTTGGGTTTTAATATTAGTCTCACATAGTTTTGATGATTTTTAAGGATTTTAATTTTTTTGAATGATCTATGTTGATATTTGGTTATTATAGTTAAATTTTGGATATTAAAGTAGTTTTATTCGTATAATGTTTTATTGTTTTGGGATTTATCTTACCTTGTTCTAACCATTTTTTTGGTTAATAACTAAATACAAGAGGAATATATTATTACTATTTTTTCGACTTTATGATCTATTGATGTTGATTCTAGGACTTTAGGCATGAAAATATCACTGTGAATACTCATTTTTTAGAGAAAAATATGAGATTGTTGGGGGAATTAATTAAAATAAGATATTCTACTTTTAAGGTAAATATTTTTTTTATGGTCTTTGTATAGGAACATAAATAGTTCCTCAACTTTAAGAAAATAATTTTGGAAAAAAGTATTTGTTTAATAATTTTATAACAAAATCAATGTCATTTTAAAAAATAAATGATTTATAGTTTCATAATGGTTAAATTTATGATGACCATGTTATCTATCACTCTCTAATTGAACACGAATGTTAGGTATTTATTCTATATACATGCTTTCACTTCCCACTTATGTTACCCTACTTATAAAAATACTATGTTTTATTATGTACGTCCTTCATCCTTTCATTTCTTTCTTTTCAAGAGGATTTTTTATTGACCCTTTTACGATGTAGGTTTCCAAAAAAGGTATTTCGAGAAGCAAAATCACAGTTAGCGAGACTAAATTAAAATTTTTAGGATGAAATTTCTTAAAGGGAGATAATGTAATATCCAAATATTATTTTAAAATAAATAATTTGTTTAATAGCATAGAAGATATGAAACACCGAGCTTAAATGAAAAATAAATTATAATTATTTAAATAAGACAATTATAAACAAGTCATTAAAGTTGTAGGAAATAATAATATTAGCTTAATTATTAAATATATATAATATTCCTTCGCATTTATCATTTATTAATTAATGTTTTGTAAATATGCTCTTGTTTGTTTAGTAAATTCATTTTATTCTTATAAAATATTTTTTTCATCAAAATGAAATTTTTTTATTTTTATGACATAATATTATAAATGAAGTTTTCAAATTTTAGAAAATCAATTTTAGTAAAATAATTTTAAATTTTAATTCATAATGTTATAATTATCTTAGGATGAACTTTTTATAATATTTTGAATATATTGATTTTTCAATGAATAGTAAAATATATTGATTTTTATTGAAAACCATGTTTTCATTTAAAATATTAAAAAAGTAAAATTATATTTTAGATTAGTTTAAAAATTTAATTAGTTAATTTTTTTAATCAAATTATGGCTTCTAAAATATATTTTATACTTTAATATAATATAATTTATTTAGATTTTAAAAAATCATTTTTCTAAAAACAAATTTTCAACTAAATTTTATTATTTGATTTTAAAATAAAATAAAAAATTTCCATGTTTTGAATTCGGAAAATTGGTTCAATATTTGTTATGGGTAGGTCCAATATTTTTAAAGATCTCCCATCTATTTTTAGTCAATATGAATAGTAACCTTTGTAAATTTTTCTCAAGAGGGTGAAGGGAAAATTAGGTAACTAATGTTAAACATAAAATGACAATGACTATAAAATGACCATAAAACATTCCTAAAGTATATTATATGAGTACATTTTGTCCATAATAAACCAATATTTAGTTATATGATTTTTTCATTTGTGTGTGATTATATCCTTTATTATATTTTATTTTAACAAAAGTCAAAAATGTCAGACTCTTATTTTTAATAACTATAATATTTTTAGCATTTGGTTAAATAGATGATATGTTTAGATATAAAAATTGATGTTAAATATAAAATAATTTTCTTCATCTTGGTATTTTTTTAAATTTTTGTAAAGAAATAAAGACGTTAAATATACAGATAATGACGATGCAATAATTATTTAGTTAATGAAAAAAACAAAATAAATGATATTAAAAATTGTAAAAATAATATAATTTTAGATAATTTGTGAGAAACATGAGTTTTATTAATAAAAATGACATTTTAAGGATGTATTAAAATATTTTTATAAAATTTTTACTTGATTTCTTAATGTTATTAAAATTATATTATTAAATTGTTCTATGATTTTACATTAATGATACATTAGAATAAATAATATTTTATTTCCAAAAATTATTTTAAGAGAGTACTTAGACCCATAATCATCCTCTATTTTAACTAATCCATTTTTGAAATATTTATCTTTGAAAATTAATTTTAATTAATTTAATATTTTTGAGTAATTTTAAGAGTGGCCCTTCCCTCTCTAATAAAAGGGCATCGATTATTCTTATTTATTCACATGTAAAAACAAATTTATTTTTCCTATACCTAACCAAATACTATATTATAAACCCTAACCTAATTCTATTTGTCTCATTTTTGGAATAACACCACCCATCGTGGTCTTAAGGTATTAATAAAAGGAGGTTTTTTTAAAGAAGATGTATCATTTTTAGTGAGGAATTTCTATTTTATTATTATTATACGTACTTAATATCATCTTCAAACATAATAAAAAATAAAATAAGTATATACCATTTAGTTAGATGTTATAATTTTAATATCATAACTCATATAAATCCCTTCTATTATCAAATGGTAAAATAAGCTATTGTTTTTGTGAATGGCGGACTACCGCCTCACACACAAATGTAATTATTTTTCTTACACCATATTTCATGGATGGATTATAATGATTTCATTAATGTTTATATATTATATTCATGATATTTTTTTCATTATTAAAATATAATATATCATTTAATTTATTTTATTTCTTTTTACCAAAAATTGATAACATCCTTCATGCATACGTGTGGACCACCACCTCTACGAAGTGATATAATTTATTTTTCATCACCACATAAAATGTATGACATATATAGGTATATTTATTATATTTATATAATATTTATAAAATTATTATAATTATATAAATATAAAATAATACTTACCCTCTTTCAAAAATGATCATAGACAAATGGAAATGTTACTCGTGTGTATGTATGACATACGGTCTCCATGATTGTAATGTAGATCTTTTTTCATAGCCATATTTTTAAGTAAAACCGATTTTAAAAAACTATCATTATATTCTGACCATTATTATAGATATGATTTAATAACGACCTCTTTTACCATAGTCATCCTACCGAAGTCATTTATGACATATGGGCAGAATATCGTCAAAATGAACAATGTGAATTTAATTTATTAAATAATTGTATATATCATGATATTTAATTATACGAAAGGTTAATAAACTTGAATAAGGTTAATTAGAAAGTATTAAATTAACATATTTTGCTTATTTAGGAAGATAAAGGACATACATGATGAGTGGGACACATGGTAAGAGACATTCTTTTAAAAATATTCTTTTATATTCCCTATTTCAAATTATTTTACAAAGGTTAAAAGGATTGTATATTTTTACAAATACGACATGAATGGAATTTACCACCATCATTATATCTCAATACTTTGATGTTTTATTTACATTATTCTTCAAATATTTTCAATGAAAATAGTTTCCTTTTTTATAGATTGTATATTTCAATAAGTTATTATTATTTAGTTTCATTTAATTGAATTTAAAAGGGAATATTTTTATAGAAGTTTGTATTTTCTTTAAAAAAGAAAAATTGAATGATATTTTTTAGCATATATGGTGAAAATTATATTTATCACCATATATACAATTATTTTAGGGTTTGATTACTCTAAAATATTATAGGTTTTCATCAATAAAAGACCCCTATATTCCTTTTTCTGGGTATCTGGGTACTAAAAATTGGGTTTTCTGATGAAAATTGAATTTTGATATAAGAACTGTTTTTCATATGCATTTAGAATTGTTTTTAAGTGTTTTATTCATGATATGGTCCTTATAAATTTATTACAAAGGGTTGATCCCTATTATATCTCACACGTGAGATTGATAAAACTTCTATGATGAGTACACCTAGATTGCTTCGAGTGAGACCGTTATATCATATATGATGGGTTCACCCAATTAATGATCCAATTAACTGGGTAATTTAAAATGACCTGACCAACTAGTGCCCTCATGGATGGTTGAAGACTTGGCTACCACAACCCCAAGCCCACCCCCATCGGTCAGGGGCTAACGACACACACAGAGAAGGCATAACTAAAATGGTTATAATTTTATTAAAGTACATGTATTCACACACCTAATATTCTCTATATAAAAGTACTAACGAATAGTAATAAAACATAATAACATATGAATTAAATTCCAAGCATGTAATAACTTCTTGGGAAAAAATATTCTGCAGGTGTATTACAAAATGGAGAGGGAAAAATACACACTCAACCAGGAAAGATGTCCCAATAAAACAAAATCTAAAACAAAAAACTGGTGAGTGATCCCAACTCATGATCTGGAAGCCCCGACCACAATATACGGTCAATGAACCTGACTTCCCTTATAATCCTATGAAATCAAATCGTATCAGTCTTTCCTCTATATAATACACAACATGTGAGGGAAAATCCCATATAAGGGTATATATATACATACCTAGTAAGACACCTAAAAAACTGAAGACGGAGTAAAAAAATACATGATAGAAGTATTCCTCTCTACCCAAAGGAATAGGGAAATGAAACCCAACAACATAGATATATATATTATCATCTAAAAATCATAGATGATAGATAAAAGGGATCTCTATCTCATATCCCTACCAAGGTTAATGAGTAAACCTACAGTTTTAAAGGTCTATAATCGATTCCTAGTATGTCAGATATCTCTCCAAATAATTCATGAGAGACCACACCTCACCAATGATCAATATCCTAAGGGAACATAATGCCTATAAAATTGAGTACCCATTCTTAGGTATAATAATGGTAATACACTCTATAGATAAACAAACATTGCCCATGTAAAGGAATATTGTCTCTATATTTGTGTATAGAATATGTGGGACCTATGCCCTGGTCTAGTATGGGAGTACCATCCCCATAGATAAAGTCCCTATACCCTTATAGTGGTGTACTGTACCCATATCAATAATAAATAGTATGAGGTACCCACTCGATATTGCAATAGGGTATTACCATCACTATAGATATAGGACACACAACTTGAATTGGGGAGTGCCGTCTCTATCTGAATAATGAGTATGGAGGACCCACACCTTGGTGTGATAGGGGAGTACCGTCTCCATGGATAGAGGACCTAAACCCTAGTATAACAAGGTAGTGCCTTCCCTATCTAAAAATGAGTATATAGTATATGAAACAATTTGTGATAGGGAAGTAATTTCTTTATAGATTAAGGACCCATGCCCCGGTGTGATAGGAGAGTATAATCTTTGTTTGAAATCTCTGGTGATCCTGCAAAATCACTACCATTTTCAACTATTTACTAAGGTATCATCTCTATATAAAAATCACATGTATCATCCATTTTTTTATAAGGATTTAATTTCATTATATGTAAAAAACACTTAGTATAGGCTACTTATATGAATGGATATAAGTCAAAATGAATGATTTATGAGAGGTTGAAGTTTCTCAGGGGGGTACATGAAGTGTATGGTGTCTAAAAGGTGTATGGTCCCACAATGATAGATTTTTGTGTTCTCCTATGGTAATTTATTGGTGGAAATTTCATCATAAATGGTGTTTATAGGGCTCACATAGCCTTTATTTTACATTTGGGGGTGTTCCCAAGTGCTTCTAGATGTGCCTATGTTTATTAGTTTGTGTCGTGTACATAGTCGAGAACCTGTATGTGCTTTGGTATCGAAAAATGATATTTTACACCTGGAGTATATGATGTTTCCTCTCACATGGGGTCCCAGGAATTTTTAGATGGCACATGACAAGGGTACCCGGGGAGGGTCACATGACATGTTTCTTATCCACACAGCTTGTGATCCTTATCCTTACCTGAAACCCCAGTCGCCACAGCTTGGTGAACACACACCTTGTGCTTATCCAAGTACACACAATGCATCTTTAATTTTCATAGAAAGTTATATATTTCATGTGTATTCTTGATCCTTGTTCTTTGTTATGATTTCTACTATCTGACCACCTAAAATAGTTGATATCGGTCTCTCGCCATCAATTCACTCTATCTGATGGCCAAAAATTGGACCCTAATCACTTGCGGTGGTCTTCCATGCATATTGTATGCCTTATATCTCCCATTTTTTGTCTATAATCCCATATCTATGAAATATCATCACCCACATACCACAAAAAAATCTTGATATACCAATAAAATTCCATCTTTATCATCATTTTCCAAACCATTGTGAATCTGAGGGTCCAATCACAATTGAACCCACCCCGGAAAAGTTGAACTGGGACCCTATAGGCCATCTGTGTAGAACAAAAATATTGATGGGGTAAAATAATGTTAAAAAGTGTGGTAAAAATATTTGGAGAATATTTCTTGGTCAATGATTACAAATCATGGAATTTAAATCTATATTATGGCATAAAGAAATAAAAAAATATTTTAAACAATTCAATTTAACAATTTGTTCATGAAAAAGTGGGAATTAACAAAATCAAAAGTAGATAACAATATATCGAAGATAAAATATTTAATCAAAGGTGAAAAATAAAATTGAATTGACCTGTCCCAATTATAGATTGATCATTGGTGAGAAATATATTTTCTCGTGATGAGGATGAATTATTGTGTTTTCTATCTATCGATTAACCATGATCTAATCAACAATAATTTTATGATTTCAACTCCCCAATGATGTTAATCATATATCTTATCAATTTTCCGTGGGTTTATGTGGATAACCATTGATACTTTTATAAGGGAGTATTTATATAATATTTAATTATGTATTTTAATAAAAAAAAATATTTATATCCTTTAATTGAACACACCCACTAATGACCACATCAACTGGACTTCTTGCGCCGACCAACCTTAGGTCATGACTTAGTAAACTTAAAGGATTGAGTTCAAATATGGTATTTGATTTTTTATTTTAGACTCTATTCAGAATATATTCCATAATTTATGAGAAAATGTACATGTGTGATATAAATATATTTAATATTTTTTCAAAAATTAATCATGGGATCACTGCACCTTTAATTCTCATGTCGTTTCAGTACCTGACCTTAAAAATATTCTTTAATATACTTAAAATTATTAAAATTATAAAAATAAATTCTCCACATTATTACCTCCAACAAATGTTAATGTCCTAGAAAAAACATACTAATAAAAAGGTGGGGATACAGAGCCTGAATCTGGATCTCACGATCCATGGAGCTCTCCTTTATTCTCCATGCCACTAAAATACACGAAATAAAGGAATTTTACATCCTAACATGATACTATCCTTCTTATCCGTGATCACCCCTAAGTAATCCGTAATGGTGGCTCCATCCTTGATGTGTAGCTCTCCTCTGTCCATAACATGCTTATGATCATGCACATCACTCCTCGGCTACAACACATGGAAGACAACATGAACCTGATCAAATGATGGGGGGTTAGATGAGGTGGTTTGTAACCTTTATAACCCTGTGTAGAATCTTTAATGGCATGATAAACCTTAGTTATAGCTTTAATACAAAGCTGAATATATTTAATCCTATTCATAGGGAGACTCTCGAGAAAATTTGGTCTTTTTAATCAAACTTTGAAGGCCAAAGACATTGATCTTTATATGATTTATATAAGGTCAAGTATTTCCTCATCTACCTACATATCACATGTAACATCTCTTTCATCACCCATACCATATTTGTCTAAAAACGATATTCCACACCAATCTCAGTCCAATATAAGGGTGACCTTCAAGGTATCCTATATAGGGTCTTGAATGGTTCCATACTAATAGTAGATTGTTTTCTATTACTATAAGAAAACTATAACAAAGGAAAGTGATCCTCCTAAAACTATATGAAGTATAAAAAATAATCCCTATGTATATCCTCCAACACCTGGATAGTTTTCTCAATCATCCCATCAGTATGACAGTGAAAAAATGTACTCATCTTCAACTAGGTCCGGAATGTCTCATGTATGCCTCTCCAGAACTATGATTGGAACTACGCATCATGGTTGGATACAACCATCAAGGTTACCCCATGAAGTAATAAAAATACATCATGTATAACTACCTCACACACTCCATTTAACTACTATTACTACATTAAAGAAGGTTCACCAAATTAGTAACTTGTAAACTATTATGAATGTTGCATCATGGCCACTCACTATACGTGGAATCCCTATCAAAAAATTCATATGTATGCCATACCATTTCCACTCTCAGATATCATTTGGTTGAAAAATCCTACTAGAACCTGATTCTTAGGCTTCACCTCTTGACATTAAAGACACATAAAGAGGAACTTCACCATGCTCCTCCTAATTCCAGACTACCAAAACTACCACTGCAGATCTATGTACACATGTACCGATATGTTCATCCATAGGAGAAGGGAGAAAATCCCTCATCACCATCACCTTCCATTTGAATGAAACCACCATCCATCCTAGAAAATAGATGGCATAATTTCCTCTCACAAAGAATCCTTATCATGAATCTTATGAGGATATCTATTCACATAGGACCTCACATTCGATATCTTAAAACTACGCCACCCACACATGCAAGTGAAGAAAATGATAAAACATGATTTGTTGAAGATAAGTTGTACCCATATCCTTTAAAAGGGTCATCTTTATAAAATCCAACTACTCAGACACAACCTCCACCAGATATGAATATAACTTCTTTATAAGGATATTATCCTCCAAATATCCCTTCCCTGAGGTATAGATTATATAAAATTCATATTAATATAGGAACTATAAATAAGAGCTCTATACCAAGTTCTGATATATCTATGTGAAGACATAATATATACTCTGATGGTCTGGGTAAAAAAAAATCATTCTCCCAAAATATAGTCCCTTAACATTCTCAATGATAAGACAACCCCTACCAACTCTAGGCCATGAGTCACATAGTTCTTCTTGGGTGTCTCAACTACTCAACCTATAGGCGATCACTTCCTACCTCAACATCAATAATCAGTCGAGCCCATCCCCTTATAAGTCAAATTAAACTTTTTAATATACACCCTCCTCAAGTAGTATCAATATAAAAGCACTATTTAGACTCATCCTCAACTTCTTAGAGAAACACTAACACTGCACAGTCTTGGTAAACAAACACCCTTTCAATGTTAGGGTGGTAAATGAGGTTGAAACCCTATAGAATTATTTTATAAACCACCTATAGTACCTTACAAATCTTGGAAGACTCTTCACCTATGAAATATCCTTGGGCGGATCCCAAGAATTAACTACATCAACATTCACCAAGGGTTCCTATGTAATCCATTCTAAAAAAGGACATTCCCCAAAAAGTGAAACACAAGGATCCATAACACTAACTTCGAGATAATACCATAGTGATGGTGCTCCCTTAGAAAGCCTAGGACCATCCTAAAGTACTCTATATACCCCCCATTGATGTAGTGTAACTAAGTATTTCATTAGTAAAGTGGACCACAAATCATTCCATGTATGGCTAGAAGTTTTGGTTTATTAGATCCAACAAATAGTGGGGGAATGAATCACAATGGAAGGAATCACGAGGAACTCATAGTGTATATAGAGACATCATAATTCTAGCTTTAGAATATAATCATCACAAACTCTCAAATGTTGGAAACTGAGCCTAAGAATGGAATTTAAGAATCATCTCACACCTCGCAACTGTTCAAAGTGGTTTTAAACCCTTGAAATGGGGTACAAGTTCTTTATTGTATCCTATTTTAGATAAAGATAATAAAAGAAAGATGAAATCTCCTACAGACCATTATTTTGAACAGAACTAGATCTACCTAGGGAGACACATTGGGTATGATAAACCCCTTCCCTTGAAGGTCCTCAAGCTGGACCCTATTCTCTCAGAACATATTAGGGACCATATGATAATCCAAAGTAGATATAAAAGTTACCCCAGGGTATAATTTGATGAAAAACTCATTCTCTAACATCAAGGGTACTCTCGAAACATCCTCAATGATGTAGTATATATAATCCTCCATGACCAAAGGAAACTAGGTTCATGAAGAGACCAATACACCTAGAGATAAACTCTTTAACTGATGGGTGATGGTTTGTAGATTCATACTCACAATACCAACTACTCCTCCATGAGACCACTATTGTACACAAAAGGAGAATCTTGTCCCATATTTCCAAATGGATTTGACTCATATGCGATGACAGTCAATTGGGTCTTAGACCATGGAAAAACTATCCATACCAAAGATGAGATCATATGGTTTAATTATGATAACCATGAGTCCCCATGAGAAACTATCTACACCAAGAGAAAGCTCACACTACCATTATATAATTGATATCGATGAAGAGCTCCTTGTAGGAGACTCAAGCCAAAGTTACTTGGATAAGGTATCAACTAGTAGATCTATCTCTCACACTTGGAGTAAGGAGTTTAGTGAATGGCTCATGTTATGTATAATAGTAATAAACAAATATTAGAAAAATAGACTCTTCCAATTACCATCTCATGTGTTTTGGGGGAATAAGCCTCCAAATACATCAGTTTCCTGAGTCCCCAATAACCAGCTCCCTAATCCTGATGCAGGATGTATAGTGGTTGTGGTGGAAGTATATCATAATGTAATACACCAAAAATATCTCCTCCTATAGGATACCCACCTACTCATCCACCAACTTAACCTCCCTGGGGGTTTCCCTGGCTATGAATGAGAGAACCCTGATCATGGAACTTCCTCTTCCATGGAGGTCCATCCATTATTTTCCTACCCCTATAAGAACATTGGGCTAGGAAATCATTTTACATATGACCTTGACCATGCGATATATATAATAAACCCTATCCCCTCCGCTCTTGTCATGTATGTGGTCCCCAGGCCATATGAACACAATCTTGAGTCAGAGCATGGGTACAGATACTAAGCCCTGAAACCTTTTGTCTTCCATCCAATACAAACAATTTACCCTTAGGATGCCTATTGATATCTCCAATTATATGGAATTACTCAAATACGAACCTCCCCATCACCAGCACCCACTCCAGCACACCATCATATGTGGGAATTCATAGAGATACCACACTATCATGGATGTATTTATAGAGGCACTACTCGATATTTCATTATTGTAAGATACCAACCCAAATTATGTCGAGGTAGTATAGTATATGGTAAATAAATCTCACAACATAATCAACTACAATCTTACCACCCCACCACAACTCTAGAAGATACTAAACCTAAAATGAAAAAAGCTGGAGAGGTAGTACTCCTCACAAAACAAATGCTGGATGTCAGAACATGATATTGCTTCCAAATCATATATCTATGCGACCACACTCTACCAGAACCCATATTACCTATGGAAAATTATGGATACCTATATAACCATCTGATCATTCGAGTGCTACAAAATTCTAAAACATCGAATAACTAAATCAAGGCAATCCTCCACTGCCAGGCAATCTAGCTCATCACAATACCTCAATGGTCTTTTATTCCTAAATTCGTAGAGTTAACTAAGGCTACACCCATCCTTAACCTGATATTTTGGTATAATATGCTTCTCTGAACATGGGGGTTCTTCTATGATCCAACCCAAGGGATAGATCTTATGAGATTTACCCTGAATATAATCCTCACAACTCATCAAATCATTGTCACATACTTGAATTGGTAACCTGGATGACTATATTTGAAAAGGGATCCAAAAATTAATCAATAAATACCATAGTAAGATGAATATATATAAATATAAATGGGGAGCTAACTCAATAAGTAAATTCAATTGATTAAATCCTATATGATGCATCTACCAATGTTCCCTTCAAACAATGTCTTGGAATAATGAGTTTAAAATAAGTTAGTTAGAGTCCTAGTGTGATGATATTTTAGGTGCAACACCAACAGTTGGTGTCCTAGCCTAAAATCCTCACATGATACATTTTGACACAATTTACCAAAATTAAATCCAAACCCCAAAAGGGAAAAAACTCCAAAAACATTCCCTAGGTTGAACCATATATGATACCACTCTATAATGACCCAACCAACTAGAGTCTTCTTAGAAAGGGAAATACCAGACCCCCACAACAGCAAGCCTACCTCCATAGACCAGGGGTTGGCGACAAGCACAGATAAAGAATAACTAAAATTAAAGGCCTTTTCTAATAGTTCTTATATAAACCCACCCAACCACCTCCATGAAGAAGTTAATAAGAATAATAATAAAATATAGTAATATCTAGAGAAAAAACCATGCATGTATTAACCACTATGTAAAACAAAAGAATATGAAAATGTAATCCAAAATGAATGGGAAAAAATACACACCCACCCAAAAAAAAGATGTTTCAACCTAAAAAAAAGAATAGGAAATATACAAGAGATCATTGATCCTAATCACGAAGCCCCCACAACCATACACAGTTAATTCATTCATGTATCCCTATATTCCTCAAAAATCACAACTTGTCTTTCTATCATCTTTATAAGACCTAACACACTTAGGAAAATCCCACGAAGGGGTGAGTATATACATACATAGTAGGATGCCCTAAATACCGAATAATTGTAAATAAAATACTTGATATAAGTAGTCATATCAACCAAAATAAAGAGGAAAAAATACCAACAAAAAAAATATATATACTCATATAAGATACCCAAACAAGAGGGAAAATGGATCTATTTCTCATAGCCCTTCCAAAGTTGATGTGTAATCCTACAACTCCAAAGGAAAAAATCTATGCCAAATATCTTATGTGTATTTCTAAAGAATTAATGATGTGAACCCGCACCTTTCCCCTACTCCATAGCTCAAGGGAGTAAAATAATCCAATATTTGAGGACCCATGCCCTATAAAAATCGGAGTATGCCACTCCGAAGATTGAAGGCGCACTCTTATGTAGGGTATTACCATCTCTAAATCTATGTATATAATATTAGAGACCCATGTAATTGTGTGATAAGGGAGTACTGTAATGATTTATAGAGGACCTACACCCTTATATAGGAGTACCATATCTATATATGAAAAAATGAGTATGGGGGACCCTCAACTTACTATGACAGGGGAGTACCACACCTATATAAAGAGTATATATGTCCCAAATATGGTATCAATGTCTTTATATAAAAAATTAATATAGAGGACCCACACAATTGCGCAATAAGAGAGTATTGTATCTAGAGATAGGGGACCTATTCCATCATGTGATAGGAAAATACCATATATATTTGAACAATGAGCAAGGATTACCCACACTCTATTGCAATAAAGGAGTACTGTCTCTATGGATTGAAGACCCCCACCCTAGTGTGATATGGGAGTACCATATCTATCTGAAAATTCTTATAATAATTCCCAATCATTTCCATCATCCATCATTTCCAAGGGAAGCATCCTTCTCTAAAAATATGATATCATACTGTATTGGGAAGAAAAATAATACCATCATTTTTTTCATGAAAATTCTCATGATAGACTAAGCATGTTCCAAAATATGAGTCAGTATCTAAGAGATTCTAGAGGTATAATTTCCTAAAAAATCTGGGTATATAGTGTGTATCAGGTCCACATGACATGGGGTCCTGCTGAATTTCTTAGTTTTGTTTCCCTATGTACATGGATCATTGGCCATGTCACCATACATGAAATTTGAAGGGGCCACCCAGATTGTCATAGCCACCTAGGGCTTACCGTTGGCCATGCCTCTTTCTATGAGGATATCTCGTGTAACTGGCTATATACTTGTCCATCACTAGACACTAACATATCCGCAGGTACTCCTAGAGTTTATGGAATATCCTCCGACATGGGGCCCCAGGTTTGTGCAACAGGGACATGTTTAGGATTCCCAAGGAGGGTCACAAAGTGTGCGGCCCAGCCACACGACATGAGATCATTATCCTTTTCCTAAAACCATAAACACCACATTGGGCGACTATAGAGCATATGTTCATCCTAGTACATTCCATGTAGTTGGTTTTTTTGTATAAAGTCATATCTTTCATGCATCTTCCAGATCCTTTTCCACCAACACAATATGAACCATTTAACCACCTAAAACTTGTAGGGTCTACCATTCCATTCATTATTCTCAAAACTATCATGAATCCAAGGGTTCAATCCCACTCAAACCCACCCTGAAATAGTGGAACATCGACCCCATATTCCAATGAAAAATAAATATAAGAATAATGGGGAAAATAGCTATAATAAGGGTGAAAAAAATAATTGGAAAAATTTTCTCATCCATTGATTTCAAAGTGGAAAATCCATAGAGAGATAATGGGATAAAAAAATAATAAATATAACAAAATGATTCAATTCAATAATGTGCCCATGCGAGGGGGGGGGAATAGAGAATCAAAAGTAGATAACTAGATATCCATACTTAGACATTTAATCAAGGGTAGAAAATAGAATTGATGAGACCAAACATGATTATGGAACAATCATTAGTAAATAATTTTTTTACAATGACGTGGATAGTCCATTATTTAATCTATTTTTTAATTCATCTCAATCTGATCCCAAATTATTTATCAATGTTGATTAACCAAAAAGGTCATCAAATATAATATAAAATATCCCATGTTTTATGAGTCTAATAGTAGAAATTTTTTACAAGGTTTTATTTATTGAGGTTTTCTATTAGGTATTTTAATAAAACAAACAAATTATATTTTTATTTATTTTAATTAAACTCACCCGCCAGTGGCCGCCTCAATCAAACATATAGTACCAAACAATATTAGGTATTTAATAGGGTAAACCCTATGCTCTGGTTTAAATCATGATGTCCTATTTTTTATTTGAGAAAAAATTTAGGATATATTCATTTATTTATAAAAAACTACATGCACATGATATAAATAAAATTAATATTTTTAAAATATTTATTGTAGTCTATTTAATAGAATCTTCATACAAGTTTATTATTATAAAGGTTAATTCAGGGCCACACTGCTTCTTTTTCCCATTTATATATGAAAAATGTGACATGAAAACATGAAACTCTATCCTGAGTGAGATTAATGAATTTAACCCTAGGGCTTGTTCATGGATTCTGGTGGTGATTTCAACATCATAGAAGACCCACTGGAGATGAAGGGGGATGGGTCGTTCCCTTGTATGGCTAACCAAGACATCACTCTATTCATGACCAACAATGTATTGAAGGATTTGGGTTATGAAGGAGATTGATTTACCTAGTGAAATAACTAGAGAGGGAGGAAGAGGACCTGGAGTAGGATTGTACATTTCTTGGAAAACTATTGAAAAAATATCTTCTTACCCAAATGTGAAGGTAGAGAATCTGCCTCGTAATCTATCAGACCACTCTTTTTTACCTTTTATAGTGGAACCCATGAGTGATTGGGTGGAAAAGTTACTCTTTTCACATTTAAGGGTGGTAAACCGAAACTTTTAACAAACTTTTTGGGAGCTGTGGGAGAAACCGTTTCAGGGACATACATGGATATAGCTCCATAATAAACTCATAAGGCTCAAGGGAAACCTCCAAGATTGGGTAAGGAATAGGGATCCTAAGATATTCGATCTTGAAATGATCAACACTAAAATTTAGAATCTTGAGTGAAGTCATGAGAGTAATTGGGATGAGGTAGTCTTTACTAAACTTACCAGTCAGAAGAACTCCTTTACTGACCTGCTGCATTTTCCGGAAAGCCAGGTTTGGGAGAGATCGAGGATCAAATGGCTTCATGAAGGGGACTGAAACTTAGGATTTTTCCTTGTCTTATTAATGATAAGAGGCGCATCAGTAGTTTGAAAATCCTTATAGAATATGGTCTATACTCTAATGACTTGGACAATGTGGGAATGATGGATAAGGAATTTTTTATGAAACTGGTTTTTGAGCCCAACACAAACCTATAGTATGGATTCCTAAGGGAGAATGCTGAGGTTTTTGAGGTAATTCCTAACATGATTACCGGTAATGTTAATGAAGTCTTGGAATCCATTACTATAGAGAATGAGATCAGGGAAGTATTATGGTCTCTTAACCCAAATAATTCCCAAGGATCCCCTAGATTCCTAGGGTTCATTTATAGGGCCTTTTGGGAATTGATTAAGAGAGAGATAGTACAATAAGTACATGATTTATTTAAAGAGGGTAATCTTCCTTGGGTTTCAGGTTCCACTAAATAGTGATTCTTCTCAAGACTAAGAACCCACACTCCTTTCAACACTATATGCCAATATGCATGTCGAACTTTACTCATAATGTTTTATCTTGCATTCTCAATAGAAGATTGGATATATATCTCCCCAAATAGATCACAGAAGAACAACATGTGTTTATCAAGGGGAAATTTATCCAGAGAGATATTGGGCTATCCCAAGAGGTAATTGGAGACATCTACGTGATGTACTTTGGCTCCAATATTTCTATCATGCTCGACATGAACAAGTCTTATAATAGGTCAGAATAGAATTTTATTATTAGGGTCCTCTCTAAGATGGGATTTTCCTCTTGGGTGATTGACCTTTTGTTCTGATTCTTCAGTTCCACCTTTATTTTGATATCCTTCATTAGATGAAATATGGATTTTTCAATAAAGTATGAGGGTTTATTATGGAACAAGACTAACTTAGTTGGTATATCAATAGAGACCTTATGGCGAGCTACAATCATCCATTACCGGTATAGATTTATACCGATTAATATATCTCACATAATGTTTTCTGATGATACAATAGTGTTTTTGAATGTAATAAACAATTACCTGATGGAAATTAATACAATAATTTATGATTATAGTAAGTGGAGCAGGCATGTGGTTAACAAAGTGAAAATCCACCTATTCATATCAAGAAGATGTTGAGAATGAAGGTTTCAGATAGTTAAAAGAGAATTGTTTATGAGGAAAGGATCATTTCCCCTGGAATATTTGGTTTCATTGATCTCTCATAGAAGGCCCCACATTAAACATTTTGAAAACTTGTTGAAGAGATTTAAAATCATAATTCTTAATTGGAAAAATATGATTTTGTCATCCTAAGGAATATTTACCCTAATAAATAGTGTCTTTTCTTCTATTCCATTGAATATTCTTTCCACACTTAAGGTTCTCAAGGGTGTTACTTCAAAAATGGAGAAGCTGATGGAAACCTTCGTGTGGCATGCATTGGTGCATGTAATATTTCATTGGGGAGCTTGTGATAGGATGGATAAACCTCTTGTTGAGGGTGAGATTAATGTCCAAAGTGGTGTAGGGAATATGGAAGATCGATATGCCATGATTTCTTGGGAGGTGGTAGAGGGGAAGACACTCTAGTGGAAAAATATTTAGGTCAAATATGAGGGTGAGTGGGGGAACTAAAGGGGATTATGTTCAGCCACCAGGAACATGGTTCAACCACATTTTTTGGAACTTTAGCGGCACTCATATTGGATTGTGGGTAGAGGTGACATCATCCTATAGAAGTGCAATTGGGTTGACATGAAGCTTGAGTTTACCGGATTTCCAGTACTATACATCACATTCAAATAGAAGATGACTCACCATAACTTCATGTATACCATTCTAGACAAAGACCATGAGATTGATTTTGATTCCATTATCATGAATTCAGAGCCAGATCAATGTGTCTTCATGAGAACTCCATTGGGTCTTTTCTCAACCCGATAATATCACGACCTACAGACGATGAAACAAAATAGGGTGGAGTGGAGTGATGATCTATGGATCAAGAAAATCCCATTAAAGATTAACTTCTTGATTTGGAGAGTGAAACATAATGCATTTCCAACTAAGTGAACACTATACATTTGGGAGTGAATCTTAAATCGAATTTTATCTTCTACAGGGATCCAAAAACAAGAGACACAAAACATTTTTTTTAGATAGTGATTTTGAAACAATGGTGTGCTATGCATTTGGCAATTTCATGGGATGGTCTCCACAGGGGGACTCGGGGGGGCCGACTTCTTCAGCCGATGGTTCTAGGGTGAAACAAACAATAGCCTAGATAGAATGACACATGCTCTTATCTTTGTGGATGAATGTTGGTTTATTTGTAGATAGCACAATGGGGTTCAACATCAGGGTTATCCAGGTACTAGAAAGGGCCTTGTGATCAAAACCAGAATCATCCTTAATGATTTACCACAACTTTACAAGAAAAACAAAATAGCCCCATCCATTATCTACTTTACTCTAAGATCATCAATATCCAGTGTTCCCAAAACTAGTTTGGGAAGGAGGATACTATAGTATCTTCAACAAGAGGGTATTAAAATTAATACAAATGGTTCATTCAATTCAGTATAGAAAAAGGGTGCAGGGGAGATTCGAGATGTAAGAGGATCTATGGTTATGGATTTTTTTGTTACTTTGACTGTGATAATTTACTTTAGGTGGAGGCTCAATCCATTATCACTAGACTTCAACTGTGTAATCAAAATAATATTCATATTATAGAGGTTGAAACTTATTCTATGGTCATTGTCAATGCGCTATGTGGTCATGGTTCTACGCTATGGTCTATTGAGTATACCATTTGGAGATGCAAAGAGTTGATGAACAACCTCTTTGATATTTCACATACATTGAGCGAAGGCAATCCCATTGCTAACTTACTAGATTCTTATGCAACCCTAAGTGAAAATATTTCATGCTTCTAATGAATTGGGTCCCTTTTAAGGGATGTAGTGTATCAGGTGCGTGAATATGCTCTTGACCCCCACTATTTTAGACCCCCATGATCACCAGACTTACCTTCCCTCTCCTTATTCTCTCTTTTACTTTCTCTCATGCACCTTGAGTAAATAAATAAAAAAATGTTTCAACCCATCGGGTCTAAGAATCTCACAGTGTCTCAATTCCTAGATTAAAAAATATTCCTTAATATATAAGAAATTAAGAAAATGTAAAAATAGAATGTCTACATAATTATTATATTCTCATAAGAAATATATTGTATATTGGTCATATGGTAATTTTAATTTTATGATATTTGAAAGGGTTTTAAGATAATGATATCCCAAGGAACATACATGAATTTTCTATGAATGTTAGTGAGTTTTAATAGAAATCATTGGATTCAAAATGGTGTCATAATTATATTTTTAATGGAAAATGATTCTGATTATGGATAAATGGGATTGTTTTTTGGAAATGTACATTCATATTTTTTCATGTTCTCCCTAAACTGGAATATTTCTTTTCCTTATATCCCTTATGTAGATTTTTTTCTCATCTAATATTTTTAAAATGTTTTTATAGGGTTATAGAAATTATAAATAAAAGAAATAAGTCATTGTTATGACATGATATTTTTTTAAAGAAGATAAATCATGTTTTATTTTAAATATATTATATTATGGGGGAAAAGATAGTGATAAAAAATGCACACTTTGTAAAATATGGTATTTTATATATGATTTATGAACAAATTATCTAAAATGGTAAACCAAAATGATATTTGGGGATTTAATAAATTTAATTATCGTCTAAAGTCACTATAATATGTTATGTTTATCAATGAGTTCTTAAAAATTAGTCATAACCATTAGATTTATTACCCGATATTTTATCAAATAGGTTTATCATTATGACATTCTATGTATTGTCTATGAAATATTTTTTTCAATGGTTTCATAAAGATGAAATAGTCACCATAACAAAATTATTTAACTAATAGTGATGACAAATTAACAACATAAAATTACTATTTTATGATTTATTTAACCTTGAAATGTCTTACTCTAGGAAATTATTACATTTTCTTTCTGTTCAACCTAATTCAGTCCCTATTAAATCTAGGTTTCTTTAGGTTGTGTTATTTAATATTCCTTAAAAAATTACTAACCATAATAAATGATTCATAATGGCTTGTAAGGAGAATGTGACAAACGAAATTATAGCCCTAGGAATTTATAACATTGTGTGAATTCTTATGAAAACTAATACTGTATAATAGTAAAGATTGAGTTGATACAAAACAAGTATTTTGAGGTTGATTACCCCCAAGTGAATCTATGTCATTGGCACATCCACACTCTAGTATTAGGACTTGGATGTAATTTCTAATAGAACCATAATATCTATACCTTACTAAGACTGCGAGATATTATACCATACTTGGACTAATCACTTAGACCTATACATAGGGTTTTCACTAAAGTTATCTTGTCTCATCCCTAAAATATTCAATATTACCATGAATAACCTAATAGGTTATCTATATCTTTGAAATTATTATAAACCATTCTTTCTCAACTCTTAAATTACCCCTAACTAATATCCTATCTTATAAAAGTTTCTCAAACCCCATAAAATACCGATTGTGACAGTCTGCAAACAAGACTATCGAATAATTACATGACATTAAATAAAATATTTAATTACAATACATTCCAATGATCAATTATGTATAGTCTTTTAGAATTAGGTTAAACATTGACCAAAAAAACACACAATATTTTTTTCTAATGGAAATGTTTCCTACTATATATTAAACTACTTAATCAATAACAATTATTAATTATCTCCGACAAATTATCCATATAAGATGTTATCTTAGAAACATAATAATTATTAATTATTATTATAACCTTGGGAAATAAAATAATAACAAAATGGTTCTTTAATAGTATAATAAGTGTATTAATAGGTAATAAAATTTCTAATATCAAAATTGAGTATAATATGGGAATATTTGTATTGTCTGGATACATAAGAGACTCATACTCAATTAATCATAGAATATAAATCATGGTATAGATTATAGAATAATATAAAACATATCATGTAATTTCCACATATCAAAGTGTAACAATAATAAAAATATATTTTAAAATAATTAAATAATGATGATGACTAATGGAAGCATATAATAGAAGTGTTGAATATTTTAGTAAAATATATAAACATATAATGTAACATAGATTGAAAATAAAAACAACTTATAAATGAGTAACAGTAACAAATATTTGAAACCATGTGATAAAACACATTTTCAAAGACATTTGTGAATAAACTCATTATGCCTTAGCATCAAAATGTGAGAAAATACAGTATAGACATGAATGTTTTAGGTCATCTTATTATTCTCATTCCTTACTATAGCATGAGATATCATTCATAAACAATGAATTATATGGTGATATTGGACACAACCTATCAATATACATGCATATAATTTCCCCTTGAAATCAATATTTCATCTTATCATAAATAATATATTGAAATAAATTGGAATTCATAACCATTTAAAATGGAATCAAATAATGAAAATGTTCATATTTATATTTATAATTGTAACATTATATAAATATTGGAAATAAATGAGTATTACTTATATTCTATAAATTTATATCTAAATACACTTTAATTAATATAATATAGAATATGATATTTACACCATATTGATAAATGGTATATAGTTAATTCAAGAATTTTTTCAGTTAATTGATGTATGGAATCTATAATAACACCCTCAAATAAATGGAAAGAAATATATAGTGTTCACAATGGAAGTATATTACATTAAAAACATAAGTATTCAATGAAAAGGAATGAAAAAGGTAATATTGGATATCTGTCAGTTTAATCACCCAGAATTGTTCTAGAGAATTTAGTTGGTAATTCATGAAAGGAAATTTCCAATGAAATAAATATTTTTGAGACAAAAAGGAAAACATAAGAGAAACCATAAATTAATTTTTTTTAGAAAATGTTATTAACATTTTTATTGAAGAAGATTCTATGGGTAACTTCAAAAATATATTTTTTAGAAATGGAGATGCAAGAACATTTAAAAGTATTTAATTTTAAAAATAATCCTCAATACTAGAACTTTGAAAATAAATAAATGTTATTTTAAAGATACGTGCGGTGTAAAATTAAACAAATGATCATGGAATTAAAACAATTAAATATATAATTATTGAAACTAATATTATAAAAATGGATCATATGTATTCCTTTTGAAAATAGAAAAAAGAAAATTAAGAAGGTTAGATAGAAAAACACAAAATTGGGTTTCTAAATATAATGTATATAATTGAGATAAAGGAAAATATAGATGAGGAAAAGAAATAATAATTAATATATATGGGAATTATTCTCGAAAATGATATAATATTTGATAAAAAATTTCATGAGAGAAAATAATTTAATTTAATGGTAATATTCAAATAGATAAGAGGAGAAAACATCATGAAAAAAATCTTAGTTTGAAATAAACCAATCATTCATTAATAATGTTATAGAAGGAGCATTACAACTCAATAAATGGAGTTGAGTTAAAATATTATTACAATATGGTTATATTTTGAATCAAAATACATTTAAACAGAAAACATGACAGGACTCTAAAAAAAGAATTAAATGTGTATTATATAAGGAATACATTATAATTGAATCACAAAATATTAATCTTATCATGCATCTTAATAAGAAATATGTCTCAGAAAATTAAATTTGAGACAAATAATCCCTTAACATAATTCATAACTTCAAATAATTCACTTGAATCTATGATATATCCAATGTAACTATCAAAATCACCTATTTCATAACCTTATTAATTTATATAAAAATTTTGAAAAATAATTTATAATTATTATCTAGTTGTATATTACTTAGTTTTTATCTATTTTTGATATCAGTTGTGTCTCATCTTCATTATTATAAACTAGTTTCAAAAGAGTGGTGTATTTATTCATTCTTCTACAAAAGTTAATCATTACTACATAATACAAGGTACTATAATTTATTCTTTATAACTATTTATAATTTTATAATTTCATTCTATGGGTAGTTTGATTCTGATCATTAATGATTAAATTGGTGATGAGTATGTTTTAGTGATTTTTTATAAACCTGAATTAATATCATAATTAATGGCATAAATATATATTTTTATATTCCAAAAACCAAAAAAACCATTATTTACTTACTTATATAATATATTATTTATAATTAAGTTCACATAATCATCCAGGATATTATTTTAAATCGTTTTTACATAGATGGTTAATCTAACCCAAAGATAAAAATTTCATAATTTGTTGATAGTTATGATGTTATTCAAAAGAAATATAACTTTTCCATAGGAATAATGATATTTTTTTTATTTTATTAAATAATAATTAATAATTTAATGGATTTATATTAAGTGTTAATGTATTTGAAACTATTTCATAATATCAATAAATAATTTTACCTCATAGTATGTAATTTTTATATAGTTGAATTTACAATGATCATTTATTTCTAATATTATTTATTGGATGAGATATTTATTTTTAAAAAATAAAAATTATTTCATAAAATTCATATATATACATCAAAACCATTCTAAAGACCATCTATAAAGGGTGGTGATGGAAAACTGAATACACCATCCCATAGAGGGGGTAGTCTATACTTGTGCGGGGACGCTGATTTAATTTTGCATAGAATAGAAGAAATGTATAATATTGTATATAATTAAAAATATAAAACATGTTATAAATATAAAACTTATTTATTAAAACCCGTATTAGGACCATCTATATATTTTGGTGATGCAAAATGAATCATGAAGCTTTGTGGAGGTGGTAGTCTTCAAATAGTCAGGGGTTTTTTTGTTTCTCTTAAGGGAAAAGGGTAAATGTGGTTAATGGTTATTGCCAAAGTATAAACACATTTATTATAATTTATATATTTAATTCATCATATAATTTTGGGATAATATATTTTAAAGGTAAATATATAAATGAAATAATGATAGAAAAAAGTTAGTACATACATGGAGAATATTGAGATTTCTATAGGGAATTCCACAGAAAGGAGGACATTGGAGAAAATCATATATCCTGAATATTAATTAATTAATTTAATATTTAAGGTACTTAAATGTGGGAAATTTTCAAGAATAAACCAAAACATTTTAGGGGTAATTAAAGGGTGGTGATAGGTCCCTTTTATAATTGGTGAGAGTAGCATTTTTTTTAATTTTTTCATATTAATATAATAAGAGAAATTATTTCACAAGTGTAGAAGACTTAAAAATTGAAAAAATGGATTATATATAAGTTATTTCCAAGACATACCTCAACAAATCATTTAGAAACATTTTTAACATGTTAAAACTTTTTCCACATTGGTTAACGTTTTTTACACTTGTCTCTTTTAGCATAATAGTTAATTTTTACCAAAGTAACTAATATTTATCAATAAAAATAAAATGTTAATTATTAATTAATATGAAAGATATAATTAAAATATTTAAATTCATTTTTTTATATATAATTTTAAAAAAATTTAAAAATTAATTTTTAAATAATCATTTCATATTTTTTAAAAACAATTTTACAAAATAGTTTCACTGAAGTTTAAAAATATGAAAACTTATTTTTTAAACTAAAATAGATATTTTTAATATAAAAATTTAACCTATATAATAAATAATTTTATAGAAAAATATTTTAAAAATTACCAAGTCTTACTTATAAACTAAAAACATCATAAAATTCTCGGTATTTGTAAAAAATATATTATACTATTTACTAAAAAATATTTTTTTCATAAAAATACCAAAATTTTAAACATAGAAAATGTATTAATGATGAATCCTGAAATCATATCCATTTTTTAAAATTTATATTCTAAAACTTATGAATTTAACAATTTAAATAAATCCCAAATTTTATAGAAAACCTATTTTTTATAGGAAAACATCTCTTCAAAAGACTAGCATTCCTTTATCTTAATTTCATTAAAACACTAATAAATCTGGAATTAATCAGTATATGATATGTTTTATTAAATTTAATTTTTTTTAAAATATATATATTTTTTATTATTTAAGAAAATATAAAGTGAAAAAGAAAATTTTATTAAAATATATTTTTAAGAAAATAAAGAACTTATTAAATTTGTACATAGTAACTATTATATTTTTTATACATACAATTCAAAATTTAAATACTTATATTCATTCAATATATGTAACACCCCAGGATTTTAAAAAAATAAATTTAAATTCATGAATATTTTTTAACTATCTAGTTATTACTAGATTTTAAACAATATTTTATAGCTTTTATGATTAGAATTTCAAAAAACATTCATCTACAGTTGTGATTAGTATGTTATTTGGAGTCTGATAGAACCAACCTGTTTTTTGGTAATTAATATAATACCCTTTTGAATAATAATATGGATATTAATATGACCCTTATTAATAGTATACCATATTATTTTTTATGGTTATAAGATAATTAGATATTGATTAATTTTTCACGGTGTTAAAAAACGGGTTATAAAAATAAATTTCTTATTTTTGAATAAATGATTATTTTATTTAAAAATTAAATTAATAATAATTAGAATTTTTATTTAAAAAAATTAAGTACATTTTTGAATTCTAGATGTCGAAAAATGGTTGGGGTAAATTTTTGGGATATTTCTAAAATTCTTGAATTTTTGAAGATAGTAAAATAAGATAAATTACAATAACTGCTAAATACCTCTTTTAATACATAAAAGGAAATTAAAGGGTGATGTAAACCCACTTGGATTGAAATAAAATGATATTATTTATGTTTTGGGTCACATGAATCAAGACTATTCGTAGTCTTGAGAAAAATATTATTATAATGATTAAAATAATGTAGAATCCCTCCTCCACTATAAATACCACCTTCATTCCCCATTTTCTCAAACATCTCTTATTCCATGAGCATTATCTATATTTTTATAATTCCTATCCTCAAGGCTCTTACCCACATCCAAGACCTGCGGGTTTCACCAAAAGCTCATAACCAAAGGCCTTAAGTAGGATCTCAAGGAGAAGAGATCAAGAGATAAGAATCATCTTCCTTTTTCATGTGTTTTCATTCCAATTCCTTTATTTTCTTATAATCACTTTCCCTACACATTAATAGGAGGTATGAAATCTAAAAATATTTATATATTAATAATTTTATCATGTTCATGTAAAATATTCACCATCTTCCTTTCTCTCCTCCCCCTCTTATTCTAAAAATAAAAACACCGTCCACGATGTGCCGATTTACCAATACCGTGGTTGATGTGATTGAAATATCCATTAAATAATTCAAATATGATCATAAAACACATTTAATGGTTGAAATGGAATTTAATTTGTATTTTGAAGCAATTTTATTTCCTATAATTCACATATAATTCATAAATTTCATTATATAATGAAACTAGTCCATTATTATCAAGGAACCGCAAAAAAATGATATAAACAACCATCATTAATGTTTTATTTAATGTTACATCATAATATATGATAGAAAATGATTTATGGTATAATTATATATTTTGGAAGAATATTAATACCATTTCATTTATCTTCTAGAATTTCATTTTCATTCGACATGAAAATCAAATTCAAACCGACCATGGAAATCATGTAAAGAACACAGCCAAAACAATGGAAGAAACAAATTAAAAATAATTTAAGGGTGAAATGATGTTATGAAATGATCGTATAGAGTTTTAAAAAAATGATTATGTTTCATTAATATATTAATAACACCATTATAAAAATTATACAAGAAGTTTAAACAAGTTTTAAGTAAGAAAAACCTGAGGTAAGGGAATTCATAACACGATTTCAATTCTTTGGGTTAGTATTCTACTTCTTTATTTATGTTGTATTAAAATTTATTGTGTGATTATTTGTTTATATTAGGATTAATATTGTGTATTTATAGCATATTTATATATTCCATCTACTCTATTAAGTCTCACTTGAATTATATAATATTTATAAGGAACTTTTCTTTTACAAACCCCATTTAAAATTATATTTTACGAAATTCAAAAGAATTGTTTTTATGAAATTATTCATGTTGTATGATCATGTTATTGTTCTTGTGAATTGTATATGATAAAGGGTGGGACCTATATCTCCATCCAAATATTTGGGTATGTGTAAGTTGTAGGTCGACAGTATTGTGACTCGAAATGTAACTGCGATGGTTAGACAAATTGTAAGGTAGCTATGAGAGTTAAAAATTAGATGTCAGTTGAGAGGGTTACAAGACTTGTTATATAATTCCACAATATATCTTCTGGGTTATATTTATGTTATATGTTTTTTTTAAATCTTGTGAAAATATCACGTTTCAGAATGTAATTTTATATGGTTAACAAGTATGTCTTTTTTGAAAATAATTTCTTACATTACATGTATTCATGGACTAATGTTTTCTTTACTTATTTTTATATACCTTAATTAGATTTTTCTTCTCATCCCAAGTTCTAAAAGGTTTTTCATAGGTTATAAATATGTTTAAGACAATGAAGGAAGAAAAGTTATATATTATGATGATTTTATAAAGAAAATATGTTTTATTTAAAAAGTATTATATTTTAGAATAAATGGATATTATTTTTGTGGTATCTACTCTATATGAATTTGGAATGTTATTAATCTATTATATCCCAATTATTTAAAACTATAAAATTGAAAAGATCCTAAATATGATAGGATATGAGTTCTGGTTTAAAATTTTTGATTATGAAATGTAATAAGGCTGAGTCCTTATAGTTGGTATCAGAGGATGGTTTAGATAAATTTAGGGGCCAGGAGAATGTTTATAAAATATCATAAATGTTTTTTACTTTATTGTTAACTTAAAATGATATTTTATTTAAATATTACCAAGTTTCTGTAAAGACCCGTAAAATTCAAGGGAAAAATTTTCTTAATTTTCTTTGGAATTTGACAAGAGCGTGGTTTCAGACGGCACCTGATTCCGAGGCCCGGTGTGCCCGGAATTAATTTCCGAAGTTTGGCTTGGGTACGTTCAGTGAACGAACGAGCGGGAATTCCTAACTTTTGATCCGGTGCTCGGAATTGAAATCCGAGGGCACCGATGAACTTGCAGCGCCGATATTCGCTTAAGGAGACCTTTTCCGAAGTTGCGTTTATTGCGGGACGAAAGTTAATTTTCGGGAGAATTATAAAAAGTTTAATAAAAACGTGGAACACTTTTTATTTTATTTTTATGTTTGTTAACTTCTCCCAAAGGGAGTTAAATGTGGGACCCACATCCACATAACCTCCCTTGGGATGATTAAGTGTGTTGGGGCCCACACGAAACCCAACTTTTCAACTTCTCTCAAAAAAACTCCCTTTAACCCCACTTTAAATGTTTTGACAACTTAGCTTATTAATTAGGTTGAGTTGTTTAAACTTTTTCAAACCTTTGAAATTAAAAAAGGTTTGGTTGAGTTAATAAAATAAGCTTTTAGCTTATTTTATTTGGTTATAATTGTTTAGCCATCTTGAGAGCTTTATGGGTTCTTCTCCTTCTTCTTCAAACTTTGACGAAGAACGCTCAAGCTTTGACGAAGAACGCTCAAGCTCCGACGAAGAACGCCGCTCCTCTCTTCTTCGTCTTCCGTGTCAACGAAAGGGAACGCTGCTTCCTCCTCGAACTTCCTTTGTTGGCATACAAAGATTCTCCAATGACATACCTCTTCGGACGTACCTCTTCGTCATCGGATTTGACGAACGACTACCGCGACGCCCGACCTCCGCGACGTTGTCTTCCGTAGGTCGTTGACGATCTTCGAACTTGAACCCAAGGCAGGGGTTTACTTCAATATGATTATCACTTCCCATGTTTTCCCTTCTAAATCTATTGTGGGATTGGGAAAAGTGTTTGTTGGGGATTGTAGGGGTTGATGTTGATTATTTATTTATTTATTTATTTATTCTTGTTCGTGGTTATAGCATGACTAACGTGAGGATAGTTAAATATGTGTTATCATTTAACGTGAGGGGGCCGGACCGAATGAACACGGCCGAAACCCCTCCTTTGTTCTTGATAATTTATCCATGGTTGATACAGGATGGCGTGGTGCCGTCGCACCACGCGGATATTCGCACGATTAAATTGCGCGGCGCCGTCGCGCCGCGCCGTGGAAGGATCATCAAGAACGCGACGCCGTCGCGCCGCATCGAAGGGAATCGAAGGCACGGAAGAGGGGCGCAGTGCCGTCGCACCGCGCCAGACGACGAACACCGCGGCTGGTTCCGGGCCGCAGCGGGACGAGAAGACCGGCGGCCGGGCCGCCGGCGTCGGAAGCCGGAAAGGGGACCGGTTTTCCGATCCCGTTGAAGAAAAACTGGCCGGAAGGTCAAAGGCGGGGGGAATTTAATTCCCCCGGCCAGCTCTAAACCCCCCCCATTTATGAGGGGGGTGGTTTCTTTGAGGGGGGCAGCCGACCCCCCGGATTTTCTTCAAAGCAGGCCCCCCCCCACGAGGGGGGGGGGGGTTCCAAATGGCACGGCTAAAAGCCGCGCCGCCATTCCAATCAAGCGGAGGCCCTGACCTCCGCGCGCTGCACCCGTGCGGCGCCAGACCGCCGCGCCGCCGGCCGGCCGGGCCGGGTGGGACCCGGGTCGGGTCGACCCAGGGGGGGGGACCCCCCGTTTTCGAGACAGATTTGGTCTTTTGGCCATAACTTGAGCCACAGAACTCCGATTGACGAACCGTATGCGGCAACGCAATCCTTGGATCGAGATGGTCGTTTCGGTATATCGCACTCAAAGTTTAGGAATACTTTGTGTTTGGCCGGGTTGGTTCGTTCACGAAACCAACCGGGCCTTCGGAGCGGAAACACTCATATCTTGAGCTACGGACGTCCGATTGACGTGCCGTCAGCTTTGTTGTGTTCCTCTTAGTGAGACGGATCTTTTGGAATACTCCGCCCGAGGTTTGGACGCAGGTGGAGTACGGTCGGGTTGGTTTCGCCTTAAAAACCAACCGGGCCTCGGGGACGAAAATGCCAATAACTCTCAGACCGGGCGTCCGATCCACGCGCCGTCTGTTGCGTTGAGTTCCTGTTGATGATACAGACCTTTTGGATACATCAACTCTGGAATTTGTGACAGTTGATGTATCAGCCTCTCAGCTCGTGGAGCGGACCCTCCGAACGAGCTTGCTGTGTGCAGGAACCCTAGTGCTGGCTGCGACTGTGACTGCTACTACTGCTACTACTGCTACTGTGACTGCGACGACAACAGTACAGAGATCCTGTGTGGATTCGACGACGACGACTACATCACTCAGTGATCCTACGTGGATCAGTGCTACAGGTCCTGTGTGGGCCCGATCCTGTGTGGGTCCGATCCTGTGTGGGTCCTTGCGCTCAGCGGTCCTGTGTGAACCAGCGCCTACAGGTCCTACGTGGGCCCGATCCTGTGTGGGTCTTTTACTGGGGTTAGTTACCTATCGATCCTTCGTGGGTCCGACGACTTACATGGATCAGAGATCATCTTATCGTCCTTTGAAGAAGTATACCTGTGTGAGCTGAATCCTGTTGCTTTCCTGTGTGGATTGTGTTGTGCTATCCTGTGTGGATTACGTTTTTCTTTCCTGTGTGGAATACGTTTACTTTCCTGTGTGGACTGAGTTGTACTTGGGCTCGGAGGTTGGAGCGTATTTGAAATTGATGACTTAGGTATATGTATGGGCATATACCTAATCAGTGTCCGTTGTTACTTCGTGATTGTACCTTTCTTCGTGATTTATACTTTGTGGATTTGAGAGACCTTCAGGGGTCTCGGGGTCCCTACTGAGTAGCTTATACTCACCCCTGCACGGGCTTTGCCCGCACTACGTTGTGTTGGTTGCAGACGACGGACAGCGTTGATCTTAGCTGAGGCATGCAGAGCAGGACTGTACCTGGGGGTGGACCACTTTGCGGGACGTGTTCGGAGCGGACGACGGGACCCGTGGAGCAGTGGAGCTATCTGTACCCACCCTTCATGTGGAATCTCCAGTGGACAGCTCGATGTAGCGGCTTTTACTTACAGTTGTTGTTTTCCCTTTCGAGTTGTACTTTACTTTCAGTTTGGGTTTGTATACTGGCCCATTTACTTTTCCGCACTTTCAGTTGTACTCTGTTTTTACATAGTGTTTACTTTCCGCTTGCTTACTCTGTGGTGTTTGTTTACTTTACAAAGGCAATGCCTTCCCTTTTTACCGGGATTTACGTCTTGGTGCTAGTCGCCAGCCCCTGGCCTATGGAAGGCGGGCTTGGGGTAGTCATGGCACGGACCCCGAGGGCGGGTCGTGACAAATTGGTATCAAAGGAGTTCGCTTCTACCGCGAACTCTGATCTTTTCTATGTGAAGCAATAATGTTTAGCGTATTGAGTGTGGTTATCAGTCCAGGGAGTCCAGTGTTGGTGCGGCGGCCGACGTATCCGTACACCAGGACCCTGACTTCTGATTTCCGACTTAATGCACGAAAACATTGATTGCGTGTGTGTTTCAAAGTTTTCTTTGTGATTACTTATATCAGCTCACCAGGTATACTGTTCTGACCGTGGCGCACCTGTTTCCTTTTCAGGATGGCCCCACGACGGCAGCCAGCTAGGGTTCTGAGAGTCGAGTGTGACGACAGCCCACCGAGCGACGAGGCCTCGGTGCATGGCCCTTTGTCAGCAGTGGCACCGGCGGTAGCTCTACCCGTCGAGCCACCGATACTTCCAGCACCAGCCGCTGATGATGCACGTCGCCTCAGCGCACTACATGAGTTTCAGCGCCAGCGACCACCTAGGTTTCGCGGGGAGACGGATCCACCAGGCAGCCGAGGACTGGCTGGAGGCAGTGGTACGTGTGTTTAGGCTAGTGAGGACACTAGCTGACCTCATGGTGATCCTCGCTGCAAGACTACTACACGCAGCAGCAGGACGATGGTGGAGCTTGATGCTCCAGGTGCACGATGAGGCATCTCTACTTTGGACGGACTTTGAGAGCCTCTTCCGCTCGGAGTTCGTCCCAGCCACCCTTCGTGCGGTGCGTATCCAGGAGCTTCTTCAGCTGCGGTAGGGCAGCATGATGGTCGCTCAGTACTCGGCGAGATTTACTGATCTCTCGCGCTACTCGACCGACATGGTACGAGACCCATTCTTCCAGGCCCGGACCTTCGAGCAGGGTTTGAGACACAAGATCAGGGCATCGCTGATCTCCCTCAGCATACCGACTCAGACAGGAGTACTGGAGCAGGCCCTCCTGATCGAGAGCTTCCTTGCTGAGTCTACACCAGCGCAGCGACCCACCGCAGGGCGGCACGTGGCAGAGTCATCTGTAGCAGGCAGTCGACGGATGACTCAGGGGTCCAGACAGACCGGACCTTCGGGCAGACGACCTCAGGGCACTGGCTCAGCAGTGCGGGGCACACAACAAGGAGCCAGTCTTTCGAGAGGCAGACAATGATACTCGTGCGGCGGGCAGGGACACATGGCTCATGACTGCCCGACCCGCCATGCAGAGGAGCAGCAGACGGTTGAGGTACCACCTAGGCAGAGGCAGAGGTTCAACCATGGCGGTCCGCAGGGAGCAGGAGGACGAGGCAGAGGAGCTGGCCGAGAAACAGGTGGTGGGCGACGCTTTGAGGCTCTACCACCACCACCACCAGGTGGTCCACCCCGACCTCAGGGGAGATCACAGCTTCAGGCAGCTGAATCTTACGATCATGGAGCTCCGGAAGCGGGTGGACTAGTTCGGGACTAGCTCCAGGCATAGAGGCCTTTGCCCATAATGCCTCTAGATTCGTAGAATGTGTTGCCTTGTGTCCTTGTACTTTAAGTTGATGTAATAAAGATACTTGCCTTGGTGACTTCTGTTTTCTTGTCTTGTGTTTGTTTTTACTAAGAGGTGCCGGTTAAAAACTGTTGAATTGACCCTCACTTGCTAGATTCTTATTAGAGGAAACCCAGTGACCACACACTGATGCCGACAGTGTGACTCAAACCTTGGAGGCGAGAGTAACAGTTGGATCTCTTGGTAGCAGCGTCGAGGCCTTACGACGTCATCCATGCCATGAATTAACTAATAATGACGGGATTGACTGTATTAGGCAAGGAACGTGGTTCATCAAGGGGATGATACCGAATTTCACTTTTCAGAAAAGGAGAAATCATTGCAGCTTTGCCGTACGTTAAGGAGAAAGGGGAACGTAGTAGCCGATGCCCTCAGCAGGAGGACGGGCATTCAGCTACTTGAGGAGGCGACGAAGCAGCTAGTCTCTTTGTAGATATCCTTCGTGGATAGAGATGGAGAAGCCTTCCTCCAGTCTCTCACAGTCACCCCTCCTCTACTGTAGCGGGTCAGAGGGGAACAACGTGAGGACGCTGACTGTGAGACACGACATGCACAAATATCCTCAGGACATACACCTGATGGTTTCTCCCTTGGAGCAGAGCACGACATCCTTTTCAGAGGACGTACCATGGTACCAGTCACTTTGCGAGAGCAAGTGCTGAGAGAGTTTCACACTTCTCCTTTGGCGGTACATCCTGGAGTGGCGAAGATGTACCAGGACCTCAGATGACAACACTGGTGGCCAGGCATGAAGAAGGCAGTAGCAGAGTTCGTTTCTCGATGCCTCACTTGCCAGCAGGTGAAGGTAGAGCATCAGGTACCAGCGGGCTTGGTACAGCCCTTGGAGGTCCCGGAGTGGAAGTGGGACGACATATCTATGGACTTCGTGACAGGACTTCCACGCACTTCCAGAGGTCACGACTCCATCTGGGTGATTGTTGACTGACTCACCAAGTCGGCACACTTCTTACCCATTAGAGAGCAGGGCTCAGTGGAGAGCTTGGGACGTCTTTACGTTCAGGAGATCGTGCGGCTCCACGGAATGCCATCATCTATCATCTCTGATCGAGATGCTCGCTTCACTTCCCGGCTTTGGAAGGGGTTGCAGGAGGCGTTCGGGACGCAGCTACGTTTGAGAACAGCCTTTCACCCTCAGACGGATGGTCAGACGGAGAGGACCATTCAGACTCTCGAAGACATGCTCCGCGCATGTGTCCTCTACTTTGGTCGTAGCTGGGAGGACCACCTACCCTTGGTGGAGTTTGCGTACAACAATAGCTACCACTCCACCATCGGGATGGCACCGTACGAGGCGTTGTATGGCCGACCATGTAGATCTCCATTGTGCTGGACAAACCTGGGGAGTCCGCACTGGTGGGACCAGAGATGGTCCAGGCCACGACAGAGAAAGTCCAGGTCATCCAGGAGCGGATGAGGACAGATCAGAGCCGGCAGAAGTCATACGCTGACAGGAGGCGGAGGCCACTAGAGTTCGAAGATGGAGACCACGTCTTCTTGGGGGTCTCACCTCGACGTGGTATTCGGAGTTTTGGCCGAGGCGGCAAGTTATGTCCGCGCTTCATCGGACCCTTCCAGGTCCTCAGCAGGGTTGGTGAGGTGGCTTATCGCCTGGCTCTGCCACCTCAGTTGCACCGGGTGCACGACGTCTTCCACGTATCTCAGCTGATGAGATACGTGCACGACCCGACGCACATCATTGACCATGGGGAGCTTGACGTTGACGATGGGGCGACTTTTACGGAGGTCCCGGTGGAGATAGAGGATCGACAAGGAGCGGGTCCTGCGTGGGCGATCGATTCCTCTTGTGCGCATCAGATGGCAGCACGGGAACCTCCAGGAGAGCACATGGGAGCGGGAGGCTCAGATGCGTGCTCAGTAACCTCATTTGTTTCCCTAGTTTTTGATGTATCTTTACGGGGATGTAAAGCCCTGAGGTGGGAGTAATGTAAAGACCCATAAAATTCAAGGGAAATTTTTTCTTAATTTTCTTTGGAATTTTACAATAGCGCGGTTTCAGACGGCACATGATTCCAAGGCCCGGTGTGCCCAGAATTAATTTCCGAAGTTTGGCTTGGGTACGTTCAGTGAACGAACGATCGGGAATTCCTATCTTTTGATCCGGTGCTCGGAATTGAAATCCGAGGGCACCGATGAACTCGCAGCGCCGATATTCTCTTAAGGAGACCTTTTCCGAAGTTGCGTTTATTGCGGGACAAAAGTTAATTTTTGGGAGAATTATAAAAAGTTTAATAAAAATGTGGAACACTTTTTATTTTATTTTTATGTTAGTTAACTTCTCCCAAAGGGAGTTAAAGTTGGGACCCACATCCACTTAACCTCCCTTGGGAGGATTAAGTGTGGTGGGGCCCACACGAAACCCAACTTTTCAACTTCTCTCAAAAAAACTCCCTTTTACCCCACTTTAAATGTTTTGACAACTTAGCTTATTAATTAGGTTGAGTTGTTTAAACTTTTTCAAACCTTTGAAATTCAAAAAGGTTTGGTTGAGTTAATAAAATAAGCTCTTAGCTTATTTTATTTGGTTAGAATTGTTTAGCCATCTTGAGAGCTTTATGGGTTCTTCTCCTTCTTCTTCAAACTTTGACGAAGAACGCTCAAGCTTTGACGAAGAACGCTCAAGCTCCGACGAAGAACGTCGCTCCTCTCTTCTTCGTCTTCCGTGTCAACGAAAGGGAACACCGCTTCCTCCTCAGACTTCCTTCGTCGGCATACTAAGATTCGCCAACGACGTACCTCTTCGGATGTACCTCTTCGTCATCGGATTTGACGAACGACTACCGCGACACCCGACCTCCACGACGTTGTCTTCCGCAGGTCGTTGACGATCTTCGAACTTGAACCCAAGGTAGGGGTTTACTTCAATATGATTATCACTTCCCATGTTTTTCCCTTCTAAATCTATTGTGGGATTGGGAAAAGTGTTTGTTGGGGATTGTAGGGGTTGTTGTTGATTATTTATTTATTTATTTATTTATTCTTGTTCGTGGTTCTAGCATGACTAACGTGAGGATATTTAAATATGTGTTATCATTTAACGTGAGGGGGCCGGACCACATGAACACGGCCGAACCCCCTCCTTTGTTCTTGATAATTTATCTGCGGTTGATACAAGATGGCGTGGTGCCGTCGCACCACGCGGATATTCGCACGATTAAATTGCGCGGCGCCGTGGAAGGATCATCAAGAACGCGACGCCGTCGCGCCGCGTCGAAGGGAATCAAAGGCACGACAGAGGGGCACGGTGCCGTCGCACCGCGCTGGACGACAAACACTGCGGCCAGTTCCGGGCCGTGGCGGGACAAGAAGACCGGCGGCCGGGCCGCCGGCGTCGGAAGCCGGAAAGGGGACCGGTTTTCCGGTCCCGTTGAAGAAAAACCGGCCGGCAGATGGCCGGCAGGAAGGTCAAAGGCCGGGGGAATTTAATTCCCCTGGCCAGCTCTAAACCCCCCCCCATTTATGAGGGGGGCGGTTTCTTTGAGGGGGGCAGCCGGCCCCCCGGATTTTCTTCAAAGCAGGCCCCCCCACGAGGGGGTGGGGGGGTTTCCAAATGGCGCGGCTAAAAGCCGCGCCGCCATTCCAATCAAGCGGGGGCCCTGCCCCCAGTGCGCTGCACCCGTGCGGCGCCAGGCCGCCGCGCCGTCGCGCCGCCGGCCGGCCGGGCCGGGTCGGACCCGGGTCGGGTCGCCCCGGTTCGGGCCGACACAGGGGGGGGTCGGGCCGGGTCGGCCCGGACCCGGACCCCCCGTTTTCGAGACGGATTCGGTCGTTTGGCCATAACCTGAGCCACGAACCTCCGATTGACAAACCGTCTGCGGCAACACGATCCTTGGATCGAGACGGTCGTTTCGGTATATCGCACTCAAAGTTTCGGAATACTTTGAGTTTGGCCGGGTTGGTTCGTTCACGAAACCAACCGGGCCTTCGGAGCGAAAACACTCATATCTTGAGCTACGGACGTCCGATTGACGTGCCGTCAGCTTTGTTGTGTTCCTCTAGTGAGACGGATCTTTTGGCATACTCCGCCCGAGGTTTGGACGCAGGTGGAGTACGATCGGGTTGGTTTTGCCTTAAAAACCAACCGGGCCCCGGGGACGAAAATGCCAATAACTCTCAGACCGGGCGTCCGATCGACGCGCCGTCTGTTGCGTTGAGTTCCTGTTGATGATGCGGAACTTTTGGATACATCAACTCTGGACTTTGTGACAGTTGATGTATCAGCCTCTCGGCTCGTGGAGCGGACCCTTCGAATGAGCTTGCTGTGTGCGGGAACCCTAGTGTTGGCTGTGACTGTGACTGCTACTACTGCTACTGTGACTGCGACGACAATAGTACAGAGATCCTGTTTGGATTCGACGACGAAGACTACAGCACTCAGCGATCCTACGTGGATCAGTGCTACAGGTCCTG
This sequence comes from Viscum album, assembly GCA_963277665.1. Taxonomy (NCBI): domain Eukaryota; kingdom Viridiplantae; phylum Streptophyta; class Magnoliopsida; order Santalales; family Viscaceae; genus Viscum; species Viscum album. The sequence goes on from OY728152.1 coordinate 1,991,175,579, forward strand.
TGTGGGCCCGATCATGTGTGGGTCCGATCCTGTGTGGGTCCTTGCGCTCAGCGGTCCTGTGTGAACCAGCGCCTACAGGTCCTACATGGGCCCGATCCTGTGTGGGTCTTTTGCGAGGGTTAGTTACCTATCGATCCTTCGTGGGTCCGACGACTTATATGGATCAGAGATCATCTTATCGTCCTTTGAAGAAGTATACCTGTGTGAGCTGAATCCTGTTGCTTTCCTGTGTAGATTGTGTTGTGCTATCCTGTGTGGATTACGTTTTGCTTTCCTGTGTGGAATACGTTTACATTCCTGTGTGGACTGAGTTGTACTTGGGCTCGGAGGTTGGAGCGTATTTGAAATTGATGACTTAGGTATATGTATGGGTATATACCTAAGCAGTGTCGGTTGTTACTTCGTGATTATACCTTTCTTCGTGATTTATCCTTTGTGGATTTGAGAGACCTTCAGGGGTCTCGGGGTCCCTACTGAGTAGCTTATACTCACCCCTGCACGGGCTTTGCCCGCACTACGTTGTGTTGGTTGCAGACGACGGACATCGTTGATCTTAGCTGAGGCTTGCAGAGAAGGACGGTACCTGGGGGTGGACCACTGGGCGGGACGTGTTCGGAGCGGACGACGGGACCCGTGGAGCAGTGGAGCTATCTGTACCCACCCTTCAGGTGGAATCTCCAGTGGACAGCTCGGTGTAGCGGCTTTTACTTACAGTTGTTGTTTTCCCTTTCGAGTTGTACTTTACTTTCAGTTTGGGTTTGTATATTGGCCTATTTACTTTTCCGCACTTTCAGTTGTACTCTGTTTTTACTTAGTGTTTACTTTCTGCTTGCTTACTCTGTGGTGTTTGTTTACTTTACAAAGGCAATGCCTTCCCTTTTTACTGGGATTTACGCCTTGGTGCTAGTCGCCAGCCCCTGGTCTATGGAAGGCGGGCTTGGGGTAGTCACGGCACGGACCCCGAGGGCGGGTCGTGACAGTTTCTTAGACAAATATATTTTTTTTTAGAATGGTTTTTCACATATGAAATAGGGATGCTGAGGTGGAGAGGCACAATCAAAATTATTTCCTTCCCAATATGTATCCTAGAATGGTAGGGATAGGAACTGAGCAGTTTGTGACAAGAATGGCTCAAAAAAATAGCCAATAAATTGTGGTGGAATCCATGCAAGAGAACAACTGGAGGTACCATAACAGAATATGATAATAGTGGAACATTTTATGAGAAAACGACCACCTTCTTTCAATGGATCTTCTGACCCAGTAGTGGCTAAATGATGGATTAAAGCCCATTAAAATATTTTTTATGTTATGGGATGTTCAAATAATCAAAAGGTAAGTATTTCCATTTATTGTTTTGAAGGTCAATATGATCAGTGGTAGTCAATGGTCCAAAATATATTGGATAAAGAGGTGATTTATGCCTTGGAGTGAGATTAATTAAAAGTCTTTTCCTTGAAAAATATTTTCCAAAGGTGGTGAAAATTAGGATGGATAATAAATTTCATGAATTAAAGAAAAATGGGTATGATTAAGTGGGTGTGTATGTAGAAAACATCAACCAATTGGTGAGGTATGCCCCAAATATTATTTTGGATATTGATAGTAAAATAAAACAATTTTATTCAAGATAAAATCTGAGGTATAAAAGGTAATTGGAATCCCATAAATTTATATGTTAGGAGAAAATTGTTAGATGTGCTAATATTGTAGAGAGGGAGTTTTTTGATGATCACGTGCACTTTGAAAACAAGTAGAAGAAGAGGACTATATTGAAAGCAATGGGTAATAATAAACCAATAAAATTTGATGATAAGAAATTCCAGTTTCTAGTTTGTGAAAAGTGTGGAAAAAAGAACCCTGGGGAATGCCTTAACAAAACTAGGAAGTGTTTTTGAGGTGGTATGTTATGAAATATGGTTCAAGATTCTAATGAAAATGATCCTAAGACTAATCCTGAAAAGAAAACTATTAAGTGTTTTAAATGTGGATAGAAGGGTCATTATGAAAATACCTTCCCAAAGAGAGATCCAAATGATGAAAAGGAGCAAGGCTATAAGCAGAAAGGTGTAGTGAGATCCTTTGAGACTATGTCAGCAAACATCGGTCCATACAATGAAGTTTTATTTGGCACCTTATTTGTTTATTCATATTCAACTAATGTTTTGTTTGATATGAGGTCTACACATTCATTTATTTCTAATAAATTTTCTTGTAAATTAGAATTATCACCTCAGAAAATGAGACCAAAACTTATTTTCTAAAACACCTGGGGAAATATTATACCAAAGAGGAATTATAATAATCTTTCTATTATGATCTGTGGAAAAACATTACCTGCAAACCTTTTTATTTTTCCCTTAGTATTGTTTGATGTCATTATGGGAATATATTGGCTTTATGTTTATCATGCTAGGTTTGACTATAGATCTAGAGAAGTTGTTTTTTAGAAAGAGTTTCACTTTGTATATGAGAAAGAACCCATAAAATTGATAACATATATGGAAGCTGAGAAAATGTTGAATGATGGAAATGAAAGTTATCTTGTTCATATTGTTGAAAACAAGGTAACTATTCATGTTAATTATGTTCTAGTGGTAAATTAATACCTTGATGTTTTTCCTGATGAGCTACCTAGTGTCATACCTGCTCGAGAAGTCTAATTCAAAATTTAATTAGTTCTTAAGGCTAATCCAATTTGAAAACCCCCATAACAAATGGCTCAAATGGGACTTATTGAATTGAAAAATTGGTTACAAGAATTTCTTAATAAAGGATTCATTAATCCTAGAAATTTACCATGTGGTGCTCCTATTTTGTTCGCTTAAAAGAAATATGGTTCCATGAGACATTGAATTGATTATACATCCTTGAATAACATCACTGTTAAAAACAGGTATCATTTTCCTCATATTGATGACTAGTTTGATCAGCTCTAGGGATCTCAGTAATTTTCAAAGATTGACTTAAGATCTGGATACCATCAAATTAAGGTGAAGGGGGATGGAATCCCAGAAACAAGTATTTATACTAGACATGTGCATTCTGAATTTTTTGTTATGCTATTTGGGTTAACTAATGAACTTTATATATTCATGGATGTAAAAAATAGAATATTCCATAAGTTCTAGGATGAATTTTTGGTTGTGTTTATTGATGAAATTATGTTATTTTCTATTAGTAAAGAGAAGCATAAAAATATAATTGGTATTTTGCAAACCTTAAAGGAAATGATACTATATGGAAAATTCAGAAAGTTTTATTTTTGGTTGTAATATATTTTTTGGGAACATTTTAAATAAGGATGGAATAACAGTTGATCCTTCTAAAAAAAGTGGTTGAGGAATGGCCAATACCATCAAATGTTTAAGAGATTCGTAGTTTTATTGTATTAGTAATTTATTACCGATGGTTTGTTAAAATCTTTTCATGGTTATCTTGCCTGCTAACTACGTTAACGTGAAAAGAGTTTAAATTTATTTAAAAATAAGAATATGTTGTTTGATTTCAAGAACTGAAGAAGAGATTAATGAATGCTCAAATTTTGGCGTTGCCATCCTGAAATGGTATGTTTTTCATCTACAATGACGCTTCATTGAAGTGAATTGGTCATGTTCTGATGCAGAATGATCAGGTAATTGCATATGCATCAAGACCACAAAAACCTCATGAGCTAAATTATCCCATACATGATTTGGAATTGGAAGCTGTGTTTTTTTTCTTTGAAAATTTGGAGGCATCATTTATACGGAGAAAAATGTCAAATATATATATACCATAAAAGTTTGAAGTATATATTCACTCATAAGGAGTTAAACATGGGGAAAAAAAGATGTCGTGAACTAACAAAGGATTATGATTTCATTATCAATTACAATCTGGGAAAAGAAAAAAAGTGGAAGATGCCTTGAGTTGAAAATATGATGCATCATTAACCATTTTACGTTTATAACATGATCCCTTGATTAATGATTTGATGACTTTTGGCTCAGAAGTTTTTGGTGGATGAAATACATCTTTTTTTTCAGGTTTCAATGCAGTCTTCGTTATTAGAAAAAATTAAGGAAGCACAAAAGGAAGACTGTGAGCTATAGAAAAAGGTATAATTAGTTAAAATGGGTATATTTCCATAATTTAACCATGCTAAATATTGTGTTTTAATATTTGGTTAAAGGTTGTGTGTGCCCTATGATTTACAGTTGATTAAATATTTTTTGTGTAAAGATCATAGTTCTCCATTTTCATTAAATCCTGGATGTACTAAGATGCACTGAGACCTTAGGGAGTATTATTGGTGGGATGAAATGAAAAGAGATATTGCATATTTTACTATGAAATGTTTGACATGTCAACAGGTTAAAGCAGAGTGGTAGTTTCTAAAAGGGATGCTTCAGCCACTTCCAGTACCAGGGTAGAAATGGGATAATATATCCACAGACTTCATGGTGGGACTACCTAATACTTCTCTAGGTAACAATGTGATTTAGGTTATTGTTGATCAGCTGATAGAATCTGTATATTTTCTTTTCTATTCAAGATACAATGTCCTTCGATCTGCTTTCTCGACTTTACCTTAAAGATACTGCCTGGTTACATGGAGTTCCTCTTTCTATTGTAGTTGACCAGGAACCCATGTTCACTTCTATCTTTTGGAAGAGACATCAAATTTCATTGGGCACATAATTAAATTTTAGTTTAGCTTTTCATCCTCAATCAGATAGGATGTCAGAACGAATGATTTAGACTTTGGAGGATATGATTTGAGCCTGCTCAATGGACTACCCAGGAAGTTGGGATTATCATATTTCTTTAGTCGAGTTTTCATATAATAACATTTTTCATTCTAGTATACAGATGGAACCTTTTGAGGCATTGTATGTGAAGTAGTGTAGAACTCTTGCTTTTTGGGATGATGTCGGGGAAATAAAGTTGACTGGACTTGAATTAGTAGAGGAAGTGGATGATAATGTGAAGATGACCCAGCAACACATAAGGATGGATTAGAGTAGGTAGAAAATTTATACAAAAAATAGGAGGAAAGTCTTATTTTTTAAGGTAGGTGATCATGTTTTTCATAGAATCTCACTATGGAAAAGTGTTATGCATTTTTGTAAGAAAGGAAATATTAAGTCCACAATTCATTGGGCCTTAAGAAATCCTAGATAATGTTGGACTAATCACATATCAAGTATCTTTTCATCTGATTTTATCTCAATTACATAATGTTTTTCATTTTTTGATGTTGAGAATGTATGTGCTAGATTCATCTCATGTTTTGAGCCCAGAAGCAGTTCATCTGGAAGAGAATGTTTCTTATAAATAGAAACATGTTCAGATCCTTGTTAAAAGAGAACTTGTATTGTTGAATAAGGTAATCCACTAGCTAAAGGATTTTTGGAGAAATCACATTGTAGAAGAAGCAACATGGGATCCTGAAAAAGATAGTAGGGAAATGTACCCACACTTGTTTAATAAGTAAATAAAATTGTGGGGATGCAATTTCTAGAAGGTGGGGAAAATGTAACACCCCAAGGTTTTCAAACAATAAATTGAAATGCATGAAATTATTTCAGCAGATATCTATAACTAGCCTTTAAACATAATTTGGCAGCTTTAATGATTTAAATTTCCAAAAACAATCATATATGGTTGTGATCAGTATGTTAGTAAGAGTCTGATAGAACCAACTTGTTTTTTGATGAAAAGTAACATACCTTTATGAATAGTAATATGAATAGTAACATGACCCTTATGAACAATAAATCATATTATTATTATATTTACTAATGGTTATAAGATAATGAGATGTGGATTAATTTCTCAAGGTGTTAAAAATGAGTTATAGATTTAAAATTATGTTTTTTGGAATAAATTATTATCTTATTTAAAAATTAATTTAATATTATTTAGAAAATTATTTTCAAAAAATGGAATTCATTTTTCAATTCTACACGTTGAAAAATGGTTAGGTTGAATTTTTGGGATTTTTCTAAAATTCAAGAATTTTTTATGAATAGTAAAATACGATAAGTTACGATTAATGCTAAATACATGTTCTAATGCATCGTAGGTGATGAAAGGATGATGTAATCCCACATGGTTCTAACTCAGATGAAATTTATACTATTTGGGGTCACAAGAATCATGAATATTCATAGTCTTTAGCAATAATATTATAATAATGATTAAAATAATGTAAAGTCTCCCCTCTCCTCGATAATAAATACTACCCTTATTCACCTCTTTCTCACACACCTCTCAAGCCATGATCATTCTATAAGATCAAAAAAATCCCCTAATCTAGGATCTTCCCAACATCTAAGACATTCTGGTCTCACCAAGTGGCCAAAACCAATGGTCATAAAGAGGATCTAAATTAGAAGAGATCAAGAGGTAAGAAACCTATTCCTTTTTCATGTCCATGATGTTCCATTTTACTAAAATCATGGACAATGTGTTTGAAATAACCCTTAAATCCTTCAATGATGATCATAAACCCCTTTTAATTGTTACAACAGAATTTATAGTGTATTTTGTAACCTATTATATGTTCTTGAATGAACTTCTCTGCATGAAATTTAATTATATAATGAAATAAGTTCACGATTATTGAGGAACAACCAAAAATGATCCAAACAACCATCATTAATGTTTTATCTAATGATCCATAATTATATATGATAACGAAATGATTTATGGTATCATTATATATTCTTAAAAAATATTAATCCCATTTCATTCCACTTCTATAATTTCATTTCCATATGGTATGAAAATCAAATAAAAACCAGCCATGGAAGTCATGGAAAGAACGCACCCAAAACAATAGAAGAAACAAAATACTAATAATTGTAGGGAGAAATGATGTAATGAAACAATAATATATGGTGTTATAAACATGAATATGTTTTTCTAAGATATTAATAACACTATGTTAACCATTATACAGGAAGTTTAAACAAGTTTTTTTTTAAAAAAACTCAAGGTAAGGGAATTTATAACCCGATTTCCATTCTTTGGGTTAACATTATACTTCATTATTTTTGTGGTATTAAAATTTTCTGTGAGATTAATTTTGTTCATATTATGTTTAATTATGTGTATTTATAGTGAATATACATATTACATCCACTCTATTAATTATCACCTAAATTTTATGATATTTATAAGGGACATTTTTTTAAAAACCGCTTTTAGAAATCTATTTTATGACATTCAAAAGAAATGTTTTTATGAAATTAATCATATTGTATTATTTTCTTCTTGTTATTAGTATTTTTTAATGATGAAGGGTGAAACCTCTATCTCCCTCAATTCATTGTGTAGGTGTATGTCAGAGGTCGGCCATATTATTACTTCAAGTGTAACAACGATTGTTACACAGATTGTATGGTAGCCATGAGGGTTAAAAATTATAATGTTACAAATAGGGTTACATGATTTTGTATGTAATACCCCAAGATACATTTATGGTTCTATTTTTGTTATATATGTTTTGTGGAAATCTCATGAATATCTCAAGTTTCACTAATTATGTTTATATGGGTAACAAGTATCTTTTTTTTTTCAAAATGATTTTATACGTTACAAGTATTCATGGACTAATGTTTTCTTTCCTTCTTTTAATTTCCCTTACTATGATTTTGGAGTTCATCCCATGGTTATAAATTTTTTTCACTTGTTATAAGTATGTGTATGTCAATTATGGAAGAAAAGTTAAATGTTTTGATGATTTGTCAAATAAAACATGTTTTATTTGAAAAGTATTATATTTTGGAAGAAATTGATATTGTTTTTATGGTATCTACTCTATATGAGTGTGGAATGTTATGTATGTATTGTATCCCAATTCTCTAAAACTATAAACTTGAAAATATCATCAATATGAATGTATGTGAGTTCTTGACTAAAATTCATGATTATGAAATGTAACATGGTGGGTCCTTATTGTTGGTATCAGAGGATGGTTTAGATAACTTTAGGGGTTTCGAAAATATTAATAGAATTCCATAAATTATTTTTACATTATTGTTAATTTTAAATGATATAGGATTTGATGATTACAATGTCTCATTGACTAAGATATGTTTTTTTAGAATGGTTTTCCACATAAGAAATAGGGAAGCTAAATAGGAGAGGCAATGATAGAACGATATCCTTCTGAATCAGCAGCCTAGAAAGAGAGGGATAGGAACTGAGCATTTTGTGATAGTAATGTCTCAACTAATGCATGAAATAAATGGTGGTGGAATACATGAAGGTGAAAAAACACAGGTACTACAATGGAACATGACTATAATGGAACATTTTATGAGACAACGCCCTCCTACTTTCAATGGACCTTCTGACCCAGTAGCGGCTGAAGGATGGATTAAGGCCCTTGAAAAGATATTCAATGTTATGTTCTATTCAGATAGTCAAAATGTATGTCTTTTCATTTATATTTTTGAAGGTGGAGCGGATTAGTGGTGGGGAATGGTAAAAAATTTCAGGGATAGAGAGAATATTGATGCCTTAGAGTGGGATGAATTTAAAAAATCCTTCCTTGAAAAATATTTTCATAAGGTTGTATGAATTAGGATGGAGAAACAAATCCACAAATTGAGTCAATAGGAGGAAGATTCAATGGTTGTGTATGAAGAAAACATCACCCGATTGGCAAGGTATGATGCAAATCTTATTCTGGGTCATTATAGAATAATCAACCAGTTTTACTGAGGATTAAATCAAATTAATACAAGGGCATTAGACTCCTGTGAATTCAAAATTTATGAGAAACTTGTCTGATGTTGTAAGAGGGTAGATATGGAGTTTGCTGATGATCACATGCAGTCTGAAAAGAAGGAGAAGAAGAGGTCCAGATGAAATGTGATTGGTAAAAATCAACCAAATAAATCTGATGGTAAGAAATCCAGTTTCTTGTTTGTGAAAAGTGTGGAAAAAAGAACCCTAGGGATTGCCTTAGCAAAACTAGGAACTGTTTTTGATGTGGTATGTTTAGACATATGTTCTGAGATTGTAATGAAAATGATCCTAAGACTAATTCTGATAAGAAAACTTTTAATTGTTTTAAATGTGGAGTGATGGGTCATTATAGAAATACCATCCCAAAGGGAGGTCTGAATGATAAAAAGAAGCCAGACTATAAGTATAAAGGTGTAGTGAGATCCTTTATGACTACATCATTAGAATTCAAGCCATCCAATGAAGCTGTATTAGGTACTTTGTTTTTTTACTAGGATTTTGATAATATTTTGTTTGATATGGGGTCTACACATTCCTTTATTTTTGTGGAATTTTATGGTAAATTGGAAATATCACCTCAATAAATTAGACTGGAACTTACTGTTAAAATAAATGGGGGAAATATTATAATAAAGAGGAATTTTAAAAATATTTCTATTATGGTTTGTGGATGGACTTTACCTGCTAACCATGTTGTTTTTCCCTTAGTAGAGTTTGATGTCATTCTGAAAAAGGATTGGCATTCTGTTTATCATACTAAGATTTAATGTAGAGATAAATAAGTTTTTTTCATAAAGAGTTTAAATTTTTATACAATAATTAACCCATACAATTGATAACATATTAGGAAGTTGAGAAACCATTTAAAGATGTAAATTAAAGTAATCTTGCTCATTTTTATGAAAACAAAGGAACTATTCATATTAATGATGTGCCCATGGAAAATGAATGCCTTTATCTTTTTCTGGATGATTTACCCAGTGTCATACCTGATTGGGATGTCGAATTCATAATTTACTTAGTTTATGATGCTAATACAATTTAAAAAACCCCATATCTAATGTCTTAAATGGAACTTATTGAATTTAAAAATCAGTTGCATGAGTTTCTTGATAATGGCTTTGTTGATCCTAGCACATCACCATGGACTTCTCATGTTTTTTTCCTTAATAATAAATATGGTTCTGTGAGATGTTTCATTGATTATAGAGCCTTGAATAACATCACAGTTAAAAAAATGTATCATTTTCATCATATCGATTACCTTTTTGATCAGCTCAAGGGAGCTCAATACTTTTCTAAGATTTACTTGAGATTTGGATACCATCAGCATAAGGCGAAGGAGGTTGTAATCCTGAAAATAACTTTTATTACTAGATATGGGAATTACAAATTTTTTGTTATTACATTTGAGTTAACTAATTCTCCTGCTATATTCATGGATATTATGAATAGAATATTCCATGAGTTCTAAGTAAGATTGTGGTTGTGTTTATTGAAAAAATTCTAGTATTTTCTAAGAGTATAAAGGATCATAAAATACAAATAAGTGTTGTTTTTAAAACACATAGAAAAATAATCTATATAAAAAATCATCAAGTATGATTTTTGGTTGCAACATATTTCCTTTCATGGGAACATTGTAAATAAGGATGGAATAATAATTGATCCTGCCAAAAAAAGTGGTTAATGAATGGAAAAGAACTATGAATGTTATAGAGATTTTTATTTTTATTGTATTATAAAGTTAATACCAACGGTTTGTTAAAAACATTTCATGGTTATCTAGGCCAATAACTAAGTTAAAGGAAAAAGGGGTTAAATTTATTTGAACAGAAGAATGTGATGTTTGTTTTTAGGAACTGATGAAGAGATTGGTGAATGCTCTAGTTTTGGGCATTCCTTCCCAAAATAGTGAGTTTTAATCTACAGTGATGCAATATTGAATGGAACATGTTTTGTTCTGATGCAGAGTTATTATTTAAGTGATTATGCTTCATGAAAACTAAAACCTCAAGAGTAAAATTATACCACACATGATTTGGAATTGAATCTGTGGTTTTTTCTTTGAAAATTTGGACGCATCATTTATACAGAGCGAAATGTCAAATATATGCTGACCAAAAAAGTCTAAATTATATATTCACTCAGAATGTATTAAACATTATGAAGAGAATATTTCTTGAACTGGTAAGGAATTATGATTACATAATAAATTACCATTTGAAAAAAAAACAAAGTGGTGGATTCCTTAAGTCAAAAACATCATCTATCATTAACCGTGTAACATTTGGAACATGATCATTTGATTAATGATTTGATGAATTTTGTATTAGAATTCATTGGTGCAAGAAATACATCTAATTTTTTTGGGAATCATTGTAGTCTTAATTATCATAAAAGAATTAAGAAAGTGCATAAGGAATACAATGATCTACATAAAAATGTAGAATTGGTTAAAATGGGTAAGTTTGCAAAATTTAACTTTGATAAAGATTGTGTTTTAAAATTTGGTAAAAGGTTGTGTGTGCCATGTGATTCCTATTGGAAGAATGTTTGTTGTGTGAAGCTCATAGTTATCCATTTTTAGTTCATCCTGGAATTACTAGGATTTACAAATACCTTCGAGAGTATTATTGGTGGCATGGAATGAAAATAGATATTGTATATTTTACCGTGAGATATTTAACATTTCAATAGGTTAATATAGAGTAGAAGTTACCGAATGGGTTGATTCAGGAACTGTCAGTGAAAAAGTTGAAATTGAATAATATATACATCAATTTCATGGAAGGACTACCTAAGAATTATCTAGGTAAAAATGCAATTTGGGTTATTTTTGATCAGCTGAAAAAATATTCACATTTTCTTTTCTATTCGATATACAATGTCTTTGGATCAGATTTATCAATTTAACCTTAAAGATATTTCAGGTTATATGGAGTTTCTATTTCCATTGTATCTGGCCAGGATCCTAGGTTCACTTATAACTTCTGGAAAGGCCTTCATAAGTCGTTGAGAAGAAAATTAAATTTAATTACAACTTTTTTATCCTCAATCAGATGGGTAGTCAGAAATAATGATTCAGACCATGGAGGATATTCTTTAAGCTTATTCAATTGACTTACAGGGAAGTTGGGATTAACATATTTCTTTAGTTTAGTTTTCATATAATAATAGTTTTCATTCCAGTTTACAGTTGGAACCTTTCGTGGCATTGTATGGGATGTAGTGTAGAACTCCAGCTTTTTTGGATAAAGATGGATAAAGGAAGTTTATGGGAACATAATTAGTAGAGGAAGTGGATGTGAAAGTGAAGAGGATCCAACAAAACATTAGGATAGCTCAGAGTAGGTAGAAAAGTTATACATACAATAGAAGGAAAGGCTTTGGGTTTGAGGTAGGTGAACTTTTTTATATTAGAATCTCACTATAGAAAATTGTAATGTGTTTTAGTAAGAAAGGAAAACTAATTCCACGCTTCAATAAACCTTATGAAATCCTAGAGGAAGTTGGACACGTCACATAACAAGTAAATTTTCCTCTGAGTTTTTCTCATGTAAAAAATGTTTTTCATGATTCAATGTTGAGAAATTATTTGCCAGATTCAACTCATGTTTTGAGCCCAAAAGCAGTTCATCTGGAATAAAAATTTTCTTATGAAGAGATGCATATTCAAAACCTTGATCAAGGAGAACACGCATTTTTGAATAAGGTAACCCACTAGGTAAAGGTTTTATAGAGAAACCACATGGTTTAAGAAGTAACATGGGATTCAAAAAATGCTATGAGGGAAAGGTACCCACACATGTTTAATATGTAAATAAAATTGCGAGGACGCAATTTCCAGAAGGTGGGGAAAATGTAACACCCCAAAGTTTTTAAAAAATAAATTGAAAAGAATGAAACTCTTTTTCTGTATATACTTATAACTATCCTTTAAACATAATTTTTCATTGTCTATGATTTGAATTTTAATAAATGGTCATCTATAGTTGTGAACAGTAAGTTATTTAGAGTCCGATAGAACCAACTTGTTTTTTCGGTGAATAGTAAAATACCCTTATGAATAGTAATATGTCCCATATAAATATTAAATAATAATATTATTTTATTTTTTTAAGATTATAAGATAATGAGATGTTTATTAATTTCAGAAGGTGTTAAAAGATGAGTCATATATTTGAAATTGTTATTTGTGAATAAATTAATATTTTATTTAAAAATTAAAATAAAAATATTTAAAAAATTATTTTCAAAAAATGGAGTTCAATTTTGAATTATAGATGTAAAAAAATGGTTTGGCAGAATTTATGTGATTTTTATGAATGTCTTGAATGTTTGATGAATAATAAAATACAATAAATTACGATAAATGCCAAATAATTGTTTTACGGCATTATAGGTAATGAATGGCTATGGCAGTCCCAATTGGTTCGAACTCACATGTAATTATTACTATTTGGGGTCACATGAATCAAGAATATTCATGGGTGTGAGAAACAATATTATAATAATGACTAAAATAATGTATAATCCCTGTTCTCCTCTATTATAAATACCATCCCCATTCCCCTCTTTTTCACACACCTCTTAAGAATTGAGAATTTTCTACATTCTACCAAATCCCCACCTTAAGGCTCTTCCCCATGACGAAGACCTTCTATTCTCATGAAAAGGCATAAACCAAAGTCTTTAAGGAGGATCTCATGGGAAACAGATCAAGAGGTAAGAATTCTATTCCCTTTTCATGTGTTTTCTTTCCAATTATTTTCTTTTCTTATAGTCACCTTCCCAACACTTATACAGGAGGTATGAAATATGTAGAATATTATATATTCTGTATTTTATCATATTCATGTAAAATATTAATCATCTTCCTTTGTCTCTTCTCCCTTTTTTTCTGAAAAAACACCGTCCACTATGTTCCGATTTACCAAAATCATAGACTATGTGTTTTCAATATTCATTACCTCCTTCAAAGATGATCACAAATCAGTTTTAATTGTTGAAAAATGATTTAAAGTGTATTTTTTAACCTATTATATGTTCTTTAAGGAACATATATTAATGAAATTAAATTATATAAAGAAACATGTTCATGATTACTGAGGAACCACACAAAATGATCTAAACAACAACCATTAATGATTTATCTAATGATCCATCACCACATATGATAAAAAATTATTTAGGGAATCATTATATATTCAGGAAACATATTAATACCATTTAATTCCACTTCGAGAAATTCATTTCAATACGACAAGAAAATCAAATACAATCTGACCATGGAAATCATGTAAAGAAAACACCCAAAATAATAGAAGAAACCAAAAACTAATAATTAAAGGGTGAATTTATGTTATGAAATTATCATATAAGGTGTTATAAACATGAATATTTTTCTTTAAGATATTAATAACACTATTTTAACCATTATACAGTAGGTTTAAACTAGTTTTAAGTAAGAAAAATCTGAGGTAAGGGAATTCATAACCTGATGTCCATTATTTGGGTTAACATTCTACTTCATTATTTACGTGGTATTAAAATTGTTTGTGAGATTAATTTTGTTTATATTATGTTTAATAAAGTTTATTTATTGTTTATATACATATTAAAAACACTCAATTAATTAAAAATTCAATTATATGATATTTATAAGGGACTTTTCTTTTAAAAACCTATTTTAAAATTCTATTTGACAAAATTGAAAAGGAATATTTTTTGCAATTATTAATGGTGTATGATTGCATTCTGGTTCTTGGGAACTATTTATGATGAAGTTTGGTACCTATATATCCCTAAAATATATTGGGTATGTGTATGTTGGATTTTGGTTGTATGGTTATTCCAAGTGTAACTATGGTGGTTACACAAATTATAAGGTAGCCAAGAGAGTTACAGGATTATGTAAATAATTCCCCAAGATAAAAATATGGTTCTATTTATGTTATATATGTTTTGTAAAAATCTCTTAAAAATATAAATTTTTAAATAGTAATTTTATATGGTTAACAATTATGTCTTTTTTGAAAATGATTTCATACGTTACAAGTATTCATGGACTGATGTTTTCTTTCATTCTTTTTATATATATTTTTGAGATTATTTTTATCATACCATGATTTTAAATGTTCTTCATAGGATATAAGTCTGTGTATGAAATATGAGGAATACAAGTTAAATGTTATGAATATTTGTCAAATAAAAACAGTTTTATTTAAAAAGTCTTATATTTTGGAAGAAATGGATACTGTTTTTTGGGGTATCCGCTCTATATGAATGTGGAATGTTATGTATATATTATATCCCAATTATCTAAACCTAGAAAACATAAAAGATACCCAATATGAAAGGAAGTTTGTTCTTAAATAAAATTCATGATTATGAAATTTTACAAGGCTGGGTCCTTATACTATAATTTAATGGCTATGTTTTAATAGTCAAATTTTATATTTAATTATTATGATTTAATTTTAGTTAACTACTCTATGTTGAAATATCTATTAACATAATATTTATTTAATCAAAATGAAAATTATAATTCTTGGTCTTTACATTGAAAATATATAATGCATTTTTACAAATTTTTTGTGTATAAAAATAAAAATAAGGATAAAATGAATGTGTGTTTTAGCAGTGTGCACCGAGATATATGAACCGATATTAATAACTAAGACCAATCAAGTGTTAAAATTAAAGATAATGTACTTTAATGACCTAGGTTTTTGGATCCTTTATTACATTGTTTTATTATTATAATTTATGTTCATAATTTTAACGATTATTTCTATATTATTTCCAAATTATTGAAACATGATTAGAAAATATTCCCTTTAAGATATGAAATAAACTAGATAAACTTGATTCATTTATAAGTTTTTCATGACAAGAGAAGAACATAAAACAAAATACTACAACCCATAGATTATTACACACCAAATGGGTAAGTACATCCATTAAAAGTGAATAAATCAACAAGGGATAATAGATAGAAAAGAATAAAATTGTCATGAATAAAAAATATCTTGAATCATCTTCATCCTTGTGGACCAATAATATTATAAAAAACCATTAATTAGAAATAGAACCATGAAATGAGAAATAATTATGAAAAATATGTTATATGGAATAATAATTTTTCCTTCTAAAGTGTGACTGGAATATATGAATGATATAATAAGTCTATATATGTGAAAGAAATTTTTATGTTATAAATATATTCATTTAAAAAATATTCATTGAAAATATGGTTATAAAAAACATGTTCATTGATTATACTTCCTATTGGTTTACTAAAGTGAAGCATTTTTAACCCACAAACATAAAATAATATAACTAACAATGAAATACAAATATTATTGTGAAATATTATAAATAAAAAATTTAATCCTATATTATTTATAGATATTAATAATAATATTATTAAATTACAGAATTATATATATATATATATATATTTAAATTAATTAAATATTTTAATATCCTGGATTTGTAAAATTAAATTTTAGAATATAAATAATAAGTTATAAGGATATATGTTAAATCATATTTATTATAAAAGCAGTAATTTATCCAAAGAATAGTTTTGTAAAGCGTAGTATATTTTACCCAAATATATTAAATTAAAATCTGTTATAATATTATATATTATCTAAGATATTTACAACATTTTAATTTCAAAATTA
Source organism: Viscum album (assembly GCA_963277665.1). Lineage (NCBI taxonomy): Eukaryota > Viridiplantae > Streptophyta > Magnoliopsida > Santalales > Viscaceae > Viscum > Viscum album. The sequence continues at coordinate 1,991,192,018 of OY728152.1, forward strand.
TATGAAATTATATCAAGAACACTTAATGTTTAGAAAAATTATTTTCCAGTAAAAGAGTATTTTATTTTAAATTTTGAATTATCATTTTGAAACTAAATTTGTGAATTTAAGAATAAAAATTTGATAAATATATATTAATATTAAAATTTATAGTGAATAAATAAACTTATCATGAAATTTTCAGATTATTCTAAATACATTTATTTTTTAGGTCAATAGTTTTGAATACTCTTTTTACAAATTTCATGATTTCATGATGTTATTATTATATTAGTATGATTGGATATTTATGAAGCCTTTTTATAAGAGAAAATATGCATTTAATAATTTAATTTTTAATTTCAAAAAATTTTGGTTTAAATATATAAATTCATATTTGATAATTTATAATATAAGTTATATTTTTCAAAAAATAATTTTTAAGAAATTATACATTTAATATTTTAAAATTAATTATTATAACAATAGAAAATTGATTCAAAATAAAAATTATTTAAAATTTGGAAGTATTATATCAACCTTATATAATAAACACAATTTTATTTTTTGGCATAAATGATAAATTTCCTTGGTGAAAACTAGTTACCTTGGTGAGAATCAAAATGGTAAAAATGAGTAACCTTAGTTATAATGGGATAAACATGTAAAAAAATTAAATTGTGAGATTGTGGGGTTTACTAACCCTATTACTTATTTTATATATTATTTCATAATTTGTAATCCATTTTCCTTGAGAGTATCCTCAAATTATTAAAATGGTATGGGCATTTACCAAAACACTACTCTTTTTTATTTATAAAAGGGTGTCTTCTCTCCTCACATCTCCTCAATACAAAATCCCTATAGTTTTTCCAAATAAATTCCAAAAACCCTTCTAAACAATCATAGAAACCTTACTGAGGTCCTAGAATTCTCAAAATATATCCCTAAAAATTTTTAACCCCTTCATAGTAGAGATAATCCATATACATAATAATAGACTTCAACTATATTCCCCCACTTTTTTTCCTTATGTGCATTTTTTCATTCACAAATTTATTTTCACCATATAAAAATATTAACATTAGTTTAATTTTTATTCTTGTATATTATTGAAAATATTTTATAATAATTAACCAATCCTCCATTTTTTCCATTGAAATTTCAATATGACATTTTAATTCACATTGACTACCACCATGAAAAATTGTCTCGATTCATTTTCCTTAAACACTTTACAATTTTGGTCCTAAAATTGAAATCTATAAATAAGTATTAAATTTATAACATAATATATAATTTTTAATGATAATATATATTATTATATATAATGAAATGATAAAACATATTCTTCATTTCTCTCTTTATATGGAAAATGAAATCATCAACAATGCATATGTGTGGACTACTAACTCCATGGGATGAATGATCTATGTATTTCTCTTCTTCATCATCTTACATGGATTCTCATGAGAATATATTTTATGGATTAATAAATTTTAATAATATCACTAGGATTATTCTATGAAAAATTATAAAACCTACTAATGATATGATCAACAAGTGATTCTCAATGATTCTATCATTTAAAGAAAGCATACTATGTAAAAAAAATTAATTTAAAGTATGAAATATTCTAATATTCCTTATATATTATTCTATATCCTTTATAATTATTATATATCACATTATCAAACACTAAATTATATCATTATTTGATTGATGTAAGGTTATTACAACTACATCACCGTATAATCGTCAATAATTATGGTATGTTCATACTGACTCAATTTTACCGCCTACACGAACAATGCTATAAAATTATATCATGGATGATTATGAAAAAATAATTAATATTACAATATTATATAAATATTTAAATAATTAATTTTTAGCTTCTAGAAAAGATACATCAATATTTAACTCATTAATTAATAAAACAATATTTATAGGATAAAATCACTAAAAAATTTCAGTTTCTCTTTTAATATTCTACGATAATTACTGAATAACTAATAAAGAGAAAATTGAATATAATAAATCATTATAATTCATCACATAGAGTAAATATAATGAATTTTTAGTGAAAAACCTCAAAAGATAAATGAATACTAAAACTTATTCTATGAAACTAGATCAAAATGTTTAAGATTACTCACACATGACACTGTCAATATGTAATAAAATACTAATATAAATGAATATAAAATTTATGAATGAATTTTATCAAATATTATATATTTTAAATAGGTTATTGAATAGGTGATTAAGTTATTTATGTTGTTTATATTAGAGTTTATATTACGTTTAGTTCAGTGGGGAAACAATGTACAAGGTTGTTTGTCTCATATTTAACTTATTGATAAATATTTATTAATGTGCACCATGATACACTTAATATAGTGTGATTAATTCTTATTGAATGTATTTTATCATATTCATGGGGTTTTAAGATCCATATATTTTACTTTCTTTAATTTCCATTGATTCAAAATATACCCAATTTGAAAGTGGTTTTCATTATAATCTTTCTCAAACAATATGGGTTTCGTTTCCAATATTATTTTCAAGTAAATATTATTTTTGAAATATAATATATATGGGGATGTTTTAATCATTATAAAACCTCCCAAAATATTCATAGTTTATTTTGGAGGTCTTATATTTTTTCATATCATTTTAATTCCACTTGACTAATATTTTACCAAATTGTTTTATTTTAAGTGAATCAATCCCCATCTTTAATTTTTTATCTTGAACCATCTTATTTACATTTCATTATTCATTGGATGATTTTAAAAATTTCCTTATCTATTCCTAAATAATTGGCCAAGGTCATTTTACACAGAATTTTTTTATTTAAAATTTAATAATTGATTTTTTAAACATTTTCCATGTGGTCACCACTTTTTTCCAACATTTCAATTTTCAGTGATACTTTGTATCTAAATTATAATGATTTCCTAAAGTAAATTCTTATTCTATTTTATTTATAAACAATTTAATCTAAAAATTTAAAAATATAATCGATGTTTTCTAATTCTAAATATATTTTTCTTAATTCTCCAAAAAAATCCTTCACATAAATTCATATCCTTTGACATACATTATTATTGATCAAGAATATACATCAAATGTAATAGTACACATTCTCTATTAGGAAGAACAAGTTAATATGTTTCTAATTTTAATGAATAATCCATCACTATCTTTATCTTAACTAATCATACATTATGTATGGTCTAATATTTTTACACAACTAATTGCCATTGTGAATTCCCTATTTTAGATTTATATAATGGAATGGTATTCACCTAGATTTAAAATATCAATTGATTTTTAGAAATTATTGAGTTATATGTATACCCTTTTTATATAGATTAAACACTATATTCTTTGTTATCTTGATTGAATGGTATTTCCAAAAAATGTTACATAATTTTATTAGATACCCATTGATTTTTCTTGGGTTTATCATGTCATGATTAATGAAGGAATTATTAATGACTAACACATTTGAATCCATAAGGAAGTCATTTTCGGTCCTTGTACCTTTTAAGATGTGTTGAATGAAACGTTTTCTAATTACATGGGTTATTTATTTTATAAAAGTGAATTATTTTAAATTTCAATATTTTATGAAAATAATAATATATCCATGGGTTCATTATGCTATTATAGGTGAGTGATTTAATGTGGTACACATCAGAATAGATGATGGTAGGTGGGTTCCTATATTACCTCTCAATTATTTGGTTTAATGTTTAAATATCACGAGATAAGTATTCTTGAGTGTATTATAGTTTCACATAAGCATGGGAATTATGGTTGTGGATAATAAATTTATTGTTTCCTATAATAATATTTATACTAATGTTGAAATACAATTAATAGTTTAATATTTATTATATTTATACAATAACTCCATCATGACCAATGTTTTTTCAACAGGTTGGGGGAAGCCCCCATTTCTTATTTGAAATAAAAACACCGTATATTATTATCCTAGGAAGAGGGATTCCATTACATGACCTCTGCATGACCAGGGGGTGTTAACCGTAATATCAACTTCATAGTCCTAATCTAACTAGAAATCTGGTGACCAGCAGAATCGTGAGACCATCCAAATAGTGGCTCACCAACCATCACCTTGTGATCACATATTTATGATGCCCTCCACCTTGTGCTAACACGGGCCCAACATAACCATTGATTGGGGAATCCTTACAAGACACTGGCACAATTCAGTCTTTCTTCTATCACAAATTCTGATGATTCCCACATATATTATTTCCTATATCTTCTAACAATCTTGAAACTTTCCTCTACCCTGCATTCGTGCCTGTCATTTCTGTACCAACTCACATAGTTAGATGTAATCTAGGCATAAAACCCCCATTTAATTATACCCTCCATCATTTAAAAAATTTCACAACGTGATGGCCATAAATAGATACCTACACTTTCCCTAAATTGTGTAAGTTGGAGTTTGAACCCCAAACCTACCATATGTAGAGGTGTGTTGAGTACCACTCAACTACACCCCAATCCACACTCATGGAACATGTATATTGAATCCTATTTCAAAATTATATTAATTCATGCCTTACGATATTTCATGTCATGTACTATAGTTTATAATATATTATTTATTGGGTATGGATTTTCGTATGTAACCAGATTATTCACATATACTCATTATATTTTCAATAATGATATTCAATAATTATCACCTTTTCTCTCTTATTATGCATCTAAGGTCACCTCATTAATATGTTTCCAATTATACATGTTATTATGATTATTATAATTTATAAAAAGTATATCAAAGAGTTTAATGTGGATCAGTTATGGAGATTTTTTACTTAGTTTTTAAATTATGTTGCTTATATATAATTAAATTAATGAAATAAAAGTTTTTGTTCTTAGGATTGTGTTATCATTTGTGAGATATAATGTTTAACTGATGGAATATTTGGAAAATATGGAATTGTATATAATTTTTTACTATAAGTAAAAATTTAAATTAAATAACATTTGGGTACTGTAGCTGAAGGAAGAATAAGAATCTAACCATTAATTTTAGATCAGATAAAGTGACCAAAAGTAGTGTGATGAATAATAGGGAAAATGGGATTACAAACTTCTTTGAATTTTCCTAAGAATTGGTGTCTCCATTGTTTATTATTGAGGATATTATGAAATTTTGGATATCACAAGAGAATGAGTTAGTGTTGATTAATTTATTTGAGTAGGGGTTTTTGTGATTTATATAGCTAAGATATAATAATACTAAGAAAAAGTAACTTTCTGTAACATCATATTGAATTTGAATACATTATTATGATGAGGAAGGATATCATACTTGTTGACGATGAACCATCATGATAAGACTTGAAAATACACTTCAAGAAATATTAAAATATAAATAACTATTATATATATGGTGTAAAACTATGGAACCTGTGTGACATAGGGTATGAAAGGACATCATAATAAAAAGATATGATTTCAATGTGAAGCTGATTTTTTAGAAGTCCTATAAGATATAATAATGTGTATTCCTAGTGAGACCCTGTGTTGGTGTGAGAAGAAATATATAATTATAGATTTATATTGATTATTGTGGATAATATGTGATTGTGGTGAAAAACGAATCCTGTAATGGAATAGGATTCCCACATTGAGGTTGAACCTTCTATAAATATTTTATGGTATAATTTAATGATTTACTTGAATTTCACATGATTGTTGTGTTCTTGGTAAAATTTTAACTGATCCAACTTACATACCTGATAGTTGTGGTTCATAACCAATGGGTGTTACTTTTTAAATGGATAAATTGGACTTTAGTGAAAAAATAAGCACCACCAGATCCCCCCACCACTTAAAACTATATGTAATTAATTAAAATGGGAATTTCATTTATGTATAAAATCATGAAGAGGTTTATGCACATTAATTTTATTCTTATGGGACTAATAAGTCTGATATTCAATAGATATTTTATATTATTTTAGAAAAATGTATTGATTGAAAATTTTATTTTACAAGTATATAAATTTTAATCCATGAAAGTGTAGTTCATTAAATTTATGATGATCATTAAATAACTAATCTAGAAAAAAATTTATACACTTTTTGTAACATGTTCAATAGTTAGTAAAATTAAACACTGAATAATTTCTTTTTTGAATCTTAATTTTTAAGATTATAAATGTTCACATGATATAGATAAAAATAATGGATTGAAAATGGTTTTCATGTTTATTAATTTTGAGATTTATCCCATATTGTTTCTCAAATATAATATCATTAGTTGAAGGCTGGATTCTATTTTTTAAAATTATACCATATAACAATTGGATTATTATCTATATCCATATAAACATCCATATAATTTTATTTATTAAAATCATATAATGTTTTAACATAATATAATTTATATTAGATTAGTACAAATATCAAATAAATATTTTTCTATGAGTTTTCATAAAATCAAGTGCCTCTATATTTTATTTTTAAATAATCAAAGATTACGTGATTAATGATGTGAGATGTAACTTTTCATTATTGAGAATCAATCATGTTTTATCTCTTTCACCTGAATTAGTTCCTTTGGAATCAATGGATTGAGAATTAATATTTCAAAGGTCATCGGTGAATAATTATCCGATGGAATGAAAACAACATTTCCTGGGGTGTTGAACCGAACTTCATATACATAATAAAAACTATATCATTACATACTATAAAAATATTTATGTTATATAGCTATAGGTTAATATAGTGAAATATTATTTTTACTTAGTGGCTTGTATGAATAATCAGTTAAATTTAAGACTCACAACAACTATATTCCAAAGAAAACTATATTATTTACCATAATCATTGAGAAAATTTATGATTTACCAACAAACCTGATGAAATTATTTTTATATAATATTTTTTATTTGAAAACATCATCATATTTAGAAATGATATTATTTAGAGAGGAAATATCATAATATCTTGATGGTGGTAGGGATAAAATCTTTGTGAGCTGTTTTATTTATCAAAATTCTAAAATATTCTCTTATATATAGGGGAAAATTATTAAAAATGTTTTTACCTCTCAAAAACCAATTTTTATTTCCCCTAAATTTATAGCTACATAAATTATTCCAACAATTAGCACTATTATAACACTCTCTAAATATGATGTAAAATATTCTATAAAAGATTTAAAATATTTATCATAGTGTTGGTTCTTGTGATGGGTGAGGTAATTTTTTTATTTTGACATTCAACTAAATTTTGATTCTTTATAATATCCTAACATTTTAAGTAAATAAAATTATGTTCGATAATGTATACGACATGCGACACCGAGTGTAATCGAACAACGAAATATTAATGTTTGACCATTATAACCCAATAGTTAAATTGGTGGGTATGAATCCGATTTTCTTTATTATAATATATATATAAAGGTTTTAATAAATACAATTGTATTGATTAATAGTTAAGCAATACAAACTTAATTTTTAGAAAATCCATTTTATTCATTAACGATATGTTTTCATAAAAAATATTTCTTTATCAAGTAAATAATATAATTAAACATTGGATAATTTATAAATGATATTTTATGAAGTAAATATATATTTTTTAATCTGATTATCAAAATTATATTTGGGATAAATTTTGGTATTTTTCTGAAAATATTGATTCTTTAGTGAATAATGAAAAATATTTATTTTTATTGAAACCCATTTTGTCCTTTAATAAATTAAAAAATTAAAATTATATTTAATAATATATTTAAATTTAAAATATTGAATTTTTATTAAAAATAATAAAATTTTAATTATATATATATTATAATTAAATTTAGTAAAAAATATTTTCTATTTAATAATTTTATTTTTCTAAAAAACTATATTTGTCATGTTTTTCGAGTTTGATTTTAGTTTAATTTATGAAATTTTGTGTAATGAATTATTAAAAATTTATTAAAAATTTGTAATTTTTAGATCCAAATTTTGTAATTAGGTCCCTTTTTGTCAATGTTAATTTTTTCCATAGTAATTTTTGTTACCATAGTAAAGGGTGAATTGGTTAATTAAGCATTAAATATAATTTATTATGTACTATAAATTGACTTATTTTTATTGGTTTAGTAAAAATAATTCATACTCATCCAATATTTAGTAATGTTACATTTTTCCATGTGGGTATGATTATGAACATTGTAATATTTTATGTAAGGAAATGTATAAACTATCACACTCTAATTTTTAATAAATATAATATTTTTAACATGGGTATAAATATATGATATGTTATATTATAAATATTAATTTGAATTATAATTTATGTATATTCATTATGATAATTTATTTTATAGTTTTATTGAAAAACTAATTAACTTAAATGCTTACAGAAAGCTGAGGAAATAATTATTCTATTAATTTTAAATTGAAATAAATTATATTAATAATATAAGAATTAATATAATATAATATAATTTATGTGATACATGAAATCTATTGATTAATATAACATGCTTAGGATTTGATAAATTATTTTTTGAATTTAATTTAATTTATAGATGTTATTATAGTAAAAGTAATGGGTTTTTCTAAAAAATGACATTAATGAGATCCAATAATAAATAATATTTTATTAATTATTTAAAATAAATAAAAATCATGGAATAATATAATTTATTAGGTTATGGTTTATAATATCTTCCATGATTCATTTAATATCCTTATTTATATTTATATTAATTATAATTTCCTTAAAGGAGTAATCAACATTGTTGTCATGGTAAGTGTGAAAATGGTTAACAAGGGGTTAAAGCCACAAGATAAGGGTAAAAACATAGATATACATTATATAATTATTATTGGATGAGATAATTTAGATCCAAAATCATTCTATATTATAAATAAATTAGTTTTAATCTATTTTTATTTTAAAATTAATTTATATTAACTTACTATTTTGAGAAATTCTAAAAGTTCCCCTCCCTCTTTTATAAAAGGGTATCTATTATTATCATTACTTCACTCTTAAAGAAGAATTTTGATTGACCAATTGCTTCCAAAATACCTTACAAACATATCTATTCATATCCTAGAGTACATGTTTTGATCCTAAATCCAACCAAAGGAACATTTTGGTGCAACCATTAAGAGGTTTTACGAAGAAGAGGTGTCATTCTTAACCGATTATTTTTGTATTATTTCTTCTTACTCTCCATTAAAATATTATTTAACAAATAAAATATAACAATATCAGTAGATAATATATATATATATAGACTATATTATGTTAATTTCATGATCATTAACCGTATCCAACCGCTATTAATGGGGATCACAATTCATTATTCATGTGTACGAAAGACTGCCTCCTCACAGACTGATGTAATTTGTTTTCCAGTACCTCCTCTCGTGGTGGGTTAAAAAGATGGATTTAATTTATATAAATGATATTAATGACATATTTCTAATTTTTTAATTATAATATAAAACTTATTTTCTTATCCTTCCATTAAAAGAAAAATTATAACGTCATTCATACGTACGTGTAGACTTCCACCCCATAAGCAATGTGATTTATTTTTCACCCCACATCACATAGATGATATATAAAAGTTAATTTTAAAAAATAGTATTATATTTATAATATTATGATAAAAATGTAAATAAATTATAATACTTATCTTCTTTCTATAGGGATCATTGAAAATTGTTAATTTTACTCATGCGTATGTATGACATTCCATCTCAATGATTGTAACATAGTTCATTTTCAATAACCATATTTAATGGTCCGATTTAAAATTATAATTGATGTATAAAATTATAATTGTTTCATGAAAATTATTCTATAGATGTTGAAACAATAACCCCATTGACCTCGATCAACATATGGAAGTTGTTTTGAAATTTTTGAATGAGCGTCCTCAAAACACCCGATTTGGACATAAATAATTCTGTAAAAAAAATATAATGATAATAAATGAAACAGATTGTTTAAGGATAAGATATTAGTCCAATAAAATTTTACTAACCAATCAATTAATTTATATTAGTCTCTTAAATAGCCATTTAAGGACATATATTTCTAGTGTAGACATGAGGTAAAGGATTTTGTCACAATTTACCTTTATTGAGGCATATTTTATTACTGTGATCCTAATTTATTTCATAATGTGTATATAATACCCATTATACATGTTATATAATTAATCATTCATAATTAATTATATTTTTACTTTTAAATTGAATTATATTATCCTAAGGTACTTGAAATGAAATCTACCATGTGGTAAAGGGTTTTTTAATTAAATTTTGTATTGTCGAGTTATAAGTTTTTTTCATTGACTTTGTAATTACATGAATATATATTAATTTATATATTAATTATTTTATTCTATATCTCCAATTTCATTGTTTGTATTTACAATTTATACAGATTAAAACTCAATAGATTAATTATCACGTTAATGATATGATTTTTGTAATGGGTTTTCATCTCAAATTCTCTTTCATTGAGATATACAATGAATTTAAGAACATAAATTATTTTAAGAGTTTCATATACTTATCATTTGACATTTTTTATCTTGAATATCATATTTTCAGTTTATTAAATTTTTTTATTTTATTTAATTATTCCATGGGTCTTATTTTCAAAATTTATAACAATGGAACATGCTTTATGTTGCGATCACTTTTATTTCAGGATTGTTTATATTCAATGTTCCTTTGGCATAGAAATCACAATATTTTATTTTCTTAGGATGAATTTATTTTATTCATCTATGGTTATGAATGTGTTTTATATGTTCAATTTCTATTTCCCCTTAATTATTAAAAAAACATTATGAAACTAGATTATAAGTGATATTGATCCTATAAATTCTTTTAGATCAAGAATATTTATCTTCTATATTCCTGTTTTCTAATTTTTTTTAGAAATGTTCTTTTATAAAAATAAATGATTTACTAATTATGTTTTATAGGATCAATTTGAAAATAAAATTTATTAATTTAATCCCAAATAGTACACTTTTTTACTTTTATCACAAAGTGGTTTAAAAACATGTTTATTTATAAATTTTACAACATGAACAGAAATTTCCACCATCATGACAATTATTTTCTAGGAATCATACTATATATATTTCTATACTTATTTTCAAAGAAAAATAATATCAAAATATTTTATTAATTCCTAAAAAGCTATTTTTAAAGTAAAATGGAATGTTTACTCTAGAATTTTTTAATGATCATTGAATGGTATTTCCATTCACCAATGAAAATAACTCTTGATATTACTTATGATTCCCTGAGGAAATTTTATATTGATACCACCCTCAATATTTCTCTAGATGGGTTATGTGTAAAAACATAAAGATTATTTTTTAATATAAAATTTATTTTTTAATTAATAATTTATTTTGATCATATAGAAATAGTTTTACATTTCATAACAGCTTTACCCATCATTGGCAAATACAACTTGGAATTATAAATAGATTATTTAATGATATAATCAAAAAACATTTTGAGACTATAAATATATTCTATTCAAAAAAATATTCATGGTAAATTTATATGTTTTAAATAAAGGTTATTTTCAAGATAAAAACAAGTAAAACACTTTTATATGGGAATATAAATCAACACCCTAATTAATTATTATAATGACTAGAAAATTTATAGTGTCATGAAAACTATTATTATTAAATAAATAATCAATTTTAGTTCAAAGATAAAATTATAATATTTAAAATATTATTTTGATAAAATAATTATAAAGTATAGATTCAACATATATAAATTATCTTAAGGTTAATTTAGTGTAATTATCTAAAAATTGTTTATTTATTTTTTATTTAAAAAGTGAAAATATTATTTCATACAGAATCCATTAAATCAAATGATATAATAAAGAAATGATAATTTTTGAAAATTTATTAATACTTCTTAATAAAAATTCATTATTTATTTATTTAATAAATTCACAATTCATTACAATTAGAAACACATTATTATAATTTTGAAAACCATGATTTTATCTTTTCCAAAAAAAACTGTTTTATGAGTCATAAGCATACCATTTTAGAATAATTTTCTATCAATTTTATTAATTGAGTAAAGTTAAATTTATTTAAAAATGAGAATTAGAAGGGGTAAATTAATTAATAGGGTAAATTTATTATTTATAAAAAAAGTGTTACCATTGTAATAAAAATGTTAATGCAGTATAGGTAAAATAATGTTGTTAGTTAATGTTAAATTTTAAAAAAATAACATACCAAAAAACTAAAATATTCAATTGGTCTATGATGTATTATATGATCAAATCCATCCTTTAAAAAATTAATTTTCCGATGAAAAAATCACTGGAATTAATTCAGCCTAATATTGGTTTGCTTTAAATATAAAATAATTAATATTTAAACACTTAAAATCACCCCTATTAAAGTATAAATACCCCCTTTACCTTAACAATTTACCCAACAAAGAATTTAAAAATTATTTATATCTCAATATCCCTTTTATGAATCTCTCAAATGAAGTTACATGATTATAAGGAGTCCCACTCTATCTTTAAAAATCATCCTCCCAATGTAAGGGTTTCCTCATATCAACTCTTTCAATTTCAAGTTTATTACATTTGATATTTTTTTTATGTTTTATTTCATTTACTACCACACTTGATATTATATGGAATTATATTCCTTGTGATATTTTTTAAAATATATTTTATTTATTGCATCTCATTTTTGTATTTTATCAAGCTGTTAATATGTCGATATAAGGGTTCCCCACCCATCACTTAACATTAATATTTTGAAACTTATTAATTATTTCTCATTTCAATGGAAAATTTTATCACACACCCTTATTATAATTTCATCACTTATTATAAATTACACAACACCATTCCCACTCATTATACCACCTTAATAAGCTGTTATAATTCTCAAGCTTTTCTCACATCCATAAAACCATCCTAAATTCGGTATAGAAATACATTTGTGGTTTTCGTAAAAATGAAATCATTTTCTAGATAGTACAAGTGGATGTAGATAAGGAATAATTATACCTATGAGTAATAAACCCAAAAGGTAACATTGATATTTTAATTGATCTTTACTTGATGAAAATAAATGGGCCTTACTATACACCTGCATTGATACTCTCATGGTAATTGATTTGGATAAATTACATGCAACTTAAGATCCACAATAAATGATATGAATATATGGATTGAAATATAAATTTGCTTTTTATCCTTTTTTCATTAATGTATCATTAAAAACTGGTGATCAAGTATTGTTTTCAATAATACATAATATTGTTATCTAAAGGGGGAGTTTATATTAATACTATATCTCTTTATGAAAATTTTGATGCTCACAAATACCCTTAATTATTTTCTAATTATTTTATTTTTTAAGTATTTTGCATGAATTTATTATTTTATTTTACTCTTGAAATAACAGGAATTTATTACTAAAGTATTCGTATCTAGCGTGTTCTGGAAACATTGTTCATGCACTACTTATTCGGAATCTTCTTGATCATGTTCTGGAAACACTTTTCATACTCTACAAAGATGGATGTAGTTGTAGGATAAAAAGCTTGTATACTTTTTGAGATAAAGAAAAAAGTATGGTTAATCAACCATACGTTATCAGAAAAGTATGGAAGAAGAACCCTACATTTGGAATATCAGAAAAGTATGGAAGGAGAAACGTATGTAAAAATTAAAAGTTACGTTTATTTCTCAAAAGTATGGTTCATCAACCTTACTTTTGTGAACAACTACACGTTCTTCGAAAAGTATGGATCAAGTAAAAGTATGGATCTTTTATTGTGCGTTTCAAAGTTGAAGTGAAAAGTATGGACGACCAACCCTACGTTTGAAATGAACCTTACGTTGGTTGTCAAGTTTAAATTGTCAACTTTACGTTGTCAACCTTATGTTGTAAACCTTACGTTTGAAGACTACGTCATCAACCTTATGTTCCGAAGACGCATACAGTTCAACTTAACCTTGCGTTTGGTGTCAGAGAATTTAAAGTCGATATTTTTATGCAACAGTCAGTATGCTGATTATTAGGCGGATTTCAAGCCAGATTTAATGCTGATTTTAAAGTATGATTTTGACAGATTCAAAACCGTTTTATCAATGATTTGATCGAATTAAAAGGATATTTTTAGGACGAGTCTTCAGGGATGTTATGACTACTCTGTAAATTCAAATGTTTGAATATCATGAGTAAAATGGAGACTTTTGTGGATCTAATTTTACAGGAGAAGTTCTTATCGTTCTTTTATTTGTATGGGATTTTTGAAACTGCATCGACAATTATTGATCGTGTGTGATCTTTTGATTATTCTGAAAAAAGTAAAAACAAAGACTACTGAAACACATTGATCTGCTGGTTCAAAAGGAGCATCAAATCTCTGTTTGTTAAATATGAAGGAACATGATAGAAGATTCACTTGTTCTATATCGAAGATCTGCTGTGGATCTATCTCTGCTAAAGTTGTGAATTATTTTTTCTATATTTACTGCAACAGGATCGACTTATAATGTTTCTTATGTGAAGATTGTTATTTCTGAAGGCGACGATATACCTACTGTCAATTTCATGCTGTTGTAATTGTGAAGAACATCTGGAAAGTATTTGCAGAATAAAAAAACCATTCTTTTCTATTCTTGAGTGACCAACTTCTCGTACTAAGCAGAGTAGTTTTGTGTTTGAACTAGAAGGGTTTGTTTTGCCTTGGATTGTAAAAGTGTCAACTACATGTACTCAGTTGTGAACCGATCTATTGAAATGAGGACCGAATAGTGAAAATCACCAATCTCATATAGTAGAGTGTTGGTGGAGTGGACTAGGGGCCTTCTGTTCCCTAAACCACTATACATCTTGTGTTTTTACTATTTAAATATCCGCTGCATCATTTTATCTATTTAAAATTTAAAGGCAGAACACAATATCATAATGATTTTTGAAAAGAAACAATTCACCCCCTCTTGTGTATATTTGGTGTAATCCGATCCAACAATTGGTATCAGAGGTTGAGATTTCTGACAAAGCTATAACAAGGTGAAAGTGATTATACACAGAGCAAGATGACTGATACAAGAGAGGGAATGTCTATGGTCAGAGCACCGTACTTCAATGGAGAAAACTGTGGATGCTGGTAGTCATGAATGATTATCTATCTGAAAAACCCTGGATATAGAGTATATTCAATGATTCTGACTCCATATGAAATACCAGAAAATCCTGAAACATGGAGTGCTGCTACTGAAGAAGATTATGACATGAACTCGAAGGAAATGAATGCAATTATATGTGGTCTAGGAACTGATGAGTTTAAGAGAGTATCTGAATCCCCAACAACATATGAAATGTGGAAAACTATTGATGTTTCTTACAAAGGAACTAGCAATATCAGAGAAATGAGATATGCAACTGGTAATATTAAATTTGATACATTTAGAATGGTTGAAGGTGAGAGTATTACTCAAATGAATGGAAGATTGACCAAGAATTTCAATAACTTAACTGCCTTGGGAGATCCCATTAAACAAGCTAATCATGCTTTAAATGTATTGAGAGTACTGCCTACAAAATCGAATGGAATCTCTACACCAATCAGACAGTCGACACCTGTCAAAGATTTAACCATGAGAGAAATAATTGGAACATTAATGATGTATGAATCTGAGATGGAATATGAAGCTAATGGACATAAAGTGCTTATCAAAAGAGATAATACTGCCTTGAAAACATCATCAGAAAGAAAAAAATAAAAAGATAAAGAAAAATGTAAAAGAGAATTCAGAGAGTTCTAATTTATCTAAATCTGATGTGGAATTGGATCAGCTAGCTCAAAGATTCACAATATTCTATAGAAAGAAGAAGGGCTTCAGAAAATCCTTCAAAAAGGATGACAAGGAAGTCAGATGCTATGAATGCAAGAAAATGGGGCATATCAGACCTGACTGTTCTCAGCTAAACGAAGACAAGAGAAAGAAATTTTTCAAAAGAAATGACTATGAGCATAAGGAAAATAATGCCATGAAAGCTACATGGAGTGAATATGAAGACTCCAGTAGTACTTGTCAATCAGACTTAGAGAAGGAAGAAGAAAATCTAAAAGCCAACACGTGTTTTATGGCAGAAACAGATGAGGGAGTAGGTCACATGAGAAAAAAGGACATATGATATATGGACAATGGTTGCTCAAGACATATGAGTGGAAACTCATTGAATTTCTCTACACTAACTCAAAAAGATGGTGGACATGTCACCTTTGGTGACAATGCCAAAGGAAAAATTATTGGTATTGGAACAGTTGGAGATCTAGAAGCTGTCTCAATTAATAAAGTACTTTATGTACAAGGATTGAAATACAATCTGATAAGTATATCTTAACTATGTGATGATGGTTATGCTGTTGATTTTTCTAACAATTTCTGTTCTGTTTTCAAAAATAAATTTATTAAATTTAGAGCACCAAGAACTGATAATGTGTATACCCTGGATTTAAATTCCTTATGTAAACAACAAGTAAATTGCCTATCTGCTAAAATGAATGAATCTTGGATCTGGAATTGGAGACTTGGACATTGTAATATATATGTTTTAGATAAGTTATATAAGAAACATTTAGTTTCTGATTTTCCTAGTCTCAAATTTGAAAGTGACAGATTCTATGATGCGTGTCAACTTGGAAATCAACACAAATCATCCTTCAAATATGTTAACAAAATTGCTACATTTAAACATATAGAACTTATCTATATGGATTTTTTGGTCCTTCAAGAGTAGCATGCTTTGCTGGTAAATTATATGTATTTGTTTTAGTTGATGACTATTCTAGATTTACATAGATTTTCTTTTTGAAATTTAAAAATGAATCTTTCACTTTATTTGAAAGTTTTTGTAATGTTGTAAAAAATGAAAACGTTTTTAAAATAATTTCATTAAGAAGTGATCATGGTGGAGAATTTGAGAATCAATAATTTAATTCATTCTTCTCAAATATGGGTATTAAAAACACTTTCTCTATTCCTAAAACACCTCAACAAAATGGAATTGTTGAAAGAAGAAATATTAATATTCAGGAAATGGCTAAGACTATGCTAAATGAATAAAGTCTTCCAACATACTTTTAGGCAGAATCTGTAAGAAAAACCTACTATATAATGAATAGAGATTTAATTAGACCTCTTTTAATAAATACACCCTATGAACTTTAGAATAACAGAAAACCTAAAGTTAACTACTTTAAAGTTTTTGTATGTTAGGTTTACATCTTGAACACCAAGGATAATATTGGTATGTTCGATCCAAAATATGATGAATGAATATTCTAAGGATATTCAGCTACCTCCAAATCTTATAGAATCTATAATAAGAAGTCAAGGATTGTTGAAGAATCAGTTAATTTGAAATATGATGAATATGATCCCTTTGAGAAAAGGACATATCCAATAGATGAATTTGACTCTAATGATAACATGAGGCTTGAGAACTTGAAAAATGATTTCGAAAAAGATATAAATGAAATTCAGTCTAGTTCAGAAGAACATGATACTGAATAACCTATAAGTGTGTTTCCTAGACAGACAAGAACCCTAAATAATCACCATTTGAAAACTATAATAGGCGCCTTATATACAGAAATACAAACTAGTATAAATATAGGAAGTCTTGTCGAATTCTATTCCTTTCTATCCCACTTATAAACCAAGACTATAGAAGAAGATTTAGATGATGAAAGCTAGATGATAGCAATGCAAGAAGAATTAAACCAATTCAAAAGAAGTGAAGTCTGAGAATTAGTTGAAATACCACATAACTATCCAATAATAAGAACCAAATGGGTCTTTAGAAATAATCAAGATTATCAAGGAGTAATATCTAGAAATAAAGCCAGACTTGTAGCTAAAGGATATAATCAGGAAAAAGGTATAGATTATGATGAGACCTTTGCACCTATAGCTAGACTAGAAGCCATTAGAATCCTCTTAGCCTATGCATCTCATATGATCTTTAAATTATTTCAGATGGATGTTAAGTCTGCCTTTTTAAATGGTTATTTATTGGAGGAAGTTTAGGTTGAGAAACCTCTTGGTTTTGAAAATTCTCAAAAACCAGATTCTATTTTTAAACTTACTAAAGCTCTTTATGGCTTTAAATAAGAACCTAGAGCTTGGTATGAAATATTAAGCTGTTTTATTTTGAATATTTTTTTTCTATTGGAATGGCAGACCCAACACTGTTTACGAAAAACTGTGAATTCTAATATTTTATTATTTCAAATTTATGTTGAGGATGTAATTTTTGGATCAACTAATAAATCCCTTTTCATGAGTTTTCAAAGTTAGTGAAAAAAGAATTCGAAATGTGTATGATGGGAGAACTAAATTGTTTTTTGGACTAAAAATTTATCAAAAAAATTTTGGAAATGTTTTGAATCAAAGAAAATACATTAAAGATTTATTGAAGAAATTTGGACTTGAAAAAAGAAAGACATATACAACTCCTATGTGCAGTAATATAAAACATCATTTGGATAAAACTGGAAAATAAGATGACAACATGTTATATAGAGGTATGATTGGTGGTTTGTTATATCTAACTGCTAGCAGGCCAGATATAATGTATTCAGTATGTCTTTGTGCAATATTTCAATCGAATCCTATTGAATCTCATTTAACTATTGTTAAAAGAATTTTTAGATATTTAAAAGGAACTATTTTTCAATATCTTCTTTATCCCAAAACTTCTGATTTTAATTTGATTTCATATTCAGATTCAGACTTTGGGAGTTGTAGATTAGACTGGCAAAGCACTTCAGGAACTTTTCACTTTTTAGGAAAATCTTTAGTGTCATGGTCAAGTAAGAAACAACATTCAGTTGCCCTGTCAACAGTGGTGGCAGAATATGTTTCTGCTGGCAGTTGCTGTGCACAGGTGTTATGGATGAAAAACACTCTTATGGACTTTTGACTAAATTTTAATAATACTCGTATTTTATATGATAATAGTAGTGCTATAAATATTTCAAAAAATCCTATTAATCATTCCAGAGCAAAGCATATTGATACCAAACATCATTTTCTAAGAGATCATGTTCTTAAAAAGGTTATATCTTTGGAATTTTTAAGTACTGAAATTCAATTTTCAGATATTTTTACAAAACCACTTCCCACTACAAGGTTTGATTTTATTAAAGGGGAGTTAGGTTTATTTTATTTTAAATAAAATTTTATTTTACTATAGTAGTTCTCTATTTTAATTCTGCTAAAAATAATTTAGCTATTTTTTTTTCAAACAGAAAAAGTGTCTTTTCCCCACATAATCTATTTTATTTATTTTTAAATATATGTAATGATTAATAAAAAAACGGGAATCAAGGTTTTCAGAAACCCTTTCTACTTCTAAACCATTTCATTTATACCAAAACCTTTTCGAACCCGCAAACGACACCACTGCTCGTTAATCCTAATCTTCAAACCTCTGAATCCCTAACCTTCAAACCTTCAATGATTCTCTCAAAGATGGAAAATAATGAAAGAGCCGATGAAGCCAAAACCATCAGTGCCAAGAAAAAACATTCATAAGGTATTAAAATATTGCAGGGCAAGGCGATTGATCTCGAATGGATATATCAGAAAAATCTCTTGTTGAAACAAGAACTGTCATTTCAGAATCTCAAACAGACTTTCAACAATGAGAATACGGAATTCCTGTATGAGGTAGAGCTTCGATACTTCTTCAAATCTGTATAGTTTAGTTTGGGAGATACTGATGACAGTATGCTGGCTAAGATAGAGGATAGAGATTTCTCAATCTCATCAATAGAAATTGGTCAGATTCTCAACTACCCTCATGAGTGAGTTTTTCATTTCGATTTGAAAATTTTTGGAGATACTATGCATAAATCAGAGGACATAATGTCATTTCTCTTTGGTATTAAGACTGTAAATAGAATGTTTATCAAGTATTTGGAGCCTGATTAGAAAATTTTGGTCAAATTTGTGCAAACATGGATTGCACCGAGGATGTATGAAATGTAAAAGATATTATATCCCGATATGTATATAATATATCTTTTTCTCAGTGATGTTAAACTCAATTTTCCAAGGTATATAGTTAGATACCTAAGATATTTTTGTCTGAGTGATGCCCGAATGAACTTTTAACCTTTTGCAAGATTCATCTCCAATTTGTTGATTATAAAGGACATAGTGAGACTGATGGATGCCAAGGTTCGCTATCATCATAGTAATGTATTTAATGCTAGAACTTTAAGAAAGATTGGCTATTTCTGGAGTACTATCAAAGGAAAACATTTTCCAGTAGTAGAAGATGATGAATCAGAGAGTGCTCAAGATCAATCTTCAAAGTCTAAGGAGGGACAAGATGAATCGAGATTCAGCACAGCGGAAAGGAGGATCCGATTTGAAGTGGACAAAACTAAGGATGAATGAAGTCAGGAGGGACTTCAGACTCAGAGGAGAAGACCAGTCATATAGGAACTAACATCCACTAACTTAAATACATGAGATTTAATCTCTCACAGTTTTGTTAGAGAAAAGGTTGTTGACCAACCTCAACAATAGACTATCACTATTAAAGATCCTGATCCTAAAATAATTGTAGTAGAAATATTAGAACTATAGGATGTATCTGATGTTTCCATTTTACTTCAACAAGAAAAGGAGACAGAGCCTGGTGTGGAAGTGGCCATACCTCAGGAAACTCCATAAGATATCATTATAGATATTTCATTGGATGAAAAAATTGTAGATGTTTGTGATGAGCATGCTTCTGAAGCTCACATAGAAGTTCTTCAAGAGGATTTTTCTATGAAAGTGTCTGAAAAGGACTATGAGGAAAAATCTATGGACCAACCTACTCCGGACAAGGAGAAAGAAAAATCTAATGCTAAATCATTACCATTAGTACTGATACATCCTACAGATCCTGATAATGTGAATCAAGCACCAGGTACTTCTGATTAAAGGAATAGGGAATTTGAAGAGTTTTACAAAAAGTTATATCAACTACAATGTGAGAATGATTCTATGAGAAGCACCTTTGCATCAGAACAGTTGAAATTTCAAAAGCTTAAGGAGAGTTCTATTTCCAGGAAAGAAGTTGAAATTTTTAGAGAGGATATGATAAATTTTGATGCCAAATTGAAATCTGAAATGGTTATGAAATCAGATTTCTCAAATCATAAGTTGTTTATGGAGACACAATTTGCATCCATTGGGAATAGTACTGCTAATGGATCAGGTACTTCAGCTGATTTAATTAGAAGATTTCAAGCTATCACAACCGAAATGAGAAACATTAATGAGAGGTTTCAAGATCTTCAGTTCAATAGTGTTCCATTATCTGTTCTAGTAGATAATCAGAAATTCTTGGTTGATCAATTGACATCCAGTGACCCGGGAATCCGCTCTGTCTTAGATAAATTCACAGAGAAGCTGTCTTTGTTTATGGAGAAAGAAGAATGGCTTCATGAGTTTTTCAGAGTCAATATCATTGAATATATTCATATGAATCAAGAGGCCAATGATCTTATTATTCAGGTTGGTGATGGATTAATGAAAAGGTTGAGAGAACAGTTAGTAGAAATCAAGTCTACAGTTCAGAGAAGATAAACCCTACATGTTAACTGCCAAAGTCTTGATTCAGGTAATTATTATTTTTATACATTTAATTAAAATATACTTCATTATATTTACTTGTTTTATTGTTCATATTTCAATATTCCAGTAATCCAGATTGAATTATTACTAATCTGTTAATAATAGCATTTACCAACAGTTTAGTGCAACATTAAATGTGTTAAAATCCATGATTTATCACTTGTTTTGATATCGCAAAAGGGGGATAAATTTGGATAAACACAACATTTTATTTTATGATTGTAAACCCTTATTATTTAAATGATTTTTTTATTTAAAATGTTTTTGATTTATACAGATTTATATTTATATAACCAACTATTTTATGTTATTAACAGTCATTTATTATAAAGGGAAATTTTCTTTTACTTTTTATTTTGAAGGAGAAAATTGGATAGAACTAAAAACTTTTATTTTATTGTTTACTTTTATTTTAAATGAAAAATATTTTTATTTTCATTAGAAATGAAGGGGGAGAAATTTATTTTTAATGAAAATACAATGTTTATTTATTGAAATGATTTTGTTAACATTAAATATTGTTTTATCCTCTCAAAATTATAAAACATTATGTAACTAATTTTGAATGTTAATTTCATTTAATTAGTCTTATTATTTTATGGGCTTTGTGATCATAAAAAAGGGGGAGATTGTTGAGAAAGTGTTGTTTTCAACAATACATAATTTTGTTATTTAAACGGGGAGTTTATATTAATACTCTAGCTCTTTATGACAATTTTGATGCTCACAAATACCCTTAATTATTTTTTAATGATTTTATTTGTTACGTATTTTGCCAGAATTTATTATTTTATTTTACTCTTGAAATAATAGGAATTTATTACTAAAGTATTTGTATCTGGCATGTTCTGGAAACACTGTTCATGCGCTACTTATTCAGAATCTGGTTGAGCGTGTTATGGAAACACTGTTCATACACTACGTGGATGAACATAGAGTAAGGATGAAAAGAATGTATACTTTTTGAGATAAGGAAAAAGTATGGTTAATCAACCATAGTTTATCGGCAAAGTATCGAAGAAGAACCTTACATTAGGAAGGAACCCTACGTTTTGAAAATCAGAAAAGTATAGAAGGATAACCGTACATAAATATTAAACGTTTCGTTTATTCCTAAAAAGTATGGTTCAATAACCTTACTTTTGTAAACAGCCATACATTCTTGGAAAATTATTGATCAAGTAAAAGTATGGATCTTTTATCGTACGTTTGAATGTATAAGAGAAAAGTATGGATGACCAACCCTACATTTGGAATGAACATTATGTTTGTCGACAAGTTTACATTTTCAACATTACGTTGTCAACCTTACATTGTGAACCTTAGGTTTTAAGACTATGTCATCAACCTTATGTTCAGAGGATGCATACAATTCAACTTAACCTTATGTTTGGCGTCGAAGAATTTAAAGTCGATATTTTTATTCAACTGTCAGTACGCTGATTATTTGGAAGATTTCAAGACATATTTAAAGATGATTTCAAAGTACGATTTTGACTGATTCAAAACCATTTTATCAATTTTTTGATCAAATTAAAAGGGGATTTTTATGGCGAGTCTTTAGGGAAATTACAAATACTCTGTAAATTAAAATTTTTGAATATTGCGAGTAAAAATGCTACTTTTGTGGATCTAATTTTACAGGAGAAGTTCTCATCATTCTTTTATTTATATGGGATTTTTGAAACTGCATTGACAATTATTGATCGTGTGTTATCTTTTGATTATTCTGAAAAATGGAAAAACAGAGACTAATGAAACAAACCGATCTTATGGTTCCAAAGGAGAAACAAAGCACTATTTGTTAAAGAGGAAGACACACTAAAGAAGATTCACTTGTTCTATATCGAAGATCTATTGTGGATCCTTCTCTGCTAAAGTTGTGAATTATTTTTTTCTATATTTACTAAAACGGGATCGACTCAGAATGTTTTTTATGTGAAGATTATTATCTCTGAAGGCGATGATCTACCTACTATCAATTGCATGCTGTTGAAATTATGAAGAACATCTGTAAAGTATTTTCAGAATACGAAAATCTTTCTTTTCTATTCTTGAGTGACCAACTTCTCATACTAAGGTGAGTAGGTTCATGTTTGAACCAGAAGTCTTTGGTTTTTCTTGGATTGTAAAGGTGTCAGCCACCTGTACTCAATTGGGAACCGGTCTATTGAAAAGAGGACCAGATAGTGAAAATCACTGAATTCATGTAGTAGAGTGTTGGTGGAGTGGACTAGGGGCCTTCTGTTCCCCAAACCACTATAAATCTTGTGTTTTTTTTATTTCAATTTCCACTGCATACTTTTATTTGATTAAAATTAAAAGGAAGAAAACAATCTCGTAAATATTTTTGAAAAGACACAATTCACCCCCCCTATTTTGTATATTTTGTGTAGTATGATCCAACAAAAACTTCTTGATATCATTCTATAAGGTAGAATAATACCATTTTCAGCATTACCATCCTCTTGTTCCAAAGTTTATTATTGGATATTCACTAAGATAACTGCATTAGTCAATTGAAAGTGTTGATTTACCAGCCAATGTGTAACCAATATACATGTTCCACTTCACTATATATATATTAGTTATGGATTTTTAATTTCTTATACATATCCAGCCTCTTATTTATATATTTTTTTGGTGAAATTATATTTATTATAAATAATGATCCATCACTTCCTTTGTAATAACTTGTCATAAAAAATGTGTAATCAAATATTTTAATCTAATGAATTCAATTTGAATCCCATTATATAATTTTTATGATTGAAGGATATTCAATGATATACCCATACAGTGATTGAATGTATAAATAATTTACTAAAATATATAACCCTTTATATATATGGTGTAAATACTCCATAATTCATTATCATAATTGATTAATATTTTCCTAGAAAATAATCAAACGTATAACCATTTTATTTACAATGAGTTAATCATGCTATTATAATTTTATGTATTATTTTATTATGTTTCACACATAAATAAATGAATATGAAGGGTATAAACTTATATCACACTAACTCATTGGTTAATGAGATAGATAAAATTAGATAGAAGTTACTCCAAAGATATGACATTGTTTACCAATTACATGTTACTCCTAAGAGGTACAAGAATTGAATGGATGAGTAATTAACTTATAAATGTTTAATGATTCAAGATACTAACACATTTTATTTTTGATTTCTATGTCTTTTAATGGTTCCTTTTATCAATAATTATATCACACAGATCACGATTATTGTATCTTATAACTCTTTTCCCGTAGTCCATGTACTTATAAACATGTTACGACTCTTGTCTTCATGTTCCTATTATTATATAATGACTTATGTTTTACCCATGATGATTCATTTGTTATTATTTTTCATTTTTTATCCGTTATTGTGATTTATTGCTCACCATTTTCTTATTTTTTCACCATTTCTCTAGTAATTTCAATGAAATGGATACTTATGAAATAAATTACATGTATGGATAATCCTTTTGGAAGGAATGTGTTTGGTACCATGTACATTGTTAAATATGTAATGTGTTTTCAAATACACCAAACAATCGATCGTTGGAGTATTTTTGTTATTCATGTGATGTATAAATTTTTTTGTATATTTAGTGCCAGATCTAGAAGTGGGGGTATGGGGTGTCTCATTTCACATCAGAGTAGAGTTTGGATATTTATAGAAATTGGAATTCTAAATATTTAGTTATAGAGCATTAGATAGATAAAAATTTTCTAAAGTGGAGTAGGATAATTAAAAAAAGTATAAAACAATTGGATTAATTACACCTATATATCCCTAATGCTCCTTTCTACAGTTAACATTTACATGATCATTTGGGTTTAGTAAGTGTTATTCAATGGTTAAAATTAGGTGTAATAAATTTAATTAAGGAGGTAGAATTTAATTTTATAAAAATTAATTTAAATTATTAATATAACTATTATAATATAATGAATGTTTTATTATGATAACATAAATATACATTTAAATTTTATAATGACTTTACACATAACTGAAATATAAAATTGGGATCTGTAAAAATATTATTTAATTATACAATCAAAATCTTTTTTTGGGTATTATTAACACATTGGCTCAAAAAGTTGTATCATGTTAAATTAAAATGTTTTAAATAAGAATTATTTTCATGAAATAATAATATAAAACTATTTTATATGATAATAAAAATTTAATTAGTGCTAAGATATTTTTATAACATCCTGAAAATTTACATTGTCATAAAAACAGTTAATTTTAAATAAATAAATAATTTTATTTAAAATATAAAATTAACATATTTAGATTATTTTTTTATTATAATAAATATCAATTTTGCATTCATCACACTGAAATTATCATTATATGGATTTATGGTAATTTTCTAAAAATATTTTCTTTTGTTAAAACGTGAAAAAATTATTTTTTACAAAATAACATAAATGTTATGATATAATAATGGTATGATAATTTTTTATAACTAATTAATCATTAATCAGAATAAAAATTTAATTATGTGATAACATAATATATTATTCATTTCATTTTGATAAAAATGATTACCATTTTGAAAACCATGATTTTACCTTTTCTAAAAATAGCTTTTATGAGTAATATGATTACCATATTAGAATTACTTTTTATAAATTTTATCAATTGAATAAATTATAATGTTTTTAATATTTCTAAAATTATTATGAATAAATTAGGTAACAATTTTAATATCATTTTAGTCATAAAAGAGTTACTATAGTAAAATAAATAATTACCGCAGTGTAGGCAAAATAATATAGCGGGTTAAATTTAAAATCTAAACGAATAAATACATAGAAACTAAAACCTTGAAAAAGTGGGTTGATTTATTAGATTAACTTAAAAATCCTTGATATATTAATTTTAATCAATCAACATTTTAATTAATTTTACCCAATAATGGTTATCCTTAAATAAAAAATCCTAATTAATTATTCCCTTAAAACCACCCATCCTCATGTATAAATACCCCCATTCTATCCTCAATTTCAAACCAAAAAATTTTAGAACTATTTATCACCAAATATACATCTCATTTCTCTCTTTATTTTTTTAAAATGTTATAAGGAGTCATTATATAGCTGTAATAAGCACCATCCAATTGTAAGGGCTTCCATAATTCATCTCTTTCATTTTTGAGATGTTTACTTTTGTTATGTTTTCTTTTTAAATTTCCTTTACTATACTTCCAAGCTTTTCATTACATGGTATTATCTTTAATGTGATATGTTTTAAAATGGAGTTTATTTACTCTTTACAATTATATTATATTAATAAGCTCTTAATATTATGAAACAAGGCTTCGTCATCCCCTTCTTACCATTATTTTTGCGAGGCATATAAATTATTTCTCATTTAAATGGAATATGTTATGAAGAATTATTGATATAATTTCCCCACTATTTCATTAATAATATATTGAAATTACCTCCCTTTATACGACATTCATAATCAATTATAACTCTCATGGTTTCCCATAGATATAAAACCTT
Source organism: Viscum album (assembly GCA_963277665.1). NCBI lineage: Eukaryota > Viridiplantae > Streptophyta > Magnoliopsida > Santalales > Viscaceae > Viscum > Viscum album. Next base: position 1,991,219,295 of record OY728152.1, read on the forward strand.
CAAACATTTTATAATGAAAAGCATGTGTGATTTCCCTAGAAATGAAATCCACATATAGATAGTAAATGTTTATGTAGATATTACACTATTCTACCTAGGGTAATTTCCTAAAAAGTTTACATCAATATTTGAATCAATCATCACCTAGTGCATGAAAATGAGCCTTACTTCACACATAGTTTGATGGTCATACAAGATTTCTTTTGATAATTCACATGCACTTTATGATCCGTAATAAAGGATCATAATACATGGATTGATATTAACATTCAATTGATATCTCTATGAAATGAATGTATCCTCAGAAAATTCTTGTAATAATTACCTCTAATGGTGTAGTTAATTTTTCAATTTGAACATCATATTGATCCTAGGATGATTGTTGTCTATTCACCAAGATAACCACATTATTCAATTAAATGTTTTTTACCACATGATTTATAACCAATGAAAATGTTCTATTTAACTGACCACATTACTCATTGATTTTACCTTTCTTCTTCTTTCCCACATTCTTATATATAAATTGTTCGGTGAGTTTATAAAATCTATAATGAATAATCCATCAATTCCATTGATTTTACTTATCATTAGAAAAGTGTTATGAAATCATTCATTATAATAAATTTCCATGAGAATAAAATTTATTTATTCTTATGATTTGAGGGTACATATCAAGATTCCTATACATTTATAAACTAGGGATATTATTGAAAAATCATTATACCCTTTTACTCATTAAATATAAATACCCCATAGTTAATTATCTTGATAATTTTTTATTTCCCTAAAAAGGTATCAAATTTCATTAGATACCATTTTTATTAACATTTTTTATCATTCCAAGATTATTTAATGTATAACTTCCTCATATGCCACACATATATTAATAAATATTAAGTGTGCTTCGTAATATAATTCCATTGGAATGGGTAATGAGACGAAGTTAACTTGATAAATGCTACTCCAAAGACATAACACTTTTTATCAGTTATAGGTTACTCATAAAAGAAATGAAAATTACATAGATAGGAAATTCCATTATGAATGTTTGATTTTCAAAGATACCAACACGTTTTATTTATGAATTTCATGACTTTTAATAGAACCTTTAATCAAGATTGATATCTCATGGCTCATGATTATTGGGTCTTATAAATCATTTCCCTATTTCTATGTTCTTATGAAAATGTTATGAATCAATTCTTCATGCTCATGTTCTTATATTATGCCTCATTTATCTCCAATTATGTTTAATTTATGTTTTTATCTCATTTTTCATCCCATACTGTGCTTTATAGCTCAGTATTTTCTTATATTTCCTCATTTTATAGGAATTGAAATAAAAGGTACACATAAATATAAATTACATGTGTGGATAATTCCAGTGGAAGAAATGTGTTTTGTACCATGTGTATAGTTTTAAATGTACATAATTCCCAAATACAAGGCAATTTTGATCCAGGGAGTCTTTTTATAATTCATATGATGTATTAAAAAGTATATATGTTTAGAACCATATCCAAATGTGTGGGTCTAGGGTGTTTCATTTTAAATCAAAGGATAGTCTGGTTATCTTCGGGAATTATAATTTAGAATATTTGGTTATGGTTCCTTAGATAGATAATAATTTTTTCTAATGTACTAGGTTATGTAGGAATAGTATAACCAAATAGAATTAATTACACCTCCATATCAACAATTTTATATTTTTATAGTTAAAATTTACAAGAATATTCTGGTTTAGTAAGTGTTATTGAATGTGTAAAATTGTAAGGATGAAATTTCATTTGGGGGTTGAATATAACAACATTAATTTTTTTTTATTTTCAATAGAATAGTTATTTTATAATGAATTTTTTATTATGATAACAAATAAATAATATCACACTTCATAATAACTTTACACATCATAAAAAAATTAAACTACAAATTGAAAAAAAAATAATTTAATGATATAATCAAAATTTTATTATTTTTGCATTCTATAAACATATATTATTAAAAATAATATCATGTTAAAAGAATAAATTTTATATAAAGGTTACTTTTCAGAAAATAATTATGTAAAACACTTTTATATGATAAAACAAATCAGTGATGTTCTAATAAATTTTCATAATGGCTAGAAAATTTACTATGTCTTAAAAACAATGAATTTTCAAAATATAAGGACATTTATTTAATATCGAAAATTATAATATATATATAAATTTTTTTTAAATATAATATAAATTTTTTTTTCATCACCTAAAAAATATATTTGTGTGAATTTATGATATTTTTATAAAAAAATTATTTTTTGGTTAAAAAGTTAAAATACCATTTTTATAATATACCAAATCTTATAATATAATCAAGATATGATCATTTTTATAAATTTTTAATCATTTTTAATGATAAAAAATTAATTATGGAAATTCATAAAACATAATTCATTTCATTTAGTAACATATTATTAACATTTGGAAAACAATGTTTTTATATTTATTCAAAAAAACTGTTCTTATTAGTTATACATGTATCATATTTTATTTATTTTTTTACCACTTTTAAAAACTTATAAAGTAAATATTGATTCTAAATTTGGAATTAGAAGGTCTAAATTAAGTAATAAGGTTAATTTCACTTTTAAACATAAAAAATATTTGGTAAAAAAAGAGTTGCTAGAGTGTAGGTAAAATAGTGTGTGGGGTTAACGTTAACGGTAAAAGATTAAAATACCTAAAAAATAAAAAATAAAAAGGGTTGTGTATTTATTTTAAGACTTTAACCTGCCTTGAAAATTTTAATTTTATTCAATATAATTGGAATTAGTTCCACAAAATAGTGGTTATCCTTAGATAAAAAATAATCATTGTTTAATAATTTAAAACCACTCTCCTCAAGTATAAATACTCCCATTACCTCTTAAATTTACACACTAAGACTTTGAGCATAATTTACCTCTTAATATAACTCTCAACAGTCAATCCATGGTTGTTCCATTGTTCTAGTGATTTCGTCTATAGCTTTATGAAGAATCCTCTGAGTGTAATGGTTTCCCCAATTCCACTCTTTCATTTTTAAGTTCATTAATTTATTTATATTAGAATTTTAAATTTCCCTTACTATATTTTGATTCTTGTTATTCCATAGTATAATAATCCATGTGATAATTTATAAATAATGTTTTATTTATTCTCTATCATTATCTAATTTTCCTATGCTATTATTATGCTGAAACATAGGTTCCTCGCCCATCTCTTACAATTAATTTTGCTACCATTATTATCCATTTATCATTTAAATGTTCAATTTTAACATGAATAATTGTTAAAATTTACTTACCATGTTATAAATAAGCAATCAACAATCCCCCCTAAGTATACCAAATTCATATTCAATTATAATTCTGACACATTTTCATTTCTAAAAAATAATTCTATATTTGTTAATGAAAAGTCTATGTGGTTTTCCTATTGATGAAATTCATATCTGGATAATACATTTGGATATGGTTCTGACACTATTTTACCTAGGGGTATTATCCCCCAAAAAATTATTCATTTATATTTGACTTGATGGTCACATGGTGCACAACAACATTCCACACTACACACCTAGTTTGACACTCACGGGGAATTTCCTTCTATTAATTCACATATAATCAATGATCTATAAGAAAGGATCAAAATATATGGATTTATATTTAAAATAAATTGATATATATATTCCATTAAAGTATCCTTAACCACATCTTATTATAATTCCCTCAAGTTGAGTACTTTCTTTTTCAATGTGAACATCTAATTATTCCTAAGTTGATTGTTGTCTATTCACAAATATAAGCACATTAATCCATTAAAAGGTTTTATTTATGAACTGATTTGTAACTAATGAATATGTTTTATTTTACTATTTATATCCATAAGGTATTTTACTTTACATTAACTTGTTCATGTTCTTTTGAATACATTGTATGGAGAAATTATGATATTTATAGAAAATGATCCACAAATTCATTTATTTTTCATCATCTCATTCAATTTGTAATCAAATAAATTATTCCAATACCTTTCCATGTGAATACCCTTGAATACATATTTTTATTTAGGGGTCTTCACATAGATGTCCAAACATTTATTTACTGGGTGAATTTGAGAATAAATCATATACCCTTTTATATATATGGTGTAACTACACCATAACTTTTATTTTAATTGATAGGTATTTAACAAGAATGTTTTGACCATTCATTAGATAGACATTTTATTTTCAATGGTTTTATCATGCTATGATTATTTTATATATGTTTTACTTTTGTAGCACATGTGAATTAAGACACATGAATGCTCTTCTATAATATGGATCCAATGCATTGCATAAGGATCTTGCGTTAACAGGATGGAAGTTACTCCTTATAGATGATCGAGTTTTCCAGTTATAGGTTACTCCCAACAGATATGGGAATTACATGGATGGGTGATTCCATTTAGAATGTTTCATGTTCCCAGATACAAACACATTATCATTATGGTCTCAATAACTTTGATTGGTTCCTTTGATCAAGATTGATATCACATGGATCATAATTATTATATATTATAAAACTTTTCCCTATTTATATGTTCTTATGATTGTAAGATGACTACCTTCCTCATCTTCATGTTCATATTTCATCCCTTATGTTATTCCCATGATGTACATTTATGAATAATTTTCATTTTTATCTATTATTGTGGTTTGTAGCTAACCCTTTTCTTATATTGCTCCATTTCCCCAAGAATCACAGCGAAATGGATACATATAAATAAATTAAATGTTTAGGCGATCCTTATGTAAGAAATGTTTATTTACAACGTATATTGTTGTAAATGTACCTAGTTACCAAATAAACTAAACTTCCAATCATTGCAGTGTTTTTTAAATTCAAGTGATGTAGTATTATTTTTGAATATTTATCACTAGATCTAGAAGTGTAAGTCTAGGGAATCTATTTAAGATTGTTTAAAAGAAATTTTAATAGAACCCATTTACTTTCCACTAGTTAATCATGTCATTAAATGAATAATGGATATTTTTATGAGTTTTTTTAATGATATCCAGGCTCTACGTACTTTATTTATGCCATTTTACATGGTAATTATTTATGAAGGGTTTATCCCCATTATGTATCACTAGTCATCCCGATATAGGTTATATGTTTGGGGTGACTAGACAACACTGGGTGACCCAAATATATCCAATATGGTAGGTTCTCCCAGATTATACTCTAATGAATTGGGTAATGATTACGTTGTCTAGGGAATTATTTTTGATGTTGGGTATAAGGTTATTATAATTAAAAGGGTTCTGTAAGGGTTCTATGATAATGATTTCATAAGGTACCAACACATTTTATTTATGATTACTATGGGTTATAAATGTTTCCTTTGACCAAAATTTATACTACATGGATAATGATGTTTTATTCCAATAAATATTTACTTTGTTAGCACTTTAAAACATGTTTTCGGATAGATGTTCTATTTATTTGTGTGTATGAATTCCATTATGTTATGATCAAAAACTATTATTATGTCATCATACCCTTATGATCATATTACTCTCACGAATTACATTCAATTATAAATGATTATGTTTTCCCTTATATTGTATTTGACCTCACACTTATTATATGTCATTTTTCATTGGTTATGAAGAATGGTTCTCAGTGATTTCTATTTATAAAATTTTTAACCATGGAAAACTTTATTAGAGATGTTGAAGACTTAATATGGAATATGAAAAGATAGTATAGTAGGAGAAATAACATCGTGAAGTCATTAGTGTTTTTATGTAACAATTTTTACTAATTCTATAAAAATCTAAATCAAAATTTTTCTTGGGAATGTAAGTGATCCAATATTTCATTTTTTATTCTGTAAGGTTTGAATGAGAAAAATTGGGCAATATTTATCAGTATCAACACTAGAAATGTAATGCTTATGTTTTTATCACTAGATCCACGAGTGTGCGCTCGTGGTTGTTATAGGTTGTATCAATGTATGGAACATATAACTTTAAATATTAAGATGATTTTATATGAGATTATATTTAGAGTAATGGATTACATCATGAGTTTATAAGTTTAAGTTTTATCATAGGTTCAATGTCTAAAATACCTCTTTTGAGGTTTTATGTGATATAATTTTAAAGCTTATAATGATATTATAGAAAATGTTTTATTAGGTTTATGTTTATATATATATTAGGTTTAACATTTTTAATTATTTGAGAAATAAATCATTTAATTTTTTTTGAAATTAGTTTTAATGATATTTTTATCCTTTGGGTTTTATATGATATTTTATGGTTGGGGATATATTTTGGGGAACATTATATTAATTATAATGTTTTGGAAAAAGGAAAACAAATAGGTCTAGTGACATCCCACCACATACAGTAAGGTCATGGGGTTAAACTCACAGCCAAAGGGTAGCAAGGGAACAAAAACCACCACTAGACTATGTCAATTCTTGGTTAGTATGGAATTATTTCCCTACTTAAAAGATTTTGAAAAATAATAATAAGTTTATTTTGGGAGAATATGTTATATTAGGTAGATATCCTTAGGATTGAAATGTTATCTGGTTATTAAGTGATTAATTTCATTTCTGAATATGTTTACTATTTTTAAACCATATATGATTAATTCAAAAAAAATTCATTGTATTTTTTATAGGAATAATGGTTGATAAATCTCTTGAAACCCTCTATGATATTAATATGCAATTATGGTTATTCACGTTATATATGGAAATGATAAACACGTCATGGAAATTATATACTTTTGGAATATAAATTTTTTTGTATGAGTCATTAAGAGTGATTGATTTTATTTGGAGATAAATTTTAAATTTATCTGGATAGAATATGTAATCAAATAATTCTAATATTTGGTAATTACTATTTAATTTCAAATATTGAGCTATTATTTCTACATATAAAGATTTATACACGTTGGGAATTACCTTAACATGTTCTTATTATTTTGATTTTTATTAATTGTTAAAACAATAAGAATAACTTATTATTCTCTTATGTATTATGTTATTTGTTAGAAGTTTTTTTTAGTGATTCAGGCATGAAAACATTCATCTTGAATACTCATTGTTTGGAGGAAAAGATTATATTTTGATTAAAGTAGATTAATGGATGAAATTATACCCATCAAGAAATTATATTTCCTTAATCTCATAGTATATATGATAAACGAATTGATAAACTATAGGTAAAAGGATCTGGAAACAAAAAATTTATCCTATTACCTCTATATCAAATGAATCGATGGTCTCATCACCCATACAAGATTATTTATTTTGAGATTATTGACATTATACTGAACATATTTTATATCACTCTATATCATTCATCAAGAGTTAATCTTCTCTTCTATATTCATGTTTTTTGTTTTCCACCAATGTTTCACTATAATAAAACCTAGTTATGTGTTACTATAGATGAACTTTTTAGTTACCTTTCACTCTATTAAAGATGAAGATATATTAAGACTTTTCTATGATGTGTGATTTAAAAAAAGTATTTTAAAATTTTCATCCTTTTATTACTGAGATCAAGTCAGAAATTTGGAGGACAAAATTTATTAAAGGTTCGGGGGAATAATTCTATATCTTTAGATTTTAATATAATAAAATTATGTTCTATAACAAGTACTAAATGAAAAATAGAGAATAAATTTAGAATAAAATATTAATATGTGACCATTGTAACCAAGATTTTTAATTAGAGGGTATGAATATGACTAAATAAATTTTCAAAATAATATATTAAGTTTAAAAAAATACAATTTTATTTACTAATGATTAGAGAATATGCTATAAATTTTTAGTCAATCCATTATATTCTTCAAAGGTATGTCTTCTTTAAAAATGTTTTTTATTGAGCAATTAAAAAAATTTATTTTTTTGAATAGTTAGAAATTTTATTTTAAGAAATAAATAACATTTTTTATATCATCATATAAAAATTATATTTGGTGGAGTTTTGGTATTTCTCAGAAAAGATTTATTTTTCAGTGAATGATGAAATATACTAATTTTTCGTGCAAATTTTATCATCATTTTGAGTATTTAAATAGTTAAATTTTATTTTGAATTATTTATAAATGCTAATTAGTTCTTTTTTATTTAATATAATGCCATAATGATAATTTAAGTTAGTTTTAGTATTGAATTTATTATAAAAACATTTTTTCAAAAGGGGAATTTAAAAAAAAACAATTTTTCATCACATTATGTAGGTTTAATTTTCAATTATATTATGAATCTTTTGTGTTATGAATTTCTAAAAAATGGATTCCAAATCTGGAATCATGAGGTCAAAAGTTAGTAAATAGGTGAATTTTATTTATGCCTAATATGAATTGTTGTGATAGTAATTTTCTTACCACGATAATGGGTTAATTAAGTAATTTAGTGTTAAAAGTAATATGATAAAGACTATAAAATGACCCAAAAATATTACTAATTTTATATGAGTATATCTCATCCATACTACTCAATTATTTAGTTATATGGTTTTTTTATTTTTGTGTGACTATGACCTTTATAATTTTTTATGTAAATAATACTCAAAATTGTCACACTCTTATTTTTAATAAATATAATATTTTTAACATTGGTGTAATTAGAAAATGTTTTCATTTAAAAATATTCAATTTTAACATGAATAATTTATATTTATAATGATATTTTATTTTTTAATTTTTTGTTAATAAACAATTACCTTAAATTAAATCAAATAACTAAAACAATAATTATTCAATTACATGAAAAATAAAAAAAATTGACAATAAAAATATTAAAAGTAATATAGTTTTAGATTATTAATTTGATCCTTGAATTTTATAGATTAATATAATAGGTTAGGTATGTAATAAAATATTTGCTTTCAGTTTCGTATTTTTTCTTGAAGTTATTAAATTCAATGGAATTAATAGTTAAAATATTTTACATAGATGATATTTAATATTAAATAATATTTTATTAAATGTTATAAAATTCATCAAATTCATATATTTAGATAAGGGAGGATTACATGGTTTATATTATCAACCATAGTTAATAAATTGGACTCTTTTCTTTTTATAGTAAGTGTAACGACCCTCAAAGAGTAAAAATCCTTGTCATCATGGTTAGTGTGAAAATGGTTAAAGAGGGTTAAAACCAAAATATTAGGGTAAAAGATTAGTCAAAACATGTATAATATTTATTTTATTGTATTATATTGACCCATAATCAACATAGATTCTAGATAAATGTTAATGGATACATTTTGAATTGAATATTAATTTATATTAATTACATATTTTGAGAAAATCTAAGAGTGCCCCTCCCCTATTTCATAAAAGTAAATATCATCTTATCATTATTTAAAAAATTAAGAACCATTTTTTATGGAAAATCCATTCCAAAATAAATTCCTTACATCCCTCATATAAAAACAACCTAGGGATGCTTATTGGGTAAACATTAGGAGGGTGTCTGAAGAAGAGGTATCTATTTTTACCAATCATTTTTGCTTAATTTCTTCTTAAATATCCTTAAAATATTATTTAACTATAATTAAATAGTAAAATAATTCTATATAATATAAATCAATATTATTTTGTAATCTAATAAACTATATCGAAATCCATCCTCTGTTAAATAGAAAAGGAATCCATCATTCGTGTGTACGATGGACTACCTCCTTATGGATGGATGCAATTCATTTTACTTACCACACACAATATATAGTTATTAAGATGTATTAAATGTATATATATGAAATTAATTACACATTTATATTTTTTTAAAAGATAATATTACACCTATTTTCTTACCCTTCCATTCACTGGAAAATGATAACCTCATTCTTGCGTATGTGTAGACCACCTCTTCCACTAAGCAAAGATATTAATTTATCATTGCGTAAAATGACTGATAAATATATGTATATTTAATTAAATATTTTTATATTGTTGGTATTATTATCATTATATAATGATACAATAATACTTTCGTTATTTTCATATTGATCACTGATAAATAGAAATGTTGCTCATGCGTATGTACGACCTACCATCTCCATTATGATAACATTTTTTATGTTTCAGAACCATATGAAATGTATGGATATAAATGTAAAATTAATGAATAAATATGACAGTTATTTCATTATTATTATTATGTTATATATGATGTAAAAATGACCCCAATTTCCAAGGACAACATACTAAAGCCATTTTGAAATTATGGACAGAACGTCCTCAAAACACATGAGGTGGACTTAATTGATTAACTATTTATATATCTAATTGTAATAAATGAAACAAAAATTTTAAGGATACTATATTAATTTAAAATATGATCTAAAGATATAAAATAATTGATATGTTCTTATTATATTGGTTTTGAGGTACATATATAGTATGTCTGGATTTGAGGTAAGGGTTTTCATCACAATTTACCTTCATTGCGGAACATTTTTTTATTGTGAACCCAATTTCATTTATATGGTTTATATACTAATAATTCTAGATGTTATAGAATAAATAATTAAAAATTAATGATATTTTGTTTCCTAATTTTAATTATTTATCCCAAGGTAATTTTACACGATAACCACTTTGTTTTTAAGGCTTTGTGAACTCAATTTATTTTAATGGGGGTTATAACCCATTCTTATTAACATTTTTCCCATGATTTGAATTGAAATACAAAATTTTAATTATGTATTTTTTTTATTTCAATTTATTTCTAAAGACCCTCCATGTAATGTTTTTTTAAATATATGTAAATTTTATGAGTCTGCAAAATCTAACGGTGCATGATTTTGAGGCCTGGAGTGCCCGAAATGATCCGTTTATATTTTGTTAAGCTTAAGTTAACACGTGTAAGCAGTTTTCCTAAAAATGTAGAAGAACTCTTAAACAGTTACTCGGATAAAAAATTGGAGGGCACCGTTGTGCTTAGGATGTCGGGTTTACCCAAGGCACGACTAAAGATTAGTCGGCACATGCCGCCTGTGAGAGAACCCAAAATGGCATAATCATAAATAAAATAATTAAATAAATTATTTTATTTTTTAATTGTTTATAACTCACAAACGGTAACTCGGATTAAAAATCTGTGACCACCACTGAACTCGTGAGGGTATGATTTATTTATGAAAATACTAACTTTGGCCGGCGCGGGCCACAAAAGGAAGTCAATTTTTGGTCGCAAATAAAATAATTAAGTTACAATTATTTTATAGTAAAATTCATAACCTCTAAAAAGTAACTCGTATTGAAAATCTGAGAGTACCAATGGGTTCATTGGGGTATGTTTCACCTAGGTAGAGCCTAACTTGAACCGGCGCGGGTCGATGGTGAATGATAATAATTTTCTGAAATTTTTTCAGGTACATTCAAAAAAAGCACGAGTGGTGTTTTATAACTTTTGAAATGGTGCTCAGAATTTAAATTTGAGGGCACCGATGAACTCGTAGCACTGGTATTCACTTAAGGAGACTTTCTCCTCGAAGGCAGATGAATGAGGGAAAAATTTAGTTTTTGGGGTTTTTGTGGAATTAATAAAATAAAATAAACTTCATTTTATTTTATTTTGAGCTTCCATGTGGATATTTCAGGTGGGGACCATTGGAGCTAAGCCAACACATGAAAGTTTGAGGTGGGGACCACCACACCGTAACCTCCCATGAGAGGTTATGGTGGTGGGGACCACCCGAACCATAACCTCCCATGACAGGTTATGGTGGTGGGGACCACCCAGGTTTTTAGACCTCCTTGAAACCGCCCATTAATTGGTAGAAACCTCTCAAGTCCCTATTAAATGTTTGGGGGGGGGGCTCTTGGAATCCTCCCAATAAAAATAGCTAACTCACCTCTTAAATTGAAAAAGTATAATTTAATTACCTTGCTCATTTTAAATTTAAATAACTGCGTCATTGGAATTTAGGATGGTTCCTAATAAATGAACCATCATAAATTCCAATGATCATTACCTACCTAACTCCCTTTCCTATATATAGGAAGCTTGGGAAAAGATGTTGGGATGGCTTCACCAAGAGAAGAAGAACTGGTAAGGTGATGTGACGCCCAACACTTGGTGGATTACAATTCCTCCACAAAGAACGCATTCTTCCAATGAGGAATGCAGGCGAGGAGTGACTTCAACTTCCTTCCTCAGAACCTAATCCAGTGTAGGACGTCATTGACTATGATGAGCCTATTCAAAAACCGACGATCATGGAAAATGCAGACAACACCGATGTCCATATTTTCCCAACGATCTATTTTCTTCCCCATACCAACGTCGACAAACATCAAACAAAGGTAGAGGGTTCATTTTCATGTTAATGATTTCCTTGATTTTCTTTTGCGGATTGGAAAGAAATCATTGTGGAGGCTTTAGAATTGGAATTCCATCATTCTCTTTTCATGATGGACCTTTTGCTATAATCCTAAACATGGAGGGCACGATCCAAACTAACATGGACCAACTCCCTCCACCGATCTCTTTGTAATGTTCTTCAGGTTGACGACGAAACGATGAGGCGACAGGAAACGACCGCGCTACCCACAGACTCCGCAACCCGCGCCGCCCTTACGGCGCATCGCCAAACTAGATCCTAGCCACCACTAGCCTCCCATGAAAAAACCGGCCACCCAGCCACCCACCGACCACCCTGATCCCTGCTGTCACTAGCCTCTTGTGCGCTTGCTGATCTCCCGGCCGTCCACCGCCCCCCCAGCCACCCGCCAGCCTCCCAGGCCGAGCCACCCAAGCCGTTCCCCTTACGGCGTTGGCCGAACCGGCCTTGAACATTTGGGCCGAGTCACCGAGCCACGCCCCATGCACACCTGGCCGAGGCGGCCTTCCTCACCCCAGCGGGGCCTCCGAGAAGAACCACCCTTACACCGACGTGTGGCCGGTCCACACCCTCGCGACCGGTTTGTGCCCTTTCTCTAATCACAGCCTTCGCAGCCTGTCGGGCCGGGCCAGACCCAATAGGTCAGGCCGGGTCGACCCAGACCGGGTCGTCCCACACTGGTTCGTGCCAAGTCGGTCCCACTGGGTCGGACCGGACCCAAGCCCGCTTCGACCCATTTATGCTCCTTCAGCCATATCATTGGCACCAGACGTCCATTTGACGAACCATTAGCGGCATTGGAAGTCTTGGAGCATGACGGTCCCTTAGCGTATACCCCACTGGCTTTTGGGGTACAGTTGATATAGGGTCAGGTTGGAATGTGCACGAATCTATCCAGGCCCCTGGGACTAAAAGGATAATAACACACATACCGAGTGTCCGATTGACGCGTCGCCTATTGCGTTGAGACCCGTACGGTGAGGCAGTCCTTCAAAATATTTTTATTCATGGGACATCATCGAAGTTGATGTATCTACACTTGGATTGAGGAGTGGACCCTTCTGGAATCAAGCGTGCTTGTGCGGAAACCCTATGGCTGGCTACTCTCGGACTACTGTTCCTAGATCCTATGTGGGTTCAACAGTTATGAATATTGTTCCGGGATCTTGTGTGGGATCGATAGCTATGAATACTGTTCCTAGATCCTGTGTGGGTTAGACAGCTTTGGCTACTGTTCCTGGATCATGTGTGGGTTCGACAGTTATGACTACTGTTCCTAGATTTTGTGTGGGTCCGACAGCTCTGAATACTGTTCCTCGATCCTGTGTGGGTTCGACAGTTATGACTACTGTTCCTGGATCCTATGTGGGTTAGAAATTTCTGACTATTTTTCCAGGATCATGTGTGAGTTTGATAGTTCTGACTACTGTTCCTAGATCCTATGTGGGTTTGACAGCTCTGACTACTGTTCCTGGATCCTATGTGGGTTCGACAGTTCTCACTACTATTCCTGGATCATGTGTGGGTTTGATAGTTCTGACTACTATTCCTGGATCTTGTGTGGATTCGATAGCTCTGACTACTATTCCTAGATCCTTTGTAGATAAGACAGTTCTGACTACTTTTCCTGGATCCGATGTGGGTTCGATAGTTCTGACTACTGTCCCTGGATCCTATGTTGGTTCGAATGTTATGAATACTGTTCCTTGATCCTGTGTGGGTTTTCTGGCTCTGGCTACTGTTCATGGATCATGTGTGGGTTTGACAGCTCTGATTTTTGTTTGAGGATCCTCCGTGGTTTTGAAAGAACAGATTATTTAGTGGCTAAATCTAATCATCTCGAACTCTCTACAAAAGTTGTATACCTATGTGAGCTGAGTCATTAACTTTTGTGTTTACCTCATGATTGAGATAGATTACTTGGTAACTTAGGTGTATGTATGGGTGTATACCTAAGTGGGGTTAATTGTTGATTTCATACCTTGTGGTTTGTCCTTGTTTTATTTTGTGAGAACTTGAGGGTCTCAGGGTCCCTACTGAGTATCGTTATACTCTCCACTGCAAGGGCTATGCCTGCACCACATTGTGTTGGATTCAGACAATGGACATCACTGACCGAGGCTGAGTGTATCAGGACTAGAAAGTACTTGGAGGTGGACCACACAGTGTGACGGTACACGTAGGAGATAGACGGAAGTGGAGTGTTGTGGAGGCTATCTGTACCTACCATTTAGGTAGGATTTCCCATTGGAAGATCCATGAGATATTTTCCCTTTTTCCAGTACTTATACTTTCATTTTCTTGTACTTTAAAGTTGGGCTTGTAATTCTGGCCCCTTTTATTTTTCAGCACTCTTTTGTTATACAGTTTTACTTAGTGTTTTTCTTCCACCTTGTACTCTGTTGTGTGCGTTTTCAGGTTATAAAGGAAATTCCTTCCCAGTTTTAGTGATTTACACCTTTGGTTCTAGTCACCAGTCCCTGGACTAAGGAAGGGGGGATTGGGGTAGTCATGGAATGGGCCCAGGGGGATAGGTCGTGACAAATTGGTATTAGAGGAGTCAGTTCTACTATAGAACATAGGACTCTGATCTTTTTTTTGAAGCAATAGTGTTAAGTGTAGTGATTGTGGTTTTTAGTTCAGGGAGTCCAGTGTTGGTGTGGCGGCCAACATATCCATACACCAGGACCCTGACTTCTGATTTCCGACACAGTGCGTGAAAACACTGATTGCATTGGTGTTTTCTTTGTGATTTCTTAAGTCAGATCACCAGGTCAACTCACCAGGTATAATATTTTGACTGTGTCACATATGTCTATTTTACGACGCCTCCACTTAGATATCCAGTTAGTGTTCCGAGCATCGTATGCACCGACATCCCACTGAGCGATGAGGCTCTGGTGCTGGGACCCTCTTACTATTGGCACCTTCAGGTGGTGTACCAGCAGCACCACTACCCATTGGGCAGCAGATACCAATAGCCACACTAGCGGACAGTGCACGCTGGCTGAGCGCATTGCCTGAGTTCCAGCAGTAGATTCCTCTTTGGTTTCGAGGCGAGACAGATTCCCAAACAGCTGAGGGCTGGCTGGAGGCGTTTGCTAGAGTTTTCCATCTATTTGAGACTGCAGAAAAGAAGATGGTGATCTTATCTACTAGTCTTTTTCAGTGAGTGACCATGAGGATGGTCCGCTTAGTGATGAGGCTTTGGTACATGGACCGTTTCTTGATATTTTACCTTCGGGTAGTGTGCCGGTTATATCATTACCCGTTGGTAAGCAGTTACCACCGGCTGTACCAGTAGAGGAAACATGTAGGCTTAGCGCCTTACACGTGTTTCAACATCAAATACCTGTCAGGTTCTGAGGCATGCCCAGCTCACAGATGGCTAAGGAGTGGCTCGAGGAGGTAGCTGAGGGTTCTCTAGAACTTCTACAGCTTCGGTAGGACAACATGTCAGTAGCCGAGTATTCATCGGGGCATACCAATCATTCATGGTACATGATGAATACGATTCGATTAGTGCTTCATATCTCAGACCACTGAGAGAGGTGTCTTTAGGGACATCCGAGATAGCACTATTACTCTATGAATTCCTACTTATGTTAGGGTTCTAGAGAGAACCTTTGTGGTTGAATATTCTTTGGCTGAGCGGATACAGCCAGTGAATGTTAGTACTAGGAATGCAGGGAACTGGTGAGAGTATCATAGACTAGGGCGTGTAAAATGTGTTAGGGAAAAATGAATCTGAAGGGTAGTATATGTGGAAGCATAGCTAGGAGATCAGCATGTGGTGGTGAACTTTTCAACATGTTACAACCACCCCATTTTTTGTGTACCCCATCAAGCTCAGTGAGCTGGATGAAAGGGGAAGATAGTTGTTGCATGCGGTCAAGGAATGCGACCCAAGGGCTATAGGAATGATTCGAGGTACTGTATATGTCTACTACTAGCTGTCATATCAATAGACATAGGTAACAATCATTCCTTCCTTCCACGAATCTTCCCCAGGACCTAGAGTTTCTGGTTAAACCATTGACTTAACCCTCATGTCTGGAGATTCCTTTGGGAGGAGACTCGATAATCATACTTATGCTGACAGTTTCATATGAACCTTGAAGAGAGAGTTTCAGTTGGAACCTCTAGGTGGTAGCATCAAGGCCTTACGATGTTAGTTTGGGTTTGGACTTGACATCCACAGTTCAAACTCAGGTTAACTATATTAGGCCCAAAGTTTGTGGTTTATCTAAAACTTTGGGATGAAGTTTCCCTTAGTCAGAAAAAAGGAAACCTAGGTAGCACAGGATAAACTCCTACATATTAGGGTGTGGCAGATCACTCGTGAGTAGGCCAGCCTCACCCTCATGGTAGAATAAGTTTTGAGTTTTCAGTTCCCAACAGGAGTGGCTAGAGTTCCTCTAGGTTTATGACTTAAAGATAGTCTATAACCCTGGGAAGGGGAACATGGTAGTAGATGCACTCAGTAAGAGGTCTGGACTGAAGCTGCTGAGTGAGGCAGCAGAGCAGCTAGCCGCTTGCATATATCCTATGTGGATCAAGATGGATTATCTTTTCTTCAGTCTCTTACAGTCACTCCCCCACTTATCCAATGAGTCAAGGATTCACAACTTGGGGACGCTGACTACGAGACTCGACGTGCTCCGATATCCATAGGGCATGCACGTGATTGATTTTCTGAATGTGAGGAGGATGTCATCCACTTCAGAGGACGTACTATGGTACCAGTGTCACTACAGGATGAAGTGTTGAGGGAGTTTCAAACATCCCATCTAGCGGTACACCCAAGAGTGACGAAGATGTACTAGGATCTCTGACGACAGCACTGGTGGCCAGGAAAAAAGAAAGTAGTTACCGAGTTTGTTTCTTGGTGCCTCACTTTTCAACATGTGAAGGTAGAGCATCAGGTTCCAATAGGCTTGGTTCAACCTTTAGAGGGCCCAGAGTGGAAGTGGGATGAGATATCCATGTACTTCATGATATGAATTCCATGTACATCCAGGGGTCATGACTCGATTTTGGTGATCGTCGATCGACTTACCTAGCCGGCCCACTTCCTACTGATCGGAGAGAAAGGTTTAGTAGAGAGATTGGGATGCCTCTATGTGCAGGAGATTGTGTAGATACATGGACTAACTTTGACGATTGTCTCCGATCATGACACAGGTTTTACTTCCCGGCTATGGAAGGGGTTGTTGGAGGATTTCAGAAAATAGATTCGTTTGAGCACCACCTTCCATCCTCAGATGGATGGCTAGACTGAGCGGACCATTCAGACCCTCAAGGACATGTCCCGTACTTTTTTCCTCGACATTGGCCGCAGCTGGGAGGATCACTTGCCTTTTGTGGTGTTCACATAAAACAACAACTATCACTCCACCATTGGTATGGAACCTTTCGAGGAATTTTAGGGGCGAACTTGCAGATCACCTTTATGTTGGACTGACCTCGGGGAGTCAGCACTAGTGGGACCAGAGATTTTATAGGTTACCATAGAGAAGGTGCAGATCATCCAGGAGCGGATGAAGACTGCACAGAGTAGGTAGAATTCATACGACTACTGGATATGGAGACCTCTAGAGTTTGAGGATGGCGGCCACGTCTTTCTACAGGTCTCACCTTGACGAGGTTTGCAGAGATTTGGATGAGGTGGAAAGTTATCTCCATGGTTCATCAGAAATTTCCAAATCATCAGCAGAGATGGTGAGGTGGTTTACCACTTTGCTCTTCCACCTCAGTTGCACCAGGTGCACGATATTTTCCACGTATCCCAGCTGAGGAGATACGTGCCCTACCCTTCTCACGTCATTGACCATAGAGAGCTGGACGTCGACGATGGGGCGAATTTAGGGGAGGTTCCACTAGAGATTGATGATCAACAGGAGTGGGTCCTTCATGGATGATCGATACCTCTGGTTCGTGTTCGATGGAAGCACAGGAACCTCTAGGAGAGCACATGGGAGCGGGTGGCTCAGATGCATGCACAATACCCCCACTTGTTTCCATAGTTTGACCTGTGACTTATGGGGGCGTAGAGCCCTGAGGTGGGGAGAATGTAAAGATCCATAATTTCCATGTAATTGTTTTTAAATATATGGGAATTTTATTAGTCTGTGAAATTTTAGGGCGTGCGATTCCAAGGCCCGGAGTGCCCAGAATGATCTGTCGAAGTTTTGTTAAGCTTAAGTTAATGCGCGTAAGTAGTTTTCCTGAAAAAGTGAAATAACTCTTGAACGATTACTCAGATCAGAAATTTTAGGGCACCGTTGTTCTCATGATGGCGGGTTTACCCTAGGGGCGACTTAAGATTAGTCGGTGCGGGCCTCCAGTGAGAGAACCCAAAAATGGAATAATTATAAATAAAATAATTAAATAAATTATTTTATTTTTCAAATGCATATAACTCACAAATGGTAAATCAGATTAAAAGTCTGAGACCACCACTGAACTCATGAGGGTATGCTTTCTTTAACCAGATTCTAACTTTGTCCGGCACAGACCACCAGAGAAAGTTAGTTTTTGGCCGCAATTAAAATAATTAATCGAAAATTATTTTATTGTAAAATTCATAACATCTAAACTATAACTCATATTGAAAATCCGATAGTACCGTTGGGTTTTCTAAGGCGTGTTTCACCTAGGCAGAGCCTATCCTTGACCGGCGCGGGTCGAGGGTGACTGATAAAAATTTTCAGAACTTTTTTTCAGGTACGTTCAATAAATGCATGAGAAGCGTTTCATAAATTTTGAACCGGTGCTCGGAATTGAAATCTGAGGGCACTGTTGAACTCACAGAACCGATATTCGCTTATGGAGACCTTTATCTTGACGGCATATGGATGAGGAAAAAGTTAGTTTTTTGGTTTTTTGTGGAATTAATAAAATAAAATATACTTCATTTTATTTTATTTTGAGCTTAGATGTGGATATTTCAGGTGGGTTCCATCATAGCTAGACCTCCACAGGGAAGTTGGAGGTGGGGACCACCACACATTAACCTCCCATGAGAGGTTATGGTGGTGGGGACCACCCGAACCATAACCTCCCATGAGAGGTTATGGTGGTGGGGACCACACGGGTTTTTAAACCTCCTTGAAACCTCCCATTAATTGGGAGAAACCTCTCAAGTACCTATTAAATGTGGGGGGAGCCTCTTGTTATCCACACAATAATTATAGCCAATGCACCTCTTAAATTACAGCAGAATAATTTAATTATCTTCCTCCTTTTAAATTTAAATAACCACATCATTGGAATTTTGGAAGGTTATTAATAAATGAACCATCATAAATTCCAACGATTGTTACCTACCTCCCTCCCTCTCTTATATTGTTATTGAAAAACAGTTTTTTTCATTTTAGAAGCTGGATTATGGGTATCCAGTACCCCAACTTACAACCACAGACACAAACAGTTGAAACAGAAACATCAGACAACGTGAAACAACATAGGATAACACATCATAATAACCTAATTCATCTCCGTATCCCATGCAGCTGTCATCTTCTCCAGTAGCCGATTCCCATTCTGGATGCCTCCAAAAGCTTTCACTTTGAGCTAGAATCCTAAGATGATCAAGAATAAATTGCTCTGGGGATGCCTACTTGATCACGCTACCCTTTTTAAAAGCTAAAATCACCACATTATTCCGTTTGGAGGCAGATCTAGTCCGCATCGGTCTCAGAAGAAAAGAGTAATCCTTCCATGGTCTTCTTCTTGGTGTAGCAGACAAAGGTCTGTCAGCTATAGACATCATATGATTCCGACTTTGAACAACATCACTGAATGAACAACCGACTAAACCGCTCACATTTTCTTTCCCTCCCCCAGAACTCTCCCTTCAAATTCTAACTTACTTTCTAAAAAAATAATCAGTACACCCAGATTTGTTCCCCAGCCTTTGGTCAGGAGTGTCACACTCCATCAAGGGAGGTGCCTCTCCTCAGTCGTAGTTTCGACGACGAGTTCAACATTATCCCCCGACCTCTTATCCGTACTCTCCACCAAAGGGAAGCGCCTGACCACACTAAGGTTTCCTTCCACAATCGTGGTACCTATTTCATGCCCCAACCATTCAACCGGATGGTCCTCCAAGACCTCCTTACCAACTGATACTGATTCATGCCCCCTACATTCAACCTGCTGGCCCTGCAGGATCTCCATACCACCATCACCTCCTAAAAAAACACCCTCCTCCAAACCTGTTACTAACATGTCTTCATAGAACACTTCAACCCTGTTAATAAAGGATATAAAAGGTTTATCCATAGGATCAAGACATTTAGAATCCTTAGGGCTGGCCATGGTGACCTCCTCTGCAGTGTTGGACTCAATTCCTTCCCCAATCTGCACAGATCCCAGACCAGCCATAGAAGTACAATGTATTCATAAGTCCTGCCTTCGCCTTTGTTGACCCTTAGATACCTTCATATTAGCCAGGATTGCATTAACAATAGAAGCCATGGGTTTTGGGTCTCGTTCAAAAGACACCTACTGAGACCCAGATGAAATGCCATCCACAACTGCACCAGAAAAACGGTAACCCCTTCCTTCGTCAACTAACACCGAAATTCTAGAATCTAGATTCGCCTTCACACCACTTCCTGCACCATCCTCAGTCCTCACAGAAGCAAGTTGCTCGTTACGGAGGGCCTTCATCAATCGTGAAGGATATCCAGCTCAGATAACCTCAACTGAATGACCCAATCTCTTGAAATAGACACAAAACTCAGTCTAATTTTCATAAAAAACCATGTGTTTGCGTCGGTATTCCTCACCGATCGTGATAAAAATGAAATCAAAAGGGATGCAAGACACATCCATTTCAACACACACCCTGGGATTCATCGGATGGCAGACCACCATAGTATGATTATCAGAACAGAGGTATCTACCTACCATATTTCCGAACATGAAAATATCTGAAGGGTTTTGTAATGGCAGAGGAAGAGAAGGGAAACTTACCCAAACCACAATGGAAGGTGATTCGTGATTCATATAAAGATCAAAGGACCAACTTAGTATAAGAAAGAGGGATCCATTGAAGCAGTGAGGAGCCCTCAACTAAGATTGGATGAGATCTGGTAAAGCGACGTGACACCCAACACTTGGATGATTACGCTTCCTCCACGAAGAATGCATTATTACAACAAAGAATGCCGGAAAGGAGCGACTTCGACTTCCTTCTTTGGAACCTACTCTGACGTATGATTTCTTAAACTATGATGAGTCGGCACACAAACTCATGATCGAGGAAAACATCGACGACACCAACGTCTGTCTTTTCCCAATGATTCGTCTTCTTCCCCGTGCCAACGTCGACAAACATCGAACTACGATAGGTGGTTTATTTGCATGTTAACTCATTTTGTGATTTTATTTTGTGGATTGGAAAAGAATTTTTGTAGTGGCTATAGAATTTGAAGTTTATCGTTCTCTTATCTTGATGGACTTATTGCAATCATCCTAAATGTAGAGGGTGTGGGCCAAAATAACATGGACCAACTCCCTCCGCCGACCTCTTTGTAACATTCTTCGGCATAGTGATGAAGCGACCAGGTGACAGGCAACGACCGTGCAACCCGCAGACTCCGCATCCCGTGCTGCCCTCCTGGCACTTTGGCTGAACCGGCTCTCGGCCACCGGTGGCCTCCCGGGCACCCGCTAGCCACCCGGACGGCCACCAACCTCTCAACTCCCCGCCGCCGCCGGCCTCCCATGTGCCAGCACGTCTCCCGGCCGCCCAGCCGCCTGCCGGCCTCCTAGGCCAAGCCGAGCCCCTCGCGGCATTGGCCGAACTGGCCTCAACTATTCAGGCCGAGCCGCCAAGCCGCACCCCATGCACACCTAGCTAAGCCGGACTTCCACACCCCTCGTGGCACCTCCGAGCCGAACCGGCCTTACACCGATGTGCGGCCGGTCTTCGCCCTCATGACCGGTCCGTGCCCTTGCGCTACTCACAGCCTTCATAGCCTACTGGGCCAGGCCAAGCAGGTCGGGCATGACCCAATGGGTTAGTCTGGGTCGGGCTAGGATGGTCTGACCTGGTCAGACTGGACCCGGGCCCACTTCAACCCATTTACACTCCGTCGGCCATATCATTGGCACCAGACGTCCGTTTGATGAACCGTCAGGGGCGATAGAAATATTGGACTGTGATGGTCCCTTAGCGTATACCCCACTGGAATTTGTGGTATAGTTGAGATATGGTTAGGTTGGATCGTGTATGAATCCAACCGGGCCCTTGGGACTAAAAAGGATAATAACTCTCAGACCAGACGTCCGATTGATGCACTGTTTATTGCATTGAGACCCCTATGACGAGGTCAACCTTCGAGATATTTTTTTTGTGAGTCTTTGTGGATGTTTATGTAGCGACACATGGATTGAAGAGTGGACCCTCACGGAATCAACCGTTCTTGTGCGGAAACCCTATGGTTGGCTTCTCTCTAACTACTGTTACTGGATCCTGTGTGGGTTTGACAGTTTAGACTACTAATCATGGATCTTGTCTGGGTTCGAGAGCTCTGACTACTGTTCTTGGATCCTATGTTGGTTCGACAGCTCTGACTACTATTCTGGGATCCTGTGTGGGTTTGATAGTTCTGACTACTGTTCCTGGATCCTATGTGGGTTGGATAGCTTTGACTACTGTTCCTGGATCCTGTGTGAGTTCAACAGTTTTGACTACTATTCCTGGATCATGTCTGGGTTCGACACTTCTAACTACTATTCCTGGATCCTGTGTGGGTTTGACAGATCTGACTACTATTCCAGGATCCTGTGTGGGTTTGACAGCTCTGACTACTTTTCCTGGAACCTATGTGGGTTCGACTGTTATAACTACTATTCTTAGATGCTGTGTGGGTTCGAAAGTTCAGACAACTTTTCTTGGATCCTGTGTGGGTTCGAGAGCTTTGACTACTATTCTTAGATCCTATGTGGGGTCGACAGTTCTAACTACTATTCCTGAATCCTATGTGGGTACGACAATTCTGTCTACTGTTCATGGATCCTCTTTGTGTTTGACATCTCTGACTACTATTCCTCGATCTAGTGTGGGTTTGACAGTTCTTAGTACTGTTCCCGGATCCCGTGTGGGTTCGATAGTTCTGAGTATAGTTCCTGGATCCTGTGTGGGTTCGAAAGTTCTGACTACTATTGCTGGATCTTGTGTGGGTTCGACGGCTCTTACTACTGTTCCTGGATCCTATGTGGGTTTGATAGATCTGATTTCTATACCAGGATCCTATATGGCTTTAACATAATAGGTGAATTAGTGGCTACATCTAATATTCTCTAACTCTCTACAAAAGTTTTATACATGTGTGTGGTGAGTCAGTAACTTTTGTGTTTACCTCATGATTGAGATGGATTACTTGATAACTTAGGTATATGTATGAGCATATACCTAATTGGGGTTAACTGTTGATTTCATACCTTGTGGTTTATCCTTGTTAGATTTTGTGGGACCTTGAGGGTCTCGGGGTACCTACTGATTATCATTATACTCACCCCTACATGGGCTATTCCCTTACCTCATTATGTTGGATGCAAATGAAGGACAACGCTGACCGAGGCTGAGTGTACCAGGACTGGATGGTACCCAAACGTGGACCACACTGCGTGATGGTACACAGAGGAGATGGATGGACGTGGAGAGATGTGGAGGCTATCTGTACCTACCCTTCAGGTAGGATTTCCCGATTCATGATCTAGGAGCTGTTTTCCCCTTTTCCTGTACTTGTACTTTCAGTTTCTTATACTTTACAGTTGTTATTGTAATTTCGCCCCCTTTTACTTTTTAGCATGCTTTTGATATACAGTTTTACATAGTGTTTTGCTTCCATCTTGTATTCATTTTTGTGATTTTTCAGTCTATAATGGCAATGACATCCTAGTTTTAGGGATTTATGCCTTCAGTTCTTGTTGTCGGCCCCTGGCCTATGGAAGGCGGGCATGGGGTAGTCACGGATCGAGCCCTGGGGGACGGGTCATGAAATTATTACACATAATCTCCCAATGGATTAATTCTCAATTCAATGATATGATTTTTGTAAGGGTATTCATCTCAAATTTTCTTTCGTTGGGATAAATGTTTATGATAATAAGTTGAATTATTTTACGAGGTGAATATACAATTCCTTTAAAATTTTATATAATGAACCACATTTTTTCATTATATTTATTCTTTCACTTGATTTTATTCTTGCATGGCTCTTATTATTGAAATGTTAGTAATGTACGACATGCCGTTTTTTGCGATCTATTTTCTTTTTGAGATTTTATATGTTCAAGTATCGTTGGGGTGGAACCCGAGTGAAAAAATCGGTAATTATACATACAAAATACTAGGGTTAAAATCCTAGAAATACCATGTTTGGATTTATGATTTACAAACTCACACAGACATTGACATTAGGGTTTTTGATTTAGGAATGACATGGGTAGCCAGTGATGTAGGTATGACCTAATCTAGAAGTGATGTATGCATTATTCATGAATCTTTTTCATGGTCCCATGGTATATGGAATGGTTATCCCTCTACCCAAATAAAAACTGTCATTTTATTTCATAATAAAACGAGGCTTCGACCCAAAATTTTAAAAAAAATTATTTTGGGGAATCATAGGCTTTTATTTTCATTTACCACATCTATTTTCATCACCTCGGGTTATAATATTTTTCACATGAATAAATCTCAATTCCCCCTTTATTGATAGAAAAATTTCAATAATGTTTTTTACAAGTGATTCCAATATTGTATGGTCCTTTAGATTGAGAATATTTCTCTTATATATCAAGGTTTTCTAAAAGAATTAAAAAAAATATTATTTTCTAAAAATAAATTATTTTTTAAATATATTTGACATGATTATTTTACTTATCATAAACTATTTAAAATATTAATTTTTGTTACATTTTTCAAAACAATTCAATTTTCACTCCTTTTAAAACATGTTTGAATATCATTGTTATTTTTAACATTTACAACATGAATATATTTTACCACCATCGTGAATGTTATTTTTCTGGAATATTCCTTTATATGTTTCCAAGGTTATATTCATAGAAAATTATTTTCAAAATAATATATGATTCTTTAGTTTTCAATAGTTATTTTCAAAGTGAAATTGATATTTTCATCAAGAATGTTATTAGGGAAATTTTAATGGAATTTTCCATTCATAAATTGCAAAAACCATTGTTGTAACTTATTCTCCACTAGGGATATTTGGTTTTGACACCGTCCACATAATTTCTCTAGATGGATTATGATTTCTCCCAAGGGAGTTTCATGGAAACCATATTTATTTTCCACGATTTAATAATATTATGAAAGGAATAATGGACGTTTCGATGAGTGTTTTGATGAGATGCATGATGTATGCAATTTATTTTTGTTATTATTCTTGGATAATGATTTGGAAGGGTTGATCCGCAGTATTGGTCATAGTTTATACTGATATATCTTATGCAATGGGTGTACCTAGATTAAGCTTCAATTCATTGGGTATTAATTATGTTCTATAAAGAATTATATTAGATAATAAACATATTGTTATTATAAATATAAGGGTTCTATAATGGTTTTATAACGATATTGTCCCATGGTAACAACACATTTTATTTATGCATGTTATGGGTTATAATAGTTTTATATGATCAAGGTTGACATCACATTGCTCATTAAAATTGATTTCAATGACTCTTTATTTAGTTAAATCATTATTATATGTTTTTTTATTGTTGATTGAGGTATTAATGGATAATCATTCCATTATGTTATGATCATGAACTATTATAATGTCATAATACCATTATTCTCATCTTACTTCCACAATTATAAATCATTTGTTAATTCTTATATTTACCCAAACTAATCATTTCATCTCATCCATCCTATGTTTACTTTTACCTAGGTTATTAAAAGTGATTCCAAATTATTATTTTTCTAGATTGGTTTCATATCATTATAATTTAATGGGATATATTTAATAAATAATATGGAATGTGAAAAGTTTAGTATTTTGGGGGAAATTCTCTATTTATGCTTGTAGTTTTTTTTAGAAAAGAGTTTATCCAAATTCTCTAAAACTCTAACCCTAAAAGGCCATTGTTTATGTAAGTGATCCAATATTTCCCTTTTTTATTGTATGGTTTGAATGGATTAAATTAGGTCACATTTATCAGTATCAAGGTCAGAAACATAAATCATATGTTTTTAACAGTAGATATAGGAGTACGTGTTATACCCCCGCATTTTATGGTATTTCAATTTTTTATTTTAATTTCATTGACAACATAGGTTTCACACAACACCAATCATAAATAAAGAATTATGTATAGTTAAATATCATTAATTTTAAACAACTATTTTAAACACACCATTATATAGATGGTAATTAATAATATTAAACAAATTATGAAATTAATATATTATATATGCAATCAAATGTTTTTTCATTCATACAAATTATTTTATATGCATAAGATAATAATGAATCAATTTTTATATATTAAAAGGTAATATTTTTATAAAAGCAGTTTTACCACCTTTTAATGGATCACTTGTTTTAAATATTAATTTTAAACGTTTTATAAATCTAATTGAAAAAATAAACGTGATTTTTAAAATTTTAATGTCAAAATTATCTTAGGATGATATTTTTGTATTTTTCTAAGAGTATTTATTTTCCTGTGAATAGTGAAAATCCCATTTTTTTATAAAACTGTCATTGTTGTTATATTAATATTATATTTTTGATTTGAATAGTAACCTCAGGTATAAAATTATTAATAAAAATTATGTATCTTATAAATTAGAATATAAAATTTTTATGTGATGGAATATGTAAATAAATTTTTTTGAAAGGGTAAATTAAGTCTATATATTTCAATAAGTCATAAATATTTAATTAAAATTTTACAATTAATTTAATGATTTAAAAGAAAATATATTTTCATAAAATATTCTCATAAAATAATATTTTTCTCTTATTATTATATAATAATTTTATGAGACCTTAATTAAATTTTCAAAGTGTCATAGAACCTGTTATAATTTTACAATCAATATTTTTATGAATAAATAAGGATTTTAGTTAATATTTTAATTTCATATATATAGTTTTTTTCATAAAATGGAGACAATTTTTTAATTATACAATTAAAAAAATTGTTTGGGTATTTTTTTGGGATTTTTCTAAAATAGTTGAATTTTTAGTTTATTGTAAAATATAGTGATTTTCAGTATATATACATTATAAGTTTAATACATCAGAACATGAGTAATAACTGATTTAAGAACCATAATATCTTAATATCCTTTTATATGTAATGTATTTAGTCATATAATATTCACTATTTATTTTCCTGATCCAGAAAAATAAACTAATGAATAAAATAATCAAAAAACACACCTCTTCTCCACTATAAGTACCACCCTCACCACCTCTTCTCCTCACAACTCTAAATCCTTGAATATTGTCCAACTTATGAATAATAATATTAAAAATCCTATCCCAAACATCCAAGAAGTTTTGATATCAACAAAATACCAAAACCAATTTCTCTAAGGAGGTTATCAAAGAGAATAATACAAGATGTAAAATCCTCTTTCACTTTCTTTATTTTATTTTCACTTTATTTTATTTTTTATACTCTCCTCAAATCCTATAACCAAAAATGAATGATAACTACATTATCTAATATATACTATAATATTATTATATTAATGGAAAATATAAAATCAATTCCCTTCTCATATTCCTTTTATTCTAAAAATGAAAACATTATCCGTGAGGTACCGATTTGTCGCCTTCATGGATGATGTGTTATCATTGTTCAATTCCACCATCAAGTCTAGTAATAAAATAAATTTCATGGTTAAAAAATATTATAATATATTTATTAAATCCTATTTAATGTACTATAACTAGTATATATTAACAATATTAATGAATGAGACAAAAATAGATTGTGATAATAATAAAATCACCAAAATAATCCAACTGATTATCAATAATGTTTTATCTAATGATTCATCCTCACCCAAAATAAATAATGACTTATATAACAATTTAATCATTTTTATTTTCATAAATAAGATATTATTTCAATTATGGATAATTATTCTCATTTTACGTGATCACTCATACTTGTATACAAGTGACCTAATCCGAAAAACCTAGGAAAAGAACATACCTGAAAGGAGGAATTAAATAAAAAACTCATCAAAAAAGACATAAATGAATATAATAAAATTATAATAAATAATATACCTGTTAAATAGGTTCTTAAAGAATTTATTAATGAATATAATTTCATTATCTAGTACTATCAATACAATTAGTGAAAACTTTTGGACTAAGGTAAGTGGTTTCTCATCTAAATTTTATTTCAGTGAGATATGACTTATTCACCACTTATAAATTGTGTGTGGTTTATTTATACTTACCTTTGATGTATAATATAATGATTTAATTTATATTCACTATATTAATATGTTCATTTTATTATTATTAATTTTATGGGGCATACGATTCGATTCATTATAAAGTGGTAAGAGTTTCTTCCCAAACCTCTATTTTTCATTTAAGTCACACTTTCTCTCGATTTCCCCCATATAATTCCCTTTTAATTTTATATAATACTTATAAATTCTATGAATATGTTACAAAATCCTGTATCTTTATCAGTTCATCTTTCTTTTTTTGGAAAATACACATTTTATGAGGTTTTATTTTCAATTCTTCCCATTAAGAAAGCCTGAAGAAACGGTACTTTCCAATTTATTATCCATTTTCACGTTCCCCCCACAATCAGTTTTATGATACCATTATTTTTATAAAATCACTATTTGTTTCATGAAAAACTAACATTGTAGATTTTTTGTTTTATAAAAATAGTTATGGCTTGTCTTTTTTAAAGTCACTTTTATATTTTCTCTTAAACACTACTAAAGTGGACCAATTCTAAGGTTTCTTAAAAAAAAATTTACATGATGGACATATTTTAGGAATATAACATAATTTTACTATCCATCCCATTTATTTTGTAAGATATAAATGTTTAAAATATGTTTTTTTCACAAATACAAATTACTTTTTCAAACAACTCTTCTTTCCAAATTAAAACGTGTTTTTTCTTGTCCCACTTTTACTTTTGTGAGATATATTTCTTTTTTATCACTTATTACTTGTGTGTGTTGTATGAGCTTACATTGATATATCATATCACAAGTATTTTTATTCTCATGATATTATTATTTTTATTTAATTTTACTCTTTCATAGAGATTATGATTTAAATGTCTCAACATGGTATGAGAAACTTTGGAATGTTTAAAGATTATTTTACTCAAGAATTTTTCAAAGGTCTCATTTTAAAATATCTTCATATATGTTAACATAATTTGTTGAATATTGTACTTAACTAGGTTTTATCCATAAGGATACCATCTACCATATGTTTTTAAGGTTTTATGATCATTTTGACTATGGATGTGCTATTTTTATACCGTTCATGGTTTACGGTTAATGTATTAACATTTCTTATGCTTGTTTTTAAATATAAATATTTATGTTGTTTATGATTTACAATTTATATTTGAGAAATGTATTGGACATAGTAAGAGATAGGTGAGACCTAATCTATCCAACCGATGCATCGATATATCTAATGAGACAAACCATACCGTGTTTTTACCCATTTGTGTTTAGTGACTTGGCCAAAGTGTTGACAATATATTTATGCTATCTGGAATTATGAAATCCCTAAATATGATACAGTTATTAATATTCCATGTTACTATTCAATTTCTATAATATAAATGGTCAAGTTTCATTCTCATGTGATTATATATGTAATTATTTAGTAAAATTTTATTCTTGGCATATTATTCTCAAGTTTATGTTTTAGTTGTTGGTGTTTTAAGTTATATACCATACCTTATTGTTTTTTATGAATATCCCCTTATTTTTTTTCTGTCACTGAGCAACAGAGATCACCCCTTTCTTATGTTTCATATTTTCCCTATATAAAAATATGTTTATTATTAATGTCTTGTTGGGATAATATAAGAGTTTATGGGTGTTCCCAATAGAGTTTATATGTTGTTGTTCCTTTCAAGTTGTAATGTAAAATTTATCCATGTATTTGGTTTTCCAAATTTACTATACTATTAGGTCCTTTGGGATGAAAATTCTTTTTCAAAGTACCAATTTAGTTAAGTGAGGCACTAGCTATGAGCTACTGGGGCCAGGGTCTTTATAGTTGGTATCAAAAGAAGTTTAGTAGAAACTTCGCAAAGTAGATTTAGAAAATAATGATAATGGAACATAACCCAAAGATATATTTTGAGGATAAGCATAGAAGAACATCTAAGAATTTAGGTAAGGTAGAAATTATTTAGGTATTTTTAAAAATATATAACTATTTGTATACTATAATTTGATGTGGTTCTGGAATAGATATACCTAGGGGTAACAACTTTGACAAGGTGCATCGAGCCTAACTCAATGTAACCTGACACATGATAATGTGCCTTACTATGCACTTCATTTCACACTCATTGGGGATATTCTCAGGATAATTCGAATTTTCTTTATAAACCATTATGAATTATTTGATTATATATTCATTAAATATCTCTTTTATTAATAATGAAGTCATAAGAAATAAGAAAGCAGGAAAGATAAGAAAAACCTGGAAGGAAAGAAAAGCAAAGAGGAGACGAGAGATCACAGGGGTTGGTAGTGATGAAGACAAATTTCATCGCCATAGAGGACATTATTTCACTCAAAATGGAAAGAGTGAAAATAGTGAGAGTTTATGATCATATAAAAATCATGTGGATGTTTGGACAAAACATTGGTGGAGAAGTTACCCATTCTTAGTGTATGCAAGATGCTGATACCCTAGTTGATAAGAACCATAGAATCTCTAATAATATAGTAACGATCCCATGGAGTTGGAATGAGGGAGATAAAGATCCCAAACTATGTATAAGAACTAGATTTTTCCTAAAAAATTTAAATGTTGAAGATTACACAAAGAAGCAGGCCACTATGCATTGCTCTAGCTTCGATAATCACAGAGTTTTCAGGGCCAAAAAAGACACTGAAGCCAAAAAAGAAAGATCCATTTATATTGCGCACCATCCCTTCACCTCTCATGAGACCATTCTGATAATAATTATTATATATCCATCATAAAACCTTTCTCCAGAGGTGACCACCAGACCCAACGTCCCCTACTTGAGGTGGTGCGAGCCCTAGGAAAAGAGAGAGCCCACAAAAGAAGACCTCTAAAAAGAACTATGCATCCTTGACCAATCAAAAGAGAAATCAGATCATTCACCAAAAGAAGAACACGGATCTTATGTCCTAGAATATAAATATAAGCGCCATTCCTCAATGTATTTATGGACTCCTAGATAACCCAAATAACTACCAAAATCACCACCTAATGGAGTTTCAAAACAGAATCTAAAATGTTGTCACCTTCAAACCAGGATGCAAGAAACTCATATGTGGTGTCCCCAGGAGGAAAAACACCCAAGATTTTCAAAAAAAATTACCATTCAGACACATCCCAATATCTCTAGTAAAAAGATACCATACAGTCTCAGGACTCGGGGAGGCGCAACACGAACTCTACGAGCACATCAGAATTCCCTTTCATTAGATATCATCATTTGTTATGATGGTGTGATTTATCAAGAACCAAATAATGAAATAATCCTTTTTATTAATGTCCTTAAACAAATTTTAAATTCTAATGTTTTGGAAGTACTAATCCCCTATAATCCTTTATGAAAAAACTTTACTAGAGAAGATCCTAGTGGACGAGTCCAAAAAAACACACCTGTCCACTTCAATCTCCAAACTAATTCTATCATGAATAAGATTCTAATCAACAATGAGAACAATGTCAGTGAAACTATGATAACTAATGGCCTCCTAGAAAAAAATATTAGGCACTTGATAACCAAGGTAGGAGAGAGGTTCACCACCAGCCCAGTTGTCCTTCTAATAAAGAATGTACCGACTACCCACCACCAACCTCACCTTATTCCTAAGAAGATCCATCTACCCCGCGATGCATCTGGGCAGTATCATCAATTTTCTTCATCCATAACCCCAATAAATCGACGATTTTCCATATATTACATGCATGAATCTTTCTCCTAAATACGTTCCTTCAATAATATCACATGAAATCTTAGCCTGTAAGGACTTCATGACAAGATGGCCATTATGAAGGCCAATTCCATGTGTCTCGATTGGCTTCACCAACCAATCTTAGGAAGCCAAATGTCATTTTTTTGGTCTGGTTGGTGTCCTAGATGAAACCATCCCGGATCTGATCAATGGTATTGATTTTTCATTTGTGAAGATTTGAGAATAAAAGGACACACCTGGGAATGGAAGTCAAAATGCTGTTAATGAGAGTGATTCTACTTCTATAAGATAAGAAGCGATTCTTCCAGCTAAGTTTGTGTCCTGTGATATTATTGATGATACCATTAAACCAGACATTTTGGACCCTAGAGTTTGATATAGGAACCCTAAGATAAATAAAAGGCATAGATCAATTTGAAATCACATGTTTATCTTATATTCTCCTCCTCCTAATCAAGAAAATTTGGGGTAAGTACAAGATACATTTAGAAAAATTAATCCACTTCCCACTTAAGGTTATATAAAAATCCATCAATTTAGGAATTTGGAAATGGACTGATGACCACCATTGAGGAGAAAAGAGCGTAATCAACAAAAAAAGGTGAGATAAAGTAAGAGCCCCATGATTGTACCTAAACAGGAGGATAAAAACCACCTCCAAACTGCTCTGAATATTCCTAGAAATGGATTTCTGTGCCAGGATGAATTGGCTAGAAGACAGAGGGTCACCTTTATGAATCCACCAAAT
This sequence comes from Viscum album, assembly GCA_963277665.1. NCBI lineage: Eukaryota > Viridiplantae > Streptophyta > Magnoliopsida > Santalales > Viscaceae > Viscum > Viscum album. The sequence continues at coordinate 1,991,252,648 of OY728152.1, forward strand.
ATATTTAAAGAATTAGAAAATGTTGACCATGATGGAAATTGAGACCCAAGGAGAATCATAACATCTAAATAAAATATCAGAAACCCATTTAAAAAATCCAAATTGTCTCATAACCTTGAAATTAAACTCCACTCCAACCTATCAAAGGCTTTATCAATATCCATATTCACCTTTGTGTTGTTCCCTCGAGGAATTATTATTTATGTCATCAATCATTTCTTCAGAGAGGTTGATTTCTCTTTGAATACATCTTCCCTAGATGAAACTGTGATGTTCTTATAAAATATGCCCTGTGGGCATATTTCCCATCCTTTTATTAAGAAGTAAAGAGATAATTTTATAGCTAAAATTACATAAAAAAATATGGCTATACTGATTGAGCATCATAGGATACTTAACATTAGGAATAAGTACCATATTAGAAGCATAGACTACCCTGATCAGGGGATCTCCCTTAAAAAGTCTTGAATGGAATCCGTAACATGAAATTTCATAATAGCCCAGGTAGTAACAAATATGGAAATAGAAAAACCATTCGTCCTAGAAGCACTATCATTATCCAAGATAGATAAAACCTCATAGACATCATGCTCATCCGAGATTCCACTAAAAACATAATTATCCTTTCTATGAATAAGGCACATAATGTTATACAAGAATTCAAGATCACTTGAAACCCCCACCCATCCCCCTCTAGGAAGAATATTCTGGATATCCAATAAATTCGATAAATGAATTACAACCATGTTTCTAGCCACCATGATTTTATATTTGTAGGAATTATAATCCATCTTCAGATTGAGTTTTACATAATACTTCCTTTCTCTAATACATGCTTGAAAATAGGCTATATTATGATCTCCTCCCCTAAGAAAAATATCCTGATACATGATACATCTTTCCCTTTAAATATTAAGAAGTTTAGAGGTAATAAAAATCTTCATACTCAGGGGAGAAGAAAAAACATTATATTCCCATGACACTTTAAGGTATTCATCCAAATTAGAGATATCCACCTTAACATCATCAGTACTCATTGAGATGTAAATGGTTGAAGACCACTTTTGGATATCCTCTTTCAGACAACAGAGATGATTATAAAGGGTAGACTATGCAGTGGCCCTAACTGAATGGTCCTAAGACTTCTTAACCATCTGCATGAAATCCTCATGATGAAACCAACTATTTTAGAAGAGAATCCTTTTGGAACTACTCTATCCCTCATTGATATTTACAAGAAAGGGTGCATGATCATATAGGGAACAAGTGAGATGAGTAAATATAGAAAGGGGGAAAATATACACCATTACAGTTGGCAAGACCGTGATCCAAGCGACTCCAAATTATTTGAGCACCCCTCCTATTGTTGCACCTGGTTAATTTGAAACAGGGGAACCCCAAATCCATAATACCATTAGACACTAGAAAATTAAAATACTACAGAGCACTAATGTGTACCATTTATCCTCCTTTATTTTCATAATCCTCAGTGAATGTAGTAAAATCCATGACAATGAATCAAGGAGAGTCCTTAGTTTGAAAACTGGACAATCTATCCAAAACCTCCTCCCTAACTAACATATTTCATTTAGTATAAATGAATGGAAAGAACAATGAATTACCTCTAAAATTCCCCTTGATAGTAAAATTATGAGAAGAAGAATCAACCAAATCAACAATAACTTTATTCAACCAAAATTACTAGATTAGAGAATTTATGGGAGATCCATGCATCTAGGAAGTGAAACCCATATTTTTGGAAACAATTCTAACCTACTGCACATTCCGCTTTGGTTCCAAGGTATCCACCTACTGAACATGATGTCAACGAGATTCATTAGCTATGAAATCACATTTCACGTGAGACCCCAGGCCTCTTAAGTTCCCAAAAAGGACATACAAAATTAAAAAACGTGGTAAGTGGTCTTATGAAAATTAGAATTGGTCGAATTATTTACAGAATTTAGTGCCAACACCACCTTGAATTTGGAACGAGTAAGATGGGACCCTTTAGAAGGTGGAGATTTCAACGCCCAAATGTTTTCTTCATCAAAAACAAAAAAGACCACCCAAAAGCTCTGTGGACCAAGGGATCTTCAAGTCATCCATCTAAAAAGTGACATAGTAACCAATGACATCGGAGATCAGAAGCCCTTCCACAAAAAGGGACATAAAGATAAACCTTCTTCAACCAGGCCCTCCATGAGGGGAACAAACTTTTGGGAAGACTGCAGAAAAACAAAAAAAGAATTCTCACCAACGTGCACCTCCTCAAAAAATTCAAGAGCCAGTTCAAGCCCAGATGAAAACCCTGGAGATATAGTAGAAGGTAGCTCTCTAAAAGGAGATGTCTGCTCTTGAACCTTGTCAGAAAGGGGAGGCGTTTCACCCATCAGATCTGAATCTGACCCTTTTAGAACAACTAGATAGAGAAGGGGATCTTGAAGATCTTCTAAATATTGGACTGGGGGGTCCTTAGGTGACAGAGGGATAAGGGAGGGGACCTCTACTGGAGCCGTTGAAAATATATAAGAGACTAACAATTCCAATGAAATAAAGTTCAAAACTCTGTCAGATGGAGGTGAAATCCCAACAACATTTGGAGAAGGCTAGACCAAAGAATTTGAAAAATGGGTAATCGGAGTTTGAATCTAAACTAAACTCAGAGGAATATTGAACCCAGTTGGCCCCAGGTAGCCATCCACCAAACTACCATAACCACATACCAACAAAAAAGAATTGAAATTTGAACTGATGCACTTATGCTGACAAAAATACATCCGAATGTCCCAACATAAATCACTCTGAGCAGAAGCGAGGATGGGATTGAAGGAAGACCTTTTTACACCAAGAATAAATTTTCCCATCCTTAATAATAACCTAAAAAGGAAATAGCTTTAGAAGATCCATTTTCACAAAAATCCACGGTGTAACTGTCATTTGAAGGAACCATGTTTCAGAATCTGAATTGACGAAGAAACCCAAGGCATATATGATATACTGAAGAATTACAGGATTTTGTAAGTAAAGGAGAATTCTTGTAAATGAGACCCACACCACCTCCAGACTCGAGTCCCTCCCTAAATGAACATCCAAGGACCATCAAAACAATGGGAACATCCATTTCACACAACACCAGATCTCCTTGGACCACGACTTGACAAAATACCCTCTAGGGAAGCAGTGAATTCAAAATAGAAACCTAGATAAGACAGAGTTGGCCACTGGTTGACTGAGCCCCCATAAGAAATCAAATTCTATAAAAAAAGAATGTGATGGCTTGTCCCTCTAAATGGCCACAACTAATGTACAATGATGATTTACCACCACCTTCTCAAGATAAGCTGTTGAGAGATCCACATATGAAGATCCATCCTCCCTGAAAAAGCAACGAAGAGCAAGGGAGATGGCTGGAATGATGGGAATAATACTGGGGAACAACATTAAAGGAGGACTTAAGAGAACCTCTTAGAAATAGGCCAATCTAGAAGAATTCAACATAGTAAAAGGAAATCGAGGCCCAATCATCTCTTTATCATAGGCGTTAGCCTATGAAAGAACCTTGGGGGAGCTGGAGATTGGAAATGATGGAGCATTTAGAGTTGGAGGAAGTGCATGTGGTGCATTCTCAAGAGCTAGGGAATACATCTACTATTCTTAAATATATAATGAAAACTGATAACTTAGATTAAAAATATAGTGTTTTAGGTGTTAAATAATGTGTCATGACATTCTATAAATGAGTATACTTTTTTCTCACTATGAATTTTATTAACTCACACTATGATTTCTGGTTTAGTCTATGGCTGAAACCCAAAGGAGTCATGTTAACATTTGACATGATGGAGAAGGTTGTGGTGATGAGAAAATAAATGGGATAAAATAAATCATGTTATTTCATAATTAGTTTTCCAATAATATTATTAATAAAACACACCTTATCCAACTACCGAAATCACCAAAGAAGAGAATGATGAAGTTTTCTAAGAGCTCCAGTTGTGGAGACCCTGGAGAAAAGAAGTATCATTTCCATAATCTATGAAATGTGGAAGGAGACACCTAGGAATATTTCTCAACAGAATGAAGAAATACTTTATTTTTGTTAAATAAATATATAAATAAAATTATCTCTAAGAAAAAAATGAATAGTACAATTGATGGAAATATAACACATCCTAAGAATCTATTTGTAGTTAATTCAATTAAATGTGGGGAATCTAGGAATTTCTTGAGTCAATTCTATCTTTAATAGGATAAAATATAGATCACGAAAGGAACATTGTGGAAATAAATGTATGAAGTAATAATGTTTTGGGGTTTTGTTGATAACATTAGTGATTAACCTTATTTCAACTATGTACGTCACATCTATTTTGGAAGTTATGTTAATATATTTTTACAAAAAGTAAAACCCATAGGTCTGGTGATAACCCATCTCATTTGGAAGGGGCAAGGGTTTTGGAACCAACCCCAAAGGGAAACAAGGGCGGAACACCTACCACTAGCCTATATGGATTCCAGATTATCATGTGCTTTTTTATTGATAAATGTTATTTTTATTTTTCATACATTTGTTTTAAAAAATAAATAATCATGGGATTGGGAAATGATTTTGGGATTAAGTGAATAATGAAAGACAAAAAATATATTAAGGAATAAATCTTGAACAATATTTTGGAGTCAAATATGATTTTATTAGGACCTTTTGGTGATTATTTATGGAAATGGTTAGCATATATTTAAAATTTAGAGACCTTTTTAAATAGAGAATTTAGAAAGATATAGTTTTGATGAGACATAATGTTGGAATGGATTAAGTTGAACATTGGATATTATTGATTTTGGTTAAAGTATGATTCAATGGATACTTTGTGCAAATAATTTTAGTTACAGGAAATATTTAATGCTTGAAGGAATGAATTGTGAATCTTATGGTTTATAAAAGTTCTTCATATGTGAAATAATCATTTTGAACATTTATTTCCAGGAATGAGGGGTGAATAAAAAATACAAGTAAGCACAACCAATGGTTGAAATTATGGTTATGGCATGGAATGAAATCAAGTACTTATTTGAATATTTAAAAAAAAAATTCATCTCTAGTAAAAATATTTTTGAACAAAAATTTTATCAATTTACATTCCTTTGTACGAAATAAATAGCCTTTTATTGATCATAAGATTTACAGTTTTGTAATGGTTAACTTTCTAAGGACCATGATCTCTATCACTCTCCACGAGAACATGATATTTTGTTTTATCTTCTATGTCCATGTTATCACTTTACACTAATTATTTCCAAACAAAAAACCTAGTTTTAATGTGACCCTCACTTTTCTATTTCCCTCATATTATGAGAATATTTTATTAACCCTACTTCCAACGGGGGTTTTCCACAACGTAATTTTAAAGTACCAACCATTTATTTTAGAAGTACAATTTAAAATTTTTAGGATGAAAATTAGTATAGTATGGGAGAATTTAGCATCCCAGTATTTTGTGTTATATTATTCTTTATATTTAATTTATTTGATAGAGTAGGTTTTATAAAACTCTACGACTAAATGAAGAATGATATACAATTATAAATCATTATTTTTAAATTACTATTATAACCTAGACATTAAATTGGGGTGAATGAATAGTACTATCCAAATTATGAAATTTATATAATATATATTTAATCAAATGTTTTTATATTCATCTAAATGTTTTTATAGGCATAAGATAAGAATGAATCTAATTTTACGTATTAGAAGGCTATATTTTTCTATAGGGAGCTTTAATAACTTTTAATAGAGCACTTGTTTTAAAACTAAATTTTGAAATTTTAATAAATTATATTGAAATAAATAAAACCTATTTTTAAAATTGTAATATTCAGATGAAATATTGGTATTTTTCTAAAAATATTTATTTTCCAATGAAAAGTAAAAAATTCTAATTCTTTATAAAACAATTATTTTCATTATATTAATATTATATTTATGATTTGAATATTATCCTGAATAATTAAACTTTAAATAAAATTTAGGTATCTTATGAATGATAATATAACATATTTACATCATCAAATAAGTAAATAAATGTTTTAAAAATGATAAATTATTTTTGTAGTTTATAAATATTTAATTACAATTGTACCATTAATATAATTGTTTAACAGAAAACATATTATTTAAAAATAGAGTAATAAATTAATATTTTTTTTCTAATAATTATATTCTAATTTAATGATATGATAATTAATTTTTCAATGTGTCAAAAAACCATTTATAATTTTAAAATCAATATTTTTCAAATTAATGATGATTTAAATTAAAAATTAAATTTTTTATAATTAGAAAATTATTTTCATTAAATGGAGTTCATTTTGGAAATATAGACGTTGATAAATATTTAGGGTGGACATTGGGTTTTTTTAAAAATAGTAGAATTTTGGTGAATCGTAAAATACTGTAATTTAGGGTATATATACATTATAAGTTAACTACACTATTCTTTGTGTCATAACAAATGTAAATACCATAATATATTAGTATACTTATTTATTTAATTTATTTAGTAATGGGATAATAAATATTCATTCTATTGATCCAAAATAAAAAACTAATGAACAAAATTATCCAAAAACACCCCT